>JAJQXH010000058.1:3748750-4480000 GCA_022343465.1 Oscheius sp. G VE-2021
AAGGTTTGTGATAAACTCTAGGATACGACCGCTGCAGTCAAAACATCTTACTCGTCTTCTGCTTCTTCGCCTGACTGCCATCCTCGGTGTTTCCTTCTGCCTTTCTTTTTATGCTCTTTATCGCTGTCTTCAAAGCCTGGCCATCCTAAAACAAATTTAAAGAAAACTACCGTAACTTGTACCTCTTTAGATTCTTCCAACTGGTCTTCATTGGTGAGCTCCGTGGATTCCTCCGTTTCTCGAGCGGCCTTTGCCTTCCGTCTCCTCTCCTTCAACGTCACTTTGACATCCTTCTTCTTTTTCTTCTTCTGCGAGGGATCAGCAGTCTGCTTTGAATCGTCAGATGCGGGCTCAACGCTGTCAGTTTCCTTAGCCTTATAAACGGATGATAAAAACGGGGTTATCTGATGGAGCTCACCTTCTTTTTGGTATTTTTAGTTTTATTGGTCAATTTTTCAGCAACGGAAACCTCCTCTTCAATTTTCTCCACCTTTTTCGTCTGCTTCGGGGTAGGTTTTCCCTCCTTAGGCTTTTCCTTTGTTTTCTTTGGCGCCTCCTCCGCTTCCATCTCGAATTCCGGCTCCAGGCCTTCGTCTTCAACTGCCATTCTGAAATACTCACATTTTGAGAAAGAATTAAATTCATAATTTGACAGAAACCAAGTACAAAAACAACAAAACTTTAAGGTTTTAAATAAATTAAATAAAAAATCTCAGACGTTAAAGGTCTAATGGAAAATGTCTCGTCGCGCCGAAAATGGGCAAATTGCCAAGGTGACGACTGAAGTATTCGTTTCAATTTTCATAATTTTTAGCCGTGTGTTTTCATACTTTACAACCTTAAAACCTTTTTCATTCTCCGACTGTCATTTTCAAAGGACTGTTGTTCAACGTCCCGGAACGCTATAAATGCATGATTGGCAGGTACCTGGGTAAAATAGCACGTGTAAATCATCTGGCTAGTTTTCTCCGCTATTTTGTCTTGTTGATTTTGAGCATCTATTTACTGGTATTCTTTGTTTAGAAATGAGTTCGATGGCTCTTCCCGGTGACTGCCCTTACTCGTCCTTGGCCGTCGCCAAGACTCCTCCCGGCTCTCCCGTACACCAGAATACTGGTGGCGTGTGTTCCAGCTATTCCACTCGGCGTAATTCAGCTACAAAGTGAGTTTTAAAAGTACGTTTTTGATATTCCATGTTTAGTCTGTGTGATTGCCGTTCGGCGCTGGAAGAAGAAGCTGTCGGAGCAGTCCGCGAGTTCTCCTTCGCCGTTGAGTCGCTGTGCATCTCGGAGATGCTTCCCCGTACCGCTGACCTCCTCTTCCTGAATATCACAACGCTGGAGGGTGCTACCTACTGTGCCGAACTCACAGGCGTGTTCTTTGCGGTTATTTTCTAACCTTTTCTTTAGGAAAGGGTTGGCGTATTGCCAGTCACCGACAGGACTGTATGAACGGCGATTTCCGCCAGCTGACAATCCACACTCGCTATTTCGAGTCTCTCTACGAGCTCCTCGACACCATCTCTCCTCTCTACCGCGAAAAGTTCGGCAGTTACCTCATTTCCAAGCTAAATGATCTGAAAGCTCTCGAAACCGCAGCTTAGTCCCATTGTATATTCCCCGCTGTGCTCATAACAATGTTTTACTGGTGCTGTCCGTTCTTGTCATTTTATTTTACTATATACTTCACGCTGTGGTTTTACGATGTAACCATTTTATTAGTCTAGATTCTCATAAATATCGATCCTCGTATTCTATCTTTTCTAGCTGCGTCCTAACGCGTCATATTTTTTATATTTTGGTGGCTTATTTATATTGTTTTTTCTAGGGTTTACAATGGTCTTCGGACTGCCAAATGCTGTCCTGGCAGCATTTTTTGTTCTTTCTGTTGTTCCCTTTGCGGAGTCGTCGCTAGCTGCTATGTCCATAGACTTCGGATCTCAATTTATCAAGGTTTGTAGTCTAATAAAGTGTTAAAGCACACGCCTTTAGGTAGGATTAGTGAAGCCTGGTGTGCCCATGGAGATAGTATTGAACAAGGAATCTCGGAGGAAGACACCTAATCTTTTGGGAATCAGGGGAAACGACAGGTTGGATCAGTTAGACAAACCTAGTCTCGTGTTTGCAGATTCTTCGGAGACTCTGCCCAGGCAGTGATCACCCGGTTCCCTACTGCCATCTACGGTCATCTTTTGGACCTAGCAGCCAAGAACATCGACCACGAGTCTGTTGCCTTATTCACCAAGAGGTAGGGGGCAGCGTGCTGGTTCCGAAAGCTTTTTTTAAAGGTTCCCTCAACTGAAAGTGGAGAAGAATGTCAATGGCAGTGGTATCGTCATCCCCTTCGGGTACGTTTTCTTTCTTCAATGCGTCGATTAACTTGAACTTGTAGAGAGGAAAGCTACTCTGTCGAGAGTCTTCTCGCCATGATCCTCGGCAACGCCCGCGACTTCACCGAAGCCTACGCTGAGCAGAAGGTCAAGGACGTGGTCATCACTGTCCCTGTCTACTTCACCCACGCCGAGCGAGTCGCCATCGAGAAAGCAAGCCAAATGGCTCGTCTGAACCTCCTCCAGGTAGTTGAAGGCTTAGTTATTATCCTATTGTGTTTAGTTGATTAATGACGGTACTGCCGCTGCCTTGAGTTATGGAGTCTTCCGTCGCAAGGAGATCACGGAGAAAGCGCAGAGACTGATGGTGTATGATATGGGAGCCACCAAAACCACGGCCACCATTGTAGAGTACAAGCTGGTGAAGGAGAAGTACGGAAAGGAGCCCAAGGCACGTCTTTTCTCTTTTTTTCATTTTAACGTCTATGTAGATGACTGTTCTCGGTGTTGGCTACGATCGCACCTTGGGAGGACTTGAGATCACTCTTCGCATGCAGAATCTTCTTGTTGAGAAGTTCAGGAAGAATTACAAGTAATTTGGTTGTTAATTTTGTTTACATTTGATTTACAGAACTGAGAAGGACATTACCACCAGTGCCAGAGCTATGGCTAAGCTGTTCAAGGAGGCCGAGAGGGTCAAGCAGGTCCTCAGTGCCAATGTGGACCACTTTGCCCAGATCGAGAGCGTCCACGAGGAGAAGGACATGAAAGCTAAGGTAACACAAAGCTTCCTTAGCTTCTCGTAGCACTCGGTTTTAGGTGACTCGCGTGGAGTTGGAGTCACTCATGACCGACCTCGAAGCCAGGATGAGTGTTCCTGTGACTCAGGCCCTCTCCGTGGCTGGACTGAAACTGGATGATGTGGACCAGTTCGTTCTCATGGGTGCCGGTACCCGCGTGCCCAAGGTTCAGGCCGTCTTTCAGAAAGCTATCGCTGGGTAGGCATCCTCTAAGATTTTAATTAGAATGGTTGTATAGAAAGGATATCGGACGATTCCTTAACACGGATGAGGCAGCCGCCATGGGAGGTCTCTTCCAGGCCGCCCACCTCAGCAAGGGATTCAAGGTCAAGCCGTTCAACGTCGACGAACTCGTCATATTCCCTGTGCAGGTTTGAATTTTGCTCCTATTCACGAAAGTCCACTATCGCCACGTTTTTGAAGCATGGTAAACTGTAAAATAAAATCACTTTATAGTTGTTGCCAATCCTAGTTCTCGGAAAAATTCTAATTTGTGCCAAAATTATGATGTCGAAGTTAGAATTTCTAACTTCGACATCATAATTTTGGTACGAATTAGCATTTTTCTAAGAACTAGGATTGGCGAGAGGTATAAAACATTTATAATAATCTTTGAGTTTAGGTTAATTTCGTCAGCAAGCAGGCCCAGGAGGATGGTTCTGTTCTGGAGAAGCCTATCACCAGACAAGTCTTCCAGAAAATGAGCTTTTACCCCTCCAACACCAAGGTTTACTAAAAATTGTTTCCTACCTTTTTTCCTTTTAGAGCATTTCTTTCACTTCTTTCACTGATGATTTCAACTTCGAAGTCAATTACGGAGATCTGGAGCATCTGAAGCCTAACCATAACAGGTTAAAACCTACAATTTATCTTCCAATAGGTGTTTCAGCAACTTTGGCCACCTGGTGGATAACCTTCAGCGAGTAGATGTGTCTGGTTTGAAGAGTGCCTTGGCTGAGAAGCACAATTCGGAAGAGACGGAATTCAAGGGGGTCAAGGTATGGATATTCATGTGATTTTGGTAATCGTCCTCAGATCGGCGTAAAACTCGACGTATCGGGAATCGTTCGCTTCACGAAAGCTGAAGCTACCATCGAGAGAAAGAAGAGCGGCGTTGTCGAATGTGAGTTTAGAGTATTGTGGCTTTCATCGTGTCCTATTTCAGCCATCACTAGCACTTTGACGGGACTCTTTTCTTCAACCCAGGAGGAAGGAGAACCCACCGATAGCGCAGAGAAGAAGGAGGATGAAGAGAAAGGAGCTGGAGAGGAGACTGTGAAAGAGACCGAGGAAACCCCCAAGGAGTCCACGGAGGAAGAAAAGAAGGAGGATAAGCCAGCCGAGGAGAAGCCAGTCCCTGAGAATACCACCGAAGCCAACGCCACTGAGACCGAGGGCAAGAAGAACGCCACGAAGAAGGTTCCCGAGGTTGTTGTCGTCAAACTCACGCTGGATCATTCCTACCCTTCGGCCTTTGTTCCTTCCAATGAACAGGTCTCCGACGCCAAGGACATGTAAGTTCAATTCAGTTCTCTATGTACTTCGACATGACTCATTATTGAATTTCAGCATCGAGGGCTTTGAGCGATCCGAACGATTGGCTGCTGAGCGAGCTGCCGCTGAGAACGAATTGGAGGCCTTTGCCTTCGATGTATGTTTGAGCTATTGCCATCGCCATACTTATATTTTAGGCCACTCTGCTCCTCGAGGACGTAGAATTCGTCCGTTTCATTAGCGACGAGGACAAAGAGAAACTTCAGGCAGAGGTTAGTCTATATGGACAGTTACATGTTTTCTCAATCAACCACCCTCAGAATCTACGAGTATACCTTTAAGTTCAATCTTAGGCTACTCGTATTCGCGCTTGGCTCGAAGACGACACGACTCCTGAGACGAAAACCGGCGAGTTCAAGGAGAACCACAAGATCATTGATGACCTCGTTCGCCCAGTGAAGAGACGCCAGAAGGAGGCTACGGTAGCCTTTTATTGAGCACAGTCTCACTTCTTTTTCAGTCGCGTCCCGCTGCTGTTGCCAACCTCGAGTCCATGATCAACTCAACCATGGTGTTTGTGAAAATGGGCGGAGACGACGAAAAGTCTCTTTTCCACAAGGTATCAGAATGGAGTTTTAAGGTGCAATAGCCTGATTCAGAACGACACCGACGCTCTGGGAAAGAAGTTGGACAAGCTCACCGCCTGGCTTGAGGAGAAGAAAGCTGCTCAGGACGCTAAGAAGGACTACGAAATACCGGCTCTGACCACCAATGAAGTTGAGGGAAAGGTCAGTTGTTGCGTGTTTTGCGCAGTATCATTAACCCTTCTAGATCAAAGCCCTGGATCGTGAGCTGAAGAGTTTCATGAAGAAGATGAAGGCGGAGCGCATGGTGAACTTGAACAAGGAGGATTTGGAGAAGGATAAGGAAGAGTCGGCTGAGAACAAGAGCAAGAAGACGGCTGGAGTGAAGAAGGAAGGAGAGAGCGATACAAAGAAGAAGGAGGAGAAGACTGAACTGTGATCGATTTGGGTACCACTTCGGGATTGTTTATTCTATTTTACCTATTTATTCCTGCCTCTGTGAGGTCTGTTGTTGTTCCCAGTTCCCAGCATCAAACCTGTGATCTAGCCCTGTTTTAGAATAATAAATTATTATAATTTACACACGCGTTTATTGGGAATTGTACGGGGTGGGTCATTCTCTCTTCTGATCGATGGCGGACCGGTCGGTAGGGTTCCCTCTTCTTCTTGCATTACCGAGTCCTCAGGGTAAAACGTCGAATACCAGGAGGTCTTCCATGATCTCGATGAAGACCACCCGCACTTCGGAGAAGGAGAAACTCCTCAAATCGGGTTCGTCCTTAAACTACCGTAATCCAGCGATTGACTGGCACTTTCACTGAAGACTTTTGCTAATGAATCTGTAGGCATAATGATGTGATGTTCAAATTAGGATAACATTGGAATTCAGAGGATACCACGGAGGAAGGAAAGACGCTGGTCTGGAAGGACATCGAGGCGACGGTGCCCATTCAATCAAAGGGCGGCAAGAAGAACGAAAACAAGAAGACGGTCCTCCGGAAAGTGAGCGGGGCCGCCTATCCGAAGGAGGTGCTGGCCATCATGGGAGGCAGTGGGGCTGGAAAGACGACCCTCATGAACATCCTGGCCTTCCTGGAGACGAAGGGGGTCGAGGTGAGGCAGAAGGGAGTACTGGACTGAAGAGGATTCCAGAAGAAGGGCGGTCTGCTGATCAACGGAATGGAAATGTCCAAGACGGAGGTACGGGCCATGTCCGCCTATGTGCAACAGGTCGATGTCTTCGTTGGAACACTCACCGTCAGGGAACAGCTCACTTATTCTGTAGGAACTACAGACATCATATTCACCCACTGGTTCCTAGGCCCTTCTCCGAATGGGCAGCAAGTACTCGAAGGAGGAAAAGATGCAGCGCGTGGAGGACGTCATCCGGGAGATGAACCTCACCGACTGCCAGAAGACAATCATCGGAGTTCCCAACAGAGTGAAGGGAATCTCGATTGGAGAGAAGAAGCGGCTGGCATTTGCCTGCGAGGTATGCATCCTCCAACCATCCACAAAGCTTCTGTAGGTGCTGACTGACCCTGCGATTCTGTTCTGCGACGAGCCAACCTCCGGTCTGGACGCCTTCATGGCTTCTCAGGTGGTGACGGCCATGCGAATGCTGGCAGATCAAGGAAAGACGGTCATCTCAGTCATCCATCAGCCCAGCAGTACTGTATTCAACCAGTTTCACAAGTAAGTGAGAGAAGGAAGCGACATAAGGGATTCAGGGTGTTGTTCATGGCTAACGGACAAGTGGCCTACCATGGACCGGTGGCCGAGTTGTGCTCCTTCTTTGCGTCGATTAAGATGCCTGTGGCTGAGTCTCACAATCCGGCTGATCACGCAATTAGCAAACTGGCAGTCATTCCGGAGACGAAGGAGGCAGACATCAAGAGGATTGAGGTGAGAGAAAGAAAGAAGCAAATGCTTGTTTAGGGTATAACCAGCAAGTACCAAATAAGCAAAGCGGGAATCGACATGAAGGACTTTGTCGAGAAGGAGTTCAGTCAGAAGAGATCCAAGGAAGCCTCGAATGTTCGTCCCAAGACCAAGTAATTTAAGTTCTTCACACAACAGTTACGCCATCTCAGTTACGCCGCCTCCTTCTGGACCCAGTTCATCGTCCTCCTCCGACGCTCCTTCCTCACGACACTCCGTGACCCCATGCTCCTCAAAGTGCGCGTCATTCAAGTCCTTGTGAGTGATTCTATTCCCCACTCTATCTCTTATTTCCCATTCAGCTAACCGCCTTGGCCATCGGGGTTGTCTACTTCCGTCAGACGCTATCCGCCGGCACCGTGCAGAACATGGAGGGAATGCTCTTCAACACCGTCCGTGACATGAACTTCCTCTTCCTCGCTCCATCGGTCAATGTGATCGCCAGTGAATTGCCAGTTCTTCTGCGAGAACACAAGGCCCACATCTACGGAACCCTGGCCTATTACTTGGCCAAGTCGGCAGCCGAACTGCCCCAGTACACAATCCTCCCCTGCCTCTACTCTACTATCACCTACTGGATGGCTGGTAAAATCAAATTGCAAACTATGCTATGCCCGTCTGTTTAGGTCTCTACCCTAGTTTCACTAGTTTCATCATCAACATGTTTGTGTGTACCCTGATGGTTTGGAATGCGTTGTCCGTCTGTAAGTACCCCAACTCTTCTGTTTCAAAAAGAACCTACAGCTTACTTGTTTGCATTTGCTTTTGGAGATGAGGGAACTGCCATTACCTATGCTCCTCTGCTGATTCTGCCTATGCTTACCATGGGAGGATTCTACATCAACTACACCGCCATTCCTGCGTACATCCGCTGGCTGGCCCATCTCTCGTGGTTCCGCTATGGCTTCGAGTCTATGCAGATCAACCAATGGACCGATGTGGGTGTTTTCAGCTTTAGAGTCCAATTACAATTCCAGGTCCAATCAATCGATAGATGTATGAGTCCGAATGAGACTGCCCTCAACTCCCACTGCCCCGGTCCCAACGGAGCCTCGGTCCTCGAGAGGAGGGGCCAGACGGGAGCCAACATGTGGCTCGACATACTCATCATGGTCATATTCGTCTTCATCTACCGCTTCCTCGGCTACATGGCCTTGCTCCTGCGCTCTCGCTTTGCCAAGTAGATCCCAAATACACACAGTTTAATGATAAACGAGGCTGCGAATCATCATTTGAGGTCAGAAAAAGGAGCGGTTTTGATCGGGGGTACGGGCTACTTTGGGTCTTGCAGCGAATACGGCAGCGTAGTCTTCGGGGCTGTTGTTCTCTTGTTCCGTATCAGCTGCCGAAGGAGTGGGCGTTGGAGGTTCGGAGGTCTTCAGCGGAGGAGATGGTCTGGCGGCCAGCTGAGGTGGACGGCGTGGTTGAACAGGCAGACGTTCTGTTGAACCCAGCTCCTTTTTGGAGCCGTGGAAGTGTTTCTTTCCGAGACGCGCAGCTCTGAATCTAAAATTTTAAAAAAACATGTGGATGAGATAGAGAGAAAGATATAGAGATAGATAGACAGAGAGAGAGATAGAGAGATAGATAGATAGAGAGAGAGAGAGAGAGAGAGAGAGAGAGAGAAGTCTCACCTTTCCTCTTTTTCCTGTCTTTCCTTCTCGGCCTTTCGAGCTTCCTGTTGCTTCACATCCAAAACCTTTTTGTACTCCAAGGCTCCTAAATACACACTTGTCTCCCTCTTTCTCTCTTTCTACCGTCAGTGAGTCCCACAGGAAGTACCAACGGTCTCCTCCTCTCAACATCTACAATAAACGTATGGCATGAGGTTGCCGTCCCTAGTCGGGGCTCTCTCCGATTGCGAGGCGGACTATGACGGGGTGCCTCTCCGTGGTGGTACTAAAACATTTAACAGTTAAACCTTATTCCCACATTTAACATTTTCTTAAAACAGAATTTAAGTAAAACCTCTCTAGTGGCTCTTCGCAGCAGAAGCCTTGCTCCACTGAGTTCATTCGAGGAGGGGCGCAGGGGATCAGCCGAATCCACGTCTCGCTCACAACTGTCGCCAGCCTAATTGAAAACATTATGGACAACAAAGACAACTCATAGCACAAAGTTCCTTTTCCTGCTAATTTACTTCCCCAACGCATTTTGCGCAAAAGAAAATCAAAACGACTGCCCTTGCTTTGATTCAATCTCATGGTTTTTTATTTGCTCGTTTTCTGTATGTAAATGCTTCTCCCGAAACATATGAAATTCCCCTGAATCTTTTCCCATTTCCTCTTCCCTCAAATGTTCATCTCCGTCGGCGGCGGCGAGCAGCCCGGCGGCGGTGTCTGCGTCTCTGCTGGTGCCCGCTCTCTCGCGAGGCGCCGTGCCACCCTGGACCGCCACAGCCAGGCACCGCCGGGGCGCCGACGCCTCGATAAAACTCGATCCGACGAATAACTGGGCCAAGTTCCCGGAACAGACGACGGACAGGGAAATGGAGGGAAAGGAAACGGAAGGGAGAGGGTTGCGAAGCGGAACTGATGGATCGAACTTACCGTATCGGCATCGTTTTCGTTCGGAGCGTGGGGAACACGAATGACCTCGGCTTCTGCAAAATGCAACTTACTAGGCTTCCCTCTTCTATTTGTGTTTGTATCTGTAGGGAATCTAGTCTTTGTTGCTCTTTGTTTCTAGAAATCTCTGATTCTCGGTCCCTCGTCGTCTGACTCTTTTCTCTCTTTCCTCTCTCTATGCATCTATATATATTTTTCTTATTGAGTATCTCTTGGCTTCTCCCTTCATAACCTCAGGCACTGCCTAACTGCCATTCGCTTCGATGCACATATTCTTCTTTTATTTGGGGACTACTTATAGAAACTCTCTTATCATTCTGTCATTTGTTCTCTCTCTTCTTTTGTACAGTTGTAACTGGTCGGAGTCAGAGTAGAATAACAACGGTATCGATTCTAGCTGCCAACACAAACAAGGTTTGAGCCCTTGTTTTCTGTATTCAAAGTGATGTTTGAATGAAAATGTAGTGCTGTATTTCTGTCACTGTCTTCTGTTATGTCTCTGTTTCATCTGTCTCTCGGTCTCTCTCTCTCTCTCTCTCTCTCTCTCTCTCTTCCACTGTCTCTCAATGGATGTCGCTCCAAACCTGGACCCAGAGAACTCAAAATACGACTCTTCATATGTCGTATTTGAGGTCTCAGGGATCAGGCCCAGTGCTATCCGGGTATGTTGGGATGGATGGAAGAGGGTGATCCATGGGAGGGGGATAGGGGAGGGAGGTGGTACACGTCGGGTTGTGAGAGGGAGGCCTGTCTCTGCGGGCGTTCGACAAAAAATGGGGCGGCCGGCGCGGTGCTGGTGTGCAAGGGGGGTGCCTGGGGGCGCGGCGGCTGGTACGCCTGAGCACGACGGCGCCCCCGCCAGGCACGGCCACCTCCACACCTGATAACCTCTCGTCTGAGGGAGCGACGCAATCGATCCTGGATCATCTGCCACGGAAGGAGGCAACCGAGGGATTCCGAAGGAAACAACGCTGATAAGACGAAATCACGCTAACCGCCTATACGCAATCTCTTTACCTACGCCTAAACCAAGATTTCTTTTTGTCAGTCGCATACTAGGGAAATCTCAAAACTAGGGTTTCCTGGAAAATCCCTTCTCAGACGACCGGCTTGTTTTCGATTTCGTAATGAAGTTGCATTGATCACACAGGAGGTAAATATCAAACTTTGCCTAAGACTACTCTGGGAGATAAAAACGTAGCATATAGAAATAACGCTCAGGAACTAAACAACAAATATTTCTTCGAGAGAACTAAGTTTGAGATGCCAAAAGTTGCGTGCCCTAATTTCTCCCAAGCTATCAAAAGAAGAACTAATGTTGCTCTTGAGAAGTCACCTAGCATAGACATGTACTACCCTTTAGAGCCTGGTCATTTCTAAACCATTTATGGAGTACTGTTATTGCCTGAGGAACCTAGGTCTTATCAGCCCCATTGTGCGTACTCCCGCTAGTACATCCTACGGATGTCCTGCATTCTCTCCAATGGGAAGCCGGGTATCCTCAGAGAGAGACGGTGGGGAGTGGAAATGGAGCGAGGGAGGGAGCCATCACGGGGGGTTGGGAGTACGGTATGGCAAGGGCGTTCGGGCGTTCGCCGGCCGGGGAGCGCCGATCAATAGACGGCCCGGCCGCTGAAAACAGAGAGTCCTGTTTTAAGGTCTGTGTGAAGGGGCGTTCGTTTTCGAGATCCGATCGATGTGGGAGGGAGGGGGGACGAGCCGAGGAGGAGGCGCGCGGGGAGGGTTGCGGGACGGTTGGCCACCGGACGAAGTGGAGAGCCCGAGGGGCGGCCCCGCTTCGCGCCGGATCGGGGACGCCACGGCGAAAAAAAACGACACGAAACTCGGCCACGGGGACAAGAGAGAGCCACAAAGACGGAGACGTGTTTTGCGCAAGCGCGCACGCGCCGGACGTGAGTGGGAAAACAAGCTCATTGCAAGAGGAGTTGTTCACGCGCCGACTGTGACTCAGGGGAAGCGGCGAAGGGCGGAAGTGGACAGCTCATCTCAGACACCTCGCCATGAGAGACGGTGAAAAGCATAGGGGAACTGGGCAGCACTTGCTGAAAGACAGACGTTCTTATCTGGGGAGGAACCAGACAAAGGAACACCTGCCGCCGGCGTTTAGCCGTTCGATGGGCTGATGGGCAGGGAAATAGCACCGAAACTGAAATGGAAACGGCGCAGACTGAATCAAAAGGAAGGGAAAGCCGTCGACGACAAAAACGTGGGAACAAAGAAAGTCGGGAAACTTCTGTCTCCTCTCTCTCTCTCTCTCTCTCTCTCTCTCTTTCTCTTTCTCTCTCTCCCTTGCTTCCCTCTCTTTTGTATTTTTGCATCTCTCAATATTTCTATCTCACAATTTTTGCAAAATGTGTGAATAACTGCAAGCATCTCTTTATCTCTGTTGCTTCGGTATGTGTAGCACGAATGACAGTTTACCAATGTATATCACCTACTATTTCTATAAATCTCCTTCTTTTCATCATCATCATCTACATCATACTCTCATTCTGCTTTTTGTTTCCTATGCCTTCTACTTGTTTCTACTTCTTCGTATCTTTTTGGTCATGTTCAGAGAGAATGTTCTATTCTCTCGAGTTCAACATCTGTAACAAACCTCCAGCGATCACAGCTAGTAGATAAGGCACATGGAGGGAGCAAAGACTGCAGTTCTTCTTTCCCAGTCTCGCTCTGAAATTCGTATTTCATTCCGTTTCCTCCTCTGCTTAAAGCCTCCCATCTGCCGTTTTAATTGTCCGCGCAGGCCCTGCGACAGGTGTTCGTGAAATGCAAATCGCGGTTTCAAATCGCACTGCTGGCCCCGTTTCGGACGTCGAAAGAACACAAAGGAAAGCGAGCATGGCGAAAATGAGGACGAAAGGCGAAGACGGATGCGGAACTGACCGGATGGAGTCTGCGAGTTTGGTCTCACGGGCACGCACTCGGACCTTCCCGCAGGAGAGCCAGGTGTAGACGAGGCCGTTGAAGAGGGAACAACACTGCTGAAGAGGAAGAGCTATTCAGACGGGTTGATTTAAAGAAAACACGTAAAGAGTGTAACCAACCCCGTGCGTGTCCTTGCTGAGCACGCTCACTGCCGCAGCTGCAATTGAGTCGGCAAACCGAAGAAGCAAAGGAGAGGAAGAAGGCTGAACAACCCAATGTTTCTGGACCTCTGCCATCTTTACGTTTAAGGATATATTAGTAGCGAGTGCTGCTGCGTATTCCATGGCATAGGGGGAACACCGAGTCTCCAGAAGAGTGACCACCCATTCCAGCATCCCCGACTGAAGCATCTCCCGCTGGCAACTGGGTCTCACGGAGAGCTTCTGAAGAGTGGCCACCAGTTGGTCAAAGGTCGTCGTGGGGAGACGTCTGCCTCGAACCAAGGCGATGAGGCAGGGGAGAAGAGACCGTTGGTGGGCTGAAAGAGGGTTTAACAAATCTTGTTATGAAACAATTATTTCATTTGCATTTTTCTCTAATATTTCCCTATTTCTATATCCGCAATTTCGTTTCCATATGACGTAGATGACCAACTCACCCGCAAAATAACTCCTTCCCCTTGCGAAACTAGCCAAAGTATTGGCCAATCGTGCCATTTGTTCCCTCGAGTCCACCACATCCGACTGCAGCACCCGGTACAGCAGAGACTAAAAACTTTTGTAGGCAAAGACCCCTACAATCTATTTTGGCTGTGGAACCCACGTCACGGACTGGGAATGTCTCAGGCTACCGTAGTTGAAATAAGGAACTTACGTTTTTGCGATGTTTCAGTTGGAGAACGTCGTTGTCTACAATCCAATCGAGAGACCTGGCAGAGTATTCTGCAGAGGCGCACATGGAGACTTGCTCAAGCAGATTCCTTCCAAGAGTTAATTGAAATGTTACCTGGCGTAGGGCCTGAAGAAGCAACGCTGTGCCTCTGGCCGTTGGGTGGCCCTCAACTTGGGTTGTCAGTTTTCCAGCGTCGATGTCATCAAGGAGGCAGTGGGTTATAGAGCTGGTTCTAAAAGAATCGATCAAATAAATTTTTAGAACTGTAAATTGATGAAACGCTTTAAGACAAGGTGGAAAAGTTAACAATGTCCTTAGAAGCATGTTCTTGTCATAATATTTCCTTGTGCATGACGATAAAGTGATTTTGCCTTCAGGACCTTCATTAATTGAATACATGCTCATTATGAAAACATACAAAGGTTAGTAGTTTTGGCTGAAGATCTCTATAAACTAGGTACCACCGATTGGCTTAAGCAAACAGATTTATAAAGAAGAAAACACTTAAGCCAAAATCTGTCGGTTATAAGTAAGTCCACATGCATCTATTGTCCAATTCGTTCAGCACCATATTTAACTGCGCCATCGCAAACATGGGTGGCTGAAACTACGGATTTTGGGAAAGCGGGCTGACCCGGCACTGAGTCATCCTTGATTGTAACCAATTACTCAAGAAACTAACTATGTGATCGAGTAAAGGTCATTAATGGAACAAGAGAGCAGATGCAAGTTATAATACCAACCATTTTATAGACGGGGTGATAAAGTCCCCGTCTGTAGATTTCCAATTAAGAAAACCAGGTGATTTGTTGAATTCGACGTAAACACATAGGCAAAACCGTAATTTGAGAATGTACTTTCTCTTTTCATAATATGCTCAATAGGCAAGGGGTCTTTCTCAAAATGAAATTCACAAATAAACTACAAATAAACATTTTCTCGCCATTCTTATCTATTGTCCTTAAGAATTTAATGCATAACATTTCTCTTTTTTTGTGCTCTGTTTTTTTCTTTCTCATTTTCATTCTTTTTGTCTTTTAGCTTCTCAATGTCTATTCGTTTTCCCCCATCCCTCAATTTGAGAACTGGAAAGTTTTGTGCTGAATGAGTGCGCCTAATTTCCGGGATAAAGTGAAGTTCCGTTGAGATTAGTTTAGTGAGAATTTGACCAAAGTGATATTAATCTTTGTGGTCGGGGTAGAAAATCGAAAAGTCATAAATGACATTCACCCAAGCGTAAATTTGAGAGCGGTATAAAGAAGAGCGATTTTTTAAATTGGCAAAACTATATTTCAAGGGTAAATGTGAGTATTTAGTGGTATTCCCCTGTCCACCTGTTGTGTTTCGTCTCCTCCGGTAGGCCTGGGTCGGGGGGCACTTCCTCCTGCGGGGTGGTCGCCGCCCTCCGTGGTGGTCGCCGATGTCGAATCATGTGAGACTGAAAGGAACAGGTGGAACTGTGCTGCGTCCATGGCAACAGGGGAGACGCCTCCGCGGAGAAAATAAACAATTAGTTGCAAATTGCAGATTGAGTGAGTCAGGTGGAGCGCACTTACTGAATGTCTCAATCGGTTGCCGAGGCGACGCGCCGACCGGAAAAGGCCGGGGACCTTGGGCTCAGATACCATGCACTAATGGAGTCAGAGCCTTTATTCTACGCAGAACGGAAAAGACGGGGAAATTAGAAGCCTCGCAGGGAAATGAAATGTTTTTTGTACAGCGGATTTACTGGATGTCTGTTTTCAGACGACGATTAAGGGCTATTTAGACGGACAAAGGAGAGTTTGAAAGGAAAGCAGGGAAAATCACGCGTAAAGACTAGTATTCGGGAGGAAAAGCCCCCTGCCGGCTAAAGAACAACGAAAAAATGGAGCACGCTCACAAGCGAAAGATACGAAAGGGAGGGATTGGAAAATGAAGGAACAAACAGTCAAAAGAAAATGTATTTTTAACAAATCTCTCTTTTATATTCTTTTTCATCTCAATCTCATTTATAATTAGCTCTCATCCATTCAATCTACTTCCTTTGTTTTGCTCTCTCTCTCTCTCTCTCTATATATATATATATATATATATATATATATATATATATATATATATATATATATATATATCCATAATAACAATTGGGTAATCGTGTCCTCTGAGTTTGTTCGCCCCCTGCCCGCCCTTTATTTTCAGTTAAGAGAGGGGTATTCCGGTGGGATAAGCGAGGGGAGGGTACCAAAGTGCGGCCGCCATTCGTGGAGGCTCGAAGCGCCGGAGCGGTCGGCCGCACTTTGGTACCCGACCCGAGCGCTCACCCTCAAATGAAAATGTCTGCCCGTAGGGCCGCGAAGCGGCCCCGAGGCGGCCGAGAAAAGTTACGCCAACATAAATAATCGAGACAAAAATAAATCCACAGAAGAAATTGGCTTCCAAAATGTTCAAATTCTTCTTTAATCCTGTCTAATAATTTCTTTGTGGTAGAAATAAAGCAGGGTAGACTAATAATGGCGGGTGTTGGTGTCTGCCAAAGTGTCAATGCGTGTTGAGCCTCGTCAACTATGCAAAGCCCCTGGCTAAACGCAGAAAGCTTCATTGGATCACAGAATTCTTCAAAGCTCTCGACCAGAAAAGTGGAATAATTATGCGGAAGACGAGGGGTCTTCTGACGTAGAAATACAAGTATGGAACACCGAATCACAACTCGACGTCAGGGGGCGTCTTTCACAAGGGGACCCGTGGAGGGGCTAAATGGGCGCTACTGCGGTGCATGTACAGGACAGGAGGACGGGGTGGGTCAGGGGGTCATCCCCAGCGGAGAAAGGAGGCCGGCAGGTAGGACTGCAGACGGGCCGACAGCGTCGACGACGGAGTGGAGAGGGACGTCGGCGATGGCGGACGGGCTGAGGAGGGCTCGGACCGCGACTGACCCGCGCACCGTCAACTGGAGGAGTCGGAGGCAGCCACCTGGAAAAGAGATTGAAGTTACATTGAGAGGTTTATGAAACATTGGGACAAGAGCATTTTTAAATCTGCAATGATATTTAATGGATAGTGAAAGCCTCAACATGGACTAGACTTTGGCGCTGGATTGGAGACTGAGGAGACAAGAAGGATGAAGGAATAGATCAATATGTGTATGGGCCAGGAACTATTGCTCACCTCGAGTATCTCCGGGTGCCGTTCAATGACCCTCATAAGGATGCCGTTGATGTAAACTCGGAGCTTTTGATTGCACACTTCCTGTTCCCTCAGAGCCTCCAATAACTAAACATTTTCTTTTTCCTTCTGAAGACGCTTTTCTTACCCTGGTGGAGTCTCCTCCATCCAGTTCGTCAGCTAGGGACGGAGTGTCTGCGAGAAGGCTATGTCCCCTCTCCACACTGGCTGCCATCAGCTGAGCCTCCAGGTCATCCTTCTCTCTTTGCATCTGCCTCATCTCATTCCTCGCTCTCTCCAGCTCCTCCTCCAGTCCCACCATCTGATCGGCGATGGATCCCTGTCTGGGCACCGTCTTTCTCCTCAGCTCTTCCGTCTGTTCCTTCAGGACCTCCACCATTTCTGAGCTGGAGTCTATGTCCTGCTGGGCTTCTTGCTTGTAAGCCTTGAACTTGCGATCCAAATTCTGCCGATCTTCCTCCAGATCGCAAATGAGGAGCTCCTTCTCCCTTACGTCGTCCTTTGCAATTTCCAGTTCGTTCCTAGTCTTCGCAGCCTCCTCCTTTGCTTTCTCTGTTTCTCTTCTAGCCGCCTGGAGATCTTTGTCGAGCATCTGATACTTGAGTTCCCAACTCTCAGCCTTCAGTTTGTACTCTCTTTCAGCACGGGCTTCATTCTCCTTAGATCTCTTCTTTTCATCTTCCAATTGGCTTCTTAGTCGATGTTCCATTTCTTGGAATTTATCTTCCAGTGCATGGTAACGCTCAGTATTCAAACTATTCTCCAGTCGTAGACGTGCCCTCTCGTCGTCGCCTTGCTGTTGTTTTTCAGACAGCATCTCTTGCATCTTCATCATCATCTGAAAGAAGATGGTTTATAAACAAGAGAGAAAATAGAGACATAGACATAGAGAAAGAAAGAGATAAAGAACGATATACATAAATCTGCTACTTACATCTCGAGAGAAGTTATCGTGAAGTTCCTGGTCGGAAAACGAGATCAGTTCGGGGTCCGAACCAAGCGAGTCCCGCCGCGAACGCGTTCCATACAACCGCGAGGCGACCGCCGCGCTGCTCGGCGACGCGCCGTTCAGACGCATTGGCGAATCCTGGAAACAGGAAGATTAGGGAAGTTCAGTGACATCAGAGAAAGGGTATGACCTTTGAATGACGAAGGGAGACACGTGGAAACGCGAGAGGGAACCGCAAACAATCAAAAGACTGGTAAAATGGGTCAACAAGGCACCGTGACTGTTTTCGGAAGCACAATGGGCGGACGAGATAAAAATGTTGCGGAATGATGTTGAGAGACGCAGACATAGAGGAACAGTTAGATTGATGAGATATTAAACTACTATGACACTAGAGAGCGCGAACAAATAGAGAGCGCGAACGAGTTAGAGAGAGAAACAGAGAAACACAGAGAGAGAGAAAGAGAAATAGAGAGAATACATGGACATGCCTAAATAAGAGACGGTATAGGAATGCATGTGCACGTACACATCGACCGAGGGGAAACTTGTGGCGTATTTCCATCGTCAACGTGGATCTGCCCTGCAGCTGTCCCAACAAACTGTAGTCCTAGCGCGGAATTCGCTGTTTGGCGCCGAATAAACAGCTGGTTGTGTTCTGCCTCCCGGAGGTCGACTCATTATTTGCGAAATGACGACCGCGGGAGCCGAAAAAGAGACGACGCCCGGGCGCCCGTCCGAAAACAAGCGATCCGCCGCGCCTAATCCCCCGCAAACAAGCGTGCGGGGGTGGATCGGCGACAGTAATCATCGATTACAGGCTGAGCTATCCAGATCTCTCGAGGGATGCGATTGATGATAAACTCACCCAGGGCATGGCTGCGGAGGAAGCAGAAGGGGAACGAGTGAGGCGTCGCCTGGCAACGCCGGCGCCGAAAACGACAGCCGAGGAGCGGCCAAAGGAATTATTCAGGCTGTTTCTCATGGTCAGTGAGAGACAACAATGAGAACGGCGGTCGCCGGAAGGGACAATTACGGACAGCAGGGGAAGGAAGAAGCCGCGGAAGAGGTAACATATGGAGATACATACATCGGGAGGGAGGGCAAGATTGAAAGGAGACAACTTTCTCAGACTTCGGCTGATCTTTCACCCCAGGCTTAATCAAGTCTTTCGAAATTGACTTTTCAATTTCTAGCGTGATTTGAAGCGGTTCTGATGTGCATAACATGGGAGAACGAAAGAAGGAGACAGGTTCAAGTGAGCGGAAGGAAGGTTCGGCTCTTGAAATCGGCCAGTCACCTCGTCCGATAACGCAGTGTTTGCCCACAGCTGCTATGACTCAGCCTTACAGAAAACGGAGGACCATTCCATTTTATACCCAAAACAGACGTTAACCAAACAAAGAAGGGAATAACGGGGTGGGGGCCTCGAAATTGGAGTTTGACCAAAACAATGACTTTAAGTCAACACCTATTTCTTTATTGTACGAGATTCAGAAATAAAAGTGGGTAAGAAGGAGAATTTAAGAAGATAAAACTATAAATCAACAGGAAAGAGTCTCTGTGTTCTCTATTGTTTCTGCTTTACTCTCTCAACTGAACCACTGCCCGAAGTGATCATTGCGTAGGTTGCATGGCCCACTTTATACGCATGAATGGGTGGGTGCAGGGTCGGACATAATTGCGCATTTAAATGATGCTTCAGAAGCTATAGTAAACCAAAAATAGAAATTTGAGTTTACGGGAACATATATAGGGCTTTATTTCTGGCGTCAATTGAGGAAAAGTTTTTGGAAGTGGTGGAAAGGCAGAAAGAGGCCCGCAAAGGCCATTTTTACCTTCCATTCGGCATGAAAATGGAGTACTGCAGGCGTGAAAGAGGGCAATCAAGGTTCGGTGTGTGACTCAAGCGACGCCGGATCCGTATAAGTGGCGGTGTGACTACTTGAATAAGGGAGGGAGGGATGGGAGGAATAGGGAGGGACAAGACAAAGAGAGATAAAAAGAGAAAGAAGGCGAATGAGAAAGAGAGAGTAGTAACTGTTTTCCAAAGTAAGGTGGGGTCGGACAGGTACTCGGACCAGCCGACTTCCGGCGGCTGCTGCGGCGGCTTTTGTCGAGGGGAGAGCGAGGGAAAAACGAGAGGAACACGGCAAACAAGGGAGGAGAGTGTTCCAAAGAAGGAACCGGAACCGGCAAGTGACGACTTAGGAGGTGGATCCGGCAGGATCCTTCCAATTCCGATGTCAATGAATTCCTTCGGCACTCTGTTTTCTCAAATTCGCGACAAGCCATTTGTTTTGGGAACCCACAGGATTGGACCGAGGTTAGACGGCTTGTTCTCCTTTCGTGGGAGATGGAAGAAAAAAGACAACAAACGGCAGAAAACCTTGGGAGAATGGTTGAGGCAAGGTGAACAGGTGGAAGGAGAAGGAGCGCCGGGAACGGAATGGGGAAGTTTCGCAACGGGAGGGCGGAAGAGGTGGTAAACTGGGTATGGGATAACGGGGTTCTTTCGTAAGAAGAGATAAGAACAGAAGAGAGAGAGAGAGAGAGAGAGAGAACGAAACATATAGATAGTGATAGATGGACAGGAACTGAGAGACCAGAAACAATGTAGGAAATGAAAGCGCCGATTCTTAAATCGACGTGGCTGAGAAGACGTCACTGGGTTTTTGAGATCCCCTGGGAGGGATTTTAGCATAACGAGGCATTTAGTGAGAGAGGGCAGCGAATGCGCATTTCCAGCTTTGAAGTGTTGTGAACAACCCGTCTCAACAACGACATACAGAAGAGAGAAGGAGCAGGCAGAAAAACCCCGGGAGAAAAATTAAACTAGAACAGTCGGAGAAGAAGAGATCTCTGGCTGCCTGGATCGGCAGAATCCCGTTCCCAAAGAAAGCAGTAAGTGGAGTGAGGTGTGGCAGCCGCTGGAATAAGCAGAGAGCAAACACTCGCTACAGGAGTTGGTCGGTCGGGAACCGGTCTCTCCCAATCAGGGCGACCACTCGACGACGATTATGGAGACGGCCATTATCGAACGATGCGAAGGACGGGATGACCGTGCTCTCATTAGGCCCAAGTGTTCCACAGAAAAAGAGATTTTGAGAGAAGAAAGTGTTCCGCAGAAAAAGAGATTTTGAGAAAAGAGCAAGGACTGTTCTTGAAATGAGGTACTTTGCCTAATACGTTATCTTCCCTCTCCTTTTCAGTGTAATTCTCTTTTGAAAGGAATGACAAATGGGTAAACAAGAAGTTGAGAAACTATCCAGTTTCTGTTGAAACGGGAGAGGTTCAGCAGCCGTTCCTTGTCCTCCCGCTCTTCGGTGTCAGCAAACATTCTTCACTTGTTGTGCACAGATGTTGTTCCCCGACGCGGATTAATCGAAACAGAATATGTGGAAACAAACAAATCAATCCAGAGAAATCAATTGCCTTTCAAAAGTTCTTTTAGTATTAAACACGTTTTCAATCAATAGAGATCTCTTTTGGGGGATTCGAAATGTGAATTCCCCAACGTACAGATTGTTTGGAGAATTCTCATGTGTTGCCTTTGCCAATTCAACAAATGATTGTAAGACAAAACTCTAGGTTAATGCCTAAGCGTCATAAGACTACAGTAACCTCATATGGTCACAGGTTCCTGTCTCCGAGAGACTATAAAGCAGGGTTCTTGTTTTCCTTCCACGGCACACATTTTGTCGTGTTTTTATGGCGCGCCCGCAGCTTATCAAAACAAACGAACAACGGAAACTTTTTACGAAAGAGCTCTTCGAACCATCCTCTTGAACCCCCAGTCTACTTATTTTTGTGATCTCGCCCTGGGAGACCAAACAACTTCAGCAGGGAGTGTTTACCAAAGGGGAAAATATTTAGAAGATAAAGAGAGGTCGAACCGGGGTTAGACAGATTACTAGTCTCCCCTATTATTTACCCTGGTCACCTGATTTAAAGCATCAGGTGAAAGTTTAAAGTTCGGAAAGAAAAACCATTGGTCTTGGTGGAATAAAGGAGTAGGTCGTATTTCATTTCGGAGTTGATAAAGCGACAGAGAGGGCAGAAGTGACACTCGAAACACACGGGCCATCACCCCCGGGACCGGGTGGACGCTGGGCCACTCATCGCGACAAGCGACACCCAGGGAAGCAGGGAAGGCCCACAGAAGACCAAGAGTCTGCCAAAAATTGACACAACATAATATATGTTCAGTGGATTAACGTAGCTAACTAAGCTACTTTGAAAAGACAAATAACAACGAGTGAGGAGAACATAAATAACAAACACTTTAAATGGAAGAAAAGGTGTTTCCAGAAGATTCTCGGAACAAACATCCAAACGGGGGCTCTAGCAAGCGAAAAAACGGCGGAAACGCGGTGGATGTTTGCGCTGGAAGGGGAGACCGGAATCGGTCGGAGACGGACTCACCTCTCCACTGCCTACGGATTCGAACACGTCGGCCATCACTTCTGCTTTGTCACCGGCGGCACATGCACTGCAAAGAGAGTTTGTTGTAAAGCAGGAGGAACACGGCAGATGCGTCACATGGGAGGGCGAGAGAAAAAATAAACATGGGAGGGAAGGAGAAACGGAAGTTGGGGAATGAGGAGAGGTCGAAAAAGGGCAAAACTCTTTAAAGACCGGCTGGGGTGAGAGAAGAAAAAGAAGAGTTACTCTTATCAAATGCCCTCTCTCTCTCTCTCTCTCTCTCTCTCTCTCTTCCTTTGCTCTGCCCTGCCTTCCGTTGAAAACCTCTCTCCAGTCTAGGATGTTTTGGTTTTCCTTCCGCCAACAAACCAAAGAAAGAGCCCGTTGAAAGTGTTTTCAATTGGCCTCCATCCGTCAGCAGGGGTGTTTGACGATAGCTGGTGACGAATGGCTAGGTGTCGTCGTCCAATTGTCCTCCCACCACACCAATCACCAGCTGACAATTCGTCTCTTTTCCCAATTCCGCTGCTGACGAGTCGGCCTTCGTGTCTCCACGAGAACACTCGAAACCACCCCGCGCACGAGTACTCAGCCTATGATACCGCGAAGGAGGGGAGAAAAAGTGGACTGTTTGGAAAAGGAGAAGGGAGAAAAACGGTGGATTAAACTTTGAGACCACAAAGTGAGTCAGGGAATAGTCCACACGATCTCTTGATAAAGAGAGCAGACGGCGTTT
Source organism: Oscheius sp. G VE-2021 (assembly GCA_022343465.1). Classification (NCBI taxonomy): domain Eukaryota; kingdom Metazoa; phylum Nematoda; class Chromadorea; order Rhabditida; family Rhabditidae; genus Oscheius; species Oscheius sp. G VE-2021. The sequence goes on from JAJQXH010000058.1 coordinate 3,771,521, forward strand.
GAAAAGATATTTAGGGGAGCATGGAGATTGATAGGATGCACTGTGTGTATCTAAATAGGGAGTAATAGGGACAAAGAAACGAAGACGTTCTTTTGTTGATATATTTCATATACAAATTGTTATATGTCTGGAAAACAATGCAAAGGTAAGTATGGAATATTTTTATGGGACCCATTATAAAGCAAACTAAATTACATAGCTGGGTCATATCGTCTCATTCGAAGGGGATTTTCCACTGGAAAAGGGAACCCCAGTCTCATTGATAAGGGCATTAAGGGCGTGTTGAGATGACCGGCGAACGGTGCGAAGCCTCGAAAGACAGTCGTCGCGGCTATCAAAAACGGCGAAGAATACAAATATTTGTGCTCGGTTCGATGGCGAGACTTCGCGCGTCGACGAAGAGAATCGTGGGGCGGATGAATAGGAATGAGCCATTATGCGGAAGAAACGGGATACGGAAGGGCACTTGACGGAATTCAAAGAGAAGTACCTTGGGAATTGAGGGAGTGAGCGGAACGGAAGACGGATCGAGGTTCAACGCTTCCTGTCTGCGTGTGAAAGAGGCGCCAGGCAAGGTTTGCTTTGTTTAAAGATATCAGCGCAAATGATTCAGAAGTGATGCATTGATTACACATAAACAGACGACACACAGCCATCCACGCTTCAGGCATCTTTATTTGACATTTTGGGCCATGAAGGGATCATTGACTGATGTTTGTCAAGTCTCATGACAATGTCAACGCAACAGAGAATCATTAAAAATCATTCAATGCATAGAAAATGCAATTTCCAATTAGAAAATGCAAAAACAATTAAAAAAGACAATATTAAAGGAAAACTTTTTTGCTGCAAAATGGAACAATTGTTCGATTTTCCAGTGCAACATTCAAAAGAAGATCTTAAAGAATAAACCGACTGTGATCTCTTCGACTAAGAAAAGCGAAGTGCTTTCGTTCGAAGGGCTAGACTAATAAAAAAAGTTTTCGTAGTGTCAATAGTAACTTTTTCTGAGAACGAAGAAATACTCCAGTAAAGTAGGGCATTCGGAGCTGTCTGGCCGTTTGAACGGCGCGTTCTGTGTCGGCGAAAAACGAACAAGCACATGGCTTTGTGAGTGCGTCAGACAGTGGTTTAACCAGAGAACGGTGGAAATGCGGGAAAGAATGAATGCCATGCTCTTTTGCCTTTTTTCAAATTAACTGTCTCAGTCTCCTTCTCCTTGATGAATCTCTAGTACAAGTGTAACCTAAGCATAGGCAACCTCAAAACAATGGTAAAGAGCATAGTTCTATTGTGTGTGCTCCTGAATGGGGGAGTAGTCAATGAGGAAAACAAGTCAGTGTGGCGCAAAAAAGGCAGTGGAAACGACTGTACGGCCGGCTGGCAGCAGTGAAATCGAAACGAACGAATTCGCGGCAGCCGGCTGGCGACAGCCGCCTCTTTCTTTTGCCCGAAACGCGGCGTAATCGGCGTGACGTGGCTCTGATATCAGAGCAATTGATAAACCAAGCAACTGGCCGGCTGGTAGCAATCTTCCGGCCGGCTGGCAGGAGTTTCAGCTTTTTAGGCGCCGAAAGGGGCCAAATATAATAGATTGGGTTATTGTCAGCCGTGTGTCCCCGGTTGTCAATTAAGGTGAGTGGTAGGTTATGTCTAGTCGGCTGGTGGCAACACAGGCAAAGGGCAAAACAATGGTTAAATCACTCGGCTGGTAGTAATGTTGACAAAGCGGCTGGCAATAAAAGATACTGGCAGAGAGAATGAATAGTTGTTGTACGTGTGGCAGCCGGTAATAAGAAAGATGTCATCAGTCGGAGGAAGAAAGAAAGCTGGTAATAAGGTCAGCTAGCAAGTAATACATCGACTCGTAATATAATACCGGCTGGCAGTAAGAGGGCTGGAGTGTTTTGATTTCGGGTGGTCTGAATGGGGGTCGATGGAGGGCGACCACCTGCAATGAATAGTAGATGCCAGCCGGCCTCGCAGGTATTTGCTCCTGGCTGCCAGCCGGGATTAATAAATAACTAGCTCAAATTTCGAAGTTTGACCTTGGAATAGTTTTGTAAGAACTATTGTGGAATAAAAATAGGAACGAGATATAGACTGTCGGTGGACAGGATTCCACGCAATCGACCCGAATTCGGGCCGATCGCCCTCACCAGAACTGGTCCGAGAGGGATTACGCGGAGAACGACTGGCAGAGAAAGAGAGAGAAAGAGAGAGAAAGTGAGAGAAAGTGAGAGAAAGAGAGAGAAAGAGTGAGTGAGTGAGTGAGTGAGTGAGTGAGTGAGTGAGTGAGTGAGTGAGTGAGTGAGTGAGTGAGTGAGTGAGTGAGTGAGTGAGTGAGTGAGTGAGTGAGTGAGTGAGTGAGTGAGTGAGTGAGTGAGTGAGTGAGTGAGTGAGTGAGTGAGTGAGTGAGTGAGTGAATGAGTGAATGAGTGTCTCTAAGCATCTCTCTGTTGCTTCTTCGGAATGTTGCCAGTGGCAGTGTGCGTGCTAATGATGCGCTCATAAAGATTTATGTGCAATTCGGCGCCGCCGGCGTACTTAAAGTCATGTCCACGAATTTAGTAGCCACTTGTGGCACAACCACAAGCAAACTTCTTCTGCGATGGAGATGTGAAGATGGTAATGATTAAGATTGGAGAGAAGTAGAAGAATATAAACACTGTTTGCACTGTGCCGAGTGCATGAGGCGTGCGTGAGATAGTCTCAGCTGATGACCTTGGCTGCCCTTAGGTGGCGCCAGGTGGCGGTGGCACCGCCGCTCGCGGGGGTCGCGCGGGCGTACCTCTCATACCTGGGTTGGCCAATTACGGCGATGGCTGACCCGGCGGATAAAGGACAGTCGTACGGGTGGAAACAAGAAACATCCCTTGATCCTCCGCGACAGAAATGTTCGACAATTAGGACTCGTTCCTAAGATGATGCAGTCATTTGGAAGTTAGACAGAAACAGAGAGATTGCGTTTCATTCTGAAAGTCACCAACCGGCAAGTTCTCGTTTCAAAGCAAGTCAACATCAGATGGCGTAAGTCAGATTATGTCACTGTAATGTCTACTAATTTCCCTTGGGAGTATGACAGATGGCCACAGAACTGTTATGATGAATGCTTCCTGCGTTTTATGGATGAATCTTGCCTGTCAACTGAATGAAGTGGTGATGGAATGGAGATCAATTCCACAAAACAACAATCAAAGCCGCTTCTCTGAAAAAGGGAGAACTTTGCGTTTGTCTTCGATCGATGTGGTTTAAAGAAAACAAGTGTTTGGAGAGTAAGTGGAGAGTCAAAAGTGGGGTCATGAGAGATGGCCAGTCCCCCGGGAGGGCTTCCTTTGGTGACAACAAGACACTGCAAAGGGCTACATGACCGGAAGTGTTCGCGCGGTGTCCGGACGGTTGTTTGTGTACGGGTGTCAAGTTTCGAGCGAATCAATTTTGGGGCATCACCTAGCTTCAACGGGGATTTCGCGCTCTGGTGGCCAATGACTGAACAATAGACAGAGGGTGGCAGTGGGATTCATTCGACACAACAAACAATACACGGGATTCAGGAGGAGGACCCGTTCTGTCTTCTTTTCCTAAGCATGGCGAAGCGCTCTTCGTGGAGTTGGCAGCTGCCGGCGAAGTTGGTCGGCTGGATGAGGAAGGGCTGCGCCTTGCCGGAGAGAGGAATGCGGTTCAGATGCTGAAAAGGAGGTGTTCTCCAGCGTCAAGGTCTCTGCTTACCTGCGGATCCAATCCTCCTGTCTTCCACAGCGCCGCCCTCTCCTGCACCAGAACTGCAAATCCCGTCATGAAGGCGTCGATTCCCGCTCGATGACAGCCTAAACATCTCACATTTTACTACCACAAGCCTTTAATCACCTGAAACCGACAACCGCGTCTTGTTCTTGATAAAATCAGTGCCCATGACGACTTCCATCTTCTTCCTCTTCGCCAGTTCCTCCTGCTCCCTGGCCAACACGGCATCCGGTTTCAAGTGATCGTATCTAAGAGATAATGATTACTTTTAAATGAACATTTTATGAACTTGAGAGTCCCTACTATCGAGAAAAGCTCTTTTTGTCAAGCGCTTTATTGCAGAGATTTAGACCTTCCCATGACCGCAATGGCGCTGCGAAGTCGTAATCCAAACAATTGACGATCAACCTACGCATAGATGCAGAGAGAGAGAGAGAGAGAGAGAGAGAGAGAGAGAGAGAGAGACCCACTTCCTCTTCTTCTTCTGTCGTTCCTTCTCCTTCCGCTGCCACTCTACGTCCAGCACTAAATCCACGTCATGTACGAGGGAGCACTTTCCGTCGGCGTTCTTCCTGCAGAATCCATGGCTCTGAAGGAATCCTTCCTATCAAAACGATACCAAAGACCATCTACCGCAAACTGTGGACAGACGGTCCCCTTCAGATCCATGGGAATCAGATGGTTTGGAAATCCTTCGGGCAGACTGCACTCCACTCTCTCACAGAATCCAGAGATCATCTCTTAAACCAGCGTCTTTTATTAATTAAGTGGGGGTTTACCTGGCGGTGGAGTGAATTTGATGTCTACGTTGTACCTGCCTCCCAGGGATTCCCTCACATTGTCACCCTGACTGAGAGAGAATCATTGGGGTTCAACGGAAACTAACCATTTTCTGAAGACAAATTCCAGGAAAGAAGCGCTCATCCGCGACTGGAACTCGGCCAAATACTTGGAATCGCACAGCGGCTGCTCACGAGTGAAAATGTCGGTCAGGGCGTTGCAGAACTTACCCCAGCTGAAAATATTGTTGGTTTCAGTTGTTGGATATGATGACTACCTCTCTGGCAATGGGCTGTAGAAGTGGTGGTAGAGGAAGACCAAATCATTGAGTCCGTTGTGGAAGAACAGCGGACAGCCGACTGCCAGCAACTCGGAGAACAAAGAGCGCATTGTGCAGTTCTGAATGATTTTAGTGAAGAAAATAAGGGAAACCTACCGCTTTCGTATTGCTGGTGGAGTAGCCAACCCCCAGGGTGACCCATTTGTTGAAATCGAAAGAGTGCCTGGATAGGAACTGCAGTGCGTCTGGTTCAACGGAGAAGGCCTGGGAACACAGCGTCAGGATGGTGTAGACCTGAAACAGCTGATTTGCTAATAAAAGTAATGAATGTTCCTAATTCCAATTTGGCGTTAAACTGTTTCCATAAAAATTTCCTTTCCCCTCCAAACGGGCCGCCTGGAGAGGAATGTAGTCGTGCGTGGTGTCCTCTCCGTGACGCTACGTCACTAGGCCTATATAAGCGGTGATTTTAATGGAAGGATTCATTAGCGACAGTCTTCCCCGGTAAGCGGTCGTCTCCTCGCCATGACTGCTGAAGTCAGCCGCCCTCCCCTCCCCTTTCAACGGAATTTCAGAAGCCTTTGAACATCGAGATCCAGATGGAGGAGGGAGAGCCCCTCGGAGCCGTGCCCAACGACAAGCTGATCATCACCAAGGTCCAGGCGGGAACCCTGGCCGAGGGAAAGCTGAAGGTCGGAGACCAGATCGTCTCGGTCAACGGAACGAAGCTGACGGACACCAACTCCTTCTTCAAAGCCCTCCGTTTCGCCCCGCCCGTCGCCACGTTGGGAGTGGTGCGTGACGAGGCCAAGGCGGCTGAACTGGAGGCCCGTATCCACATCCCGGCCGACCGCGAAAAGTTCATCCAGCGTCGCGATGGATTCGCCTACTTCGTGGCGAAGCTCGTCTGGCAGCAGGGAGGCCCCAAGCTCGGACTCGGAATCAAGCACTACCAGGTATCTTTGAAGAGAAGTGGCAGATAGAGCATTCTTACAGAACCGAGTGCTGGTCTCTCGCTGCGACGCTGGTTCCCTCGCTTCCCAGCAGCTGGTCATCGGAGACCATATGATTGATATCGACGGAACGCCCGTCACCGACAAGGACGTGGCCCGTGACCTGCTGATCAAGGGCCTCCAGACGAAGGGAACCATTTCGATGGTGATCGAGAGGCCGGAGACTGCCGAGGCGAAGCACTGGACCTCCAACGCCCTCGCCGTGCAGACCGCCCAGCCGCCGTCGGTCCAGATGAACTCGGATGTGAGGACCATCGCCCAGAGGGAGAGGGCCAAGCTGGCCCAGAAGCTGCAGCCCAAGGCCTCTATCCTGAAGCCCGGCACGATGGGAGCCCGTGTGCAGATCAACGAACAGATCGGATCGCAGCTGATCGCCTCCGACCACGAGGGACGCGCCCTTCGCTCCGTCAAGAAATAGAATCGGAATGAAGAAGTAAAGACGAAACTCATGTCTGTTATTGTCCTGTTATTTGTTGTGGTTGCTATCGTTGTGTATTGTTTTGGGGGTGGGGAAAGTAGCACAGCTCTTTCGTTATGTGGTTGTAACAGCTGGCTGTCACCAATTATTTACTGTTCAGATATGTAAATCAAATTATCTAATAACTATATAATAACGTAAACTAACTCGACAGGAGAATGAGAGGCTCCGACTATTTTCTTCCTTCCCGAGCAAATTGAAAACAGCTATTCCCAGCGACAAAATGGACCTAGAGTACCCGATTTCCTAAGAATCATCACGAGTCATACCTACTCGTGGCAGCCTCGCGGAGGGCCGCATAGCGGTCTTCTACGTTCTTCTGACGGATTCCCGAGAGATTTCCGAGACCGGAAAGTTCCTGAAAACGGACCAAAATAAGTTTCACCGGAACCTGTGAATCAAAAGAAGAACTGACTCACCAGATCCAAAGCCACGTAGTCTGCATTCTTCAATGTAATTAGGAGATCGGGCCACACCAGATTCAGATTCTCACTGGTTATATTTACAACCTAAGGCCAATTTTAATGTGAAGGTCAAAGAAACCGACCTCTATGTCTTTGAAGAAGTGGTCTTTTGTACTGCTGCCTGGTTCTTCGAGATCGGGAACTGTCACCATTATATTATACCTATTCTTAATAAAATAACAAAGTCAGAAAGACAAATTGTGAAAATGAACACAATTTACGAAAATTGAAGATTTGAAATGAAATTGCAAATAATGGCACGGAAATAGCTGCTGATCGCGGCGAGACCCAGATCTGCCCAGCAACTGGCAAAAACTATTCCGAACGATTACTGATCTATTCATTTTGGGCTGTTTCACTAGATCTTTTCAGATAAATTATCTACTTTGACGAATTTCCATTTTTTTTACACGAGATATCCCAGACATTCAAAGAAGACGGTTATAACCATAACGTTATACAATTCATAAAAGCTTTAGTACTTATTAAAATCGTAAAATTAGTACATATACAAGGTTAATTCTAGCGGGGACTAATGTTGACTAGAAAACAGCATGACTAGAATAAACGAAAATCGCTTAATACCCGAAGGAAACCGGCTGTCACAGACTAGAAAGGGAAGCAGCGATGCCTAATTCGGAAGAGGGAGATCAGACGAATGACACTTCTTCAGGCGGTTGCTCGGCCGACAGTTCGATCGTAAACGGCAGAGACTTTACGTAGGAAGGACGGCGAAGCTTCTGAATGCCTTCGTTTAGACCGTTAGTCGGTTACCGTACCTTTTTCTTGTACCAGCGAGGGCGGCTCTTCTCGCAGTGGGCGCCCGCGTAGCCCTCGTCGCACAGACAGGCGTACGACTTGCTCTTCATGCTCCATTTGCACTTGTCCTCGATTTCCCCCGTTCGGACACAGACTCCTCGGCCAGAACAGTGCTTCTCCGAGCATTTCTTGGACTTCCGCCGGGTGTTCTGCACAACACTTAAAGGGGACTGGCTGAGGCTCCCTCTGCGACCCACCTGCCCAGCGTCTTCCTCACAAAGTCTGCTATCCCATCGCATCTAGCCTTCATATTCTTACTCGTACTCCACATAATCACTCCGTTCGCCCCCTCGTCCATCGCCGTCTGCACCGAAGAACACAGATCCTCCTGAATCTTCTTCGTCCCTCTCCCCCTCAACCACTACCTTTCTGTAGAAGACACCCGGTCTCTCTGCCGGATCGTACTCAAACTTAGAGTACATGTAGATCGGCGGACGGGTTTTCATGGAAAGGGCGATGCGACGAGCCTCTCGCAGTTGAATCTGAAGGACATTGCTCACTCCGTCAGGAGGGGTCTCACCTGGGCCAGGTGGTAGTGGAAGGTGTCGTTGCGTTCCCGATTGAAGTAGACCGAGGGGAAGAGGCCCGTCTGGTGCTCGTAGATGAAATTCAGTCTGAAACGGAATGAATCATCCGGTTGTAGAATTCAACCAGGCCGGTCGATCATATCAGGCAGTCTCAATTTGGGAATAATTGAATGAAATTGCAACGGAAGCGCAGTTATGCGTGAGAAAATGTAAACGCAGTCTCGGAAAAAAGATTAAGCGTCTGTTTCGTAAACAAAGGAATGGGAATGGAATTGGATTGGGCACATTGATTTGTACTGACTGATCATTGTGGTGTATCCAGTTGGTGCAGGTGAGGGCTCCTTTCTTCTCGAGGGCACCCAGATTACAGTAAGGATAGAGGTAGAAGCCCCATTTGGCGGACGGTCGCAGCTTCTTCGCCAGCAACAACAGTCCTACCAGCATTTTCCTAAAGAAGAATAATAAGACAACAAATCAGACGCATCTACCCCGCGGCCTTGTCAAATTCCACCTCCGCCCTCACTTTCACCGCCTTCTCGGAAAGGTCCGGGAAGCGCTCCCGGACGTAGTCTTCCGACGCCGCTTTGTATATCTGAATTCTTCGATAAGCATAGAAAATTATAAAAACCAACGGATTTGGCGTTCCAGTTGAGACTCAGAAGGGGCCGCCACTCCTCAAAATCTAGAATGGCGGGGCCTTGAAAGTTCCCGTCAGGAATCGCCTTTTGTATGATTTCTTCGGCCGACGCGAAGAAATCCGATAAATTGCATTTCTAAAAACCCAGTTATTTCAGTGTTCTTCCGATGTTGCCTGTGGCATCCCTCCATTGATGGCCTTGTATCTGCTGGCGTTGCCCATGTGCTCGTTGTGTGCATAGTAGGGGTAGTGGGGGAAGTTGTACTCGTACAGAATGACGATTTGGTCGCCGTGGAACTTGTGATCTGAAAAAGGCAATTGAACCGGAAGGCAGCAATTCAAAGGGTAATTGGCAGCCGGCTGGTTTGACTAATGGGGTCACAAGTATCAATTCCCGATGGACTGGCGAAATTGCACCTTTTTCTCAGAGAAAAAGGCAACGAGGACATTACATTGATGAAGACGCGGAAAGCCTACTGTAGCCACAATTACATTTAAGCCACATTCCAGCAAACGCCAAGTCGTCAAAATGAATGTAAACTGACCGGTATTGAAAGTTATACCATAGTCTTCTAACGGAATGAGCGAATGATTCCGTTTGTAACACGTCTGAGTGAAAAGATTCCAAAATATCTGAAACGAAGTCCCATTATTGAAACCAAAATGAAAAAAAAACATGCAAAATCGCAACAAAAAAATTGTAAAATGCGCATTTGGATATTTTGAACTCCATTCAGGTCCTGCAACGAAATATTCCCAAGTATGTGCAATTCTTGCAAATGCAAAACATTCGCAGTTGAAGATTTCGGTTTTTTTTCTTATCCGCAAAGGATGTCCTATGTTTTTGGAAATGCTGACTTAAATGACCCACCGGCAACCGTGATACTTCCGATGCGTGGACAATGGAGACTAGGAGGGCTAGCCAGCCATGGAGGGCTGTCATCGAGTACTGCAACAAAGACACTAGTACACAGAGAATTATAGAACAGGAAGGAACGGGTTCAACTGCGCGGGAGAGAAAGTAACAGGTGAAGAAACACAGAAACTGGTCATTATCATAGCACATAACACTGCGGAAGAGGGATGGCTTTTTATCCACAAACAACAACAAAGCCTTTTTGTGCACACAATGGATAAATAGAAGGAAGGGAAGAAAGGACATGAGATCGGAGGTAGGGGGCTATGGTCCCATTGACCTTTGGCCCCTTCCCTGGGGACGCGCAGGCGGGAAAGAACGCTGGTTTTCCGGGAAAGGGCGGATTTGTAGGAGGAATGACGCCACTGACACACAAAAGGTATTTTGATGGGGAAGTCACTTTGACCGGTTGAATGATCTCGAAGTTCCTGTGGAAACGAATGATAAAATGATCTAAAATGATAATTAGATTAACAGAGACAGAGAGAGAAGGAGAGAGAGAGAGAGAGAGAGAGAGAGAGAGAGAGAGAGAGAGAGAGAGAGAGAGAGAGGAGAGAGGGAGAAAGAGAGAAAGAGAAAGAGAGAGAGAGAGAGAGCACAGTTGGTCTCTGAGAAAGTTCTCACAACACCCCTTTCCCGCCTTTTAATTGTTTGACATGCTAAAGCAAATAGTAGTAGAACTACAGCAACTAGTTCTGCACTTAAGGACTACTGTCACAACAGACAAACATAAGAACTCAGGCCTAAGGAAAGAAGAGCGCCATTCAGTCGAATGATAGAAAGGTATGCGGAAGGGAGATATAGAAAGAAACAAGGAGGGCCATAAAGAGAGAGAGAAAGAGAGAAAGAGAGAGAGAGAGAGAGAGAGAGAGAGAGAGAGAGAGAGATGAAAGTGTATTGAATCTGTAGAGGCGATTGACAATGAAGTGACGTGGCACTTGAGCCCGAGGCAATAAGGAGAATTGGCAGAGAAAGTGTGGTTTTTGCGATTCCTAAGGGACCCATTCCGCCTTGTTCATTTCCCAAGAACAAAAAGACTGCGGATATCAGAAATCAAGAAGAAGGCTTGGAGACATCTGGCGGCCAGGAGAAAAAGGGCCTGCGGCGATTTATAGGCGACGATTCAGAGGTTCCCATGTGAAGCGCCGTTACGCACGGGAAGAGCAAACGCTTCCGCCTGGAATTGGAAGTGGACACACAGAAGAAACATGCTGGGAAAAGGAAACATTTGCGACAGGGCCAGGTGTTTCCTGCAAAAGAACACCAAAGTACATCTGAGATCAGAAAGCCAAAAGAACCCCGGAGGGCACAGGTTGTTGTGGTACATACGGGAACCAGAGTGAATGGAAACCGGCTGGCTCGAAGAGAACTGCTTGCTCCCAGCCGCCAGCCGACAAAGAGCGATTGCCACTACTTAGGATGAACTGTTGAATTAGAAGAACCCACAATAAAACATTCAACTCTCTCTTTCTCTAAGTTACCATCTGTCTCTCCCGCCGTCTCTTTGTTTCTTCTCAGTTCTCTCCATATGCCATCTGAAAATACAGTACTATTCCACATCCTCACAACGTGAACAATCAAAAATCATAAAGTGCGTCTCTGCCTGGAAGTGGGTGTTTCTGCAAATTCCGAGTAATCGGAGAGTGAATTGGCGTGAACCGCAGTGCAATTGCCCCACGTCACTAATCGTCGCTCCCATTTGATGGCCGACAAATTTTCGGATTTCCGATCGATAGATTACCCCCCCCCCCCCCCCAAGAGGAAAATGACAGTATGAAAACCTAGGAACTCCTTCTACAATCCCTGTTTTCCGAGTATTTTCACTATTCCACTGGGCACTCTGTTTCATTTTCCGTTTGTTTCCGCCTGTCTGAAAACAGCAGTTGTTATGAAAAGTCATCAGACGGCTGTCATTCCTTCCCTTGGCCACCAAAAAAGAGTGGTCGTCGCCCGGGCAACCGAACTGCGTCGCCCCTTTGTCCACGTTTCAGGCCACTTTCACGTCACAAATCCCCAATGACCTTCCACTTAAGTAGGATTTTATTGCACCCTCAAAGAACAAAATTATTCCCATGGAGATATTAGTTACTTGGAAATATAATGAGAACCATGGGAAAATGAAGCACAGGTAATCATCACGTCATTTAACGATATATACAATTTACATGTAGTTCTCAACGTCTTTTTGAGTTTCAACAATTTTCTTCACGAAAACTATTTTTTTAATTATGGAAGGAAGTGAAAATGTTCTAAAGAAAGTTTGTAACAGAAAATAAGCCTACTTGTGGATTTTACCGTTTTTTTCTAGCTATCAATAAAAGACTTTATATCGGACATCCAACAAATCCTAGTTTTCTTTTAAATACTGGTTTATTTCTTCCGATACTTTTCCTTTTCTTATTTACTAATTCTCATTTGCTCTTTGTACCAAAACTACCGTAACCCTGTTGAAACAGTCCTATTTGTCGTTTGTAGTGCATCCCTGAATTTATTGTGTTCTTCCTCTGTTGTTGTCCGAATCCAGACTCCACCCTCATTATTTTCCTGTCCGGTTTCATTCCGCCGTCGCTTCTGAATCACACAACGCTCATAAAGTGTAATCCTGTCGTCACTTTCAACCATAATCCTCTTATTTTTGACATTTCTTCTTTTTCAAATGATATTTTTGTGACTCTAGGGCGGGGGCTCAAAGTGTAGTTGCTGGAATTATCTTCCGATAATTGCATTGTTTGACCACTTACTTCTACGTCATCTGATCGCCTAGAGCCTTCTTGAGAATTACCGTAGTCTTTTGGATGTGACTATTTCTTTTTGTTGGCTGAATTGACCAAAGTCATGCGAATGAGCTCTGTTTCCCCGAACTCGTGCGAGGAATGTCAGCAAAAACCAAAACTTCAAAGATCTGGGCATAATTGAACACAGAAAAGAATAATTGCTGAACAGAAGAGAACAGCTTGACAAATAAAAGTGCCAAGTGTGAGTCAGCTCTAATTTGAATTAAAACAGATTAAAAATCCTCAGAAACATAGGCCATCCTTTATTTCACTCAAAAAGACGCTCGTGTTGCACTACTTGTTAATCCCTGAACGATGTTTGCGGATTTAACCAAAACACAAAGCCCGTATTTTACCATTCCCTTCCTTTCATCCTACCCTCATTTCACCTTACCTGCTAGAAATGAGTCCAAATCGAAACCATCTGTCTTTCAATTGTAACGTTTCTTCATCTTCCTGAACCCCCGATGGTTACACTGTTTGTTAAACATCGAATCAATGTTTGCAGATTCAAAGGAAACCACGACTTTTGCATTTATTTTCAGTCTCGTTTCACTGAATTTACCTTCCTTGAGAATATCTTCTCTCTTAAACTAGAGCCGCTAAACATTTCAGAAGAAAGTCATTGCAAGATTTTTGAAAAACAAGCCGGTGGCAAAATATTGATAATCGTTTTGTTTTCAAAGAATATTGTAGCTCTACAGTATCCATTGACGTCAATTTGTCTAATAACGGTGTCGATATTCTACTAAGACCACTGCAGCTATTATCCTTCAAATCGTAAGATGCGAAACTGGAGGGCTACTTCCGGCCTAGGGTGCACTTGGGTCTAAGCAATGGTCATTCGGACGGAGTAGTCTATCAGGAAACAACCACTGCTGGCCACGTAGATTGCTCTCTCTCTCTCTCTCTCTCTCTCTCTCTCTCTCTCTCTCTCTGATTGTTTTGACCCAACCCGTATTACCAAAGGGAATTGGCTTATCATGTTCCGTCGTCGGTTTGCAACCTCGATGTTTGAACTTGCTGTGGTTCAATCTGCCCGTTCTTTTTTCTGACGTTTTCTCGCAACTGATTCATGGCTAATTGCCCGAGGCACAGGTGATTTTCGCCTGTTGATTGAAGGAATTCTGTTTCCATGGGAATTCTAATGGCGCCCTTCTCGTCTAGCGCCTGCCGCAACTCTGAAAACGTCGCAGCAAAACAGTCTGCCCTCCCTTCCTCCCCTCCTTCCTCCCTCGTTCTGCCCTCTCTTTGTGGTCTCTGGTTCTGTTTTGACTAGCCCCTGTTTGTACGGTCTGTTTTCCCTCCCATCGATCGTTTGCAGGTGGATGGCATGGAAATTGTGAAGACTCTCATCCATCCCAACGGAAATGCCACGCACGAGGAGGAACGACTCATCCCGGAGATGCCGGTATGGCTCACAGGTTCGGCTCTTCATTAGATTGCCTTTCCTATCTTAAATATGACCATAATTTTCAGAGATTGACCCCTTGTACCTTGGATTCCTGGTGTTGTCCTGCGTATTCACGAGTGTAGTAATCGTCCTAGCCACCATTCAGTTGTACTACGTAATTAAGTACGTAAGCAATGAGCGAATACGAACGGATCTCTACTATTTGGTCCTTATGTTCCCCGTGAGTCACACACTCACATCCTCACGTTCACACGGTTTAGATCACAACGCTGTGCAGTGTCGCTGGAATGTTCATCCTTCGCGCAGCTATTTTCTTATATGCAGTAGCTCTAGTGTACGTTTATTTGAGTTTCATCAGTATGATATACCTTTAGATATTTTATGTTTTGTTTGTTTGTGATGGTCACTCTCCTCTTTAACATATTTGGGTCTCGACGCGAACTCGCCGAGTATTGTCAGCAGAAGTGAGTGGCAAAAGAACGCATTCCTACGCATTCATGCGCCCAGACAACGCATACATTCGCATTTACAGAGGCATAAAGATCTCCTTCCGTGTGCCGCCCGTCTGCTGTTTTTCTTTTCTGCCGGAAATTGAAAGCACAGAGTACGTGATAAAAGAAATAATCTAGCTGTGTTTTCAGCGCAAATCTGAGAAGGATTGAATGGCTGGTCTTCCAAACGCCAATCTTGAGAACGACACTTGAACTGATCAGTGTCGTTGTTTTCATGGAACTGGGACATAGACATAACATGTGAGGCATCCTTAATCTCTCTCTCTCTCTCTCTCTCTCTCTCTCTCTTTCTTTCTTTCTTTCTTTAATTCTTTCTTTCTTTCTTTCTCTCTCTTACCCTCTTTTTTGTCCAGGTGGTTCATGTTCTCCCAACTCTTTGGCCTTCTCTCCATGTGCATCGCCTTCTACGGTTGCTACGTGATGGTGCCCCTCGGAAGGGTATTCCCATAATCTTCAGTTGAATAGACTCTCCTTTCAGTCCTTCCACGCTCCGTACCGCTTCGATTTCATCTTCCGTGTAGTTGACATAGCCCAATGCATCTACACAATCCAGAAGTTTTGCTTTGACTTTGCAGCCACTTTTGAGATTATCGCAGGCGACCGAATTCTTACGGCGGCCGCCAAGGCACAATGTAGGTTTTGGAGGGAAAGGAGAAAAGAGGGATTCAGACTGGTCTTCTTTTATGCTTACGTGGGAGATGATGGTCCTGTCTGCCCTTTCGACCTACTGCTTACGGCCGACGAAGACCATCTTCTTTGACAAATATCAAGTGATGGACTCCATTGCCAACTGTAATCATGGTGAGTAATGAGAGAATTTGAATAGGTTAGAAAAAGAAAGAAATTCAGAATCTCCTTCAAATTTGCAAGACACTGGAAGTTCAGGGAGCACTGAGACCATCGACAGTCGTGTGGGAGGAACTGCGGAACGGGAGTTCCAACAGAAATTCGACGAAATCTGAAGGGCCAATCCATTTTACCGGTAGACCACGAGCTTAGCTTCTTTCGAGTGCAATAATAAATACATTGTGTGACGGGGATGTTTTCACGAATGACAGCTGTTGGCGGCCGATTTCCAATAGCCAGTCACCATGGGCCGCTTCTTCCTGATCAGCCTCTGCTTCCTTCTTCTGATCATCGCTGTTGTTGAGGTCATTAAACCTATTCGAGAAATACTTTAATAATGTGATATCGGTTTGACACATTTATAGTTTTTAATTCAATTTTTAGTCATACTGAAGTATCCAAACTGGAAAAATGAGCGCCATGGTTATTTCTTGAATGAGAGACTTTTAAACTGTTGAATGGATAGCAGTACGTTTTCTAACGGATCATAAAGATCAATATAATCACATAATTGATTAGTTTTCTGCAGTCTAAATCAGCTTCTTCCAGGCAATCAAGCAAATGGACATGTGTCGCGTGAACTGTGACGTGATGATCGACGGAAAGATGAGGAGGACCTGTATGGACCGTTGCGGAATTGTCAATGTTGACTAAAGTGAAATAAAGCTTCAAACCTTATATTATTTTCCAATTTCAATCTTCCAAACCCACTCACTGTGAAAGCAGCGCGACGGAGTTGTTGTTCATGTGCAAGTGACCCTGATCCCCATTGACGGAGGTAATCTAGAAAAGATCGGCGATAAGTCCGTTCCAGGTATTCGGTTTCACCAAAAAGTAGAGCAAAGCAGGGTTCATCTGGAAATGTTGGAACAAGGTAATCGCCAGGCGCTTCATGGGGAACGACGCTATCTATCAGGTGAGATCTCGTCCTAATTTAACTTCGAGTTTTCTGTCTAAACTCTGTCTTTTTTCCTAACATTAAATGTTATCGTTAAACTTGAGTTAATTAAGATGATAAATATTTATATCGAGTAATCCCAATCTCCTTTAACTTACGCATTTAAGCGCATTAGAATTTCTAAGTGGACATTCATTTCCTCTAAATCACATAGCCGTTCGGTTGATGACACATTCTTCTTTCCAGAGAGTGATAGTTTCTGTCGTTTGGTTGGTCCTTCTAAGGACAGCCGCTGACTCAGCCACTCCGCCGAGGCTGCCCGTTTGTTTCAGTTTTAAAACTTTAAAACTGGAATTTTAGGTTTACTGGAATATTCCAGGCAAAATATGTTACGATACGAACAATTCCTGGGTGCCAGTAAACAGCGGGATTCTCTATAACACAGGTCAGTCAAAATGCCTAAATGTTCTAAAACGTCTAATTCGAAATTCGAGTATTTTAGATCATCATTTCAAAGGAGATAAGATTGTCCTTCTCTACGAGTACAGATTCGATCATTATCCTTATTTGGAGCTTGACCAGCGGACCAAAACATACACCAGTCGAAACGGAGGGATTCCGCAGGTAATCCTTATTCTGTTTTGCAAGCATATCATGTAAGTTTTGCTAGTGTTACCACAAAAACACTTCTTCAGAGAGGAAACCTTCCTGCCTTCTTTGATTCGGTAGAAAAAGTGATAATAGAATCCATTCCAAACGAAAACTTTGACGGACCAGCTATTGTGGACTTTGAGGAGTGGCGACCCATCCTTCGGCTGAACTGGGCCGAGAAACAAGTCAGATTCCTTCTTTTCAACCTTAACATAGTTTCTAGATTTACAAAGCGGAATCAGAAAAATACGTCCGACAGCGCAATCCTACCATTTCTGACAAAGCGGTGAAAGTTTTAGCTGCAAAGGAGTTTGATCAGGCAGCCAAGTAGGTCTAAACTGTGAATGAACTTAACGTTGGTAGGAAAATCTTTGTCGGGGTGCTGGAAATTGGGAAAAGGTTGAGACCGAAGGCTCACTGGGGATACTATATTTACCCAGAATGCACCATAACTGATGGAAAATGCTCCTGGATGGAGCACAATGACAGGTACTCTTTCCTCATATCTTTTGATGTTCTTAATCCCTCATTTTGATACTGAACTTTATTTCCTTTCACCCACTTTCGTTTCTCGTACCACCTTAGTTCTTTCTGTATACTCACGTTTGTTAATGTAGACCTATTTCTCATGTTCCTTCAGAATGATGTTTGTCTACGAAGCCTCCACCGCCCTCTACCCGTCCGTCTATTTCCACAGTTACACGCCCAATAACTCCAATCATCATCTGGCGCAGGTCTACCTTTCTCTTTTATCCTAGACTGTGTCGTTATTTTTCAAATTCCAAAGAAATGAATATTTTCAGCTGCAACTGCGGGAGGCTCATCGGATCGCAAAGAAACTGAAGAAACGGATTCCAATCTACATGTATGCCAAGTTTGAATACGATGCCTATCTGCCCATTGAGAAACAGATCTACTACGCTGAGGTTTATTCCGTCTTAACATGTGACTGAGTTAATGCTAGGACGACCTGTGTGCCTCATTGCAAACGCCGATGGAGGAGGGAATAGCGGGGATTTTGATGTGGAGCACAGACAAAAACATAAAGACTAGGTGCACAAATATGAGTGACTATGTTCACGAAAAACTGAGCAGGTTGTTTTTAGTATTTCCTTTGAGATTGACTTTTAAGGGCGGTTTTGAATGTGAGGGCAAAGGCTCAGTTGTGTTCGGAGGTGTACTGTAGCGGAAGAGGAGCTTGTATTCGAGTTGAGAAGGGGTTGGAGGATAAATGCACATGGAGTATGAAGGGGAAGAGGTTCGGCTGCATCTGCGATGAGGGATACACGGGACTCAGCTGTCAGTACAATGTAGCCAAAGGAACTCCGAAGGTAGGAATTACTCTCTCTCTCTCTCTCTCTCTCTCTCTCTCTCTCTCTCTCTCTCTCTCTCTCTCCTCTCTTTTCCAGATTGCTGGAAAACAAACTTCTTTAAGCTATTATTTCATTTCAGCCTCTACGTCGCGGAGGTTTCCTTAAGGAGAAACTTGCCTGGGCTAACTTCAAAAAGCATCTAAAGTCCCTCCCTCGAATCTGATCTCAAGTGTCATTGGGTATTTCTTTATCTGATCTGAGGGATGAATAAAATTCTTGTTTACCCTGATTCTTGAAGATTCAGTCGTAAAAGGAGAATCCTCCCGGCGTGAGGATTCTCCTTTTACGTTTGCACAATTGCACATTTGGACTCAATTGAGGGGTGACCAGGCCTCAATCAAGACTCTCCACGAATGACCTGCCGAATGGCCAGAGGGAATCAATTGTCGTTCAGCATGAGATTTATTTTGGGATAGAGAAATGGAAGCGAATAAAGCTAGGCGAAGGGAAGGAAAAGAGAATAGACAAAGTGTAGACATAGATAAATGAATAGAGGGAGTTTTGGGCCTGGTTGTCCAAAGGAAGACCGCCCACCCATAATTGCCACCGCCTGCGGAAGAGTGTCGGGCGTCTTCTTCGAGTGGCAGCGCCTCCCAATTTCCCCCGAGTCCTCACAGCAAAACAGAATGTGCTCCGTCGAAATCCCGTGATAAAGGCGGCTGCCCGCGCGGCATCAACCGTGGCTCCTTCTCTCGCTCGAATTTCAATTTATTTGTTTGATTAGTGTCAAGGCAGCGTCAATAGAGAGGCGCCCCGCCCCTGGGGACCCTCCCTTCGATCCCAGACCTCCGTCAGCTCCCGATTGTTTCCCTCTGATTCCGTGTAAACTCTGCCTCCCACGAGGCCTCTCCCTCATCCAAGAGACTGACGGAAACGCCGCCGCCGCCGCCGTCAGAGCACTTTTGCCCAATTCTCGCCTGAAATAGACAATTGACGTCCTTTACGCACATGGACTCGTACAAAGAATCGCTTTCTCTCAGTTGTGTTCACTATGCAGAAAAGAACGAGGAAGAAACAATGCCCGTCCTTCTGAGTGCATATTCCATGTTTTGTTTCGCACTTATTGTACCGCCGTTCGTAGTCTCTTTTTACTTCCAGCCGAGTTTACACAATGATGGGAAAATTATTATTTTCTTGATGACAGTATGGAAATTCGTGATGTTCTGAAGCTTGTTTCTAACCGCCGCAATTTCTCACGCGACTTATTAAGTTGAACCCGGAGAAACCAATTCCTGGGAGAATGAAGAGCAAAGGGCGTAATTAGGAGGTTGGTACGTGATGCATTCGTCTGTCTAATTGACACTCCCTCAGCCCCGCCCTTCCGAATAAATCATGAGCACCCCGTTTTGGGTGGAATTCAACGCCGTTCCTCTTCACACTCGGTGCACCACCGTATGGGATGCAATGATTACTGTAATTTATTTTAAGCAGATGAAAAGTCAGGGTTTTCTTTTCGGATGTAGATACATCCATGAGTGACCGCAAAGTACGCGAATGCTTTGAAACCAGGTTTAGGCTATCCAACTGACGAATGCAGTATCGGATATGATCTAAATGGCGCGATTTTAGCCCCCAATTACTGTTAAGATTCAAATCTTTCATTCCCGTTCTATCCCTGTGGTCCCAGGTGGCGGCCGATTGGTTCTTCTTTCGCTTCGTCGCTGATTCCCCCAGGGCCGACTTCTCTCGAAACAAGGCCCTATTTTTGTGGTTGGAGCCACTGAGGCATAGGCGACACACGGCGGCTTCCGGTTTAAAATTCTGGTCATGTCAAGTTTTTATATTCACTTTCTGTTCGAATGAATGATAGACCCAGTTAGCATGTTTTGGAAAAAAACATCAATTTTTTACTCAAAATTGTGAAACGGAATTAGATTCAAATAGAAACAAATCCAAATTAGGAATTCTGGCGCCACCTTCAATTTGTTCCAGATCAAAATTAGTTCAATTTGAGAGCGCAAATTGCTATATTGAGCTGAATGTGCGCCTACTTATACATTCGGAGAAAATTACCTCAGCCAACTGACTCAAACTCAATTAACAGGTGGATTGGGCCTGGAGATGTGGTCTCCGGCTGCCGTGCCTCTTTTTGTCCGAGATTGGTTTGAGATATTCTCCTTGGTAAATAGGCGCCTCCTCCCTCGATCCCTGTTTATCCGGATTTCATTCCGACGATTGCCTGAGCCATTTCTTACAATCATTGCCATGATTACTCGACGACACGACAGCCCCGTCCAATCTCATTCCACTCGGCCCCCGTCACCTTTTGATCTCCCTCCCTCTCTCCCTCCCTCTCTCTCCCTCTCTCCCCCTCTCTCTCCCTCTCTCCCTCTCTCCCTCTCTCTCCCTCTCTCCCCCTCTCTCTCCCTCTCTCCCCCTCTCTCTCCCTCTCTCCCTCTCTCCCTCTCTCTCCCTCTCTCCCCCTCTCTCTCCCTCTCTCCCTCTCTCTCCCTCTCTCCCTCCCCTCTCTCTCTCTCTCTCTCTCTCTCTCTCTCTCTCTCTCCCTCTCTCTCCCTCTCTCCCTCTTTCTCTTTTTCTTTCTTTCTTTCTTTCTTTCTCTAATGACAATTACATGTCTGCTTCTTCTTTCCGTCTCTCCGATTACACGCCGAACGACCGACTTCTTTTCTCCTCCGCCACCCCCATTCTAGTCATTGCCAAAATGAAATCGGCGGGGAAATTTTTGCACACTAATTAGAATATCTAAGTCTCCTCATTCTACATTGTCTCTCGCACTGCGTATCTCATTTCCGCTGCACTAAGGGTCATTTTGGCATGATTCCAGCTTGGCGAAAGCTATAGACTTTCCTCCAGAGTCCTTCCCCTACTACTCCTTCCTTTTTCTATTTGTCCATCTTTCAGCCTCCGATGTCTAATCGTCCGCCATGATCTTCCTCCTCACCCTTGTGTTGGCCCTCTCCAGGGCACAACGCGACCTGGAGCCATTCTCACGGCTCCTCCTCGACAAATTTGAACATCAGTCGAGGGCATCATTGGTTGAGGAGGTTGGTGACACACTTAAGATGTCAATGGCAGAAGATCTTTTCCTTTCCTCAGGAGCTTTGCACAAAACGGTTTTTGTTTTTACCAACTTCGGCTGCAAAATGGCATATCCGAAAAGTATAAACTTTTTTTAAAAAAATTTTTGCTTGAAAAATCACCACTACAAAACAGTTGTAAAAACCTTCTGGTTTAGACTATTAAAAAGTTAAAGAAAAAAGGTTTATTGTAAATATAATTTTCAACGCAAATTTCAGGAAATGGACTCCCTCCGTTCCCAGCTGCGCATCCGTCCGGAATCCTCCTCCACGGTCCTTCGTCAGTCCAAAACGAGTCTGGAGGGGTTGTTCTCGGACCGCATTGAGGCCCTACGGGTGAGTATTCTAATGCGGAAGATACACACAAAGGGCGGTCGATATAGGTGGAGCGCGCTAATTGCGAATATCAAATTGGCGAGGATGTCGGCTCCGCGGGATTCCATCGATCCCAACACTTGGACCACTGGCTGGCGAGTACTCGCTTATGCGGGACCAGTGAGCACAAACTATGTGAAGAACTCTGGGAAGAGGCAGGGGCTTTGGCTGGCCAGAAGCAGATCCCCCGACACAAAAGAAGCCAGGACGGGGCATAGTTATGGTTGGAAGGGCATTAGTCAGAGCGAAAGATAAACATCCGAGGAATGTGCAAACACAGACTAACTTTTTTGTCTGATGACACAAACTGATGACTGAAAGAGGCTTTAGCTTAAACTCACAAAAACAACTAAATGTAGATTCACAACTTAAGAAGCCATTTCCTTCACCAAATCTTCTTCAGAAACTAACATCTTCCGCCGAGGATGCCGCCAAAGAGTACATCCATGACACCCCGGACGCCGAGTTCTTCGAACCTCTCGACGAGTTTTCCTGCCTCAAAGAGACGATGAGAATCAACGAATCAGACGTCCGCCAGACACCACTTGGCTTCGACGGAGACGCAGCTTCAGGAGTACATGTTAACATTGAGAGCTACAGATGCGGTATCTACTTCTATCAGGGCCTACGACCAGAAGAGTTTAGACCCGAAAGTTCGCAGAGACTTTGGGTGGACGGGAAGTGACGTGGTGGAGAAGACTCTGAAGGAGAACAAGAGAGCCTCTCCAGAGATGAGACATCAGTACATCGGAACGTACAGTGGCCTCACTAGGATGTATCCAAGTGGGTCTCAGACGGAAAAGACTACGATAGTTACAGGAAGGCAATGGGAAATCGAACCTGCGCAAATCACGATTGATCTGTTCGATCCGAGGTATAGACCCTGGTTTGTGAATTCAGAAGCCCTTCCAAAAGACATTGTATTCTTGATCGATTAGTAAGTCTTTTTTCTCAATTTAAAAGTAGTTCAATGCAGTTCCGGAAGTGTTAAGGGGCCAACTATGCATCTCATCAAAATAGCCATGATGTACATTCTTTCGACGCTCAACCCAAACGATCACTTTTACGGTAGACAGTCCACTTTATCATTTCAAATGTTAATTTCAGGGGTTTACTTTAGTTCGTCTTTTGGCTCTATTTTGGAGTGTCACAATAACACATTTCTACCGGCGACTACTGTAAACAAGAGGGTTTTCTTTGAGAAATTAGCGGAGATTGAGGAGAAGGACCAGGCACACATCTCTACCCCATTCCAGTTCTCTCTCGATATCCTCAGAAATGTAAGTTTTAATCGTGGAAGATAATTTGTGTTTCCAGAATCTTATATCCAACTCCTCCCTCTTTTCCTACTCTCGTTCCGGCGGCCATAAAATGGTAATGCTCTTCACCGACGGTGTAGACGATTGGACCACTTCCATGCTGGATGAGGAGATTCTTGTGAGAGGGGAAGATCCAGTGAGAACTTTTACAGACAAAAATACAGTATTCCTAGATTCGAGTCTTTGGTTTCTCCATGGGTTACGGTACGGGCCAACTTCCTTTCCTCCAATGGCTGGCTTGTAATACGTTTGCCTCTTATTCAGGTAATTCCTTGTATTTATGTTCCCGCAAAAGATACTTTCAGTAATCGATTCCTTTATGGATGTGAAACCTCAGTCACGAGCTTTCTTGGATAACCTAAGTGGTGTTAGGGCCAGGGCTTTGTATGGGGTTCCGATTGAGAAGAGAGATGTCAGTTGGACTAACCTCTACATGGAGGCTCAGGGATTGGGCCCTACGGTTACTGTATCCATGCCTATTCTGAGCCAAGGAACCGGAGCCACGTGGAAAAACCAAGGACTGGCGGGAGTAGCCGGTAAGTATTCTGTATCACCCAAACACACATACACACCGACACACACAAACACACATACCCATGCATACACACATACACACACTCTATCTCTCTATTTCTCTATCTCTCTCTGATCGACCAATTCAAGGTGACTCTGTTTCAGCCGTCGACATCGGCCTTGATGAATTGACAAAATCCTTTCCCATCGGAGAACAAATCTACGCCTTCATTGTAGATCGCAATGGAATCGTCCTCTATCACCCAAAATTAGACTTCCCCGTTCGTTTTTCTTCCTTTCCTAAATGGACGAAGTATTCTTTCAGAAAACTGAGATCCACTGTGTCCGTCGGAGTGCCTGTTACGATGCCTCTCAGGTCCGTGCGAAGGCAGGCTCCGGTTTGAGGGTTCAGTACGGATTCAGCGACCAAAGAGTCTACCGATTGGTCGGATTGATAGACTCAATTCCAACCATCGATATGGTAGTTGTATCTACCTTGTAGTATTTAATTAAGGCTTTAGTTCGAACTGGAAGGAAATTCCTCAGCCATGAATGGCCTTCGCAGCCAAGTGATGAATGGAAGCTGCTCGGAGCAAATCATATTCGATGTAGGAACAGACTCTTATTTAATTGAGCTGAGATTCAGAATGACCGAGAGTTGCTGTGTGCTTCTATTGAGAATACTCCCTTCTCAGTGGTCGTAGTGGACAACAAATCGAGGGAAACGGTGGAGGCAGCGGAGGAGAAAAATGACATGGCCGTAGCCTCAAATCCTCTGGTCAACTATTTCTTGTCAAAGAGGTTTTGAATACTTTATTGCATGGGAAACTTTTTCTAGAAACATCTGCAATTGGGCTTTGGACAGACTGGATGCAAAAATGAGGTTTGCTGCAATGCAGGGACTGACGGATTGTGAAGAACTGTCGACGACTAGGCTCTTTGTCTCGGCTGTAAGCAAATGGGGAGAGTCGTGGCCATCGGCTGGTCAGTTGCGAAGAAAAAGAGAAATAGAGAGATTTTTTCAGATGCACTAAACTCGACATGTGAAGAAATGCAACTCCCAGCCGGTTTTGAACCCCGTTTCTTCGTCAGTTCCTTTGTGCACACCCGCGCCCAAGTAATGGCCCACTTCCCCTCCTGGTATGTTTCATTTAAAAGTTCCTTATTCCATATGTTACAGTACCATCACTGGCTTAAAACCGCTCACTGCAAAATTTGATGAAGAAAGGCTCAACCGTGATCCAGTGACCCAACTTCAAATGTCCGTAAGGAATGACGTGGTCATTGCCTACCGGGCGTTGAACGATGAAAGTGGACATCGACTGGCAGTGGTTGGAACCCAATGGAGACTGGATTACCTGGACAAGGTCTTCCGGAATTGGACAAATGCCAGCAGCGTTTGGAACCCTCGATGCAAGAAGGTAGAGGATGGCTAATTGCGTTGAACATAAATGCTTCAGAAAGACTGTCTCCTAGTCACCCGAAGTGGCTTCGTCGTGGCTTCTACCACCCGCCGTCGACCGAGCCATTTGGCGGTTTTCGACCCGCAGCTTTTCGCTACTTTGGACCAACACAAGCTTGTCTCCGTGTAAGTTCCCCTGTACTTTTCTCTCAAACCTTGGGAGTGAATCTATTTCCTGTTTTCCACAAAGACCTTCTCTTTAGCACATCGTGGGTGGATGCCCAAGCGGAGTGTATGGCAAAGAAGACGGCTCCCTGGAGCAGTGCCTCTGCCGGCCGTAAATCTCCTCTCCGCTCCGTTGTGGAAGTGGTTGCCACTCTTCTTTCAAAGACTTTTTGGTAGCCCATCGCAAGATGCAAAACTGGTGTTTGTTACAGGATCGATTTGTACTATTCCCTTGTCTCAAAGGCCCTGGCTCAGCCTCAAATGAGCGACGGAATCTGTCGATTCCAGAAGATCAAGCCAGTCGAACGCTGTTTCCTCCGTCATTGGCAGTACTCGATGACTTTGAATATTACAAAGCAGATGCAGCTGACTGATCTCAAATGCTCAAGGTCAGTATTGTATTCTTGATCCAATTTGGTAGATTAGTGATGCAGTCATCGGCAATTCCAATCAATCCAATAATAGATACTGAATCACCGTCAGGTCAATATTGCTGGTGCAACATTCCAGGACAATTTGAATGACCTCACAGCCGTTTTAGGTTCGCTCGTGTGTTCCCAGTGCCTGGCACTATGCTAACTCTGGTGGAGGCCGACCGTTCGTGTCCTGGCTATCGGCCAAAGAAGACCTACCCCACCGAACCAAAGAAACGCAAGTGCCTCTTCAGATGCCCCGAAAGCCCTTTTCAGTGGACATGTGCCAGAAGGTGAATCTGTTCCCCCGCCACCAGCCCATTTGGCCGATGGGCAACTTTTCACTCTTTGACTACGACTCGAACATTCCGTGCGAACGCTCCTCCAGCTCACGTGGCCTTACCCCAACGGCCGTTTCTCTCTTCATTTGGACCATTTTTCACGGGTGAATTTGTGATATTTCGACAAAGAAGTAAATATTTTTTATTTTTGGAAGTGAAAATAAGGTGGCACAGTCAATATCGCAAAACTATACAGGTAAAATCAGTCACTGGCGTTTTCAGCGGGACTCGAGCTTTTCAAAGTGCTTCCGAGCCATTTTAATATTCATCAGGGTGGCGGCAGGAGAGACGTTGCCTGCAATGGGGAATTATAGACCTCTCTCTCTCTCTCTTTCTCTCTACCAACCGTCGGACAGGATGACCATGATGAAAGTGTTCGGCGTGAACGTGTCGATAAAAGCCGAGAAATGAGTATTCTTCACGTGCATGTACTCAAACTGAGAGCACATTTTGCTGAAATCCCAGTTCATTTGTCCCCAGGAAGACAATTACCTGCAGCTGAGTTTGAACTGCTTTATAATGTTGGAGACTTTCTCGAAGCGGTGGATGTCGCGGTGTTCAGTGAGTTCCGCATGGGCGATTACCAGGAAAGTGGCTCTCTCGAAAAGAAGGACCTTAACCACTAATTAAATCTAACAATGGAGATGATTACCTCATCGGCGTCTATGATTTGAGCAAACTGACGCAGCTTTTCCTCCATCAGATTTACATTCGGAATCAGTTTGTACACAATCGCCGACCATGCCTGGAGCCTATTTCTCAGTTGTAAGGGAAACTGACCTTGTAGAGGGTTTCGTCCCAAATGCTGCTGCGGAAACATTGGATCACAGCATTCGCCTTCTCCGCCCCAGATGCCATTCGACTGAAATGCATGATTTCCTCCTCCTTGCCGGCGAAAATCTGAATTTCCATCCATTTCTTCATAAAACAGACGGACTTACGGCATCTCTCTTAGACTCTTCGATGAGATCCATCTTGTGAACGAGACAGAAGACCTGGGCTGAGGGGGAATTGTGGAGGAGGGCTTCGAGACACGACTGGTAGTAGCGGAGATCGCGCGCGAATTCCCGACTCTCCACATCGAATACGTAAATGAGCACCTGTTCTGGGATTAAGAGGAGGGCGGGGGAGGCACCTGGACGTTCTTGAAGACCTGGTCCTTCTGAGACACCAGGTAGTTGTCCATAAAGGACTCCTGGCCTCCGCAGTCCCACAGGTGCAGAACCAGGTTTCCGAGGAACCTGCAATCTCTCGCAACATTCCATTTACAACGTATTGAAGTCTTTACGGACGAAACACACAACACAAGAAATAATGCAACTGGGCGTTGTTGGACATGAGCTGAATTACCTGACATGGGCGTGTTCCACCTCTATCGTGGGTCCCAGACGGTTCGTGTCCCTGGCGATGTAGTTGGCGAAAATAATCGACCTAGAGATGCCATTTGCACGAAGCCAAACAAAGGACGCACCGCATGCTGGTCTTTCCCGAGCCACTCTTGCCCATCAACAACACCTTCCGCTTGGCTCCAGACATCCTGAACCCCTTACTCCATTGCTTTTATACAATTAAAAATAACTGGAGGATTCTCCTCTCAACCAGAAACAGGGATAAATAGTAAGATATATTAGAAGACCGTAAACAGGGGTTTCCAGATGAAAACAGACAAGTGGTTGTGGGTCAGAGATAAGATAAAGGAGTTATCACTGAAGGATCAAGTGAACCATTGTAGGTGGGCACAACCCTTCTAGAGGAATATGATTATTACACAACAACAACAACAACACCACTTATTGCTGGAGAGAGGTGGTGGGACCCGTTGAGGCGCTAGTATACAGACAATTAGAGGGAGAACACCAGGTTAGAGTACCGGCTACGGTACGGCGGGGTTCTGGGAGGACTAGGCCTCGGACTCGTCGGGTACAGCCACGGCAGAGGGGGAGGGGAAGTCGGCGGTCCAGCCGGAGACAGGCTCGGCCTCGGAAGCGTTCTTGGGAGAGGTCTCGCACTCGGAAGACTGAAAAACAGGGAATTACAATTAGACAACAATTAATCTGTTCAGGAAATCAGCAATATATCCCGATTTTTATGGCACTCACCGAGTCGAGCCCCGGCCACTCAGTGGAATCCAAGGACTTTCTCTGCGACGAGAAATCGGCCCACTCGTCAGTCTTAGCATCCTGGTCCGTTTTGGGGGACTCTGCGGGCCAGTCGTCTCCTGAACACCATGGATAAGAGGAGAACTGCACTCTAACCAGATGAGGATCCATTGGAAAGACGCTTGATCGTCGATCCATTGGAGACATTCCAGACGTCGTCCTCGTCTTTGCTCTCCTCGGCGGCCTCCTCTCCGGGCCAAGAAGTGGGAGGGAACGACTTTTCAGCCGAACACAAGCTGTCATCGGCCAAATCGATTTCATCTGAAGATGGGACCAATTTAATTTGAAGATAAAAGCCCACTCTTCGCCGTGGACATGGTCCACTCGTCCAAAGACTTCATGTCGCAAAGACTCTCGAAATTCCGCTCGTCTACGTCGTTCTCCTTCAGGTCGATGTCAAAGGTTTCGAAGGGCGCACCCCTGTCGATGGAGAAACTAAACCGTAATATAGCCAAGAAATAGAGCAAAACCCACTTAACAAAGGCGGACTCTGCGAATCCGGGCATGCTGTCAGTGCGGATGGAGCTCATTTTGGTAGATTCGAACTGACAGTAGGTCTCAAAGTCCTCCAACTGGGAACTGCCGTTCTTCTGCGAGAAATCGTCAGCTAAATTTAGCTTTTACAAAGAGGCAAGGGGTAAAAATGGTAGCAAGCGAAGGTTTCGATTTAAAACTTTTGAACCTACCGTTCATGGAGCGATTGGTCAAAGGGCCCGATTGGAGCTCCGGGCGGTTCAGTTCCAGGTACTCGAATAGGGCGGTGTTCACAGCAGGCCACTCCGAGGAGTCCTAAACAGTCCTTTAACCAAATACAAATTAAAATATACCTTCAAGGCGGCATATATGTGGTCCCTGTTAGCGGCCTTCTTCCTAGCGACATGGAAACAATGCGCCAGATGGACATGGAACATGCGGATGCCCAACAGAGACATCCTCGTGTAGACGCAGGTGGGCTGGATTCCGAGTGACAGGCGGGAAATCGCGCGACAGTCCTTTAAACATATAAATTACGCAATTACTTAGAACACTTACGTTGAGGAAGTAGTCGATAAGCGGAGAGGGCGTGGTGCCAGTGTTGGAGAAGAGCACGTGGGCTACGATTTTGCTGAGGAGGCGGTGGAAGACGGTGCACTGCGGAAGGGTCCAGACGAGATCGAAGAGCTAGGAGAGAAATAACGCTACGACCACATTTCGCCTCACCTTCTCAAAGCCACCCTCCTTGAATCCAACGGTGAGGAGGACGTGCGTAGAGAGGTGGTTGGTATCACAGAGGGCCGCGAGGAGATTCAGGAGGCAGAACCAGCTGTCACCGGGAGTTTCAGACTAAACGAAGACTGAATCTTAGGAAAGGAGTGACCCACTGAGAGATCGTCGACGATTATGTTCACAATGTCCGCCGCCTTGTTGGCAATCACAGTCTCCGCAATGTGCTCGTGGTCAGGCACCCACATCTGAATTTAATTATTTATTTAAATCTAATCTGAAACGGGAGAAATCGAACTCTCGCAATTTGTTCCCACCTCCATTCCGCGATTCAATTCCTGGCCCTGTTCCTCACCCTCTCCTTCCTCGAAGAGCCTTTCGTCGTTCAGAAGAGTGCTCGGCCGGTTGAAGCAGTTGTTGGTCTCCAGCAGGTCCAGGAACATTTCAGAGCAGTTCAGCAGCAGCGAGGCGTTCGGGGCTCCATTCTCGTCACGCTAAAAGTATGTTATGAAGAGGAGAGAGAGAGAGAGAGAGAGAGGGGGAGAGAGAGAGAGAGAGAGAGAGAGAGAGAGAGAGAGAGAGAGAGACTGACCATAAGCAGGCGCTTCGCCAGTTCTTCCAGCGAATCCCGCTTCAAAAAGTCGTCGTGAAGAATGTCCTCCCTCTCGTCGTACGAAGCCAGAACCTCTCTCAAATTCCTAAACCTCATCATTCTCCATCAGTCTGCGTAGATCCACCTGAGGATGTCCGTGTATGTCTCAGCGGCGTTGTCGTGAACGGAACAGGGCTGGGCAGGATCCATGAGCTCAATCAGCGATGAAACCAGCTTCTGGTCCACCAAGTACTGTAATTGCCCGGTTAGTAGGCCGAGCGTGACACCCGAAAACCTCTCTCATGGCGTTGATTTCATCCGAACTCGCTGGGATCCTGGGCAAATTCTGAAGAAGGGAAGAAATGGAGCCCAGACCGATGCAGGATAGACTCTTCTTCAAGAAATCGCCCTGTTTCATGCTGTTGAAAGCCTGAAAATACGAAATACAAATCAAAACTTAATAATGCCAGTAGAAAACCATCAGAAAACTGACTTTGAAGAAGTGACGAGCGAGCATGTGTGTGATGATCTTGTTGTAGAATATACTGGTGATGGCGTTGAGTTTTCCCTTGACCAGGGCGTTCATCAGAATTTCCAGAGCTTCGGGGCACTAAAACGTATAAAACGGTATTGCACTGCCTACCTCAACGAAGGCGTTGATCACTTCGTCAATATTGCGAACAGTAAGCACCTCGGCACTTATGTGGGAAACTCTAAACAACAAATTAACTCCGAAAAAGGAATCTACGAACTTGTATTGACCTTCGATGGTTACCCCAACCACGTCCTCCGGCTCCAGGGCATTCTTGGTCAATTCCACCAGGCGATCGGGGCGAGTCAGACTGAAATCGGCTAAAATTATGAACGATGGGCTCGAGCCGACGACCATTATTCAAGCCATAATGGAAATAACCTACTACGAGACAATGTTTTTGTTTCCCTGGCGCAGCTCTTGGAACATGAGGGGGTCTGCCAGGACCTTGCGCAGTGGAGGATTGTCGCTTGAAGCGAGCAGCTTCTGAAGGGAGCTCTCCTCGGCGGCTGCGGCTAGTTCGCTCCAAAACATCTGCAACAAAAATTGAGAACATTGGAAATAAACACACAGAATAGAGATAAAAGATATAACGTTTTGCGACAAATTCTAGAAACAAATCTTAGGATATTAAGGATGGATATAATTCAAATTGTAGAGCAGTGGAGGCTCTTCTCTCTTCTTAGGACAAATAACCGTAAAATAACATCGTAAACAAAATCGTAGGAATAAAACGAAAGCACACACAAAGACGAACAAATTGTGGTGAGAATTACTGAAAGAAACGTAAATATTTTTTAAAAAATTACTTTTTCTGGCAAAAATTACCGTATTTTTTGAAAAATTCAAATTCCCGCGCAGGCCCTAAAAGCCCTAAGCCCTATAGGGCCCAGGCCCTATAGGGGCTGGGGCCCATGGTGAGCCCTATAGGGCCGGCCCTCGTTCAAAACAATCAAAAAACCCGCGGCTCGAAATGTTACCTGTTAACTGTTATTAGCTTGCTGTGGATGCCGCTGCCGCTTCGGACACGCGGTGAGCTATGACATTACAAACATAAAAACTTAAACCTCAGCAATTATCTCCCCAATCCATAATTAATCAATCGTTAACGGCTATAGCAAACCGAAATTTCCTAAATCTAAATAGTGACCAGGCTAGAAAAGCGAGAGAATTGCAGTTCTCACATTTATACTATAGGTATATTCCGTTTATACCTCATAACATTTAAATACAATTAATTGAGCCTATTTTATACAAATTTCGCGTCAAAACACACAATACCTAAATAATAAAAAAGGGAAATTTTGAAACTAGGCTTTGAGCGGCAGATGATGGTGAAAAATGCAACGAACGCGCACTTTCCTTCAAGGTCCCGCCACGAATAAGCTTATCGTTGCGAATGTGAAGAGACGAAAATTCCAACTGGTTTTCCTTCATACATGCTATGAAGAGAATGAAATTAAACAAAACTGAAACCAAAAACTTGCAATAGAACATTTAATGATTGCGCGACAGAGGTTCCGCAACCGTAAGCCTGACAAAAGTTCCGCAGCAATGCGACAATGGTTCCGAAGACGACAAAGGTTCCGTGCCGATGCGACAAAGGTTCTGCCCGTTTTTAATGAAACACCCAGCTTCAAAAGGCATTTAACAGTCTTAGTCGGCCGTTGACCAGCGGTAAAATAACATATTGTAACCGTTTCAACACAGTCATTTCATTAGAATCTGGATCTTGGTAGAAAAGTCGGACTTTTCAGAGCTGGTGTCCTAGCAAAATGTTTTGGAATTCACTCAATATATTGACTGAATACAAAATACTTATGTATTTAATGTAGTGTGGCTTACTGTCATTTGAGATGGTTGTGTAGTATTTTACGTCAAAATTCAATTTGAAGGTTTTCTATCATGTAGATCATTTTCTGTCAATGGAATATTAGCTAATGTCATTTAGTCAACGACTATTTCAGTCAACGAAACATGTGTGATTAAGGTTTCCGTAGCACATAAGATTATGTTTGACTTGAGAAATTCTGCGGTAATATTAGCGCTGGTGGTTCCATTTGGGAAATGGCTAGCCTGGTGAGACTACCTTGCTATAAGACTAGGTGAATGGCAAAACTGTTGACTTCTCAGGATTTACGCGGACCCGGTACCTTTCTAAATTGGGGGGTCCAGGTAGGGTATTTGGACCCCTCCACAACCCGGAAAATTTCCCGCGGACCCTACCCAAACTGGAACTTTTATCTACGGACCTCTGCGGACCCTCCCCAATTGCCATAGCGGTAGCCCAATTTAGGGGTGCGAGAATGATCCTATACCCGGGTTCTTAGTGATCTTAGTAATGTGAACCGGCAATGAAAATATTTATTATTTTCTTGTCTGAAGATAAACATAGTGATATCCGGCGAATTCAGGCATAACAATTTTCTGTCATGGTA
Source organism: Oscheius sp. G VE-2021 (assembly GCA_022343465.1). Classification (NCBI taxonomy): domain Eukaryota; kingdom Metazoa; phylum Nematoda; class Chromadorea; order Rhabditida; family Rhabditidae; genus Oscheius; species Oscheius sp. G VE-2021. The sequence continues at coordinate 3,804,197 of JAJQXH010000058.1, forward strand.
GTATTGATACCAAGATCCAGATTCTAATGAAATGACTGTGTTGAAACGGTTACAGTATGTTATTTTGCAGCTGGGCGTGTAATAAAAAATGGGCGAAACCTTTGTCGCATCGCCACGGAACCTTTGTCGTCTTCGGAACCATTGTCGCTGTGCCGCGGAACCTTCGTTACCTCGCGGAACCTCTGTCGCGCAGTCACATTTAATGGATACGTCAAGCGTCACTGTAAACATTGTCGATGATGGTTTCGTTGTAGAAAGTCGGCCTAGGGTCGTCTGAATGAAACGTGATTGGTGAAGCATGTGTCTTGTGCTGGCTGGTTCATAATGGAGCATTTTGATTTTTAAACAGACACTAAAGTTGAAATCAGAAAAATAGGGGTTATGGGCGTGGTTTTCCATTGTTTGGGGAATGGACTAGTTTTGTTTTATCGCTTAGAAACTCATCGAATACACCTTGTACAACCGGCTGCTCGAATTGGCGAAGGAGGATATTCCTATGGATACGTTCCAGAAGAGGGCGACAAACACAGATCACCCGAAGAGACCCCCGGTACTGGTTCTCTTTGTTTCTCTGAAAGCTAAACTCTTCATCGCCTTCTTGAAACACTGCACGTGATACTTTACCTGTTACCTCTCAACCCGTTTTCTTCAAGAAGGAGAAAGCTCTGCATTCGGTGAAGAACCTCTCCCTTCTCTGGCCAAAGGCCTACGATATCACTTAATGTCTGTAGGCTCCTCTTCCTTCGGTCTTCAGTTGTTTCTCCTAGATATGCCTCCAGCGAAGATCGACGAGTGGCTGTTCTTCCTTCTCTCCTGTCCCATCGACGGCCGCCGTTCCTTCGAAATCCTCCGCAGCGCCCTCATCGCCCAGAGAATGGCCACCAAGCCAAGGTCAGCTCCATTCTCTCTTACCCGACCAGGGTGAGTCGATCTGGCTCGTTTATCCTATATTGGCTTGTTTTCAGAAGACCACCGAAATCGCTGGGCTCAAGTCCGCTTCCGGCCTCCGTTTCCGTTGGAGCAGCGTTGTGGATGAGATGCCGCAGGAGGACTTCAACGATACCATGGACTTCTAAACTATGACGGCAACCAATACGGTTATATTCCCTTTTACCTGTATTTATTATCCAGTGAAGCGCCGCTTGGTATATCAAGGGGATCAACAATAAATTATCGAGTTTACTCTGTGTACATTTGAAGGGCATGGAACCTATCGTCAGTCGCGCCAGAAGAACATCGGCCACTTTTGGCATTTTGAAGCCGTCATTCAGTGGAAGACTTGAGGAATGGTTGCGTTTTCAAAATCGATACTACGCCAAGCGGAAATAAAAGTTGAATAAAACTGAGGATGGCATGGTTTCGTTCTTTCAGGGAGTAACCAAGAGTCCACCACTTCATTTATATTATTGCGACTCCATTTTACATCTTCAATCAACTCCCTATCCGAAACCTTTGCAAATCGAAATTCATCCATCCTCCTTTCGCAAAAACAGAATGGCGGCAAATGATTGTGCAAATTGCAGAGAGCGCACACTTTTCGTCGCGGTCCCCACACGAATAGGGGCGTCGCACGCTGTTTACGAAAGATAGTGCACCTTTAGAACTCGAAGTTGCGACAATTGTTTTTGTTTTACTCTTTTCTTAAATCTGCTCACTTTGGCTCTTTAATCAGTATCGATTTTTCTGAACAATCGAATTTCTATTTATTAAAGCTCCAATCGATAAGGGCTGTTTCAGACTCGGTGAACGGCCACAAAATGGGTAAGAAGCAGAGGTCCGCCAAAGCGTGAGTTTCCCCCATTCTCTCTTGATATCACCCTTTTAGCTCTTCTCATATTGACTTTGAAAGCGATGAAGATTTGCGAGATGAAGTGGATAAATTTCACGACGAAAAAAGGAAAATTAAGACCGGCGACTACAGGAAGAAGAAGGTATTACAAATTTGCGGTTTATGTTGTGACATATTCATATTCTTACTCAATATTCCCCTGTTATGTGGCTACCGAATCAAAGGAAAACGCGAAAGGCTGCCGGAATTTATTTTGTTGACAGTTTTTCTCTCCCCTTTAATGACACGGTTTGTCTGGGAGGATGCGCCGGATGTCCATAGCAACCAACACGATTACTGTTGTTTTGAGATTTACCCTATTCAACACAGGAAATTTATCATTTAACACGCGATGCGAAGGATCTATGTGGAAATGATCCGAATTTATTTTTGCTCTTAACTCAGATTTTGTAAATATACATTAAATGGTGAGTTCAGCAAGTCGAAACCGAAGAGGTCTTGAATGTGGAGGGCGATAGTGAGGAAGAGGCTGAGAGTGGGAACGAATCCTCGGATTTCGACGAACCTGGAGGTAGTTTCTTTGTTTTCGTATTGAAGAAAGTCTTCAGATAATGATGACGGAATCAGTGCTAACAAATGGGGTCGAAAGAGGAGGGACCACTACCACACCGAGTGAGTTTTGTTTGATCCGCATTTAAATTTCATCAGTTTTGTTGACAATGACTGGGGAGGCATGCGAGAGGAGGAGATTGAGGCAGCTGAGCTCGAGGAGGAGGACGCCTTGAATCGTCAGAAGGCACTCGACAGGTGACTGGCAGACAGGATCTGATTTATTTCCTATTCAGGGCTGCTCTTCAATCCCTGGACGATTTCGACGATATTCCGACTGCTCCCTCTCAGAAAAAGGTTTTTTCAACCCTTACATGTAGATATGATGGATTTTAGATCGAAACTGAGACCAAGTTGGAGTGGAGTTTGCCTACGGTCAAGAAATTGAACAAGGAGACTGTCAAGCTGGTCGAGGAATACTCCCGTCGTGTGAGTTCGCAGAAAACGAATTTTTATTGAACTTGGGACTTTCAACTTGTAACATTCCGGATGTGTCTAAAAGTCCGAACGCCCTGTGCCGTTTCCTGATATTGCAATGACTATTCTTTCCAGAAGGACCTGATGACGGTGATCGTGGAGCCCCTCCGCGAGGTTATCGAGGCCCTTCCTAAGGATGTTGTCCTCCGTCGTCAACTGCAAATGGTCGTCGATGTCTACTCCAAGTATGTTTAACCACATGTACTCCACGAGCTGACACTGAGTCACGAGATCCTGGATCGGAGTGGCTACATTTCTTATTTGTAGCCGTGACTTTTCTTGCATGAACTGCCTTCGAGAACCCCTTATTTACCCATTTTACTGACAAGCTTACAGGTATTTGATGGACGTTTTGTTCGTTTTGAAGCTGAAATCAGAGTCGATGAAAAACAAGGCCATGACAGACGAAATCATCGATTCTCACCCTGTTCACGACGAACTTAGACGCAGCAAAATGGTCAGTCTCCCCCACCTGAACACTTGCCTTTCTTTTCAGATGATCGAGAAAATCGACGGTTTCCTTGACAAGAACTCCGATGTCCTCAACAATCTTCTCTCCAAAGTCAGCAGCGGAGAGGACGTCTCTTCTATCCCGATGCCCAAAGTTCAGTCCAAAAAGGTGATTCACCACTTTTCCGTTAATAAACAATCTTGTTTAAAGGCTGCTGCCCGTGCGGCTGCTGCCAGCGCCCCGGTTATTACGGAAGCCTCGACGGGAGAGGATGAGGAGCTGGATGGAGACGGCAAACGACTGGCTCCCAACTCCATCGCCAACAACAAGACGGGCGTCAAGAAGGGAAAGAAGAAGGACAAACACGCCAAGGTGAGCACATTTCATTTTAAGAGAAATCCCTCTTTATTTAGGTTGCGAACCGTCGCAAATACAAGGAGATCTCGAAGAAGGTCCGTTCGCAGGTCGGGAAGGTGCGTGTGGAGCAGGAAAAGTACACGGGAGAGGCGAGGGGAATCCGCGTGTCCACCATCAAGTCGACCAAGCTCATCGCCTGATCCTCCCTCACTCGTTGATCTTTATTGTTTGTTGTTGCTGTTGCAAATGCATCTTTGGCCATTCTTTCCCTCTTCTCCATCTCGGTTTCAGCCGAAATTACCTATGAATCAGTGATTTGGTGTAAAGGCGTATGTTTTACAGACAGGTACTTACACGTAGATATTTCTGCGACAATGAATAGAGCCCTCGGAGAAGGGAAGGTTGTTTCTGTGAGTCTCCTTTTTCTTTCCTTACGGAGCTTCTTTAGATGGTGAAGAAGTACGCCTACATCCAGGATGACAGGATTGGTCGTGTTTATTTCCCATTGCAAGCCGCCAATGTTATTTCCAATAATTTGATTGATTTACGTGATAAATTTCAAGTGAGTTTTACTTTTATTAAATATAAAATCTCTTGGTCTTAAATTTTGGCGGGAAAATGATTGTCATAAATAATTCCCTTGTCACTTGCGTAGTTCATAAAACTCATCTAAGTTTGAGCAAATCAGTAGAAAGTACACAAATTGTGTATGAAAGAGTCTTTCCTGTGATATTTATGAAGTTCTTGATATTTCGCACAAGAATACAATATGGGAAAATGTTTTTTGTCATCTAATCGTAAGAGATCTTTCCAGACGGATGAGGAAGTAATATACACGGCTTCTAAACAACCCACCGCTACTAATAATTGCACCTACGTTGCCAATTCCGTTGTGAAACGAAAGGAATTGCTTCCTGTAGCCGGAACTATTACGGAAGTTTGTGAGAAGTCAGTTTCCCCTCTCTTTTGCTCTAAATTGGCCTCATTACAGGTTTTGCTATGTGGAAGTTAAAAAATACGGTCGTGTTTTTGTGCCATTCTCTTGTCGATTGGATATGACGAGGCCTTGGTTGGGCAGAGGCGCTGAGAAGGGAAAGGAGGTTAAACTCAAGGTACGTCGTTCCTATATGCAAATTGTAAAGTATTATTACTGCCTATTGAGACAAATACAATTGGATACGGCGAATATAGTCTCTAGTTCTTCCTTGTCCGATATCATTTAGTACAGACTTGATATAAGATCAAACGAGTTTATTCCAGCAGGCTGGTGCAACCAGCCGCTGTCATAAAACTGTTATGGCCGTGAGACGGCTATTGACACAGCCTAAAGATGGAAACCAGAGGGGACTTTTAAAGGACGGGCTACCAAAGGCCTTGCCACAAATTATTTATCGTGAATCCAATCGTATTTAAGTAACATTTGTGAAACCAGCAATTGGAAAATGATATATTCAGTTGAAAAGGGTTCATAAAGGAAGGAAAAACATAATTCGAGTAGTTCTAGTTTGTACAATAGCTGTTTTCCGCCATCGTGCTTTTCCCGCGTTCGCCCCTAGTCCCATTTGGGAACTTCCCTGAATTCATTTTTCTCACATCAATGTTTTCCTCTTTTTACCGAATCGGTAATACCGATGTGGTTCGTATTTAGCAATTAGATAGGCATAAATTGAGGCCAAAGATAAAATACACCCGGATCTGCAGCCTTATCCGATGTTGTTTTATTTCCCCTGAAATCCATAATCAAAGCCTTTTTCTCGTGAAAATTGAAGAAAGAGCCCTAATTGGTCGTCGGGCGCCCTGCCTTCTACAGCGGGCGTCGGCGGATTGACTAATTACTGTATGGCCTGTTGTGGCAGAAAGTCGTATTTATTCCTCTGGGTGTTGCCTAGCAGCCGTTCGTTTATTGTCACGAAAACCGCTCCTTCCACATTATTATAATGTGGTCTGGTATATAATTGAAATATTGATGTCGCGAGTCGCTCCAATTAACCTCCTCCTATTCAGCCTCTGCGTAGTTTAGTCCCAATCCTGGTAATCAGCCGAAAGCCACGGCATTCATTTGTAACTGAAGGAATCTTGCATATGGAAGGAATCAGGAATATTCCAGCAGAAACATTGATAATTCCCGAATTTTAATAGGGGCTATTTATTGATCCTTTTCATTCATAGACTGATGCCATCTTTACTGCCAACCGACTGTAAGAAATGATTAAGCACTGCGCGAAAATTATATATTGCGCTGAGTAGTAGTGGTGTTGGTGGTAGAGTAGCCCAGCTGGTGTTTGTGTCGTGTCGAAAATAGTTATTTTTGTTTCTTTCTATAAATTTCCAGCGATGACATTGTTCTCTTTGTATGCGATGGCCAACTAAACCACCCTACTCTTTGAGTTTAACTTTTCACCCACAAATTCAAAGGAGATTTTCATTGGTTGTTCTACATTTAAAGCGCTCTAATTGCCTTTAAATCGCACAGTTAGATTCCATACAATTTCTTTTATTCCTGTTATTCTGGTTCAATTAAAAATGCCAACTTATTTTGTGTTGTTAATATTTAATTTTCAGATTTTTCGCCAACCGGACATTAACCAGTGTAAATACGTTGCGTATGGAATTTCCCTTGATACGAACGAGATGATGAGGCCCAATCGCAATAATGAAGCCGTTGATACTTTGTTTGACCAGGTATTTATTCCCCCTCCAACCAATCCCAGACCCTTCCAGGCTGGCGTAATTATGTGTTTACCTGCCGTTGGAGACGGTCTTATCTATTCTGCGGTTCGTCCCCTTCCTTTCCTCGTAATTCCAATTTTAGCATTCTGGATTGACTAGATTACCGGCTGCTTTGCGTAGGCCTTGGATGCGATTCGGCCGATTCCTCAAATACGACGCTTTTCGCCAAAACCACGAGAAAGTGCATTGGTTTGTGAAGAAATGTGTGGATTTGGGTGAAGTGCGTCCATTTCGTGGCCCAATCAACCTCTCTTTTCAGTTTTATCCTGTTATTGTCGAAGGCGGCAAGTCTTATTTGGAGTTGCATGCCGTTGTTAATAGAATCGTTAGCAGTCCGCCGAACAGGTGCTGCTGGCTTTGGAACGACTTCATTGGCGAGTTCTTTCTTTCTTCAACTCTTTCGAAATACACAAATGAGGCTCGAATCAAGAAGAGTACCACACTTACAATGTTGAATCATCAGCTTTGTTTATTGAATCTGCCAAAATCGTCGATTAGAATTCAGCCGTTGATCTTTTACAGAGTTACCATTCCATTTGGGAGTTTAACATTGTAGATGTATCCATCTTTTGTATGTCTTTTTGCAGAATGTAAATCTAGTAGACATGAAGCATCTCTTGTGACGTCTTTTGAATCTCAGTGGGAATTCGTCACTGTTGATTTTCAATTGTGGTTGTTTCGAGCGAAATTAATATTACTCGTAGACACAAAGAGTAGCTTAGTCACATAAAAAAAACGAGGAATCTCAAATACAGTAGGCAACAATGCTGATTAGTCGTTGTTTTCCGAGTTGTGTCTATTCGAGCATCCTCATTACAATTCATTTCTAAGCTTAGAGAACTGTTTCTGTCGGGTTTCCCTTCGCTATAGTCTAATCTATCTGTTTCAGGTCGTATTTTCATTAATTCGGCGAATTACGTCCGTGGATTGCGCGTAATGGAATGTGTCAAGTTGCGATGTGAATATACCGGCCAATATGAAGATGTGCCTTGGATGGCAGAGGACGTTGAGGTAAGATCTCTCACAGTGTCCCCCAACTCCCTTTAGATTGTGGGCGCCGACGATGAGATCCGCATGGCCAATTCGCAGCTCCTCCACACTTCCGACGACTGGACGGTTCGTAAGGTTAAACTTTCCCCCAGTTTGGCACCGGCGGGTGAAACCTACGTTTTATTATGGATGAACACATTTTGGCAAAAAGTGTAATTTCAACCGCCTGTGTCAGACTGTCATTTAACCAACCCTTGTAAAAATTGGAACCCCAAATTCTGCCGCCAATTTTCCGTTTCCAGGTCACTTTTCTCTCGAATAGCCCTTCGTTTTACGGATTCCTGGAGCATCCGGTGAGAGGCAGTGGCTTCCTCGCCTGGACCGACATCGCGGAGGCAGATCCGCCTGCCTCGGGCACCAAATGCAGGTGGGTGTCGATTCCCCAGGCAGCAGTGCTTTGTAGGCGCTGTTTTCCACTTTCTTTTGTAATGTACAATTGTTTAGAGTCACTTTCTACCACCAACAGAGGGAGAAGAAGTCGCAGTGGAGGGCCGTCCTCATCACTCCGCTAAACCCCAATGGAATCCCCACCTGCCACCATCCCATCTACCAGAACAACGGCTCCTTCCGATTCCCAGAGACGCTCGAGGCGAGTTCCCTTCTTTCTCTGACTCTCTGTCTCTCTCAAGTCTCCATTTGGCAGCCGATTCCCTTCTGGGATCGGTGTCAAATCTCCTTTGGAAATGCTCCCTAAGAAAAAGAGATTTCAGCCGCCGGTGGTGGAGTCAGCGCAGTCTTCGTCGCTGAGTTCCCCTGCTCCCACGATGCTGCACCACTTTCCTCCCCTGGAGACCAGTGTCCCTCCGCCCCTTCCTCCGCCCATCGGAGCTCCTGGCAAGAATGGCCCTGGCCTTCTGAAGATGAACGGCCACTCGACCAACAACCACATGGTTAGAGTACACAGTGAAATGGTTGAACGGGGGTTTCAGAATGGCTTCGGAGAGGGAGAGACGCTGGCTCAGCACCTGGCCGCCTTGGCCTCGGTGCCTCCTCCGGACATCAAGGACGTCAATGTCAACAACCTCCACGACCCCTTCTCCTCCGCCCTTTCCATCAATAGCCCCAGGTGTGCACTGAAGATTAGAATCTAAGGGAGACATTTGTATTCCAATTGGTTCTGTTTCAGAGTATCGTCGAGCGTCTCTACCGCAGACAACATGTCCGACCGCAACGGTTCCCAGACCGATGGCTTCGCCATGTTCGCTGCGAACGGCGCCTGGCCGAGTGCTACGAACGAGTTCAACGCCTGGCAGCCGCTGGACATCGGGTACCTCCCCTCCCTTAATCCCAGCAGTCCTGCCTTCAGAAGCTCCTCCAGGGACGTCGGAACGCAGACGGATGTCTTTGTGGAACAGACGCTTCTGAAGGATATTCTGAGGAACGGCGATCTCCTGAGGACCATCCTCAACAGGTACCCCCTTCCTCCATTCTCTCTTAACGATTGGATTTTCAGTTTCCCTGAACACATGGAGAAGGTGGTCAGTATGTCTTCGGTGTGGAAGAGCTACTAATTGTTCTATTGTTTTATTGTGGCACCTTTGATTGTTTGAATACCTAGTTCCGCACTGCACAAATCGTAGTCTCAGAGCCTAAGCTACCGCATTTCCACCATTGTTCCCCTACTTTCGTTATTATACTTATTCCCATTGTGGGCAGCTTTGGTCGATTACGACCTCTGTTATTGATTTCTTTCCCTGGAATTATTCTCTTTCTATGTACGTTTTATCACCCGTTCCGACGTATTGATCGAACACCAGTGACGCCCTCTGGCGCTCCAATGAGAATGAATCGGTTTGTGCCAGTTTTAGTCTTCGGGGAGGATGCTATCGGCAGCAAAGACCACGAAGTGGATCTGGGAGGTCGTCTGGATCGCGAATTTCTGAAATTATGACTACCAGTCTTTTTGAGGATCCAGTATTCTCTGCTTCTGAACAAGAGATGTACCTGAAGACCTGTCTGGAGAAAGCGTTTGCAGTGAGATAGCTTCGAAGGCAGGACCTGTTCCCTGATGTGACGCCTGAAAAGGGGGATAATCAGGCATATTGGGGAAGAAACCCATTGGAATACAGCCTCCATCGAGAAATCACGCCTCCACTGGTCAAACTGAACAGAAAGGCAGCCTCCACTGCCACGTCTACTGTGTATTCCGATTGGCCGAAGTGGATTTTATGCAAAGGAACTCTAAAACTAATATCTAGGAGTAATTCGCTCAATATTTTAAATGTGGTGTTGACTGGGATGTTTGTGCAGAATGGGTCACTTCTTTTTTGTGTGGTCGCAGGTGCATTGTGAAGGAAAGTGCAAAACAACAGATGGGCATGTTTGAATTGAGTGGGAAGGCTGGGGAACAGGCAAAGAATGCGAAAGGCGATTCTAAGAAGAGAAAGAGAGAGAGAGAGAGAGAGAGAGAGATACCAACCTCGGATTCTTCTGGTCAAATACCGTGCACAGCTGTTGTGCCTTGTCAAACACAGTGATTGTCTCTCCTCTAAAACTGACCACCCGCAGTTTGAGATTTGTCTGAAACAGAGGTTTTTCAGGAGGATCCTCTACTTTTCCTTTGTCCCTTCAAAGGTCTCGTAGTCGAGTTTGGCAGAAGCAGTGACTGTTGAAAGACCCAATGGGCTCACTACGAAAAGTTTGCCTCCGATAGAAGAACAACTAGATAAAGGAAGAAGTAGAGGAGACAACTGACAGATCCTGAAAGAACTGCCTATGAGCATAGAAGTAAACCTACAACTGTCGAGTTCCATTACGGAAGATTAGAATTTGCCCGAGAGAAGTGCAGAAGCCAAAGCATGAATCCAGAAACAAGGGAGAGACGATGTCCGAACGACTGAAGAGTGAAATATCCCGGATCACAGGCTAAGCTACCTTGTGCGAAAAACCTCTTCTAACGTCTGGGCGTTGAAGACAACCAAGAAAAATTTCCCCATAAACTGAAAAGTTAGGGATATGGAAAACCTCTTTTTTCGCATTTCCCCAAAGCCCTTCGAAACCCACCGCAATGAAAACACCCTCGCTGAGGAGACAATAATCGCCATTATCTGCGTATTCAGCCACGTATAAATCCACACTTTTCTAGAAACAATTTGTTTTTAAACTTAAAAATTACAAACTAAAAGATTAGTGAAAGACCGAATTTCCAGGACAAGTCCAGAGTCGCATTGGAGAAGTAGCACGAATGATTTCTGAAACATTCTTTTATGAGAACAAGGAAAGAAAACGACATGGAGATAAATGGGGTAAGCAAGAAAAGTCTTGTTTTCCTCTGCAGCCAAGGAATGGTTTATCAAATGAAACCATCCAATGACGATCTGGATTTTGTTCGCCCGTTTACTACATTTCGTTGCTTCTCATTCCCTTCCTTCTCAATTCATCTACCTTCTACGCTTCCCAGACACATTCTTAAAATTTTCATTATTGTTGTCTATTTCTTTCACCTCTCCCTAGACCCATATCATCATGGTTCTCCATTTAGCTGTTGTGCTATGAGGTGATGTTTCGTCGCGTGGTTGCCTGGGTGGTCCCTTTATACCTCGTTTCTTGGGGCGCTTACTCCATTTACTCAACCACCCATATTGATGCGAAACATAGGATTTTTACCTACAATGTGAGAAAGAAAATTACAAAATATGCATGCCAAATTCAGGAGTTATTCGAAGGAGGAGGCTTGATAAAAAGAGAAAAGAAACCGACCTCAAATGAAAGCGGGAATGGTACGAATGTGAGAAGGAAAGGGCAACATAGATTTAAAAAAATAGAATAGCTACTGAAATCTCATAAGAAAATAGAAAGACATGGAATGGAAGATGATGGGACAATTTACAGGGACGACGGGAGTAAAACTGACGCTTCCTGCGCTCGAAGATGATTTTACAAAGGTAGGAAAGTCATTTTAATATTCGTTCGTTTACTTTTAGCAACTGATCAAACAAGCAAAAACGATAGCAAAAGAGGAAAAGTTGGTCTATTTCTCCCTCCTGAATGCAGCTTTCGAGCGTCTCACTCTCAACTGGCTCTGCAATGTGGCAGAATTTGAGGTGAAGAAAATATAAATTAAAATGATAATTTTTAATATTAAAATGGTATTTTTTAATAGGGAGCTCACAAAAGGATTCTCATTGTTGGCACTGAGAAAAGGGTCTGCGACTCAATGAAGGAGTGGAAAAATGTAAGTTTTTAAGATTTTGGAATTGAAAGGGGAGAGAGAAAGAGAAAGAGAGAAAGAGAAAGGGTTAGAGATGGAAAGAATTAGATAGAGAGATATTGCAGGTGACCTGCCTATCCATGAATCTGTCTGGTTTCGACGACTCCTCAGAGTGGGGAAGTAAAAAGTACATCCACCTGTTGACCCTGAGGACTCAGTTGATGAACGCCATGGTCCAAGTGAGTCCCTTTTCTTCTTCTTCTTCTTCTTCTTCTTCTTCTTCTTCTATGTTCTCTCTTTCAGGATAACATCCCCTTCATGCTCTTTGAGACGGATGCCATTTGGCTTCGTGACCCAGCCGAGCTGTTTGCCAATCAGACTTTGGTGGATGATGCAGATATTGTGGTTCCAGTCAAGGGCTACAACACAAAGGTGAATTGATTGAAACTTGACTAAAAGTGGATTAGTGGGATGGATTGGCCTTTTCTCCAATGCTCGTCTACCCAACCGACGGATCCAAACAGCTCTTCAAACACTTGGAACAACAGCTGAAGGCGGACAGTGCACTTTATGATAGTGTAGGTTTTTGTTTACTCAAGTTAAGCTCATTTGCAAGTTAAACTTTTACTGAAACGGGCAAAATAAAAGAAAACATGTGGGCCGTATTATAGAAAGCAGACTAGTCGATTCTTTCGTTTCAGTCGGAAAGGAAGGTCAATGAGGTCTGTGACCACTGCCGTCTTTCAACATATAATTTCACCACATATAATTCTAGCAAACGTACCACTGACACAACAAAACTATCTTTCAACATTGATTGAACTGGCATTGCAGAACGTTCTCAATGAGCTGTGTCTGTCTCAGTACAACGGAGTGGTGTGTCGTCAATTCCAATGGGAGGAAGTGGCCGACGGGAAATGGTAAATCCGCGTTTTAACTAACTTATCGTTTTCCAGGTTCAAACTGAGTGAATCGGAAAGAGCTGGGCTGCAGCCGTTCATCGTGAATAACAACTACTACGTGGGAGTGAAGAACAAGGAGTCCAGACAGGCCTTGAATGGCCTCTGGTTCCTCTCCAAGAATACTCACTGTCTTCGCACAAAAGTGGTCAAAGCCCTGCATCAGGGGAACATTACGGGTAAAACATAGAAAGGGAATAAATAACATTGCCTAATTGTATGTTTGTTGTAAACGGCCGCACTGCGCCAATTAGAAGACTAAAACCGCTTAATTAGCTTACAGAAAAATAGATGTAGTGAAAAGAAAACATCTTTTCTGGACCGAAAAGTCTTTGTTTACTCGAAAGCAAATGATTTATCAGAAGAACCCATCCATCGACGACCTTGATTCCCTCCGCGCGTTTACTATGTTGTCACCCATTGCGCCGGTTCCTACAAACAATCTAATTTCACAACCTTTTCCTCTCGTTCTTTAAACCCTTTTCTGTTTTCTTGTTTGTTCATTTCTCTTCTGTTAATTTCTCTTCTGCACTTACAGAAAAGACATTTTGAAAAATAGCTCAGTATTCCCATTTCTCTAGCTGCTCATGAGGAAGAACATTTAGGCATCTCCAGAATGTTCTCTTATGTCCTACATCTCTCTTTCCCTCTCCCTCTCCCCCTCCCCCTCCCCCCCCCCTCTCTCTCTCTCTCTCTCTCTCTCTCTCTCTCTCTCTCTCTCTTTCTAGTACCGAATCCAGTTCCCTTCGACCGGTAGTCGTTCTCCACCGCCGCTGACCTCTTTCCCGCGGACATCGATCCCTTTCTTGGACTCTTCCCGCCGATCAGGGAGAGTAATTCCGCCGGCTGTCAGCTGTGTTTGCCGGCTGCCAGCCGGTTGTCCTTTCCTTACTGTTTCACCACTTCCGCTGTCTCATCGCGCACAAAACCTAGACAATAGGTGCTGTCTTTTTGGCATTGGAAAATTGTTGTTTGTAAATTTCGCTAACGATAAGACCAGCTTTACGTTCATCCACTTTTACGTTTAATCAATTATTTGCTCATCCCTAGGCAAGAACCCTCTAATTTTAAAAAAAAGTTTCAACAAAAAAGGGAATAAATGCCATGAATATAAATTGCATTTTATAAATCGATGGACCATTGTTTGGCAAAAGGAAGGAGCGGAAAACGTTTTGTTTGACACTAAAACAAATGTTTCAAGCCCAATTTAAATAATGATAACTCTCTTTGTTGACTTTTTAAAATTATTTTTCCGCATATTTCTGTGAATTACTTACATTTCAGTTGTTATGCGATGAGGTGATGTTCCGTCGCGTGGTGGCCTGGGTGGTCCTTTTATACCTCGTTTCTTGGGGCGCTTACTTCATCTACTCAACCACCCACATTGATGCCACGCAACGAGTATTCACAGAAAAAGTAAGCTAGCACCAATTCGGAAGAATGTTTAATTGCAGGAGTTGTACGATGGACCCATGGTTAAAAAGGAAAAAAAGACGACGGCAAAGGGAAAAAGTGGAAAAGCCACAGGTGAGACAACGAGAGGGAAAGTGAGATGGAGGGAAACCTGATTTTCAGGGAAGATCATAGCAAAGAAAGCAGTGAAAATGACTCCTCCAAAGCTCGAAGACAACTTTAAAAAGGTAGGAAAGTCATTTTAATATTCGCTCGTTTACTTTTAGCAACTGATCAAACAAGCAAAAACGATAGCAAAAGAGGAAAAGTTGGTCTATTTCTCCCTCCTGAATGCAGCTTTCGAGCGTCTCACTCTCAACTGGCTCTGCAATGTGGCAGAATTTGAGGTGAAGAAAATATAAATTAAAATGATAATTTTTAATATTAAAATGGTATTTTTTAATAGGGAGCTCACAAAAGGATTCTCATTGTTGGCACTGAGAAAAGGGTCTGCGACTCAATGAAGGAGTGGAAAAATGTAAGTTTTTAAGATTTTGGAATTGAAAGGGGAGAGAGAAAGAGAAAGAGAGAAAGAGAAAGGGTTAGAGATGGAAAGAATTAGATAGAGAGATATTGCAGGTGACCTGCCTATCCATGAATCTGTCTGGTTTCGACGACTCCTCAGAGTGGGGAAGTAAAAAGTACATCCACCTGTTGACCCTGAGGACTCAGTTGATGAACGCCATGGTCCAAGTGAGTCCCTTTTCTTCTTCTTCTTCTTCTTCTTCTTCTTCTATGTTCTCTCTTTCAGGATAACATCCCCTTCATGCTCTTTGAGACGGATGCCATTTGGCTTCGTGACCCAGCCGAGCTGTTTGCCAATCAGACTTTGGTGGATGATGCAGATATTGTGGTTCCAGTCAAGGGCTACAACACAAAGGTGAATTGATTGAAACTTGACTAAAAGTGGATTAGTGGGATGGATTGGCTTTTTCTCCAATGCTCGTCTACCCAACCGACGGATCCAAACAGCTCTTCAAACACTTGGAACAACAGCTGAAGGCGGACAGTAAGCTCTACGATCAGGTGAGCAACACACAATTTATAAAGCGATGTAACTTTTGCAATTTGGGCACAACATTCACTAAGACTGTATGAATCGCACAAAAGATTCCATTTTCTAAAAGGGATTGGTGGCTGCAAATCATTCATTATTTGGCATTTCCCGTAATCCCAGTAATGTTTAGCCATGACATTTTTCTGAAAAGTAAAATCCTCATGGGAAAACTACCATGTTGCGCAATTCATTTAGTTCTTTCACAAGTTAAGGTTAAGGCCTTCTTTCAGGATGTTCTCAATGAGCTGTGTCTGTCTCAGTACAACGGAGTGGTGTGTCGTCAATTCCAATGGGAGGAAGTGGCCGATGGGAAATGGTAAATCCGCGTTTTAACTAACTTATCGTTTTCCAGGTTCAAACTGAGTGAATCGGAAAGAGCTGGGCTGCAGCCGTTCATCGTGAATAACAACTACTACGTGGGAGTGAAGAACAAGGAGTCCAGACAGGCCTTGAATGGCCTCTGGTTCCTCTCCAAGAATACTCACTGTCTTCGCACAAAAGTGGTCAAAGCCCTGCATCAGGGGAACATTACGGGTAAAACATAGAGATGAAACAAAGACTGTTTTTCAACTCACATGTTTGTTGTTGTAAACAGCACGGATAATGCGGCGTGTTCGAGGAGCAACTGGTTTTATGCAAAAGCCAGTTTCTACGTCTGGACAGTCGAGTAGCCATTGTTCCAACTGAAAATGCAAAGACTGTGGTGAGTGTCTTCGGAAATTAGCATTTTATACCTGATCACGGTGTATTGCCAATGACAAATGCCTCAATACAACTTCAAGAGCAGGTTCATCGAATTCTGGGAGATGAGAAGACGATGGAAGATCCACAGACACAGAAAAATCCTGCAACAATCAACTGTTACTGTAATTTATACTCGACCTCACTTTGACTTGTAGACCATCCGTTTCGCATTGTTCATCCAGACATTTGAGATGTCCCTCGTCTGTTTGGACCTCTGCCTCCTCGTAGCGAACGACTCTGAAATTCATCTCTTCAAATCTCTCTCTCTCTCTCTCGCTCGCTCTCTCTCTTTCTCTCTCTCTCTCTCTCTCTCTCTTTCTTTCTCTCTAAATATATCTCTACCTATGTTGTCGATCTGGCTCATCCATCGGCAGATGTGACGGAATAAGGTCCAAAAGTACGGCTATCGGGGAAATACTCAATACAACAAAGGTGGTCCTTCTTGTGTCGTGGAGGGCGCATTCATCATCGGAATTCTCCAAAGAAGAAAGGGAATCTTCGAAAGAATAATCCAAGTGGGAATGTAGCTTACCTGAATCCATGGCCAGCGGCTGCAACCCTAATTTCCGCAGTGTCCATCCAAGTGAAAACACTAAAGTGCAGTACACGCGAACGTCCATGCTAGAGAATGCCTTTAAACCTCTGGACGAAAGGATTATCTCAACCATTAGAATTACGTTGCGTTGCGTAAAAACCTCCGTCACTCCTTTCTTGGTTCATTCGCTGCTTTTCTCACCCGTGAGAGGTCTTCCGATGCTGTTCCTCGCCCTCTCCTCCGTCTTCCTCTCCCTGCTGATCGTCGCCTGCGGCAAAAAGGAGGAAACGGCTGCTGAGAAGAGAAAGACCGGCGACTCCCTCCGCACCGACGTCACCTGCACCGGCGCTGGTGCGACCGAGATGCAAACCGCCGTCTGATGATCTGGACATTATGAAGCGTGAATAAATGTACCAGATTTTGCTAATTGGGGATTATTTGGGGTTTCTTTCCAAATATTATTTGTCCTCATCGTTTGAGCCATTTCATTATTGTTTCAATTTAGTCGTTGCCCAGCGAGGCTTCCGCAGGAAACATTTCTAGCAAGAGGAGGGGAGGGGGAGCAAGTGCCTCTATTTTTATTAACCCGTTTGTTGTATGTGAATTTCTCTTCTGTCGGTTTGCCGTCGCATTCAATAATTTCTAAAGTTGAACAAAAGGAATGAAACATTTCAAACGCGATTCGCATGTTTTGATGTCGCCAACATTACTTCTGAAGTCATCAGGGGTGCTTGTTTCAAAAATTTCGAAGTTCACCACAATTTTGTTCTGTTGACCTAGGTTAACAGAAATCCGCCTCTAAAATTGATTAAAAGCGAGAACGAAGCATCTGAATGTGGGGGTCAGCTCCATAACCCCAGGTCTTCCGAGAGATGCAGGGGGCGGGGCCTATCCTCTTGTTGCTCCTTCTACTTCCATTGCATCTCTCGTCCTCCAATGTTCTCCTTTCTTCTTCAGAACTACCCCTTGCTCGGAGAATTCGTCATAGAAAAGGCAAGACTGAATATTTTCCAGTTATATGTATCTTTCTAGTTGGATTTCCCTTCTCTCGAAATCCTTCGTCCAACCTGCGCAGAAGTCGATCGTTTTCTTTCGAAGAAGTATATTAGGCCGGTGAAGGAATTGTACTTCCAGCAGGTGAGTCATAGAGGGAGAGAGAGAGAGAGAGAGAGAGGGGAGAGAGAGAGAGGAGAGAGAGAGAGAGAGAGGGAGAAAGAGAGAGAGAGAGAGAGAGAGAGAGAGAGAGAGAGAGAAAGAGAGAGAGAGAGAGAGAGAGAGAGAGAGAGGACAAGAGAGAATGATATAGAGAGGCAAAACCAAAAAGAAAAGATTAAATTTCAGAATAAATCCTCGAATGAGATCTATCTCGTGGATTCCTCCGAAACGTACTACTGCAAAAGCATCCAAGCCGAGAGGTCAGACAAATTCTGCGAAAAATCTTTCTTTACATCTATTCAAAGAAAAGAAATTCACGCAGCGGCAGTTAAATATATTGAAATTGTAAGTTTAGACTAACTTTTAATGTTCGAACTTAAATGTTTCAGGAAGGAAGAAGCCCCGAAGAGATGGATGACAGTCACGGATCCATTGGAGTCTTAGAAGGAAGCATTTCCTGTGGCACATTGCTGGTGAAACATTCGACAGAGGGAACAATTCTTCGTTATACGAATGCATTGCGACCCCGGGAGCTGCATATTTTGGAGACGGAAGACCATCGGAAGGACTTTTTGGCTGATCCTAGGCTTCAGGTGGGAGGCGAAAGGGGAATGAGAGTGAAATTAAAGAGGATATGAAGATATTCGGAGAGTAGGAATTTGAGAGAAAGAAATAGAAACGGATCCACGAGATAGAGAAAATGGCAGAAAAGGCTGAAATTTGCAAGGAAATGGAAAGGATAAAGACATAATTTTATCTTTTCAGTGTGTCGAAGAAGTCTTCCTTACCTGCGGCTCAGTTAAAATTGATCTCAACGCCATAGTGACTTCCATCAAATACTTGAGCATTCATTGTGACTCCATCTACGACGATGACATTCTCACCTTTCTTGAGGTAGAACTCTCCGTGAGGCGGCATAAAATAAATGTTTCAGAAGTGGTTCAACGGCCAGCAAACTCTTCGTCGATTGTGCATCTCTCGCGGAATTCGAACAGACAACGGTCTGACCGAGGCGATCCAGCGGCGATTTGGAGAATACTGTAGTTTGGTTAGGGAAATTAACACTGATGTCTATAAAGAATGTTTTAGACTCCGGAAGGCACAATTAGAATGAAGAGCAAAAGAGGCGTTGCTTTTATTAGCAATTCTGATCGTTCTTTCTTCTTCCGAAGCGTGGGGATCGAGGAAGAAGAGCGACTGAAACCTCTCTTTCAGAAGGGGAATCTTTCTTTTTGGACTGAGGTAAGGCAGCTGCGAGAATATGAAGGAGAAAATGCTAAACGATAGAGAGAGAGAGAGAGAGAGAGAATGATGATAAATAATACACCACTTTGTTCAGAAGGACGCCGAGGCAGCTGACTCAGACTGCGAACTGAACGACTCCAGAAGTTTCGAGAACACTTTGTTCAACGAAACAACCTCTTCCTTCTCCTCACATTCAGATGCGTTCAACGATTCCAATGCTTCTGATTTCAACTCCGAAGTGTCCCTCATTTCAAACGGAATGAGTGATATATCGTTACCTCATAATGATAGCCATATTAGGCAACTTTAATCGGTTCTTTTTATTTGCTGTATTTACATTTGCCTTTTATTACCGGTGAGAATAAAGGATAGATTTGTCTTTTTCTCAGACAATTTGTGGTTTTTATTATGTCCCCTGGGTAAAGACGGCAGGGATCTCCTTTGCAGGAGTGCCGCCGCGGTCTCATCAAAGGGCGGCGGTGACCCAATCGCAAGAATTCATTTGTACGCATATTGATTGATCCAGTTAAAAAGGATATTACTTGATCACATTTAGTTAACGTTATTTCTAAATGTGGTAAGAACAGGAGACAATGCTGTAGTAATATTTATTTGAGAAGAGTGATAAGCGTTTGTGAAAATGAAGTATCTCTTCTCATTCTCTGCGCTTTCACCAAATTCTTGTTTCTTTCGGGGCAGAGATAAGAGAACCATCTGTATTTCTTCTCACCTGCAATAACCACTTATCCCCATTCCCATGTCCCGTGGCTACGAGGTCACCCCATCTTCCCTAAGAGAATCCCCCGGGTATTCCATGTATTTGATTACCCAAGATGGGCATGACTGCGAGGCAGGTGGCAGATTTGCTTTTTAGGACTATCTTAAATACGAAGGACTAGGAAGAAATGGGAGACGAAGCAAACTTTTCTCAGAAGTTGTATTTCCAACGGCCAATCCTTGTGATGCTTAATGAAGCTGGCTTCTGACCCAATGCTGGGATGGCAATCACCTACATGGTTGTTTTCTTGTCCAGGTGAATTGTGTGTGTCCAAACGTGGCTCCAGACGACATCCCAGCCAAAGAAGAAGTACATCGGCCAATTGGGTGCGTGGTGAATCCCGCGGGGCCGTGCCCAAACAACGCTGCCTCCGGCCCACTTAATCGCCACCACGTGCGCGGCCGTCTCTGGAACGCCTGCCCAACTCTTTTGTTTTCCTCCTCTTCGGTTATAAAGTGGTTAAAACAAGAGGAGAGTCCAGATGCCGTGGTTCCCCTCCTGCACTGCAGAGGAAAGCCAGGTGAGGCACCTGGATGCATGGCGACAGCCGTGTTTTCGGGTGACCGGCTGGCTGCACATACGCGACAGCCGACTGCCACTTCCGCCCATTTTCCAAAAACGGCACTGAGAAATCGAAGATCTGAAAGACGTAGGAACGGCTGCTCATTTTTATGTTTTGTATTAAAAACGTTCGAAAAGAGAGATTTTGATGTACTTGCCGAGAATAACCAATTGAGCCTCCGCTCCTTGATGCCAACTTCGCCGTTTTAAAAACATCTTTTTAAGTTTCAAAAAAAATCATTTTGACTCCATTGTTTGACAATTAATTCGATAACAAAAATGGTATAAAGACCGATCTGAGACGACTTCTTGGCCTGTCAAACTTCCCATTTCGACAAACCACAATTTGTTCCTTGATTCATCAATGTTTGCAAAAGATGAATTACAAATATAATTCAATTAATTAAAAAAACAGTTATATTCTTTAGAGAAGATCCGACAAGAGGAGTTTAGGAACTTCTGATTCCGTATTGCATCTCGGCTGTTTTTTTTGCAATTGTCACAGAGTTTCCTAGTGGAAGGTATATTTGACTCCTCCATCTTTGCAGTGATCTTTTAAAACAAAAATCTAAACCAACGGCTTTTTAAACAAAGGAGTGTGACCATGCGTGGCTGCTCCACCCAACCACGTAATTTTTCCACTGGGACAATGCTCCAAACAAAAACAACTTCACCAAGGTTTCCCACAACGAATTTGGTCCCTGGGAATACATTTGTGACTTGAATTGATCGATCCAACTGAAATTGAATCCGACGAAGGCGATATTAACAATTTCCATTTAAAGGCCACATACTCTTGAGAAGTCTATTTGCAGCCGAATAGTCACTCCAAATACCCTTTCCCGAACAACAGGCAAAGGAGGCGATTACCAGCGCATAGTTGACGAAGGTGTCCCCTTTCACTTGGCTGCTGACACCCGGCTGTTCCGGATATTCTAATTACTCAGGCACAGGCGCGTTTTTCAAAGAAGCGATTTTACAACGCGCTGCGAAGTGGCCGTTTCGTGTCGGCAATTGGGAGGCCTCCTTGAGTCAGCCGGCTGGTCTCCTGCTTCCACGGAACATGCATTTATTACGCATTTGACATTGCAAACCAAGCCATTCATGCATTCACTACCTTTGAAACACACCTCTGCCTCTGTGTCTGTGTCTGGGTTTCGTTCTCGGTTTCTATTCCTGTCTTTTTCTCTGTTTCTCTTTCTCATGTGTCTCCGTCTCTCTCTCTCTCTCCCTCACTCTCTCTCTCTCTCTCTCTCTCTCTCTCTCTCTCTGTTCCTTTCTCTCTCGCGCTCTTCCTTTCTCTCCATCTCTCTCTCTCTCTC
Source organism: Oscheius sp. G VE-2021 (assembly GCA_022343465.1). Taxonomy (NCBI): domain Eukaryota; kingdom Metazoa; phylum Nematoda; class Chromadorea; order Rhabditida; family Rhabditidae; genus Oscheius; species Oscheius sp. G VE-2021. The sequence goes on from JAJQXH010000058.1 coordinate 3,825,618, forward strand.
TCTCTCTCTCTCTCTCTCCACTTCCTCCATTGTCTCTCGTACAACCGCCTGTTGTGTTTTTCTCCGCCAACAAAACCTGGCGCACTTTGATTAGTGTGTGGCCAGTGGGCGCATCGTTTCAAGACCAATTAGCTGTGAATCGGCGGCACCTTTGAGCCTCAAAAAGCCTTTTGACTGAATTAACTGACTATTCTCAACCTCTCTGCTCTTTTTGCACCTGCAAATCTTCAGGAACTAAAGCGCAGGACAACTAGTGTAATAACACATTCCAGTGACAGTTGAGGGAAATACGCAGCTGGACGCGTCACCAAAGTGTCCGGTTGCAGAGATTACGGTACATCTTTTCCCTTCAGAACTTTCAGGGATCAAATTTTGATATTGCCAACACGTTCTTTGCCATTTGGCTAAAGGCGTTAGTAAGCTAATGTTGTTGCTCAATTGCTGAGATTTACCTCTCGTGTTTATTCATAAGAACCTGGGCACAGCACCAAAGCTCAGCCAATGAATCATTATTGTGGCGCTAGAGACTCTTTTTAAACGGTGGCAACACTCGTTGTGCTCCAGAAATCTCCGAGTGGGAGACGGAATGACAGAAACCGCACGATTCTATTCAATCTTCGGGTTGCAAAGTATTTTCCCCTTTCACTCGTTCCAACAGTCTCCAAATCACCTCTCCCATTTCCCATTTCTTTTCTCCTTGATGTTTCTTTCCTCCTTTTCTAGTTTCTTTCCTTTTAATTGGTTTTTCTATTTCTGGTTTTTGTTTGTCTCTCCATTCACACTTCTCAAAATGCGGGCGGGAAAATCGCAAAGTGCCCCCCCCCCCTCAATTGCACCCCCCACGCTATAGTTGCGTCCCCCACCCTTACCAAAATGGGGGTGGGGGCACCTATGACAATCGAGCTAACCGGTAATGGTGGGAGGTAGTTTTGATATAAGATCATCTGAAAGGTACCCCCACCCAACTAGGTGGGGGGCACATCTGGGTTACCAGGACCTATTCCACTTGAACCCCCCACCGATCTCAAATGTACCCCCCAACCACTATATCGCAATGGCACCCCCCACCTTGTGTAGTCTTAATGTAACCTCCTACTTTATCAAGCAATAATAGACCTAGGACAATCGCGAGGGACATAATAGGTCGATAGTTTTTTCCTATTCATAGTGGTATAATAGCTAAACAAGGATAGAATTAAGAGGAAATACCTGCCGTAATTCCTATGCGTAGAGTTTAAAAAATGAAGGACAGCCGCACACAGGTAGATGTATGATAAAAATGAACCAAAAATAGAGTTACGTCATTGACGCATTTTCAATAAGCTTATGCAAAAGGTGTGCCTTCTTTTAGTGTGGTGGGGGGCACAACTATAGTGTCGGGGTGGGGGGTGATATTGATGAAAGTTGGGGGGCAGTTTTGGGATACACTCAATGCGGGCTTCCGGGCCAAAACGGGCCAAGATTTTGGTTGGCCCGGTTCGGCTCAGTAACTTGTCAAATTAAATTTTTTTAAATCGACTTTTTAGAGCAATTTAAATATTTTTTAAAGAGCCCCTTTTCTATATAGACTTTGGAGTCCCTTTTGTATATCTAACCAATCTTTAAATGTGAAAAATTAAAGTCGCGGTGTTTGACTGTTTTGACTGGGTGGTCTGGGTAATTGGGTCATGCCGGGTCAAATGCTTTTCCTCTTTTCCAAAGTCCCGTGAGAAGTATAACTTCAGTTGACCGCCTATCTATGTGTATCCTCTTTCAGTTTGTTACCGTACCCTACAGTCATTTGAAATGGTTCCTTTCAATGGTTCGGTTTGAAAATAAAGTGAAAAAGCTCTTCTGAAGTGAGGGTGGAGGCATCCTCTACCCTTACGTTTCTCCCGCCTCCGCCAGAAGATGCCCAATTTGCGTTGGTTAAGCCTCTGTTTCCCTCCTTCCTGTTATTATTTCGCAACAAATAAATCGTCCCCAGTATCCGCCTCATGTCTTATTATTCGCTGGCGGCGCTCTTTGAAAAATGGACGTCTCCAGCGGACAAACACTCGCTTCCCCTCGATTTTCCTCCCTAATGCGCTATGCGTAGCCTCCAGGACGGAATTGTGTGGAATCTCCTTGTTTCTTGGGAGCGTAAACAGTGGTTCCGCTGTTTTCCCTCTTGCCCACTTCCCTTCTTTCCCCTCGATCGCCCCGTTGTAGATGGAAGAGGCCGACGCCCACTCGGTGGCCTCCGACTGGGACAGTCTCTCCCTCGAGGAACAGCAGTCGCCCTCCAGGAGGATAGACCTGCCGCCCATCGAAATCACACGCACTTCGCCCGTCCCTCCGCTCGGAGCCAACTCTTCTCTCAGAGGTACGTATACAAATATTACAGGGACCTCAGAAACAGTTGAAAAAGCTCGTTCTTTCGTGAAAAATATAATGGGGAAGACAGCAAATTACAACGGGTTTATCTTAACTATTAGGTAAGAATGAACGCCCAAAGAAGAAGTACCGTTAAGTGCCTCATATTCCCGGCCTTGTTTTCTTTATTATTCCTAACTGCTCCTTTACACCAGAATCATTCCAAACTCATTTCTTCCTTTCAAGGGTGGCTCCGGGCCGCTTGTTCAAATTTCTTTTCAGCTACCCTTGCTTTCTTTTAAAGCCACCTTCCCATTCCCATCTTGTTTCTCTTTTCAGTCGGGCTTGTGAATAGTTTCATTCGGATTTGCATGATTAAATGAGGTGGAACATTTGTGCACAAAAAATTCTAGTTGATCATTTTTTGTTGTCTGAATTTGAGAAACTGCACGATTTCACTTCCAAATACAATAGCGACAACGCTGGTCAAACAGAATACAAAGCTTTATGAAACTCCTGCCACTGGTTTAGATCTTTTCTACTAAAATACCCAACTGAAATGCCAACTGAGATATGGTAATGAGCCTTCCTCACAATACCCAATGTAGCCTAGCCCTCCCCGAAAGTGCTGCCGTCCTTCCACTTGGGTGCTACTTGGGTTCGTCCGGTGCTTGGCGGCAATTAATCGGACAGGCCCCGCGGGATGGGAGTTGCCTCGATCCTAAACAAATCTCATTCTTTCACTTGGCCGACGACCGCCCACCCACCTTCCGAAACAACGCCCACGGGGCCCATCGACCTGTCGATGTCTTCTGAACCCACTTTGTTTCCATTGGCCCTTCGCTTCCCATAGATCTCTAGATGCCTCCTCCCTCATAAATCTCACTTCGCAGCTAAGATGGATAGCCGAAAGCACGTGACACACAAACTTATAAAGCCAAAAGTGGTGGTTTTAAACTGAAAATAAATTAAAGCATGTGGATCTAAAAACAAAACCTGACATTCAAATAATCGATTGCACACCTACCAGACATCGGCCAACAAACTTCAGTTGGCAACATGAATATCGGAATCTGTCAAGCACGACGAGTAGATCCACTAGTTTAATCAACCGCATGCTTAATTCATTTCTAGTACTAGTTCTTACACTTAATATGTTTCTACACTTACAGTACTCCCTTAGAAAATACGCATTTACTACGTTGCATTGCAAAAGTGTCTTATGATTTGACTTATATCCTTCGACTGAGTTACCATAACGTTTTTAATAATTTAACCGCAAAGTGTTTTAAAAAATATAATATGAACGGTTAAAGTCTCAGCCAAAGATAGTTCTCTCGAAAAACCGCCTTAATGTTAGCGCTAATTCGTTAAAATATTATTGTAATTGGGAGTTCGAATAACAACATCAGAAGAATTTCACCCATTTCCAAAACTTGACGAACTAGGGTTGGCGGTGAGTATATATTTATAGGATAACTAAGTTTCAACAACGTTAAATTATCCTACACGCATTGCCTTTATTTTAGCTTTTCCAAAAGCTTAGGTTTATTAATTTCAACCTTTCAACTTTTCAACTCGTGTTACTTATTCTTCACTTTCTCCACCCAAGATAGCTGTTTTCAAGGCAAAAAACAGCCTCAGACATCGTTGTTTCATCATCCTGGCAGCTGTTTGGTGCATTGATGACAAGTGGATCCATGTCCTGTCTTGTAGCCACTGGCCTGTCTTTCCCGGCAATCCCATTCGACCTGAAGGCAGAACGCTTAAATATGCGTCGTGTTGTGTTGAGGAGGGACAAAGGTGTTTTCGGCGACTTCCCAGCAGCCAAACAACGGCTCCCGGAGCTACAACTGCGATCCTCCGGAGCCACGGCCAGGAAATGCGGATATCCTTGGTTTTAAAGTTTTTCATAGTTTTATAACCTACTTTATTTCCCATATACCCGCCCCCACTCTGCCTCTCTTTTGATCATTCCGCTGGTCATCTCTGTTTCCCTGAATCTCTGTCTCTAATTTTGTTTCCTATCAATTACTCATGTCCTCTTCACCTCCTCCATTTTCTCCTTTCCACGCCACCCACCTGAAAACGTTTCGTGTCGGCCATCCGCCAAACAAGCCCCTTGTCCCGAGGGAGCAGAGTCAGTCGGGCACCTCGGCGCCCAACTCGCCGTTAATCTCCCGAATTGCCCCAATCCCTCGACAGGAGATTGCCCCACCCAAGGCCCTAATGCACACTAGGAAATATGCACTAACGACAGACATTAAAATAATCCCTAATAATATTATCGTTTTATTCCAGCGATCAGAAACCAAGTTTTATGGGGGTTTCTGCCAGCCATGGACGAATTGGGGCGTCATTACTGTGACCGACTCTTCCCTTGTGAAAAAAGGCTCCCGAAAGTCATCCGAAAATCTTGGAACTTGAAAACGAGGTGGATTTCTAGAATCTGCTATTATGAAACTATTACGAAAGCAACTACGAAGTGGAACTCCCCTTCTTTTCTGTATCATCCGAGCTCCTTCTCTCTCTCTCTCTTCTCTGTCTATCTCTTCTAAAACCTGACGTTGCTTTCCGGCCCTCCTCGCTTCACTTGCAAATCCTCCATTTCCTCCCGGCCTTATTCCGCCAAAAAGTTCCTTTCCTCCCCAAAGACGTCCATTGCCTGCGATTTATGCAAACTGCCTGCGTCGGCTATTCCAATCAAAATGAAGGCGCTCTAAAGTGACAACTTCTGCGCACTCGGTACTTCTTGGATCCACGTTGGATCCATGTTTCCTCATCCAAACAAACAGAAGGACAACGCTGTAACTTATTTCCACTTGCTTTCATCCGAAATACGCAAGGGCATCGAATCAATCACGCCTCTATCTCTCTCTTTATCTGATTCTTCAGTTTCTTTCCTTCTTCGCTTCTTTGTCTCTTCTCGCTTTGCTCCCCTCTCTCTCTCTCTCTCTCTCTCTCTCTCTCTCTCTCTCTCTCTCTCTACGTCTTTCCAGTTTTCCATGAGGCGTCAAGCACTCACTCATCTCACCCGCATGTTTTGCTTGTCAAACATGTGTTTCCTTGTTCCCGAAATAGTTCTATGGTTTAATACTGAATCTGATCTTGGTATCGTGTTTAAAAATTTAAAAATCTTTACAATCAAAACTATATTACCCCCTTTGTGTTGAGATGTCCTTTGTGAACCTAAACGAATTGTCGACTTCATTTTTCTTCTTCTTTCGCCGTCACGTGTATCACAATGCTTCCAAATAATTCAACTATATTTTGACAGAGAATGCTTTATTCTACTTTTTTTCATTTGGTTGGCTCCTATTTAAAACAATGTTTTAAAATCGTTGTCACACCCAACTCCGTCACTCAAGAAGTGATAGTTCAATTTTCGCCGTCACACCGTCACTCTCTTTTGGTATTCATCTTTCAAGCCCTGTTGGACCAAATGAAGTCAGAACCTCCATGAATGTCTGTTAAATTTGAATCTTCCGATTCAACGCTTCCAGTTTCCAAGAGTTGTCTTGAGAGTACCTGGCGTCAGAAGGCGCTACTTAGTCAGCTGAAACTTGAGCCCTTAGGCGCAAAACAGACGGCACGTGTCGGTTGCGCGACGGCCCCCGGCTGGCTGTATTTTGGAGTCAGCTGCCAGCCGCTACCCACATTCTTCATCTTACGCCGCCCATGATAATGCCCCGAATACACGTGTACGACCATACGAAACATGCCTCCCTCGAAAACGGAATTAGGAGACCAAGGGATTTGCAATTGTTCACTTTTGTATTCCCTGCGAACTACAAAAGAATGCGGTTCATTTCTAAAGGATCTAAAGGACTTCAAATATCCATACCGTGGTTGTCCAACCTCGTAAAATCCTTTTATCATGCACTCCTAAAAAATTCGGTGGTTTTGGCATTCAGGTAAATGGAAAATGACTTATGTCCACATGAAGCTGAATTTCACATTTGAAATCTGTTTGATGGCAAGTTTGGAGGCTTTTCTCCACAGATGGTCTTTGTATTTGTGGCCCAATTCGCAAGATTTCGCATTAACCTTGAAAAGAGATTGTGCTGTTCAAGTTTTGTAAATCTAAATTTACTACGAAACAAATACTTGTCAAAAAAGATTTTTTGATTACTTATCAGAAAAAGATTCTAAATAATCATGCTTTGTCCACGATCAGAGATGCCAAAATCATTAACCTGACAGGCCCTTTGCCTTATATCCAGAACCACCCCCGGTTGGGGGAGTCTTCTTAATACCTTCAAATTTGTATTGTTGTTGACAATCCTAGTTCTCGGAAAAATTCTAAGTTGTGCCAAAATAATGATGTCGAAGTTAGAATTTCTAACTTCGACATCATAATTTTGGCACGAATTAGCATTTTCCCAAGAACTAGATTTGGCGAGAGGTATATACCGTAATACAATAATGCAATACCGAAGATTTTTAAATAGTTTTTTCTTCGATACCGCTTCATTTACCTTTCCGTATGTATTTCGGATATCGACTATTTAATTCGGAAATATTGCATCGAAACGCTCACAACTCTTGTTTTCTTTCAAATATTCTTCTGTGTATACTGCCCTTTTAATGTTTCCTTCAGTTCTTCAGTTGCCTCGCTCTCGTTGATTCTCCCTTTCTCCTCTGTCCCTCTCTCACCCCGTACCTAGGCCCCTTCTCCGATGGGCGACTCCTCTCCGGAGCCCCTGGATGAGCTGGATGAGCAGACGCGTCGTCGCGTGGTTCGCTGGGCTTCTGTGCGAGAGCCAGCCGTGGCCAATGGGGCGAATGGGGCTCACCCCTTGCGCAGGACGGGTACGGTACCCGCGACGATGTTCAGACATCGACCGATCGACCCCCAAGGTGGATTTTCTTCTTCAACGTTCGAGAGACGGCGACAGGTGCAGGACAAAAAGACACACATCGATTGCTCAGGATGTGTAGCAATCGATCTTCGGGAGCAGCTGGCGCCAAGGAGCCTGGTCATATGCCATAGGGCCACGGGAGAGACCCAGAATACCTAAACATTATGACTCACTGATGAAACACTTATATGTGGTTATGTATCCAATCGTGCTCCAACTCTAAGAGAACAACAAAGTGATGCTTAAGTTATATTCATGATCAGTCGTAATGACCTAATGTAGTCAACAGCGATTCCCATACTACGCCATTGCTACAGTAACCGTCAACTTTTGTTGGAGGTTTACCCAGCAGTCAGAAGAGTAAAAACTGACTTGTAGCTGAATAAAACAAACAATTGGCACCGAAACAATATAAACCATTAAAAACTGTTTGTAAAATGTAATTAATAATGTTTTTTTCAGGTGAGCGGATGGATCCATTCAGCCACAGCTACCTCCGCGTGCCAGGAGCCATCAGTGGCCGCACCTCTCCCTCCGTCGTCTCCATGAGCTCAGAGCCAGAGAGCTGCATTGACGACACGAGGTACATGAACGACGACGACGACATCGACATCGGTAGGTCAGGGAGACAGACAGCGCGTGGGAACGAAAATGAGAGTCGTGGGAGGAATGTGAGGTTGAGAGAGCAAGTGAGAGGCCGGGGAATTCACGTGAATCTCTTGGAATTACTGTATTCTGGATGGATTTGATAAGGTGGGGTCTTTGAATCCAAGGCATACAAACTAAGCTAAACAGTCTACTGAACTCCTGCTGGAGAACTTTCTTTAAACGGCACTGTTGTACTTTGTCACTTTGTCTTCTCAGACAGCCGTCATGAGATTTTCATTTGACTATTTAAACCTTTTTATTGTATTTTTCTTTTTTCAGAATCTAATTCTCATCCAACAACCCTTTAGAAACAATTCTTTAGAGATTAGCATATATTCTTTTGAGTCATAATTCAAGGAGTAAACCCTCGCGGGGAAGATTTTGGATCCTCGGCAATTAGTCGCTCGAGTTCTGTTCTGTCGTCGTTTTGCTGTTCAGCCGGCTGTCACTTGTTGTCATCCGACATTCGAAGGCAAACATCCAAACGCACTCTGCTCCTGAATCAGGCCGTGGATTAACTTGTCGAAGGAACCACCACGAACAGCCAAAACAGCCTTCGTGCCCAGGAATTGAAAGAATGGAGGAAGGAGGGTTAGCTGAGTTCCCCGTAGTCGGTGGTTCCCAGATCATAAGCCTCGGCTCATCTTCTTTCTCCGATCAATCCATCAGCTGTTTCCGCTGGCAACCGAGCAATTTGCGTACGTGTCCGGCGCCTCTTCGAGCACATTTGCAAGTTGAATGAGATTTGGCAGCGGGCGTCGTTACGGCCAGCCGACTGCCTTGGTGTTCAGTGCCAGCCGGGCGTTGTCGACAGCCGGCTCTCATTAACGCCGAAGCCACTGTGCACGCAAATTATGTACACGGTGCAGTGTTTTCGCCAAGTCGCGGCTTCTTCGGCGATCTTTCAGCAGTCTCTCTTTCTCTTTTCCCTCACTTTCCCTCTGATTTCGTAATTTCGGTTACTTTCCATTCGATTAGCTCTTTTACGTTTTTCTGCGTCTTCGAATCTCTTTCTCTTTTCCTCTTTTATCTCCACCCTTTACATTCTTCGTTTACTCCTTTCATTTGCATAATTCCTCGTAACATTAACTCATGCATTTACTCAACACCCACAACAACCCCAGCGCGTAATTAAGTCAGAAGAGCAAGCCATCGCTTCACCAAAGGCTTCTTCCAGACCAGATTCTGTAAAAAGATAGATGCCTCACTGACAATAGCAGAAGACCTGCTCCGATTGAGCTGACTCCTCTCCTGGTCATCTTTCCCTCCCCCGCCCTCCCTGCCCACCTGCGTCGAACTCCTTCGCCCGCCCACCTCGGCCCTCGACCTCGTCGTGGATGTGCGACTGTTGTCGCATTTCAGCATCGATTCCGACTATTTTCCGCGCTCTCATCCCATTTCCAACTCAGAAATTTGTCACTCTTCGCCGCGTCCTCGAAATTCTACCCGTGTGTGCGTCCGATCAATCCCAGCTCAAGTTGCAATTCTTCCACAAATCAGCCGTCGTCCGGCTTCTCACTTCATTGTCTCCTCCTGTTTACTCCTTCCTTCTTCGCTCAGAATTCGAGGGACCACCCAGAAATCATGTGCCACGGCGGCTTCCGCAAAATAGTCGGCAGTCTTCGTAGTGGTCGATCCACTGACACATGAAGACAATGCCCGATTCGTCGGAATCCATTCCCCTTTTCAATGTTCAGCCATCCGACGTAGTCCTTTTGAAGCCAGTCGGCTGGTAGCATAATCTCTGGCAGATCTTCGAAGCGCCTTGTTAGACGTGTTGTTGTTTGCTTGTTAGTTTATTGTGCACGGCTGCTCCTCTACCCCCACCGCCCGCTAAGGCCCCTTCCGGCATTGGAAACTCACTCATTCGCTTCACATTTCCCCTTTGCCTCCATCTCTCTTTTTGTTGTTCTCTCTCCTCCACCCTCTCCGAGTGAGCAAGCATCCGTTGTAATTTGCCATAGTTTTTGGCAGCTCGTCCATCACGTCCACGAAATGGGCCACAATTCTTCCGCGACCGACGCCACGGAATCTCATTCCGCCTAATTGTCGTGCGCTTTGCCCAAAGAACCCGCATTCCTCGTGTCCTAACTCCCCATCTTTCCCTGACATCCTAATGTGATCAGGCGTCGTTCGGATCAGCGTCTTCCGAGGGCAGCCCTCGATTGAGGCCGTTCCCCCGGGGCTCTTTGGCCACAAAGTGTGGAAATGCGGCCGAACGCCCGCAGCAAGAGTGATATCCATTTGCCTTTGTTTTCCCTTTCCTCTTCCGGATTGGCCGCTATTTCAATTTCTTCAATTTTTCCAACATTAACTGTGGACAATCTAGTTTGGAAACTGCTATGTTTTCTTTTAGGTTGAGTTGAACATATATGAGCATTGTTAGAATGCTCTGCTCAGCGTAGTTTATTCAGAGGACGGAACTTGTGAGTCACGCCATTTACACTTTTTACGTGGAAATCCCAATACTCAATAAATTCACCATCGGAAATTGGCAATGGACTTTATTTGAGCACCCGTTTTCCATTTCCTCTAGTCCTTTATGTTTCTTTCTTTTCTACTCAGATCTGCACTTTCCAAAATTTTCTCGCTTTTGGCCAATCCAACTGCCCTTTTCACTTTCAATTCTTTCTGCAGTATCATTCAAGTTTCACTATGAAACCATGTCAGACTTCGAATTTGAAAAAAATTGTAGGGTGAACAATGGGAGTTAAAAAGAATTCAATTACTCTTTGAATTTTCCCAAGTGCAATGATAAAGGCAATATGAGGAACATCAGATGTATTGTCTTCTTTATTCCCCATATGAGATCTACAAGTCAGAGCTTCTGCCCAGCTTCGATCAGCGTCCATTTGTGAGTTATGAAATCTATGAAGGGGTGCAGATGTGACCCCCTAACCTTCCTCCTATTTCCATCTTTCCGCTGCTTTGTCCCCATCGATTCGGATGTGCTTGACAAGTGCATAAATGTGTTAGCTTTTTGTTAGCCTCTAAGGTCGCCGCCAATTCAAATTGACTTCCGGACCTCCCATGGGAATTCAAGATTTGCAAAAAGAGCTTGTCTGCTTCCTTGTTAAATTCAAATGAAGACACGAAGATCAGTAAATCGACAGCAATTTAGACGATGCAGCAGTTCCTATAGATGTAGTAGGTGTCGTGCCATATGACATGTCGAAGTGTACCGATAAACTATGCAGTTCATTTGCCGTCAGTTGGCCAACTCGTTGGGAACAATTGACACCTGTCAGAGTTTAGACTTCTGACAGTCGCCGTGGGAATACCGTAGGTCGGAACACGCGGCAGCTGTCCCCGTCGAGGGACCCCATCAGCGCGTTTATTGCTGCCAGCCATCGCCCCCCGCGTTTAATTATTTCCCACATCTACACGTGGTGAGGCGGAGGAAGAGGTCCCACCTGATTCAAACAAGCTTCCTCTTTTCGTTCTCTTTTTTTATGATAGTGCAACCTTTCTATCTTTTGGGTCAAGGTTCTTTTGGTCTTTGCATTCGTTCAAGCTCTCTTCCAACCTCTTTCTGTCGCAGTTTTAGTTATTCCCCTTCCCAAACTTTGCTTCGATCCAGTATTTCACCGTATTTATTGCATTGTTTTCGAGTTTCCTTCTTTTTCCCAGTCCTTTCTTTTGCATCCTTGGCAGAATATCCGTTTAGCGCCCAATGAAAAGACTTCCGTTCCCTCGACTACGAGTGCTTGAGGTTGCAACGTTGCTTTGTTTCCTAATGAGTCAGCGTCTGCATGCCGTGTGAATCGAATAAAGACTTCTCTTTTCCTCCTTTTCCTCTTTATCCGTGGTCTTCCGCAACCCGTGATTTCGGCGCTTGCCCGTGAAGGATTACTCTAATTCTTGCCCGGAGCACGTCGCGTGCTCGTTTTGGTCCGAATTGCCCCCTCTTTCCAACCCTGGGATATTCTTTAGCTGCCAAAGGTACTGGATTCCTGAAAACAGTTGCCCATCGTCCAAAGTCTACGAAAAGTTCGAGTAACCTGCCGTCAATGCATATGTTTGTGTGCTTCCCGTTGTAACTTGTCACCGCCCTCCGACACCGCCGAATCACTCACAAGCCGTGTTTTCAGCCACATCACTCCCGGGAAATGGCCTCAGGACATTCTCACTCAGTATACTTTTATTTCCCGAGATGAATATTCCGCGGGGTGACTCAGTTCTTTTCCTAAGATACATTTTACCTTTTTCAGCCGAACGTAACGACCCCCTTCAAACTTTTCCTCTCTGTTCTCTTTTTCTCTAATCTCTCTTCCCTCATATATCATCCAATCGCCCTCTCCTCTCCTGTTTCTGTTTATGTGTGCTATCCGTCCTCCCACGTCGTCGAGATTCCGCTAATTGCCGTCGCCGAGTCGTGCTCATTACCCGCCAGGCGATCAGACGGGATATCTTCCAACTCTTGAGGACACCTTTCTTCCCCTCTCTCTCTCTCTCTCTCTCTCTCTCTCTCTCTCTCTCTCTCTCTTTCTCTCTCTCTCCTTCCCTCTTTCTCTCTCTCTCTCTCTCTCTCTCTCTCTCTCTCTCTCTCTCTCTTTCTCTCTCTCTCTCTCGTCTCTTCATCCGCTGCGTCCTCCCCTTTCGGGCGGCATTCACCGGAGCGCGGAATCTTTTTAGGAGCAGTGTAACCAGAGTGCGAACAGCTAAACAGCGGACAAAGCGCACGCAAAGTTCATTATAAATGAGTTGGCGATGCGCTCTCCTCTCGCGATATTAGAGCACGGCTGGCAATAATGTCGAAGCTGTCCAGAAGAAGGCAGCCGCCGAGGGAAGACTAGGCATAGTGGGCACGACAGGAATCTCTCTTTCTCTCTCTCTCCCTCTCTCTCTCTCTCTCTCTCTCTCTCTCTTTCCCTTTCAATGTCTCTCTTGCGTTCAGTTTGCTTCTTCTTATTCTTATTCTAATCCTTTAACGTTCTACTAAAACCTTAAAATGAGTTGTAACCTCTGAAATCACAAAGCCATGTTGCATTAGTCCCTTAGCACCCATCCCTCCGTTTTGGACGCTTTGGTCCGTTGTCTGGAAGTAATAAACTAATGACATGCACTCACATTATGTCATTCGAATCTCCTGAATTCGTTGTGAATTTCATTACAGAAAATTCTCGCTCTTTCTATATTCTTTGACTGTCAATGGTGAATGGTTAGTCACTTTCTTAACTTAACCCTCAAATCTCATTCTCCTTGCCCACTTTCTTGAAAAACACCTCTACCGTAACACAAATATACATTCACCCCAAATGAACCCTTTCTTTTCTTACCTTTGAAAGAGTTTATTTTGCTCTTGTTTTTCTTCTCTTTTTTATCTTTGCTTCTCTGACTCTCTCCTCATCTCTCCGTATATCCAAGTCCTGGCTATGGCAAACACTCTGTTTCTCACGCGCCTTATCCATTCAAATCCCTGCCGTCGTCCCTCCGTCCTCCCTGACCGCCCTCCCCTCCCTCTCTCCTCTCCTCCACCCCCTCATTCCTCTCTTGTCTCAGGATGAAGTGATGATGTCCTCTGTCGACTCGGCGCCTGCTGAGACTTTTGGCGCGTCCGAGCCTCCGTCGGCTCCTCTGACGTTCCGAGCCCCTCCCGTATCCAACTGCGCCCGAAGCATCATCGACAGAAAACTACGAAAGTTCGCCTCCGAGACTTCGTTTGTAACGGAGACGGCTTCTGAGAGCAGCCTGGAACGAGAGGTTCCCAGCAGAACACGCGTCTTCACAGTCCGCCCCGTCCTCAGGACAAACGGAGGAGCTCCAAGGAGGAAGCGCCATGACTCTGACGCCAGTGGAAGTGCTGGGTCTGACCTCACAGTGGCCTCTGGGGCTGCTACACCCAGACGACTGAGGAGGCCGAAGAGTAGCGGAGAGATGCACACCAGCGCCACTTCTGCCACCATCCACAGTCTGGAGTCGGCTGCACCCGTCGAACGGAGACCATCGCATGTCTACATGATGGACGATGACTCTGTTCACGAGTTTGACGACGACGACGGTGGGTTTAAGAAATTTAGAAGCCCAGGTTAAGGTAGCTTTTGAACACAGTTAAAATATTTACTTTGAGGAGTGAGAGACAGTAGAGCTTCTGTCACATTGTACCAAACCTTTTCAACCAGCCTCAAGCGAGCTCCTTTTATGCTTTGCCAACAATTTGGGGATCAGCATTCCACTTTATTGTTCCAGTCACACTTGAAATCTTACCAGCCTTGATACTGTAAACGTAACACTGTGTGGTAGGGAATGTGAAGATTCTGTAAGAACATCTTGCTGTATTATAACAGAGTTTGAATGTTTTTTTTTGAGGGCAGCTCTGACTTTGTTGCATTGTGGTCCACTATTTTAGTCACAATTGTTTAAAACTAAAAGTAAGAACTTAACGAAAGAGACAATTTAATAAGATTTGGCCTCCCTTTCTAACACCCTCTTGCATGAACTCTTCCAACTGCCTTTCCTCACGCTTTTCCCTGAAACCAAGAGCGTCCAATTCGGGTGCTCCTCCCTTCTCATCGCTACTATGCGCTTCTGTTTTCGTTCATCAATCCACCCTCGCTGCCGTTCTCGATTGAATTAATCAACGTCGAGAAGAGAGCGAGTCGGGTAGCAGGAAACCACCCTTCTTAACTTAGGATGGCAGAAGAATGAGCAATGATTTCCTACTGGACGGTGGAAGGCTCTGCCTGGGACAAATCACAATTTGGCGCCGTCTGTTTTGAAGGGATTTGTTGCCACAACGCGGCGGAGGAAGGGCGTTCCGTGGACAAGCATACGAATAAGAGAGACAGGAGATCTGCTTGTTTGAGGAGACAGACAGAGAGAGAAACAAAGACAGAAAGACAGAGAAAGAGAAATTCCCCAATAGAAAGTGTTTTCTTTTTAACAGCAGCTCGTCTGCTCATAAAACAAAGGCAATAACGATGACACAACGTCTGTTTTGCTCTGACTACTCATTATAAGTATTGCACAACAGGAAGGCTTTTGACACCTTTCTTAACCTTTCTGAAGATGTTTGATCAAATTGCAGCTTTCAAATGGCAAGATGACCCCGATTACACGTGTTTTCCTGCATTCAGTTGGCAATCTCCTATCTTCCATTCAAAGGAGGAATCGTAGTCCGCCTGCCGTCAACACAGGCAAAACTTCGTTTGGATGAACCCACAGAAATTGTCTGGGGAGAGGGGGAACACAGTAAAACGCAGATTGGCAGGGCGAAGAGAAATGGGATTTTGGGAGACGGGGATTCCTGAAAGAAGGAGTAATAGAGGTAGAAGGAGGAGTCGGTGAGGATAATGGGAAGAGATATAACAAGTAGAAAAATTGAGATAGTTAATGGATGTGAGTTTGAGTGGAAGTGGAGAGACAGAGAGTCAAAGGGAGGCAGAGAGAAATAAGAGTCTATTTATGATCCTACTACCCCTGGTTCTTCAGCCAAGTTTCCGTCGAGCCCTTCTCTATCCCAGAATGTTCCGCAACCCCGCATGTTTGAATCAGCGAGGGCCCATCGAACCCGTTCGTTGAAAAGCCGAATGATGAATTGGTTCATTTCGGTCTGATAATTGGCCGATAATTGCCCTCTGCCGTGTCCGTGCCCTTAACCGCCTGTCTTGACATAGTCTTCTGATGAAGACAGGCTGAAATCTCTGTGTCTACAAGTATTTGTGGGGGAGGGTCGGTGCTCGAACGCAGCTGAGAGACCGCTTCCTTCAACGAGACGCAGTAGAGAAGGGGCGTGGCCGACTCATAAAGCGCGGCAAATTGGGAATGCGAGTCGATGCTGGAGCAGCTGCATGTGAAGGTGACCGTGGCCGAATCCTCCGGCGCCCGGGCGCCAGAAGCCATTTCTCCCCTTCGCTCCACCGCCATCGTCATCCAAGCACCCGGCCCCGCGCCGGAGACCCTCCCTCTCCGCAACGGCGACCGAAGCCCTCCCCACGGCATCTACGCCAAGAAGGCCGCTCCCAGGGAGAGGGTACTCGCCAGAAGAACATCTCATACTCTGCTATTCGTCCCAGAGACTAGGAGAGTCAGCAATGTTTCCGGAACATCCGTGGCCAGCTGCGCCAGTTGCCCCTGTCCTTCGGAGCTCAGCGAGGAATCAGATGTAGTAATCACAGACCCTCCTACATTTTCCCTTTCCCTTTCACCCGTTGGATCCAGGAGGAAAAGTGTCCAAACAGGCGCCCCAGCCATAGGGTTCCGCCCGATTAAAAGCTTCGAACGAAGAGCATCCCAACCAATTCTGGTCCTAGCGGCCATGCAGGATTCCAAGGCATCTACGCCCGTGCCTACGATTGAGAACAATTCCCTAGCTGAGAAGCAGAAGATGCTGACCAAGAGAGTCTCCTGGCTGTCCATGAAAAGTCTCCAAGATGCGGCTAGAAGGCCTTCGGGCGGAAGTAACCGAGGGAGTCCGTCCCGTTCGGCCTACGGCAGTCAGCCACAGCTGGCAGACAACAACGAGAGGGAGTTTGAATCTGACACACCGCCACTCGACACTCTCAGCTGGAGCAATGCAGGCAGTTAGTTACCTTTCTTTTGGAGTGGCTCAGACTTTTACCATTAGGGCACATTTACATTTTCTATTTACATGCAATTACATTCAAGCAAATTTTGTGCTTCGCTACAAACTTTTCCTCGTTTTCCAACTACAACATGCTTCCAGTAAACATTTCAGGGAAAACGTTGGGAGATTTCTCATTAAACATAAATGTGCTTTTAAACATAAAACAATCAAAAGGGTTAAGTAAGCATGCCCCATCAGCGAGCTACAGTAACCACCTTGCTTCTCTTCCATTGAACTCCGTATATTTCTCCCGTCCTAGCCTTTTTTTGCCCTACTGCCATTACCCACCGCCGGCCCATAATATAAAACCTTCATTTTCCCGCCACCCGCAAAAACCCTCTAATTTCCGAAGTTTCGTGCCGTTTCGGCGGTTTTTTGTTGTGTGCGCCGCGGATTGCCGAAAGAGAAAGGAGTCATTAGCAAAACTGGTCAATACGGAGTGTTTCTGGCGGGATTTCGCTCTTTCCCTCGATGCTTTGTCCATCAGAAGGAGGAAGCGGAGGGCAGCTCTCGAAGGCCTCAAAACAGGGATTCAGGAAGTTCAAGTGACGAATCCACAATAGGACTTGGGATTTATGGATAGCCACGGAAAGGTCACCGTTGTAGTTGGAAAACAGAATTAAACTCATTCATATTACCTTTGAGTGAAACAATTTTAGTTTGCTTGATGACTTTCACAAAAAGGGAATTTCCTTTCAAACGGCCGCCAGTACCCTCAGCCACCCAAATGTAATTTCAGCTGCAAACAGAGCTCTTATTGCATATTCTGCAGGAAAATCTGCATTTCCCGGTTATCTTCAATCTCAAAGCTTGAAATGCAATTAAACGCGATCTCTGACCCCATAATGGATCAGCCCTTTAAACTCACACCAACGGATTGTAGGTAACCCTTCTCTTTCACTTTTGTCTATCGGAAAGATGATTTGTGGAATGCCACCTTCCCAGACATAATTTTTGAGCTGTTCCCTGGTGACTCTGCCAACCGACGGCCTCCTCAACTACATGTTGACATATCATTACCTAGACCGCTCTATTAGACCGCTTCTGCGCTTCGATTTATTTGTTTCGGCTCGAAAACAACGAGGGCCGCGGGGGTCAATGCGGAGTTGTTTGGGGAATCCGAGGAGTGAATGGGCGAGCAGGATCTCTTGGGAAGCGAGGGAGGAAGAGACAGAGACAGAGAGAGACACAGAGAGACAGACAGACAGACAGACAG
This sequence comes from Oscheius sp. G VE-2021, assembly GCA_022343465.1. Lineage (NCBI taxonomy): Eukaryota > Metazoa > Nematoda > Chromadorea > Rhabditida > Rhabditidae > Oscheius > Oscheius sp. G VE-2021. The sequence continues at coordinate 3,843,244 of JAJQXH010000058.1, forward strand.
AGAGAGAGATAGAGAGAGAGAGAGATGTAAAGTCTTTTTTTCAGACGAATACGACAATGTGACATTGATGTACGCAAAGCACGAGAAGATTCCAATGAAGGACTTTGGATCGGAGATCAGAGCCACCATGGACATTGACCATCTTCTGAACAAAGCAGTGCTCCTTCTGGATCTGCAGGAGACCAGTCTTGAGGAGATTTTTGCCAAGTAAGTCCAAACACCGAAAACACCCTGCTTGAGTTTCCCCTTCCCTTTTCCTCGCCCATTTCTTCGGATCCAAATTTCCCTCAATGTTTCTTCTCCCAGCCGAGTTGAGTAAAAACGTTCGGCTGACGTCAGCACAACAACTTAGGGGGCGGAGATTACTCAGATTTAGACGGAACTAAGAGGCTCTGCAGGATACAAAATACGAAGATCGTATATTTGGGTTCAGCAGTTTTTATAGCTAAACTATTTGTTGTTAGTTTCAAGTGCTGATCTGGAGACGTATAGAGTCAGCGAGAATCTTTTCTCTAAGGAGCACTCCTTCTTTTGAGAAAGTCGGAACTTGGACGAACGTTGTCGCTTTCGTCTCAATTTGTCGGAAATCGGAAAAGGCGCTCGAATTTCGGCAGAGAGAGCAGTCATCGCCACGCGATTAGACCACAGTGGATTCTGAAGAGTTGGGGGGAATCGACTCTGAAAGAGAGGAAAAGAAATAAAGAAACATTGCATTGCGTTTGGTTAAAGACATAAGCTCAAAAAGGCGTATTTCATTTGGAAAAAGAAGATTCAAAAACTACAGTCACATTCACAATAGCTGTTTTCAAAACAAACTGTTCCGACCTTTGTCGCACTGAAGCCACTTTTCAAGCCTTCCCTTACCTGAGTATCAAATGTGCGTCCAATAGACGGGGTGTTTCAGTTGATCTCTTACTCCTCTCTCCTTTTCCATCTAACCTAAGCGTCTGTCTCCAGTCCCGTTATCCCATCTTTTATTTATCCCTAATCCCTCTATTTCCACCCGACTGTCTCCCCTTCCGCCACCCGGCTGTCTCCTCTCCTCTTCCTCTGTGATTTGTCGTCGATTGGGTGGCGGCGGAAGCGGCCAACTCGCGTTTTTCGGACGTCTCAAAGGGCAGTCGGGAATTGAATCTCGGGCGCAGTTCGAGTAGCCCTCTCTTTACGCAATTCTGGCCGTAATGAGCGGATGTCGTTGGACGAATTCCCGCAGGAGTCCCTCCTTTCGCTCGAAATCAAACGGGCCACATTTATTTGCTGCTCTCAGGGACTGGAATTAGCCGCCGGCGGATAGGGAACGAAGGGAGCCTTATTAATACAACGAGAACAACAACGAGTGTTCTTCCGAGATACCGGGCAGAGGGGATTTATGGGCCAAGGGGAAGACGATTTGGAAAGCGAAGAAAGGCAATCGGCAAGAACTGGATTCAGAAACAAAATCTCCTTTCAGAATCATCCACGAGATGGACATCCAGGAGCCAGAGTTCACGAGTGAGCAGGTGCGCAGTGTGCTCTTCACCCAGGACGCTGGCAATCAATGTGGGTTGGGATGTATTTCTAGGGGATCGTAGACAAAGTGTAGTTGAAAGAGGCCGTTGAGTATATTATTGCGGAAAGGCTTCATGTAAACAAGAATTGTCCATGCACATATCAATCACAGACGACCCGAGCAAGGGATTTCGGCCAAGGAACTCTTGATTTGGCAATTCGAAGCTCGGCGTTAGAAAGTGTAAAAACCGTTTCAATGAATGCCTCTTAAAAGGCCAAATGATTTTTTCTCAGATAGTATATTTGTGTATGGTATTACCATCCTCTGAAAGACTGTAAAACTAAACAAACTTGCATTATCTACTTTTGTACGAACCTCCCTAATTCCGCCTTTCCTTTCTGTCTTCCCATAAACCGCTCGCTTCTCCTTCGCTACGGGACCATTTAACTGGGTGAAACAAGTGAAGCGTGCGTTGTGCGATCGTTGGTTACTTGGTTGCACGGAGAATTAGTTGAATTGACACCAAGTAACCGTCCTTTCATAGAACAAAGGGTCCGTTTATTCACTTCAAAGATTTTTTGGTGAAAAATGAGATAACAACAATTTAAAGAATTCCATTTTCAGTCCACATCCTCTCGCGGACAGTTCAATCGATCTGCACTACTGGCTCCATCGGAGGCACCTTCGACTACGACCAGACGTGGATCTGTGCCCTGTGAGTCTTGTTTGCGGCTTTGGCGAGGACGGCTGATTGCAAGTGGCAGTCGACACTTCGAGGGGAGAATTAGAAGAGCGAAGGAGAGAGTGATGCCATAAATGAGAGTTCGGGTGAGCAAGGAGGCTAATACTGCCAACGGAGGGTGACTGATGTTTCAAGGGAGAGCTATTGGAGGCAGAGTTCAATGGGAACGAGAAATGATAAAGTTATGAGGAAATACAAAAAGAGGAGGATAAATAACTTAAACTGCTGAAATTCATGTTAATGCACTCAGGTGTATGCTGAACACCGTGCAGCACCGCCACGTAGCGATCGCCCGTCTCTCGCACCCAACCAACCTCGGAAGGACGATGCAGGACCTCCGCTTCATCATAATCGTCATAGCTCCCAGCAGAGCGGTTTATAAACTAAAAACTAAAGATTTAGTCCTTCCAGAAAGGAACAAAGACGGCCTTGGAGACAACCAGGACGTTTGCCACTTTGTTCGCAGACATGGAGATCAGGCAGAGATTGGTGATGGCTCAGACGGTAGATCAATTCCGATCTACGCTCCTTTCGGCTGCGAAGGAATTGGCGACGGATCAGAATCAGTGGAGGGAGCGGAAGTCAAGCATTCATCTAAGCCAGGCAAAGGAACAAATTGTAAGATTTTAAAAGTTCCTCCTTCTAGGGTCTTTTGTTTATTTAAGCTTTTAGCGATTTCTCTCCTTCTGTAACAATGAAGATTGTTTCAGTTTGGTCCCAACGCCTGGTACCCGTTCCGAGGGCTGAAGGAAGAATTCACCCGTCGAATGGTGCACTATCCTTCCGATTTCACAGACGGAGTGAATGGCCATCGAACCCTTCAGAAGCTCTTCTCAACTGTTGTTTTTCTGTATTTTGCCTGTCTCCTCCCTGCCATTGCCTTTGGTGTCTTGAATGACGACAACACCAACGGCGGAATAAGTGAGTTTATTCCTCTAGGCTCTATGAGAATCCCTTCAGACGTGCGGAAAGTGATAATTGCTCAAGCGATTGGCGGCATCTTTTTTTCTTTGTTCGGCGGCCAGCCGATGATCATTCTGCTCACTACGGTTCCACTCGCCATTTATATAAAAGGTTCGTCAAAGGAAACAGAGGGGAGAGCGCACAAAAAGAGAATGACGGGGAATTTATGGCCAACCAAAAACGTTGATTTTCAGTCATCTACAAAATATCACAAGAACTAGGGTACGACTTTTTCGCCATGTACGCGTGTGTAGGACTCTTCTGCCAGCTGTTTCTGGTTCTCTACTCTGCCACTGAAGTGTGCAGTCTAATGAAATTAGCCACAAGGTAATCGTTCTCGCCCTAAGAGTCTAATTATCCATACAGATCAGCGGAAGAAATGTTCTCCTTGTTCATAGCCATAGCCTTCACAGTTGAAAGTATGCGTGCAGTCCACAACAGTAAGTGTTCCTGGTCTCTTAATTACAGTATCCTTGTAGTTTTCATAAAGAACTACAACGGTTGTGCAGACTCTGACCACACATTACGGACATTGAGAGGAGCGATAGATGCATTCAAGAACGGAACAACCGGCGCCAGTCAATCCATCGTCCACAATATAACAACGTTGGCTGTGAATGACAATGTCATCTGCCGCAGGGACACCACCATCCTTTACATGCTTCTCATGTTTGGAACCTTGTGGCTGGGACTCTTTTTGTATAACTTCAGAAAGGTAAGGGTTAAAAAGTCGGATGTGAAAATATGTTTAGACGCCTTATTTGACAAGATCCAGGAGGGAGTGGTTGGCTGACTACGCTCTTCCTGCGTCTGTTCTCATCATGTCCTTCACGGGATCCTACCTATTTGCAGATGTAGCCAGTGAGTAGAAAAAGGAAACAGAGAGAGATTAAAACTCTTTCTTTGAACACTCTGATCCCATCTTTCCAGAGGATCGATTCAAGATGCGTGAGGAAGTGCCGGTGGTCCAAATAGCAGACATCTTCTCCCTGCCTCCCCTGGGCTACTTTGTCTGTATGCTCCTTGGTTTCTCCCTCTCCTTCCTCTTTTTTATGGACCAGAATATAACATCAGCCATTGTCAACAACCCTCAGAACAAGTATCACTCTCTGCAACCATTATCTACCTCCTGATTTCAGACTGAAAAAGGGCCAAACCCAGAACCTTGATCTGTTTGTGGTGGCGTTGCTGAACATGGCCTTGTCCATGCTGGGTCTTCCGTGGATGCATGGGGCTCTCCCCCACTCACCTCTGCACCTCCGCGCCTTGGCTGATGTTGAGGAAAGGGTCTCTCAGGGTCACGTTCATGAAGTGTAAGCAAGAGTCTTTCCCTTTCTTCAATAGTGTGTTTCAGTATAATGAATGTGCGGGAGACGCGACTGGCTACACTAATAGCCCATATTATGATTCTCATATCCACGTTCTATTTGATACCGTATCCCCTGCAGCTGATTCCGACGTCCGTGCTCCATGGACTCTTCCTTTACATGGCACTCACCTCCCTCTCTGGCAATGAGATGTTCGAGAGATTGTTGCTGCTCATAACGGAACAGGTAAAGTCGTGAGGGGTAGACCAGGCAAATTCCTCTTTTTTAGCAAGCCTACCCTCCAACCCATTACATCCGCAAGGTTCCTCAAAGAAAGGTGCACTTGTTCACGGCCTGTCAACTCCTGCAGCTCATCATCCTCTGCGCCTTTGGTTTCTCGCCGTATCCTTTCGTCGAGATGGTCTTTCCCATTGTATGCTTCTTCTTCCTGCCTATCAGGTGAGATTTCTTTCTCTCTCTCCCTCTCTCTCTCTCTTCCTCCCTTCCCTCTCTCCCCATCTCTCTCCCTCCCTCCCTCTCTCTCTCTCTCCCCCTCTCTCTCTCTTCCTCCCTCTCTCCCCCTCTCTCTCCCTCTCTCTCCCTCTCTCTCTCTCTCTCTCTCTCTCTCTCTCTCTCTCTTTCTCTCTCCAGATTCCCTTAGCTGCGGTCAAAGGGCGTCTCTTACTCGATTTCGCCCGTCCGATTCGTCCATTCGCGGTGCAAACCACATTAGGCGGCCCTTCTCAGACTGCCGGCAATCCGCCGAAGAGGGAGCGCAGAGTGAAAAAAACACAGATTCACAATTTCGAAACCTTATGGAAGAAAGCTAAAAGAGAAAATATACCGAACAGCCGCCTACTTGTCTTACAAATGCCAATCTGTTAAACAAATCATTTACTCATTTATAACAAGAATGTCTTCGGATGTCGAATAACGAATCCCTTGCTTACTTATGATTGCCTGAAGCATTAGGTAAATCCACTTCTTGATCCAAGTAAAACGATGTTCGACCAACGAAAGATAAAATCTGAAACGATAGTTCAATTTCGCGATCTAGTTTTGGCACAGTTTCTCTCAAGCCTTGCTAAGTCCGTGAAAGTTTATATCACATTTTATCACTGCTCAACTAGTTCTTCATTAATCACAAATTGCAGGCACACGTTGATTCCGAAGCTCATCGACTACAAGTACCTTGACGCGCTGGACGGTCGCCACTGAGCCCCGTCGGTCCTCACTTACTTTCCCTGAAACCGGGTCGTAGTGTATCAAATATTTATGTGTGTAGCTGTCGTCCAGCCGTCCCCGGTGCCGTGCTGCCCATGTACACATTGCCCAGAGTTCTATGGATAAATCTTTATTGTGGTCGGTCGAAACGTTCGTGGCGGTAGAGCTGAGAGAGCTCTGTGCGGGCAGACTCGCTCAGCCCTTGGTACACTCGGTGGCGCTGCTCCCGCAGCTCCGTCAGTTTCTCGTGAGCGGTGCGAGCTTCAGGAGAGAGAGCCGTCAACTGAAACATAGGCCGATTGAAAGAGAAAGAAATCTATCTCCAACCTTCTTCTGAAAGTCAGTGCGTCGTTGCTCCATAACCCTGTGAAACTTATTGAACTCCCTCATCTGCATAGGGTTCAACAGCTTTTGTGCCAATTCCTTAAACTTTTCCGGTTTCTCTGTCCTGGGAATGTCTTTGTTCTTCCAAAGTTCTTCAAACTGTCTTCGAACATCAGATGAAGCTCCTTTCAGAAAAGCGGGGCCATGGAATGGCGTGAGAACCCGGCGCCTTATCTCGGGCGATAGGGTCTCGAGGACCTAAACAACTATATTTATGAAGACTAAACAATATATAGCTTTGTACTGCAGATGGTAGGCTGAGACCGATTTTCCCTCAAAAAGTAGCCTCAGGCCGTTTTTTTACCAAAGAAGATAGGCGCAGGCTGCTTTTGAATCAGATGGTAGCCTCAGGCAGCTTCTAACCGCAGATGGTAGCCTCAGGCCGCTTTTTTTTTCCATACACGGTCATTTCTCGTTAAAATTTTCGGTCTTATTTTGCCTGTAATTTCAACTTACCTTTTTGGTATCCGCCCTCTCCTCTTCGCATTCTTCTCCTTCATCGTAACGGTCCCAAATTCTGTAAACCTGGAAAAAATTGCTTTTTGTCAAGGCTTTTCCTTTAGCCAACCTTGTCTTTGTCGCCTTCTGGAAGGTTCTCTGTCCACGAAGGAAGTCCACAGTGAGCCTCAGTCTAAAACATGCACTTCAAGCCGTCCTCTACATTGCCTTACTCTGCTTCTGTCCTTCTTGACTATCTTTTCCGCTCCAACTGCGACACAGAGTAGACAGCACAGTGTTAAAAGTCGCATGGTGACTGGTAGTTTATGTTTTTCCTAAATGCTTCACTTTCATAAACGATTGGAATGATGTGTCAAATAAACACTGAAAGAAGGGCAGAGGTGTTGTTTCGGGAGGTAACGTAGAGTGGCAGTGGACAAGTCGGGGAGGATCCGGTCACCGATTGTTCCAGAGACGACTGCCACGAATCGATGTGCCTGTTTACGGGATGATTGGAGGGGAGAAAAAGAAGAGGACAGTCGTGGGAGAGCGCGCGACCCCTTTCACTTTTTTGAGGACGCACGAGAAAGGGCGGGCAGTTTTTTAGTTCAAAAGCGATGTAGGATGGATATAAGAGAGAAAAGAAAGATGTCCACTCAAACTTTAAAAATGGGTTATTGTCGGTTCAAGTAGAGAATAATTCAAACCGAAAAGTCACTATTTTAGAAAAGTCGCCAGTAACCAATGTGGCTGATTTCATTTATCGCGGATTTTGGGAGTCCCACCTCGCGGTTTAATGAAACATTTAAGATCACCATCTGATGAGAAGCACAGAGTTTTATATCCACCTTATGCAGGTACCTTTTTCTCTCAGAAGTATCGATTGAATTGTGCCATTCTCTCATTCTCTTAAACTTTCACCGAACCCCATGAAACTTGTCTGGAAATCCCGCGCCGACCCGTCTCGTCGCCCCGATTGCCCTCAGGCGATCCACTCAGCTGGTACCAGCCACCCGCGGTGATCACAATCGATTTAGACAAGTGATACTCTGTCCTTTATTCTTTCAATCGCATCTTGAGGTTATGTATTTAACTACGCTATTTTTCCTCCTTCTAAGTATTGTCTCCGCGTCTGCCGTCCTATTCCGACCAGCCAAAATGGCTCTCGCTCAGCTCAGAGGAATGAGACATGAGGCATTGCAGTTATTGGAAAGTATTACGGACGAGGAACAGATGGACTTGGTTGGTTAATTTGTTTGAAGATTCACTTGGATTCAGGTGGAAGCTATATTGGACAGAGACGAAGAGGATGAAGAGACGCATGCTGTGAACTCGGCCCCTTTGATGGTAACAACCACGGATCTAGACGATACTTCGAGGAGTGTGTTAGGAAGACTGAGGGAACTACGGGAGGACGAGAAAAAGATTCTGAAGGACCTGGGAGCTGCAATCGATCTGAAAGAGGTGATTCCTTTTAGAGAAACTTCTAATGTTTCTTTTCTTTCTTTCTTTGTGTCGCTTTCTCGATTTCTACCACATTCTTCACTTTTTTGTTTGTCTTTTAAAATTCCTTTCTCCAGATTTCTGTTAAACTTCTCAAAGAAGAAATCTGGAAACTCGAAGAACAAGAGCGTCAGTGGAAGAAACAAAACAAGGTAATATTCAAACATATCCCTTTCATTCTGTCTTCCAGGGCAATAGAATCGACAGTCGGAGATAAACGCTGAAAAATTTTATTGCCTCGTATTGTATTTGTGATCACAGAAACAAAGATTGACCCGCTTTGCATGTTTTTCGTCTAACTGTCATGGACATCGATCGCCTCATCGTCTTCAGAATGACCCGTCGAAGCTCTGGATTGCAGAACTAAACCAGGATGTTCTTGATTCAGTGTCAATAGGCTTACTAGATAAATGGGAAGACGAAGGGCACAGCAGCCGACGACTAGAACCGAAACAACGTCGGTTAGGGACATGTAGATGTCGAAGAATCTGAAACAGGTAGATCAGTAAGAAAAAGAACATGGCAGGAAACAGAGGAAGAATTGAGAGTGAGGTAGGACAAATAGGTAGACTCACTCAGTCTGTAACGCCGTAATGTCGATGAACTCCCACGCCGTAACCACTACATTCGGAACGTTGCTCAGAAGATAGGAACCAGCCACCAGAAGAAGCGTCCAAGTTGCAGATCGCACTTTTGTCTGCAAACAGAAGTTGTTCGTGAAACTATATAGTATTAGTTAAGCTATTGTGGGTTTTTGAAAGTGTAAACCTCCCCGCAACAAAACAAAGACTCCCCGTGCGAAGTGCGAATTTCGAACTTCTCTCGGGCATCCGTCATCGCGCAATTTGCACGTTTTCCCGCTTCAATTGCAGCGCACTCGGCTAATGAAGAGTCGCCGTTGCTCTCCGTCCTGACCTTGTCTCTGCGTCTCTGACTCTTACCTTAGTCTCGATCTGCATCTGGAACCGACTGGGCTTCCTCTCGATCCCCTTGTGAACATGCTTCAACTCCAGAAGAGTGCTGACATTGATCAAAGTGAGCATGAGGAATGGCCAGAAGACGGTGATGAAGTTCCTGATCCAGAAGCGGTAGATGTTACCGTACCAGAGAGTAGTCGTCAAGGGAGTCACATCCACGTAGAACTCGCTAACCGTGCCCTGAAGCAATCTTATTCTAAGGTTTTTGAAGGAAACTACCTGGCACTTTGCCTCTTCAGAAGGAAACACGTCAAGTTCGAAGAATATGCCACCCTTGGAGATAATCGCCAGGACCAGGGAGGCCACACAGAATTCAGTCCTTCTGGATTGGAACTGCTTCAGGTAGAAGGATCGGACGGTGATTAGGTATCGTTCGAACATTGCTCCGATCAGAACGAAACTGAAAGTTGATGGTTTTCTTAAGTTAAAACTGGGTATTCTGTGAAATGTACATAAGAATTCATTGAATTTCCTTGTTCGTCGCGTCTTATACTTTTGTTTTTATCCTCTTTTCATTAGGATCTTTTCAACCCAAAAAAGGGATTTCTGAGAAAACCAAGCCACCCAATTAGATGTTTCGACGGAAGCCAATGGGAATGTTTTCAACTTAATCTTTAACGTCTCGCTCAACACAATAACCGAGAGAGAATTAAAACCCGGGTACAAAACAATTGAGTGTATATGGTTCTCGCTTGAACTTATTAATTGAAACGCAAAACACGCATTTTTCACAAAGGAAGTATAACTTCGACTGAAGTTTTCTGAAATTTAAAATATGGACACTTCGAAATAAACAAAAAGAAAAAAAATAAATACTTGCGATTTTCTTAGGAACATAAGCAATCTGAGATTCAAGTGATTTTGATTTTTCAAGACGGTGGTTTATCTCCTTTTCAATACCGTACCCTGTAAGTTTCTTTACAAGAGTTCAATGCTTGTATATAACTTTAAACTACCACTTTCCCTGGTTCATCTGGGATTCGCAACTTGTTTACCCAAAGTGCGTGCGATTATCGCCTGCTAGTGGCCGTCCGTGTGGCCGTCAGTCTTCCAAATTGCAATTCAAACGTGCAGAATGAATTGAGAAAACCCTCCGACTTCTTGGAAAGCACCTGGTTCTGAGGAACACGGGTCCCACAGGGAAAACAGTCGTTTACTTCCTAGTCGCTGAAGGAATCACAGTCATCCGGCGTGGCATAGCACCTTACCATAAAGATGAAGAATTAGTCTATCGCCCCTCATTATTCGCAATGCATCAACAACTTTTGGTTTTGGTTTTAGCATGTCGCTATAAAAATATGCTGTATTTGTTGTTTTCGTGTGGGAAGCGCCCTGGGCCCGAATGCATCATAAGCAATCCGAGTAGTGTTGTGGTGCGGGTCACCCCCCCCCACCCCTATTTTCGATGTTTGACCTCAGAGCGTCGGCGTGGGATGCAGTTTCCACCACAAAGGGCAGTGAAGGAGCAAAATGACGCTTGAATAATTCGGTCGCAAACCAAAGGTTCCTCTTCCTTTTAAGAACAGCCTGGTCACTTAACAGTCAGATTGTCCTTAAACGGTTTAAAGGCAAGTCATAAAACTGCAGATGTCAATAAATTAGCCTACTTTGAACCAGGGTTAATCTGCAGTATTTGCACATCACTGCAAAATAGCCTATCGCTCAGAGAACCGCTGTTTACATTTGCATCTAGAAGAGGAATAGGCCTACCTTGCAGCCGTCATGCTTATGTGAGTGAGAGTGAGGACGTAGACAAAGTAGCTCCACCAAAGCCGTGCCAGGACCACAGAAGCAAGCCAGTCCTTTAAATTTGTTTTATGTAAAAGATGAAGATAAATCTTACTTTTAAGCTATCGACAAGGATTACTGGGACGTAGCATACGGAGACGAGGATGTCGAAGAGGGACAGAACCAAGAGGAACTGAAAGAAGACCTTCTTAATATTGAATCCGAATGGGATAAGGAAAGGGAAAGCAGTCCAAATTCATCAGAATCAATTTTTTCTTCTATGTTTCAATCACAAATATGATAAAATATGATTTTTTTCTTTCCTCTTTTCATAACACCACCAGCCACCGCAAAAGCACGGCTGTTGCACCTATGATTGATGGGTCTCATGTGTGTCAGGAAGATGTTTCTACTTTCCAAGTATACACATATCTGTGGATTAGGAGATGATCGTCAGAATCAAGGCTCATAAACGGTTAAGATCGGAAATGTCGAAAAGAAGCCCTTGACATTATTACAAACTTTGCGACAATGTTCTTCTTGGGATTAAAGAAGGTCAGAGATTGAACAACGGAAGGTACAGTAGTCCTAAGATATCAGACTTCTATTTGGATTTTAAAATGATGCGTAGAGAGAAATGCTGGGGAAACCCCAAAACTCACCTGAAAGTAGCATTGGAATCTCCGAGGACTCCGAAAGAGACAGTAGAAGATGAGAAGGTTGTTGACCAACGAAACGATGGAGAGAATGGAACCTAAAGCATTTAAATCATTTGTAAAACACCAAAAAGCATTGAACTTTGCCCAAAACTAATCGATTTGAACCTTTAAATAGAGGTTGGTCTTTGAGAGATATCACGTAGGTCGAAGTTTCAAATATCCCCACCCTCGTGGCTAATGATTCTGTCCTTTGTTGACCACGGAAATCGTTTCTTTAGACTAAGATGCAAGTCTATTTACCTCGCATGCTTGCTTACTACCTTCCTCGCATAACTTGTAAATGTTTGCGTGTCTTCATCTGACGCAACCACCCTTTTGCATGGATCTTTCCGCTGTTTCTGCTTCATTGTTCTTCTACTGAAGTCATTTAGAGAACCACGCCAACTGCCCTCTTTTCTAAACCAAAACAAATATTATTTGAGGCAACTCGCGTGGAAAAGGACCACTCCATTTAAACCGAAATAGTTAGAATTTTGAAATCAAGAACTTATGACTGAGATATCAAAAACTAAAATTCTAGTCATTTTAGAACAAACTAAATCGTATTCAACACGCAAAAAGTTGCGGTCACGCGAATGACGAGAGTTCGTCAAGACAGGAAATTTTGGAAATCTCATTCTGCTTCCCAAGTATTTCAGCGCACACATGAAAGTTTAAAAAAGGTATTTCCAAGAGAAGATACCCATTTCCGCTAAGGGACTCGATTTATGAAACTCCTCGCTCGGTTAAGAGGTGTTTTCAATCCAATCACGCGGATTCGCCTTTAAATAAACTCATCCATTCATTGAGAATTCAAGTCATTTTAGTGGTTTTCCTTATGAACAGAGGCCGCAAGAGGAGATTAAAGCAAAGAGAAATATGGCAGCCCTGAGCCATTTTGGGCGAAAAATAGGGTCTTTGGAATTGTTTATTAAGTGATAGTTATGAATAGACAAACCTATTGACACGAGGATCAGAGAGGCCAGTGAGCGGTGGGGGCCGTCGTCGCCCTCGAGGCACATCGGAGGACGCACTGGCATGGGGGCGGGGCGACGGTCTAGGGGAGAATATTGCACTGAAGTGAATGGAAGATAGGGCAAAAGTCAAAAAGGAAAGAAAATATAGGTTACAGAACATAAACCATAGGATAAGGAGGGAATAAAGACAAACATGAAAAGAGATACAGTCCAGTTCTGAGGACGATAAGGATCGTGTGGAATGGGGCATATATGAAACCCAGAAATTTAGTAAAAGAAGAGGAAAAGGAAAAAAAAACTAAGAGGGATTCATTTGTGGGTAAGAAATGACAAATAAGAAATGAACCCGATGATCCCAAAGCAACGAAAGAAATGACTGGATTTGTGACGGAAAAGAGAGAAATGAAATGCCACTCCACGTTAGTAAACGAGACGAAGAGTGACGTCATTCCGGTGTTCCCTTCAGCAAAAACTGCGTGTTGCTCGTTGACCCACGTATTACATAACATTCTTTAATTCATTTCATTAGGTTAATGTACTTAAGGAATTTGGCCTTTAGATAAATTCGAACGATACCTAAATCCTAATCTTTCGTAAGGTTATGTCACCTAATGCCTAAGTCCTAAATGACTCATTGCGCTTATCCTCAGAGACAAAGTTGTCCTTTATCATTAAAAGTTTAGTATTCTCCAGTCTGAACTTTTCCGTGTAAATCTTCACTCATTTTTCTCTCAGTGCTTCATAATCCAATAGTTTAGGCGGTTGCTAGTTAATTACTGAATTGAGGATCTTTTGAATTCTGAGGCAGACACCACCCAACTTCAATTTCACAATTAGCATTTTGATGACCTTCCGCGTCGGCGTTTTCATGACGTGCACTTCAATGACAAGGCTCTTTGAGGTCTCCATCTGCAATCTTGCATTCTCAGGGTTAACAAAATTCAAGAGATACGCAGGTTCAAGCTGCTCATCGTTAGTTTAGGTAGTTTGAAGAGACCTTTACTTGCCGTGCTCTACTTTAATTAAAATACATTGTTTGTTGTAGGATCAAAGTCAATGATCAGAGAGCATGAATGTTTGTTGAATCCTGAAAAGTGCGGTTCCGTTTCCCGCCCTAATTTGATATTTAAGAAAGAATCTTCGAAAATAGTCTGAACCGAGGATCAGCCATTTCCTTGGACAGATGATCATTTGAAACGAGTTGGAATTTCCACCTTCATTCGACAACTGAATAATTTCTCACGGCGTTTCTCAGGCGGAAAAACGAGGAAGGCGAACGGTCGTTTTTGGAAAGAGAATTGACAGAGACGTAACTTCTGAGTTTAGGGTTTTAATGAGAATGTAAACTGAAAAGAGGGAAAGTAATTGAAAAATATATGCAAAACTAACAGAATATGAAAAAGAAAAGAATGAAGAGGAATGGAAATAAAAAATCCAATGGAATGGAAGACAAAGAGGCTAAATAGAAGAAAAGGGAAAGAATTGGGGCAGAATGCGAGAATTCCATCAACTTTTGATAGGGGCTGAAGAATCAACAGCCAAAGAGAATCGGGTGTGAATGGTAAACTAGCGAGAGTCGTTTTAAGCTGAGCGGAGCACATTAAGAACATGAGGAGAATGTGTTTCCAGTAGGAATTGTGATAATGTCACCTCTTCGGATTAAGCGCTCTTAGAAAAGGAGGATTTGGGGTACTTGTCAACAATGGGTGTCTATAAAAATTATAGGTGTCTATAAAAAATATGGGTGTCTATCGAAAAAAATAGGTGTCTTTAAAAAAAAATAACAATTATAAATTGTGAAAAAAATATTAAAATGATGAAATAGGGTTGCTGGGTTCAAATAATGAAATATTGGTTTTTGGTCGAAATTTTATAGACACCTATTTTTGCATCAGTTTTGGTTTTAATTTTATAGACACCTATTTTTTCACGATTTTTGAACGGGATTTTATAGACACCCATATTTTTTAAAGACACCTATTTTTTCGATAGACACCCATATTTTTTATAGACACCTATAATTTTTATAGACACCTATATTTTTTATAGACACCCATTGTTGACAAGTACCGGATTTGGGGACGAAATAACCTTTATCCAGAGAATTCAGGATGGGTTGAATGTCTCGAGGGCAAAGGGATGGCAGAAGCATAATGCAACTGGAAAAATCTTTACAATTTCACTCTGAAACTTGCTTTGGGCGATGTTGACACGAATATTGCCCAGATAATTGGAAAACGAAAATTTAAATGATCGGAAAACACACGACTACTTCAGAAGACCAAAGATTTCCTTCGGTCGTTGTAATGTACCTCGTCGTTTTTTTCTGTGGTCTTGTTGTGTCCCCTTTTGGTTCAATGATATCACAAGAAGAATAATGTCCTAAGGATTATCGCATCAAGAAGAAGAAGAAGTCACGTGTAGCTTACTCGGACTGTCTGATTCATCAGGAAGTTGACTATTTTTGCCGATCGCGTGTCAAAAGAAAAAGGTTTATCACTTCCAGCCTGCCCTCTTAGTGCTTCGAAAAAACCGTGTTAGCAAAAAATCTGTCACTTAGTTCATGTTCTCAACAACATTTTAGGACAAATATACTTCTCATTTATCATGGGTGGCAGAATAGGACAAACATCTTACCGGACAGACGTCGAGAGTTCGAATCCGCCCGAGGAAATATTTTTGTTTTCTTAATAAATGATTGTAGTGTAATGTAATAATGTATTAAAGTAGTTTTATTTGCGCGGAGCGCGTAGCGCTCCGCGGTGGTTTGATTCCTCCTCGTTGCCTGAAATGGCAATGTCTCCCGTAGTTGAATATCCCCTCGGTACAAGCCAACGGACAGACGTATCAATGCCAAATTTTGCACAGATGTAGGAACCATTAGCAGGTCGGTGGAGATCAAAGTTCCAGCCCAATCGGTTGCAAAACGTTAGAATAACTGCGGAAAAACTGCGTTTTTGGCGAAACTCAATTGAACCGGTAGTGTAATGGTGTAAGCATTAGACTCGAATTCTGTCGACCCGGGTTCAATCCCCACCGGTGGTTTTCTATTTGCTTTTTATGCAATTAGTCAGACGCTCTTTTTGGAAAGTTTACTAAAGTGCTTTCAAAGTGTGTTTTAGCTTAGATAATTCGTTGTGCAAGATGTATTTACTAAACCTTCTTGCTTAATTGATTGCAGGACCATATGTTTTAATAATATTCTTAAAAGTAAGTTTTTCACACATAACAATGCTGATGTAAAAGTTAGGCTGACCGCACCTGAGTGCAGCCTCAAAACAAATCGAGGGAGGACTTTTGCCGCTCCTCCCTTGATTCTCCCACCGCTTTTCTCTTTTATTGACTGGAAATAAAGGGCACGATGAGGAAAATGCATTGTTAGAGGGAAGCCTTAACTTGAAGTATTCTATGAATACTGATAAAAAGAGAACAATTATTATGTGTGAAAAAGCGAGACTCAAAAAGAGTGGGTGGTTTGTTTCCTAATCGTGCAAAAAGAGAACAATAAAAATGTTAGAACGATATCAACAGAGAACAAAATAATGCTAACTTGACGAACTTTTCGAAACACCAAAACCACCTCTGGCGGGATGCCATTCAAACTTCATTTTTTACTTTTTTTTTGCTTGATCTGCGCATTAGCGAATTTCTGATTAACCTAAAGTATACATTTATCTCAAATCCGTGTTTCGCCAGAGGTGGTTTTGGTGTTTCGAAAAGTTCGTCAAGTTAGCATTATTTTGTTCTCTGTTGATATCGTTCTAACATTTTTATTGTTCTCTTTTTGCACGATTAGGAAACAAACCACCCACTCTTTTTGAGTCTCGCTTTTTCACATATAATAATTACATTAAAATTATTAAAATTGTTTATAGTTGGAGAAAATATTTACTTGAGGCGGAACCGAACCCTCGATGTTTGTAAAGAGGGGCCGACTGTAGGCAAGTCGACAAGAATCCTTATAAGGAACTTTAGTCATTCCTTTGATTTACTTCAATTTTGGTAACAAATTACATTGCTATGGGTGGCCAGTGGTCATTGTGATTTCGAGTAGGTGGGAACCAAATGTAATGTCTGCTTCTGGAATTTCAAACAGGAAGACCATCTATTATTGGAAAAAAAAAACATAAAGGTTAGGCTTACATGTGGTATTTCCCTAATTTCTTTGATCGATTAGAATCAACGGCTAATAGCCGATTGGAACCACAAACATTTCTCCATTGCCGTCGGCCCACGCCATTTCCTCCCAAAAAGGGCTTTGAAAGGCTTGTTGTCGTTGGACAACACGTGTTGTGTCCGGCTTTACGAGGTCTGTGCGACACATTGCAAACGGGGCCTGGAATGGCTTCTGCTAATTGTCGGAGGGCAGAGGGGTTCATACATTTGGAGGAGATTGCACGGGAGACCGGATTAGAGGCCGAGGATATGCCGACCGCGGGGAAAGACCATTTAAGGCATTACATGATGTCTTCTGGTTAATACAGCACTTATAACCATTAATCTTTGTCGCTCAACCCTGAACCTTAAACCTGTATTAATAAACTAAAGAAAAAAGACAGCCCAACTCTTTTAGAATCATTAATGCACCAAAACAAGATATTTGGTGATGATAGTTCAGGTTATACATAGAAAATAGTGTAATTTCCCAAAGTCATGTCTGTCCAAAAGAACTGCCCTTAAAGTAGCCGTGCGAGACGGAAATTATCGCTTGAAGACCTTTTTGCGTGAACGATGTTCCCATGCTTGTCCAGACCTCTAATTGATGGACTTTTCAACTTTTGGATTCAAACTGAATTTGTAAACTACTTTTGCGTAGGAGATTTCTTGGAGTGATGTGGAAAATTGTAGAATCGCATGAGGATTACATTGATCTTGCCGAAAAGTATCACGAAAGGTTGCATGAGCTAAGGAACAGAACAGTGACATGAGATTCTGGAAGAAACGATGGCTTGAACTTTGCCTGTTTTGCTTGCAGAATGTCTTGTAAGATGACAAATTGGAGGGAGAATCCGGGGATCAGGGTTAATCTATGTAAATCTTTGGCAAAATGGATGGTCTCTGGACAACAAATGAAGGCGAGAATTCGATTGAAACAGGGGTTTCAAAAAGAAAATTGGGGAAATTTAGTTTAAAACCCTTGTCGGATCAAAAGAGGTTTTAAGCGACAGCATAACTTTGGAACACAGTAAAAGCAATTAGCAGTTGTTTAAATGAAGGTGTTTATTTCCTTAGTTTGAACTCAGTTTAGTGCACTGTTGCTGTTTTGTAATCATGGATTAACATTACTCAGCTCTTTTTCAGACGGAGTATGACTGATTCACAAGTTAAATGTGTGATTCTTGTATTTCTACCTTGATGTTTCTGTTTTCCCTTGAATTCAAATTATCTTTGTTCTTAAATTCCCCTTTGCACTGTCCACGTCAACAGAAAGAACTGTCAGTGCATTCGGGCGATGAACACATGAAGTGGCGGCATTCGAGCGCGAGGTCAGTCAGAGACCAAAACGAGGGAGATCGAAAGAAAGGAGAGAAAGTAGGGAGCGACCACCTTGAATTAGTCAGTCGGCAGGCGGCGACGCAGGCCGGAAGACGGCAAAACACGCTTATCTCGGAAACGGGCTGATGTAAGTGAGAAAAGAAGCTCTTCATGAGAGAACCGCCGAATAAAGGGAAGGCCTAGACAATAGCTAGGTCTTTTGCCCATTCTCAAGACTCTTGATCAGTTATTGTCTCCAAAACAAAGATATCTAATTGCAGCCGACAAAAATATCTCCCCACAATGTCCATTAGATACGATTACAGAAGGAATTTGGTTGCAAAGCAAAAGGAAGCAGGGCAACTGAATTAGCATGAATCAGCAGTAGAGGAGGACGAAAGCTGTCAGCCTCCGCTAGCCAAAGACACCTATTTTGAATGATTTTTTATAGTTCAGCCCACAACCCAGAACAAACTTGCCTGTTCTGGCTCACAACACTGTGCTGGGCCGGTATCAGCTGATCCGGTCTAGCCATCGACATGTCTAATTAATTCTCTATTTCAATGCGGTTCGGAGTCTGAATGCCCGATCGGAGCAATCTTCGAGAAGACCGCAATCCCCATAGAAGAATGGAATAAGCCGTACGTTAAGAATTCCCACATTAGGCTGTTTTGTGACGTGTTTTCACGTGTTCTTTCGTCTAATCGGTGACCCACCACTTCCCCCACTAGCCTTTCCAATTCCTTTTTCCCATTTCTGAGCGTCAGAAAGTGAATAGAAACAATTCGCCCCGATTGGTTTCCGTGCTGTTCCGGAAATTCGGTTTACGCGTTCCCCTCTTCCAAAAGCCAAAAGGGCCCTAAGTAAAAGAATCACAAAAGAAAAATTCATTGATTTTAACACAAACAAGTATATACAGGGAGGTATCTATCACTGGCATTTAGCAGCGACGATCGGACCAGTCAGGGGGTACCCGGGTTGTTAGCGAATAAAGACGGCGACGATGATTAGGCCAGTTCGAATCCGGCACCCGAGTGAATAGCGTATCTAAATGTACAAGTCAACTGATCCTCGAAAGAACTACCTAATCTTGTTGGTGAGGGTGTCGACCGAGTCGTACTTGGGCAGTTTGAACATGTTCATGCAGGTGGCACTCATCGGAAGCAGCGAGTCGTCGTGGATCAGCTGGATGCCCATGTTGGGGGCCAGCGTGGAGAAGCCGTTGATCGGCGGACGGGGGCAGCCAGTTATGAACCTGCAAAGAAACCATTCATTCCATTCATGGAAAGATAAAGGATCTCAAAACGATCACCATTAGGTGGTTTACGACAGAAAAAGGCCTCCATTCCCTACGACTTACTTTAGCAAGGCGGCTTTGTCCTCAGGAGAAAAGCTTCGGACCACACGCCAGAATGTCTCGATGTAGGTCTTGTCCGTCTGATCTGAAGAGTTGGGGTCAGATGCGTCTTCAGAAGAACAAACCGTTGATATTGTAGACCTCGCAGTGTCTCTTCATGTCGTTCACATCGATATCCGCATCGACTCCACTCACCTAAAGGCTGGTAACTGCGATTATCAAGACAACCTACGATTTTCTGGATCTCGGAGGGGTCGAACATGCCCAGCCAGGAGGGCTCCATGACGTCACTCACTCCGGAACGCATGGCGTCCACCATGGGCATGATCTGAAATGAGGGACTGAGTGAGAGTGAGAGAGAGAGTGAGAGAGAGAGAGAGAGAGAGAGAGAGAGAGAGAGAGACTCACCCTCTTGTAGAGGAAGTAGTTGACTCGCAGCTGGATGTACTCCCTCAGATTCTGGGTGGTCACCAGGATATTGCGGCCGTTCGGCTTCAGATCAACCGTCTAAACTGTGACATTACTTCACATTTTTTCGTGTAAATTACCTTGACCCTGCCCAACTCGTCGATGATCACGCTGAAATCCAATCCCAGCTGAGCCAGCTGTTCCTCCGACATGGTGAGGAGGTCCCGAAGGTTCCTGAAAAGAGGCAATTACATAGAGATCCTGTTAAAGGAAGCTTACTTGTACTGAATGGGGTCGTAGGATTTCATCTGATCCAGCTCTATATTCGTGACGCGGCTGCCAAGCAACTGAATGAGGAAAAAGTCGGCGAAACGCACATCCAGCATCATCCCCTCGTATATCAGCTAAAGTATCCGTTGCTAGATTCAATGAAGAGATAACCTTGGCGACCATCCTGCCCAGGAAGTAGAAATGCTGGGAATAGTTGTCGGAGAAGGCCACCGGGGCCGTGGGGTTCGGGTATAGGAGGCGGTCATGGGTGTAGCAGAAGAGGCCGCGCTGGGGGTCCAGCCCCGTCTTGAGCAGCTCACTGAGGAATTCCCTGAGAATACAGTAAGGGACAGACGAGGGAGAGATTCACCTGAAGATGCCACCGCCGTCGACTCCGGGCTCGTTCATTCCGGCCCAATTGATCATGTGGATCTTCATCGGCAGCTTCATGTTGGGTACTAGAAGAAAGTTAGGGTATTTAGAAAGGAGGGAACACCATTTCCGGGGGAGAAGGCGACAAAAGCGTCGTCGTAGAGACTGCCGCGGCGGACGCTGACGTTTATGCCGCTGGAGCGGAGGCCGTACGGATCCACGTGCACACCGTTCTCCTCCTTGTCATGGGCCAGCAATTCATTGAAGATCTAAACAGGGTGAGCAGATAGAAAAGGATTACCTTCAGGCGCTGGTCGAAGGACAGGACGAAGGGAATCTCTCGGACGATGCTCAGGTTACGCAAGTCGGCGGTATTCGGAGGGACCTGAAAACGTCGACATCTAGAGTTTTCCGTAACTTCTCCTACATCCTCGTCGACGTCCATATCGCTGTCGGATCCACTCGTGTTCTCGTCGTGCGTCCTCTCCCCGCGATGGAGGAATCGGACAAAGGAGAAGGGCAGGGTGTGCTGTTGTCCCCTTCCGCGCCCCCTTCCCCTTCCAGCCGGCGTCCAAGTCGTCTTAGAAACCACCACCTGGAGTAAAGAATTCTCTTCATTTCTCGGTTCACTCACCGGTCGCCTGTGGTCTGTCCAGAATTCGTCGGGGAGGAACTTGACGCGACCGTTCTTGTGATGGACGGTTTGCAGCGTCTTCACCAACTCCTCGTACGCCGCTCCCCACACGGAAGCGTCCTTCTTCCGCTGCTCCGCTGGGATTTTGAAGCTCCAGAAGTCTTCGGGGAAGGCGAGGTCTATCAGACCAAGGGTAATGTCCCTGAAAGACTAAATGGTTAGATAGACTTATGCATCCAACCTGATTGCCTTGGTTGCACTGACGACCGTCCTGAGGACATCCGAGATCTGCGAAGAGTCGATGATGTCGTCATCGGAATAGAACTCGATGATCTTGCGAATGACCGAGGAGAGGAGGGAGAGGGCAGGCAGGAACTCGGCCTGCTGCTCTTCTGATATCTTCTGACCTGAATCAGACGGTTGGAACGCATCACCACACTTCAGAAATCCTCATCTTCTCAAAAAATCCGTGTTGCTCACCATGTCTCAGTTTGGTCATGTGCGTCTCCATGTCCGAAGACCTTCCGAAGCCAGGGCTCTTCCCCTTCATGTTGGTGGTGTAGCTGTACAACCTAAACCCCACTTTCCTCATTAATTAACTTCTTTTTAATAACCTTTCCAGGAAGAAATGATACCCAGCCATCGTCTCCAGAATGGCGTTGTTACCAAGCATCGTCTGCATAGAAACGATGGTCTTCATGTCAGAGGAGGGAGAGTTTACTAAATAAAAGAGCATTTTCGTGATTTGTGACACCCAGCTGGCACAGAAGCTGATTCAAACAGAATTAAAGTAACTCACTGGCAGAAGAGAAGAGGGAAATGAAGGCGGGAGAGAAGAGGAAGCTGCGCAGGCTGTGGTCGAGATGGGTGGAGAATCCGGGCCGGGCAGCCCCCGTTTTCGGGAGGCAATGAGTGGCAGCGGTGGAGAGGGCGTTGATCAGCTGCATCGACAGCTCACCGCTCACTTAAAGTACATTCTTTAAAAAAAGAAACGGGGTAGGATAAACTTGGGCAAAATCCCATAAACTGCACAAACCTTCTTCAGAGAACAACTGCACAAGGGCGTGACACTTCAGAAGACCGGCAATTTTGTTGGTTTCATTGATGGCAGCCGCATCGACCGCCTGGATGATTTGCTCCGTCGTGAACCTTAAGAAAGAATATCATATGAAAGAGAAGCGACTGACAGGGAATTGCGACAGCGGAGGACGAAAGGCAACGCCACTGCGTACATGATATTCGAGGTGGGGTTCTTGAAGAGGTCGAGGAACAGCTGCGTCAGAAGGCCGACTCTGAAATAGATTGAATTCAGAAGATTAGAAAGGATTACCTGTCGTCGGCTGCTTTGAAGGGGACCATGAGGAGCTCACAGAGCGTCTGCAGACGGCCGGGGAGATGTGTCTGCAAGAAAGGAGATAACTATAATCTTCTCTTATTTCTCACCTGAATGTCGGTCAAATTGGGGTCGGGGAAACAACTGGCTATCAGCGAGAGGATGGAATTGAACCAGCCGCGCTGAAATCAAACAAATATTTTTTCCGCATTTTGACGAATTACCTTGACCAGGTAGGGGTAGTCTCCAGGGGGACAGAAAACCTCGAAGAATCTACAAGTAGCATTTTAAACAGGGAAATTATTGGCAAATACCTGACAGGCATTGTGAAGAGAGTGGTTTTGTCGGAATGCCGGAGGAAGGAGAGGATTCTGAGACAGAGGAACCGACGGGTGTCCGAGGGGAGAAATGCCGTGCCGCCGGAGGAACGGGAGAGGGAGACCAGCTGTCCACACACAGCCGTCTGAAGGTAGGTTCAATGAAGAAGATAAGACAGCTATAGATGCTGCCTGTCCCGCAGAATCGTGTGATCCAAAGGCCAAGTCAAAGTGCTGACTCACCAGCCTCTCGCTGTCGCTGGCAACCTTGGGGTCGTAGAAGATGTTCAGCTGCCGGATCCTCGAGACCAAAGCCTAAACATCCAAAATCCACAGAATCGTCTTATTTCTCCCACCGCCGTCGTTTCGGTCGACGCCAATCTGTCAAACTCCTCCCTCAGCTTCTGATGGCTCCTGACCTTGGCTGAGTACTTCCTGAACAGCGACTGGATCTTTTCCGCTGATAATTTCTCCTTCGTGCCTGAAATAAAGAAAGTTCTGAAAATGTTGGTCAATGTCAGTCGATTTTGGTGCAAATCTTGATTAAAAAAAAACAAACCCTGTTCCCTGCTGGCTCTCAACTGATTCCAGTTCGTCAAAAATTGCTCTCGTTCGTTCTAAACCTGACTTTTAAAGCTGAAAGCAGAGACACATACCAGTGTATTCATCACCGCCTCCTGTTTCTTGTTCCGCCCCACGGAACCGTCAAAACTGTAAAAATTGTACATCTGAAAGAAAACCGTTATTGAAGATGTAATTACGGGGATAAATAAACGGGAATAACTCTCTGGGGAGCAGTCCTTTAACCAAAATAATTTAAGGGTGATTTAACAATGCATGAAGGGGAAAATCGATAATTGATCGATATACGATGGATTAACTGGATAAATTCAAATTCAACATTTATATTAGAACAGGCACTCTGTGCACAAGTAAAACACTGGGGGAATCAATCGCTGTCTTCTTCGCTGTCCTCGTCACTATCTGCCTCCAACCAGTCGACAATCTTCTGCATTCCCGTCTTCAGCGGAGAGTCGGGCAGTGACTTGGCCCATTCCAGGATACCCTCCTAAACATGGCTTATAGTGGGAGTTGGGGAGGATAACGGACCTCCTCGAGGATTTCAAAGTCGTCGAACAGCCAGTGGACGATGACGGCCACTTTGTTCGGGGTGAAGGCCTCCGGGCTCTCTTTATGCTTTTCCTGAAAATAAGGATGTAAAGTCTCAAACAGAGAACCCGTACCTCCAGTCCTAGCAGCAGCTGAATCTGACTTTTCTTGGGCCTGTAGTAGTTCCTGAACAGTGCCTCCCACTTCTTGGCCAGCTGAAACATAGATTTAAACTACTTTATAAATAAATAAAACCTCTTTGAATCCCTTCATATCATCGTTGCCCTTCAGCCCCAAGAAGGCAAAGAAGACGTTCTTTGCCACGTCATCCATGGAGATGTTATTGGCCAATTTGGAGGAATTGATCTCCAGAATCAGGTTATTCATCTAAACGAAGAAGTGAGAATCCTTCTCTCTATGTCTACCTTCTCCTGGTTGAATTCCAGACTCCGGATTCTCTCCATACTGTCGATGACCTCCTCCAAGAAGACAGCACACGGGTCCATTTCCCCTCCGTTCACATCGTCCTCCGACTCGGAACCGCTCTGAAAGGGGAAACTTACTACAAAAACCACATAAAACGCTGCAATCCAAAGAAGGCTTTTGGCATTCTGCCTGTTTTATAATACGTGGTTTGAGATACTTAACATCGCCTATGTTTTCTCATTAGACGCCACTTGTAATAAAATCTGGAACTCACCGCGTCATCATCGCTGTTGGGCAGTGCGCCCCCAACTACCACGGGTTTCTTCCTCGCCCTGAAGTCGTACTTCCAGAAGGGCTGTCCGTCGATGAACCGCCACAGGCACAATCCTGAACAATGACAATCCCCCATTCCACTGAGACTCACCATTCGATTGCTCCGATTGCAGCAGTTCGTCGTCATCTTCATCCGGCGCAGTGGCAGAAATCGCGCAGTCGGCGGGGATTTCAAAGTTGTTGGGCAACAAGACCTAAACAAAACTAGTACGAAAAAGAAGTGTGCAGACAGAATATAAAGACCTACATTGGCTGCAATGATGGCCTTCGACTGGATGTGAGAACCGGCCGGAACGGTGACTCCACTGCTCAAAACGGCGCCGACGATGCGGCATCCATGGCCGATCACGCAACCGTCGCCGATTATGCAGTCCATGACCTCGGTATCTTTTCCTGAATGAGGTGAATTATTGGAGAAACGAAAAAAGGTGGAATAAATCTGCCAGGTGGTGGCGACATTCCTTCGTATTGGTTTACTGACCTATGGTGACGTTGTTTCCGATGGATGTGTTGTTCACCCTGGCCTCCTCGTCAATATCGCATTCTCCCCCCACACAAACGTTGAATCCCTCCAGGCAGGACCTAAACCAATGATTCATGTGGCTTCAGAAGACACCTACAGATTCTGGGCGGAGAGGGACCCCTTCTGTTCCACAGTCACAGTGGCGTAAATGTTCCAGTCGGTCGCCACACTGCTCCAGTCTCCGATGGCCGGCTGAAAAGAAATGACATTCTGAAGAAAGAGAGATAGCCACCATCCTGTCGGGGACAATAGGATAGAACCACCGCTCCATCAGGAGGTTGTTGGCCAGCAGGAGGGACTCATAGTCACTGAAGAAACAAAGTGCTTCTATTTGATGATCACTTACGTGACGCAGATGGCAGCCTCGTGGTCGGACAGCACTTCCACGTGGATCTGTTGGAGCAGAATCTCCTCATTCACCAAGATTTCCCTAGAAGAGCAAATTACAAAGGAAAGTGGGAAACCCCAACCTAATGACGTCGTCCCTATGTTGAAAATCGAAATTATCGCTGAATTGGGCGGCGATATTCACAGAACAGATGGCGATTCCCGTATCGCTGATGTCCCTCCGGATCACCACGTCCTCCACGAAGTTTGGCTGAAAAGGATGAAATCATAGCGTTCGGCACTATTCCTACCTTGTCGACATCGAGCTGTGATGCGTCATCGGCCCTGTGGTAGAGGCGGAGACGGTTCGAGTTCTTGGCAATGGCCACGACCTCTCCGTTAACATTCTCCAGAGGACTGTAGATCAACGTCATCACGTTGTTCTTGTCCGTACGTCTCAGCTCCCTGAAAAAGTATGTTCGAAAACGCTTAGAAATGAGAGTACCTGAATTTCTTGACCTGATCGTGGAGAGTGGCGGATGTGATGGTGGCCGGGTTGGAGATCAAGAGGAAATCCCCCGTGAGCAGCCCACGACCCTCGAGTTCCCTGAGAGAATCTCCCACACTCATGGCGTTGGAACTGACAATCACCGAGAAGTTGCCGAAGAACGACTTCCACTCCCTTAAACAAAGTTTGGAAAAGACTGCGATTAAGACTCACTGTTCGACTTCTTGCAGCTTATCCGCATTCTTTTCGGTGACGACGAGGATGACATTCTTGCACTCTGTGCGAGCGACCCACGAGAGGGTGTAGTGGATAATCGGGGAGTTGCAGATCGGCTGTAGACACTGGAAAGAGAAACACATCTTACAATTTATAGATAAACAAAATAGATTTTTCTTAACTGATACATCAATAAACGTTAAAGGGAAACCAACCCAGGAGCCAACCGACTGGGTCAGAGGAGAGAACCTCCGGTCGAATGAATCGACGACTATCACGGCAGTCAGGGACTCCTCCTTAATCTCCTTATTGTCCTTTTTAGGCGGCATTCGACCTGAAATATAATGTTTGTTTTATAAAACAAGCGCTGAAGATAGTCTAATCTTACTCGAGAAAATTTTAGAGGTCTAGGAATAGTTATGAAATTTCGCAACACAGGCTTTCAACAACTCATGCGTCGCTGTTTTCAAGTGATTTAAAGTTCTAGGAATAATAGTAATAATATCAACTTTTAGAAGCCAAAAATGATCAAAACGGTGAAATTTTGCTTTTTGTAAGCAGAAAAATTTAAAGCAAACCGCAATTGGTGCACAGTTGATGTAACTATTGCGTTTGTAATCGTTGTGGGACCCAACGTTTAAAACGATTTGTCCTAAATGTTTTTCATGAGCACGCCTTCGGAAACTTTTCTCATTTTGATTTATTACAGTTAGAAAATGGAAAGCAAGTTTGGTTAAAGTGCTTTGTGTAGACAATGTGGCCTTGAAAAGGTGATTTCCGTTTTCGGCCTAATTGAATCACATGTACTTGAAGGGATTTAATGTTCCTCACCAATGATTCGAGGTGCCTTTCTCTTTTAATGACGATGACCGAATGTCATAACGTCTAAATCTTTTTAATACTATCCTTCATATTAGAAAGGCGCGTCAGAAACTCGAAGGAAAGAAATTGCTCAATAAATCTTGCTGAGTGAACTCTGCTATTCCTTGCTTCCTCTGCCAATTAGAAGTCCGATTCGATCATTTCATTTCCTACATTTGTCATCATTTAGCAATGTCAGCGTCATTTTTAGCGCAGGGTGGCCTCTGATCTTTCGCTCCCGCCAGTATAAATACACGGCGACCACAGCCCCGCCTATCAAACCACCGCGTGGAATTCGCATTTGTTTGCTTTGTTTATTGTTCGATTGATTCAAGAATCTTACACAACCATTCCCACAAAGGCCTGAGTGCTAAAGCTGCGAATTATCACTTGGTTTTCAAATCTGAAAACTTCCTTCTTAGGATTTTGTTGGGATCACAAGAAACATGCAATCTCTTTCCTTCCTATCTTCCATCTCATTCTTTCTCTTTCTTCCCACGTCTCTCTCTCTCTTTCTCTCTCTTTCTCTCTCTCTCTCTCTCTCTCTCTCTCTCTCTCTCATATCTTCACCCTTTTTCGTATTCTTTGATTTTGATATTATGAGTTCACTATTTAAATTCACTTCCAGAATGCCCGAGTACAAGTTCTTTTACTTCCCTGGCCGTGGACTGGGAGAGGTCACCCGTCAGCTCTTCGCCATCGCCGACATTCCCTACGAGGACATCCGTATTCCAGGAGAAAAGTGGCCCGAATACAAAGACAGTGAGTTTGTGTTTTGGTGTGATTTTATCGACAGACCGTTCGGACGGATTAAAGTAACAATCGATGCGATGTTTTTGGATTAAAACGAAAACTAAGCGGATTTTTCGGACTGAACGGAGCGTTGATTGCGTTTGGAATAACCTCGTTTTGCGACAGAAATATTGTCGTTGTTACTTATTCAAAGGGAGTTTTGATGGTCGCACGGTCTTATCAACCTGAGATTGCGCACAAATCACGTTGCAAATCTGTGTTATCGTTATCGGACAGTGAAGGAAGACATAAAGTACAAAGCAGAAGGACACGAATAACAATTTGTGCATTGCGAATCAAAGAGGGAGAAATAAATATCACGAATAGAGTGTACTAAAATGTAAGAGAAAGGTAGACAGGTAAGAAAGACGCTGGTAACCCCTGGTTTCAGAGATGCCCTTCGGCCAGATGCCCGTCCTTGAGGTCGACGGCCAGCAGATCCCCCAATCCATCGCCATCGCCCGTTACGTGGCCAAGAAGACAGGCCACGCCGGCCACGGTCCTTACGAGGAGGCCGTGGTGGATGCCATCGCCGACCAGTACAAGGACTTTTACGCCGAGATCAGGGACTACTACTACCCTGCCCTGGGCATCCGCCCCGAATCGGCCGAGGTGGTCGAACAGGCGAAGAAGGAGAAACTGATCCCCGCCAGGGACAGGTTTTTGGGATATCTCACCAACTACCTCAAGAAGAGCTCTTCCGGTATCTTTAAATCGAGGCTATTTCATTCTATTTCTTCAGGATTCCTCGTTGGCGCCGAGCTCACTTTCGCTGACCTGATCCTTGCCGAGCACGTCTACACAATCAAGACCGTCTTCCCCGAGTACACCGCTAAATTCCCCGAGGTTTCTAATTTTAAATTTAGATTAATCGCTGGATTTTAGATCGAGGCTCATCTGCAGAAGGTGCACAACGTTCCGGCGCTGAAGAAGTGGCTCCTTGCCAGGCCCGAGACTCCCTTCTAAGAAGATTCATCACAACGCTTCCCTTCTTCTTTCAATCTCATGCTGCTTGCTATTGGTAAATTAAGTCATTCATGTCGAAATGGTTTTTAAAATAGAAAGTAAAAGAAATAAAAACGAGGGAGATGAGCAGAGAAAAAGAGAAACGCAGTCTCCCCCGAAACCTTTACTTAAAGGACTTGTTTGCTCGTTGCTCAATAATCTGCTGAAGTTTCTTCATTGAAGGTCCCTCGTAAGACTTCTGAAGTTCATCCAGCTGTTCCCTCCACCGCTGAAGTGTTTCCCACTCCAATTGGTTCAATTCCTCCACTCTTCTCAGCTGAGTTTCCACCATAGCCCTCATCACAGACTGAACGTTTGCTACACAGAGGGCATGGCTGGGCTGTAGAAACACTAAATTCTTTTATTATTTCATCGAAAATCCACTTACTAGGTTCCAAACTGTGCTGTTCCGGTGTTGTCTGTGTTGCGGCGGTTCTTAACATGGTTGGATCAGACTTTCTCAGAGTTCTTAGTAATTCCATCTCATTTTTCTTTACATCCGAAACTCTCTGACGGCTTTCCTTCTTTGTTGAGACCATGGAAATGTGATTAGTCTCAGTCCTCCTCTGAACAGCTCCTTTTTCTTCGTTTGCCCTGGCTTCTTGCTCCAAGTCTTTGGGCAATTCTTCTTCTTTCGGAGATTCTTCCACTGTTTTGAGGGTTGTTTGTGGCTCAAAAGACTCATCAAACACTTCTGAATAGTGTTCAGAATCACTGCTGTGATGGTCCTCCTTCAGAGTAGATGAGGAGGAGGAAGAGGTCTTAGATGACACCGATGATTTAGACGAGGAAGACGATTTACTCGATCTGCAAATAACATTTCACTGGATTGTGCATCCTTTTTTATCAGATTAAAAGAAAACCCACCTAGAAGATTTAGACCTTGAACTTGAAGCTTTTGAAGACGATGAACTTTTTGACCTACTGGAGGAAGCCTTCGAAGAGCTGGATGAGGCAGATGAAGAAGAACTCCTTGCAGAAGAGTCCACAGGAGTTGATTCTCCAGACGCAGCTTTCGAAGGTTCTCGAAAGGACACTCTCCTTCCGGCAACGTGTTCTTTTGGCGAAGGGGGTGTTTCCTATTGAAATGGTTACTGTAGAACTTCCTTCGACTCACGTCAAAGTCGATTGATTCCAAATCAGAACTGCCACTTTCCACGGCGCTTTTGAAGGGACTCTTCTTCACGACAGAAGATGGCTTTGGCTTAGAGAGCTGAAAATTAATACTTTTATTTTTAAATTCATTTAATTAATTAACAGCAAGAACTTTGTTTTCAATGTCTAACGATAAGGTCCGCGATCACAAATAGTCTAAATAAATCAACATAAAGCATTAAGGTAATCTGAGCAACATAAGATAAATAAATTAATTTGCAGTTTTCAGAACGCGCGATCGGTTCGAGACCCCAAAAAAACAATCAATAGTTATGGAATACGTAATCTCTAAATAAGCTTCGATCGATAAAAAAGGATCGAATGTGGGTCGAAAGTTTCAAAATTTGACATTTTCCTGGTACGCGATCGTGTCAGGACCCTATACATGGCGCTTTGTATAGAGATTGATTAAAAATCCTTGGCTCACCTGTTCATGTTCGCTCTCCTCCTCAACTTCCGATAAATCCTCGCTCTCCTGTTTCTTAAAAACGCTTCTCTTTGAAGTTTTAACAACAGACCGTTCTTTCTATAAATTCCAATTGAATGTCTCCCTTCCCCCTGACCTTCTGTGGAGTGGCAATCGGTGGCGCCAAGGACTGATCGATCGAATTCCTCAGTTCTCGTAGTTCAGAAATTGAACTTCTTCCAACTTGACTAAGGCCTGCATTTAAATCAAAGTTTCCGTGCAAAATTGGGCATTACCTGGGAGAGCCCTCTTCATTCCTCCGATGTCAAAGTCATCCCCTGGCAAATCCAACATCAATTTCTCTCCATGAGAGGAGTGGTCGGAGGAATCATCATTCATAGAAGACAAACTTAAAGCTTTTTGTGATCTCTCCATTCAAAACGTACTCTGAATCGTCGTCTGATTCATTAACTGACGGTTGTCTTGTCCTCAGCTGCGTGATCATAGAAGAAAGAGATCCCCTTCTAGCGGAAAGAGTTGCCGTGTGTCTAAAAGGACTTTTTCAAAACCGGGTGGTTTGCAGTGACAGCCAAACAGCACATAAACTTTTTTTTGTTTTTAAAACATTTAAACGCTCGTTTTATCTAGATAGTTCAGAGCCATTTGTATTACTTTGCCTTATCTCCTGTGCTTGAGGAAGTGGTTGTGCCTGCTCTCAACTTGTTGCTTGATTGTTCGAGTGACTGGAGATAGCTCTGAAAGCAACTGACCCCTATCCATTTATTGTTTTACCAGAGCCGATTGTGACAGCTGGCTGTCACCCTTGGAAACAGTGGGATTTCTGGAAGAGGAGTACATCGAAGTGACGGGTGGAATACGACCTGTCGCCATGGAAACGGCCGAGGCGAACGGCAGCTTTACGAAAGGAACACCCGGTAACATAAAGAGGGGATTGCAATTAACACTGTGCTTTAGCGAACCACAAAATGCAAACGAGAATAAAGAATATTAAATTAATTTATTTGTATTTCACGGACTCTCGTCGTCCGAGTGGTTTCTTCGCAGGGATTGAAGTGTTCTGCAATGTCTGCTGACACTCTTGCTTGGCTTCTTCTTTTGTTCCTTTTCGAAAGCTTTTTGTGCCAAGGCGCACAGTTCGCAGTTTTCTCCCGAATGCTCCACAGGGTCGTCCCATCTAAAGCAATTTAAAGATTGAGGGGAAACGCTGAAGACAACTTGGCATTAAATTAGGGAACTAACCTTGCATTGTGGTGGTGTTTCTCCTCTCGCTCTTTCCCAGTTTCTTCTTTTTCTTCCTTCTCATCCCAGTCGAAATATCTTTCATCATCTACCCTCCGATAGGCTCTTTTAATTGGCTAAAATACAGTGAAAAGGTAAAGTGTGTACCCAACCGATTGTCGGTGATCTTTGATTCTCCCCCTTTCTTCTTTGGGTGAATGTACAACTGGTAGTTGAGAAATCATCTGAAACAACCAGGTAATGTATGTTGTTATTTTACCTTCTCTTTTATTGGTTGAGGAACTGGAGTGGGAGGTTTTGTCTTCCGAAGTTCATCGGAGAGCAATTCCCGTAGTTTCTCCCGTAGTTGTTCTTCAGACAAAGGATCGGCGGGAATTGGAGCAGGGGCTGGGGTTGGACGACGACTCCCGCTGACTGAGGATTGGAATTATTAGGGATTTAATCATATTCTTCACCAGAGGCTACTCTGCTGGCACGTCGTAGGTCGTCTTCGGAGAGAGTCAGCGACAGCTTGCGGCGGTCCATTCTGCCGTATCCAGGGATGCCGGGAGAGGAGGCACGGGTTGAAATGTCCCCCTAGACACGAACACACGCACACATACATGCACACATAAACTGAACTTTACTTTGATTACATAAACTGATTAGCATAATTTCATTTAGAACATAACTGGACTATTTCCTTTGTTAGCATAATTAAAAACCGTCATGTGATAATCAGAAAGGCACGAACTCCATTCCAGCTGGTGTGTTATGCCTGGTCATTCGCTTCCTTTCTTCTCTACAACCTTCTACCTTTTCAGGAACTCCTTCTGACAATGGGCCCAAGGCCAAGTCCAAGGACAAATCCGTAGAACTTGCAAAGAGTTCCACTTTGACGCGTTCTAAATCCAATGATACTCTGGGAAAAGGAGCCAATGTTGTCACTCTGAAGTCGTCGATATCTGATGACACCATCAAGAAAGGAGCTAACATCGCAAAGAGCGGAACTACTTCCACAAAATCGGAAGACAAAGCCAAATCGACTCCCACGAAGAGCAATACCAACAAGTCGAAGGAAGCGATCGTAGCCAAGGAGTCTGTGGCCACGACGAGGGAGCCGAGCAATTCGAGCGACGGAGGATACAAGACCCTCCCCCTGAGGAACGGACCTGCCAAGAAGAATGGAGCGAGCACCAGTGACGAATACAAGTACAAGAAATGTTCGTTTGTTTTCAACATTCTTAGCCACGTTTTCACCAGAAGACAAGATTCCATTCTATCTTCAGCGGGTGGTGGTTATTCGTCCTACAAAAGGGAAAAGATCTCCGACAACTATCCGAAGAACAAAACGAAAATAGACGACGAATTGGTCAGCAAAGGAGGCTCTGGTGAATCGTGCAGTCCCAAGTAAGACACGTCTTCTGAAGCACAATTGCCTTTTTCAGGTTTTACTTGATATTCCTAATCGTGTCATTCCTTATCCTGATTGCTTTGGCGACTACTCACCAGGTGCTAAGACGACGCGAAAAGGATAAAGACACCGTAAGCTTCTAATTCAACCCAATTTCTAATTTCTCTTCAGTTCGCTCAGAATTTCACTTTCTCGCGGGAAGTTCAGAGGAAGCACGTGGCTATGATCACGGAGAACATGGACTGCTCCATCCTGGAGAAGATCATGGCGATGAAGGACGTGCCATCTCCCGTCACTGGAATCGCAGCCATGATGTGCCTGCACCTTACGGACCCCCACTCCATGGCCCCTGATGCGGCCAGTTCAATGCTCCTCTACTTCCAGCAAGACAAGAATTCTCTGGTTAGTTAATTTCTAAGATCTCTTCAGCCTACTGTTCTCTATATTTACCAGGTGATTACAGGTGAAGAACTACGAGGCGGGCTTCGTGAAGAAATGGGAGTCTTGCTTCTCCTTCGACAAGAAGAAGACAGTGGACAACTCCAGATGCGACATCCGGTTTGACTCTTCCGGTGTAAAACGTATTCTAAATTTAGGAGCTTCAGACACTTTGTCAACTCCTTTGCTAGTTTTGGAGGACAACGTATTGCGGATTCCGACTTCTGGTCCGCAAGTCTTCTTCCAGCAAACGTCTTCTATAAGTCAGTGAAATTTTTCCGACAATGTGGCTATCATTCGGCCATGTGACATGGCAAAAATTTCAACCTTTCAATGTTACCAAGGGCTTTTATAACACATTCAAGGCTATTGACAGATGTCATTCGGAAAGTCATTCAGCATCTGAATCCATCTCGAAACTAAAGTTGTTCCTTTAGATATCATTACGCTGAGGTCTTCCGAATCTTCGCCAGATTCTCCGACGGTGGAACGCCTTTTTATCCACAGGCCGCAAACACCATGAAGTACAACAACAGTTTGTTTTACCCCATATCCCACTCAAAGCAATCTTCAGGCGACACAGAAGAACCCTCCATCCATCGCCAATTCCCAGTTTCCAAAACCTTTGCTAAATTGGTGGAGCAGCACAAACCAGATATGTCGCAGTGGCTGAAAGAAGTCTACGGAAGCACTTTGTTAGTCAACTATTTGATGGATAAAGAATCTTCACCTCAGACAGAAGATTACTGCTAAGAGCAAAGTGTCCACCACCAAGGAAGCTGTCCGTCATTTGATCAACCACTACTTATACACGACGAAGACCAAGAAATGTAACCGCTGGTATTGATTGAAGATAGAGTATTTCAGCTGTGGTTGAAAAGACGGGAAAGGTTATGGTAACCAAAGGCAAAGTGGAGTACGACATCATCTTCCACAAGGGAGGAGCGCAGACGTCCTCCGTCATCAGCGCCTTCATTGTGAAGGTTGTAGCAGGCTAGGTTCAGTTAGTTCCTAAAATAATGGATTTTAGGGGCCTTTTTGCAAAACGAATACATAGATACAATGAATGAAGTTGAAAAGGAAGCCTTCTTTTATGGATATCTGTTAGTAGCACAAAGGCTAACATATCAGCTATTGCCAAGGACGAAGGAGTGGAATCCTCAGACAACGAAGAAGGTGAGAGAGAAAGAGCCAGATAGAAAGGTGTTCTTTTGCTCTAGATGTTGATGCAATTTGCAACTGAAACGATCAACAAACTTCACAATCTTCTCGGATCCAAGGAGCTATCGATTGATTCCATCAGGCAGGAAATGGAAGTAGAGAAGAAGAAACTGGTGACCAGGGTACGCCTCATAATTGGATATGTTTTTGACGGATGTCTTCAGAAGCACGCAGACAGAGTGCTAACCCTGATGACCTGGAAGAGATCCTACGGAGACACCGCGATGACAGCAAACTTTGGCCTTCCGAAACCGTAAGTAGTTTCTTCATTTGTCCACCGCCTGCCATGTGTTCATGTGAATATCCCTTTTCAGGTTCAAGTCTTTGTACTTGTCCGGTAAAAACAATACGGATCAGTTCGCCCCATTCGCCTCGTCTGCTGGGGGAAGGAGTGTCCCCTTCACCTCGTCTGCGTCTTTGATGCTCCTCGAGATGCCAGCCGGACGGGAGCAATTCGACCAAGACAAACTGAGACTAATAGCCACAGCCTCTGGATCCATTCGAACCATCGAAGCCACGGCTACCGTAGTCTTACGGTATCTGATCTTCGGTGAAGATTCTGGTGCAGCAGGTGGGACAACTCTTGAGAATCAGCTTATGATCCTCTGCAGTCTATGCCCCGGCTGCATACGTCAGTCTTCTCGACGGAAGCTTCCGCTGCGAGAATAAACGTCACTTGACAGACAAGAAGACTCCTTTCTCAGTGGGTTTATTTCAACGACAAACCACTTCTGAATCAAACCGATTTAAGTGTCAATTTCAGGAAGTCACTAACATTATTGAACAAAAAATGGGAATCAAATGCAAAGACGTTGGGAAAAGGTTTGAGGAAAAGGTTGTTTCTTCCAGCCTCTTGTTATAATACGGTTGTTTAGGACCGTATGGCGGTTGCAATCTCACACAGGAACTTGGACGAGTACCTGAAGGCGAGTGTGGACGACAGGGCCAAACATCACAACTACGCCACCGGCTACTGACGGACCTACAGAATAAGATTTCTAAGTATTCTCGTCTGTCATCTATGAATAAAGACGTTGAATGTAATTGTGTGTATTTGAGAGAGAGAGAGAGAGATGTATATATAGAAAAGTTCCGATATAAATATCCACATTAAACGATGGTTGAAGTGTTGATGTTTTAATAAAAAGAGAAGAATCTTCAAAAGTCCTTCCATGCTTTATGTTGTCAGAAGTCCCGACACGAAAATGCAATACGGCGCATGATTCAAATTCTTAAAAAAAACTTTTTTGTTTTCAGATGATGACGAATCGCAAAGAATATCAGGTAATTTTAATAAAACATTAATATTTTCTTACATATGTATCGCAATTTAGTCGATTGACGAGGTCTACGACGACAGCAGCGGTAGCAACGTCCCTGGTTGCCTTCTGACTCCCCTCAACGCTGGAATGAACTATCTGACTGGAAGAGGCCAAGAGAGCCGTCCCTTGTGAGTTTTTTTGGCTATTGTTTCTGTCATTCCTAAAAAAAATTAAGGTTGGGAACCACAGGCGGAACCTACGGAACAGCTGGTCCTAGCAGACCTGCCCCTCAGTCCTCCACTCAGGCGAAGCACAGCAAATGGGATCATATCTTGGACCTAGACCAGGTATCTTTATTTTTATTAACAAAAAATATTTAGTTCTTCTCCTTCACCTACGAGTACCTCCAGGAGGGTGGCTTTTTGTGTATCTGTACGAGGAAAGTGCTTTCCCTTCTGTTGTTTATATTCATTACGGTAAATTCAGCTGCATTTTCAAAATTCAATAGTTTATTTTTTTTAGATTTTCTTTACCTTTTTCACACAATGTGTCGATTACGATGTGGTGTTCGCCAACAAAAATATTTCTACGACCGGCAGGTTGATCAGGGGAAAGACACATATCAGTGTGGGTTTGTTTCGCCTTTTGAAATATGTTGGTTTTGCAGGACGTCATTATTCAAAACTGCGCCAGTCATCTCAGCCCCTTCGTCGTGGTCTGTCTCTTCTTCTCCACCTTTTACTGGATGTCGATGACTGTGAAAACTGCGCACTACCTCCTTCAAATGAACGAGGTAGATAATTATCAGATTTGGGCACACTTGATCTCTATTATTATTGAATGGATTTATTCTTTCTAATTTACTACCCTGCGCTATTAATCATAATTTTACAGATCCGTCAGTTCTACAAATCAGCCCTCGGAATCCCAGATGCGTATCTCGCAAGTCACACTTGGAATTCCGTTCTGCACAAGTTGTGCGAGATACAACCTAAACTCTATATGGCTGTGAACAATAACCAGCTGAAGCCGATGGATGTCTACCACCGCATCCTCAGGAAGGAGAACTATTTCATTGCGATGATTAATCAGGTGATTTGTCCCTTTATTTCTCTTACTCCTCTTTCAGGGAGTGATTCTGCCCGTCTTCGAAATCCCCCTCCTGGGACAGCTTGCCTACCTCCCGAACGGTCTCTTGGACAACCTCAGCCGCTGCCTATTCACTTGGTAAATACCAGTCTGATCGTATCTTAAAGCTAACCTTTTAGTTCGTTGTCCCCGTGGGATGGTCCCTGCCTGAAGGAGGAATACAAAGACAGGGCTAGTTTGAACAGACTCTCCGTCGAATTGGAGAAACAGGTATTTGGAAAGGGGTTTCAGACAAAGAATCAACTGTAGGTCACGTGGTGTGCTGGAGTGAACCTCGTCCTTCTGCCTTTCATCTTTCTCTACCAGCTGCTTTTCACCTTCTTTCACATTGCGGAATTGGCGAAGAAGGGTGCCGACGGGCTGGGAAGCAGAACCTACTCGAACTATGGAAGGTAGACTTAGTGACAATGCACGTCTTTAATCCTCTTCAGATACAAAGCGCGCCACTTCCACGAGCTGAACCACGAGTTGCAGTCGCGTCTGAACCGCTCCCATGCGTCTGCCACAGCATATGTCAACCAATTCCACTCCCCGATTCTGAAGGTAGACCCCAGCTTTTGATGAATATTCCACTTTGTTCAGATTGTGGCCGAGCACATTCGTCTGGTGGTTGGTGCGACGGCCTGCGTCCTTTTGGGACTTTCGATGTGGGACGAGGACGTATTGCAGGTTTTCCTTTAAAAGATCTGAATGA
The DNA here is from genome assembly GCA_022343465.1 of Oscheius sp. G VE-2021. NCBI lineage: Eukaryota > Metazoa > Nematoda > Chromadorea > Rhabditida > Rhabditidae > Oscheius > Oscheius sp. G VE-2021. The sequence goes on from JAJQXH010000058.1 coordinate 3,880,919, forward strand.
ATGGAGAATTTAAGATTGAACACGTAATTACGACTATAGGAGTCTGTGGAGGAGTGATAGTGGTGTGCAATAGTCTGATTCCCGAGGAGAGTATGGTCTATGAGCCAGAGGAGCTGATGACTCGAGTGGTCAGTGAACTGCAGTGTCTGCCAGCCGAGTGGAGGGGAAGGGTAGGAGAGAGGGATGTAACGCCAACTGAAACACTTCCAGGCGCACACCCCGGCTGTCAGCAGAGAATTCCAGCAGTTGTTCCAGCCGAAGTGGATGTCCCTGCTCCATGAGATTACCAGCCCCATATTCATCCCAATCATCCTTTATTTCTGGTAATTATACTGATTGCAGGTAATCATCCAATTGCAGGGTGAGACCTCGCTGCATCGACATTGTTTATTTTTTCCACGAACACACGGCTTCGGTCCGCGGAACGGGCGATGTCTGCTCGTTTGCGCTGTTGGACGTGGCTCGGCATGGGGACCCCCAGTGGAATGGAAATGAGCAACCGACCGCTGCAGGTTAGAAGACTAACATAGCAGCTTCGGTCTAGTTAAAGAACCACTGAAGATATACTTGTTTTCAAAATGATTGCCTTCCATCCCCTTCCAGTGCAATCGCCTGCTTTCGATGGAAAGACCGAGTTGTCCATCCTCCACTTTGCCACCTTGTACGCTGATTGGACAGCTCCCTCCGCCTCACAGAAATTCCTCGACAAGTTCAAGGAGAGGGTAAAATAATTAATTTTATTTTAAATTCGATGCGTTCAGATGGAGCAAGATGCGCAGGGAATGACGCGCGGGGCGAAGAATCTTCTCAATGAGGCTGTGAATTCCCTGAATTTCAAGGCGAACAGAGAGGGAAGAATCGGCCGAGACGGCCAGCTGGAGCCCAGCACTTCGCAGAGGGAGGGAACCCTGGCTGATAGCCTCCGACAGAATGGTACGGTTTATCCGTGAAGTTGATCCTTAACGTCGCTTTTCAGGCGTCGATATGGATGAGGCGGGGGCCAGCATGCGAATACAGACCCTTTTCCTTCGTGGAATTCACCGTGAACGCCAACAGGTGCCCAGTCCTTTCCCCGATTGAGGTATTCCTTTAGGCTACTCGTCGCACTGCTCGATTCGGCAACAGCCTAGCTCCCCACGACCCGGAGAGTCTTTTTGCCGTTCCCCAGACGATGGACCATGACGGTAGAGGCCTTGTCTTTTGCATATAATGTTGTCATTTAGACCCCAATAGGAGCAATAGACGTGCGTTGTTCCAAGTGGGACCGATTGAAGAGAATCACGAGGAGAACGGAGACGACGAAAGGCCTCCGTCGTCGTTTATGGTCTAGCTGTGCTAGGATGGATGGATATCCAAGTCTTGTTATACTTTTCTCAATTTTGTACATATCACCGAGGATACTCGTGTTTTTCCAATAAAACTTCGTGTTTTGTAAAATCAATTGTTTGAGTAGAAAGAGAACGGCCGTGGACGGGCCATTGGCACGCGTAGCTTGGGCAAGGCACCTTCTTTCACTTAATGTTAATATGGGTTGTCTCCTGAACTTTGAGGAAAAGGTTGTTTCTTCCAGTCTCTTGTTATAATACGGTTGTTTAGGACCGTATGGCGGTTGCAATCTCACACAGGAACTTGGACGAGTACCTGAAGGCGAGTGTGGACGACAGGGCCAAACATCACAACTACGCCACCGGCTACTGACGGACCTACAGAATAAGATTTCTAAGTATTCTCGTCTGTCATCTATGAATAAAGACGTTGAATGTAATTGTGTGTATTTGAGAGAGAGAGAGAGAGATGTATATATAGAAAAGTTCCGATATAAATATCCACATTAAACGATGGTTGAAGTGTTGATGTTTTAATAAAAAGAGAAGAATCTTCAAAAGTCCTTCCATGCTTTATGTTGTCAGAAGTCCCGACACGAAAATGCAATACGGCGCATGATTCAAATTCTTAAAAAAAACTTTTTTGTTTTCAGATGATGACGAATCGCAAAGAATATCAGGTAATTTTAATAAAACATTAATATTTTCTTACATATGTATCGCAATTTAGTCGATTGACGAGGTCTACGACGACAGCAGCGGTAGCAACGTCCCTGGTTGCCTTCTGACTCCCCTCAACGCTGGAATGAACTATCTGACTGGAAGAGGCCAAGAGAGCCGTCCCTTGTGAGTTTTTTTGGCTATTGTTTCTGTCATTCCTAATTGTTTGAGTAGAAAGAGAACGGCCGTGGACGGGCCATTGGCACGCGTAGCTTGGGCAAGGCACCTTCTTTCACTTAATGTTAATATGGGTTGTCTCCTGAACTTTAATAAGAAGAAAACAAAGTTCTTCTTGTGCCTGTCCTTGTGGAAGCACCACTTTCCGACGCGTTTACGGGGTGTCTGATAAGAAGACAGCCACGCACTTCGCCAGTAGCCGGTGCCACTTCAAACCCCCGATAGCACCGGCTTTCTCTTTCCTTACATCCTAGCAGCTGCTGATTTTGGGTGTCAATTAGAAGAAGAGACTTCTTGTTGTACAAACATTACTGGCAGTGCCAGTCTGAATTCCTTTGCAATGCCTCCGCTAATGTGATTCATTTGTTAGGGCACTTTGAATAATAACACGTAACAGTGATAGCAGATGGGGAAGGGGGAGTATTCACAAGGGCGAGGCGAAATGACACACAGAAAAAAGCTGAAGGATAATACAAGGTCAATATTTGATTGTTTTCGTCGCTTGCAGATGGTCTGTTGACTTTGCCGTGAGCCATTCAAAGTCGCTAACACCCCATGTGCAGTTTTTTACAGTTATGGGTTCCCATGCATATGTCATTTATTTTCACTCAACTTTTTAAATTCTAGGAGGCTTCCTCTCAGGTCGAATTTCTATACAAGCTTCATTTTTATATCTCGTACTTTTTTCAAACCCTTGGAGTTTCGTCTTCAATCCAAAGTTGGACTTATCTCTGGCCGCTCTCATTGTCAAACTACAGCGATAAGGAGAGTGCCGGCGGCAGTCGGACCTTCTGATAGAACGGCGCCAGGTTCTCTCTTCTCGTTCTCAATACTCTCTCTCTCTCTCTCTCTCTCTCTCTCTCTCTCTCTCTCTTTCTCTCTCTCTATTCCTCTCTCTCTCTCTCTCATATCTACTAGACGCTTTTCTTCAAAAGGGCAATATCTCTATGATAGTTTTCAGTGATTGATTCCACCCCTAGAACCGAAAATGGGTACGATCTACCGTTCGGAGATCATGTCCCTCTGCCAGGTCTTCCTGCAGACGGACTCTGCCTATCAATGCGTCGCCGAGTTAGGAGAGCTGGGATTAGCCCAGTTTAGAGATGTAATTTAACTTTTTATAAAACGCACACATCAAATTGTAGCTTAATGTGGAGCTTAACTCCTACCAGAAGAAGTTTGTAAATGAGGTGAAGCGTTGTGAGGATATGGAGAGGAAGCTGAACTTCATCCGCGAGGAGGTTGAGAAGGACGAGGTGCCCATGCCCGACGTTTACGAGCACGTCCCCGCCCCCCAGCCGAGGCACATGAATGAGATTGAGGTTCACTCAACTCTCGAACCATTGAACTCCAACTTTTAGGCTAAGCTCGACCAGGCCGAAGAGGAACTTATTCAAATCAACCAGAACACGACTGCTCTGAAGAAGAACCACGTCCAGCTGCTGGAGATGAAGGCTGTTCTGGATAAAGTGAAGGAGCTCCTCGATAGGGTATGTTTCTGGCCATAACTCAATTTCTATGGCCACTGAAGCGGTCGCCCTTATCTGGGATATAGAACCAGAAAACGGTCTTTCGTTTCCTTATCTCTCTTGCTAGTGCAAGGACGCCATCACGCGAATTCCGGGGTTGGGGCAGCGGGAATGGAAAGAAAAGCAAATAAGCAAATGTTTCTTTCAGAATACTAAGAGGGATGCTGCCATGTCCATCAGCGAGGCTGCCCGCGGAGAAGCCGGGCCTCTGACCATCGGAGTTAAGAACGACTTTGAGAAGGAAAGACGCGATGAAACTGAGCTCAAGTGAGTTGAAGGCCATATTCTAACGACTCTTTAGGTCTCTCTACGAGGCGAGCAGGATGGGAATTGTGGAAACATCGTGAATTAGTAGATAGTCACTTTAGACATAGCCTGATTGAGCTTCTATTAGTTGCATTAGCATTGACAAAGTCATAAGTATGCATGGTTATTCAACCGCAGGGCTAACTTAGGGAACTTGCAAGATTTACAAATATACTATAGTTAAGCTATTGAAGTGTATAATAAGCATGTTAAAGCTGAAACCTCACAGAGTAATGCAATGAATCATTCCCCTTCAGGTTCATCACTGGAGTCATCAGTCGCGACAAGGTCATGGCCTTCGAGAAGACTCTGTGGCGTATGTGCCGTGGAAAGGTCTTCTTCCGTACCAGTGACATCGAGACAGACACTGAGCCTTTTGCCAAGGCGGTTTGTGAACACTTTGATGACTGACAGTATTTCTTACAGACCGAGAAGCGTCCCATGGGAAAGTCCGTGTTCATTCTCTTCTTCTCCGGAGAACAGCTCCGAGTGAAAGTGAAGAAGATCTGTGCCGCCTACCACGGAGTGATCTACAACTGCCCTGACAATCAGCCAGACAGACAACATCTTCTGGATCAAATCAACGCCCAGGCCAAGGATATGCATAGCGTCATTGAGAAGACCCTCGAATACAGAAGGTGGGGTTTCATGTTTCACTGTAGAGGGGTTCTGTTTAGCAAGGTCGTCAACAATGCTGCCCTGAACGTCTGTCTCTGGAACATCCAGGTCATCAAGCTCATGTCCATCTTCCACACTCTGAACATGTTCTCCGTGGATGTCACTCAGAAGTGCCTCATTGCTGAGTGCTGGGTTCCTACTGATGACATCCCCTTGGTCAAGGATTCTCTTCGCAAGGGAGTTGTGAGTTTTCCTTTTTCTGTTCCAATCTGGAATGCAAACAATCTTCTGAAAAGCTCTACAATCCAAAGTCCATGAGAATATTTTCTCATAAAGTTTTTAGGACAAATCGGGCTCCCACGTGCACGCTGTCCTGAACGAGATGCACACTCACCGCACCCCTCCGACCTACTTCCGTCTGAACAAGTTCACCCAGGGATTCCAGAACATCGTCGACGCCTACGGTATCGCCACCTACAGAGAAGTGAACCCTGGTTCGTTCCCTTTTCTTCCATTAACTTGTGGTGTTCAGCTCCCTGGACTATCATCTCCTTCCCCTTCCTCTTCGCCGTCATGTTCGGTGACTCTGGTCACGGAATCATCATGTTCTTGGCCGCCATGTCCTTTGTCCTCTTCGAGAAAAAACTGATCGCCGCCAAGATTAAGGACGAAATCTTCAATACCTTCTTCGGAGGTCGTTACGTCGTCTTGCTCATGAGTTTGTTCTCCATCTACACTGGATTCCTTTACAACGATATTTACTCCAAGTCCATCGACATCTTCGGATCCAGTTGGCAGAATCCTTACAAGTGAGTTATATAAAACCTATCCTAAAACATTTCCTCAGCTAATGAAAACATTTCAGTCGAACTCTGCTGGATATCACCGAGTACACGGCCTACACAGCAAACAGTGAAAATCCCGATCTGACCATGGCCCCCGAGGATGCCTTCAACCATGGACAAGTGAGGCTTTTATAATTTAAGGGAAATGAGGAAGTTTAGGGACCTTATCCCTTCGGACTTGACCCCATCTGGAACGTTGCCATCAACAAGTTGAACTTCTTGAATCCCATGAAGATGAAGACCTCCATTCTCCTCGGAGTCGGTCAGATGTGGTTCGGTCTTATGCTCTCCCTCGCCAACTACATGTAAGTTCTTTATATTTCCACATTATAGGCCACGTTTCAGCCATCGCCGCTCCATCGTCGACACCCTCTTTGTCTTCATTCCCCAGTGCCTCTTCCTCGGTTGCATCTTCGTCTACCTTTGCGTTCAGGTTCGTCTTGTTCTTCCTTTCTCTCTTATTTCTTTCCTTCACTCATTCTTTTCTTTAGATCGTCCTCAAGTGGATCTTCGTCTGGGTGTACCCCAAGATGCTCTGGGGCAACCTCTACCCCGGACCCTTCTGCGCCCCCTCCCTCCTCATCGGTCTCATCAACATGTTCATGTTGAAGAAAAGAGATCCCGGATTTGTGAATATTATGGCCAACGGTACTGACAGTGTGGTACTTACACCAGGCTCTGCGCCCATCAACTACACAATGTACGATCAATGTTTCCAGCAGCAATGGTACCCCAATCAGGTGAGAATTTGAACAGAAGAAAAATAAGTATGTTTTAGTCGACCATTGAGCTCGTCCTGCTCCTCACCGCCTTGATTTCCATTCCCGTCATGCTCCTCGTCAAGCCTTTCTACATTCGTTGGCGCCACAACAGAGGACTGCCCGTTGATCTGGGCCACGGTGGCGGAGATGACGACGATGAGGACCACGAATTCAACTTCGGAGATGTTTTGGTCTACCAGGCTATCCACACCATTGAGTTTGCTCTGGGATGCATTTCCCACACTGCCTCCTACCTTCGACTCTGGGCTTTGTCTTTGGCTCACGCACGTTAGTTGAAAAGTGAGAAAGGGCATTATCTAATTATAGAGCTTTCTGAAGTTCTGTGGACTATGCTCCTAGCCATCGGTCTGAAGATGGGTGGTTGGGCAGGAGCCGCTGGAATGTTCATCCTCTTCTTCTTCTTTGCCTTCCTGTCCATCGCCATTCTCATCATGATGGAGGGTCTCTCTGCCTTCCTCCACGCCATCCGTCTCCACTGGGTAGAGTTCAACTCCAAGTTCTACGGCGGTGCCGGACATGCCTTCGAGCCCTTCTGCTTCGTCAAGATCATCCGAATCGCCGAAGGCTTGGATGTGTAGATAAAGTCACATTAGATAGATAAAGAGAGTTTATTCTGTGGGAAAATTCTCAGCTCCGATTACTCAGGAGGGAAATTGAATGGAAAGCAATCACAATACCGTGGTCGTTTCGAAAACAATCGGGTGTCTTATTCACAAAATCTCAATTTTCCAAAACTTTTAGTCGTTTCTACATTTCCGGGGCATTTTGATTAATTGGTGAAATTTGAGAAATCGTTACGGATGTATATTTCTATTCATGCTATTATTAAGCAAAACAGAAGCATTGGCTACAAAATGTTATTTGTCACCAGAGCAGGCAACACAAAAAGACCGATCAGAGTAAAACGACGTAAATTTTCATATTTGCTTCTAATACTCTAATGTCTAAATGTTTAGATAACTCTTTCTTTCACTCTCTCTCTCTCTCTCTCTCTCTCTCTCTCTCTCTCGCATTATCTCTTTCCCTCTATGGTTATGTATCTCTCTCATACGTGCTGATTTCCCCTTTTCCACATTGCAACCTTACTCATCCATTTTTCTTCCATCCGTCACAAAGATTAAACCGTTTCCGCTACCGTACCATTTGTTTTCGAAATTATAATCCATCCCTCCTGATGCATCGCAATTTCCGCCATACGTACTCACTCTAATTATAGAAGCAGTTAGATAACAATTTACGCTGCGATGAGCGAAAACATACATATAGCTGCCTCTTTCAAAATAAAGTGTTTTCAGTTTATTATCAACCGAATGCTTCCTTGAATTTGCTTGTTTTCTTTCACTGTCTCTTTTCTGGTGTCTGAATTCCATTCCCAATTGCTACCTAGGTGTCCTTTGCTTAGGAAACCTGTGATTGTCGTCTTCAAGTTGGGCTCGCCATGCCCTGACTCCGCCCCTTTCCTTCGCCATTTCTCAATACATCTGACCATAGTCCACAAATCCTTTTCACTTCCATTGTTACAACTTTCGGTTCTCATACCCTTAGAAAGTAGGGTCGGAATTCTCAAGGCGTATAAATCAAGAGAGCAGGAAAAGGGAGAGACATAAAGAAAGAAACGTAAAAAGGAGGATGAATGAAACGCTGATAAAACTTACGTTGCATTGAAATTGGAAAGTAAGTGAGACTTTATTTCTCTACTCTGCCTCAGTTCTTTGCCTGTTCTCCCTCCTCGTCTGAATCACTCAGAAACAGATTGGCGACTGAGAAACACCTGGGTCGCCTGTTTTCTCCTGTGAAAATCTCATTTCCGACTGAGATTGAAATCACGTGATTACAATTTCTTGATTTTCTGCCTTTTCTTTCCTATTTTCTGAAGAGGAATACCTCGAATGCCGAAAGAAAGGCTGACTCTTCCGTCCGTTGTCACACGCTTCCGTCGGTCGATGGCCGCGTCGAAGGAAGTACTTTTGTTTTTCTATCCAATCTATCTTTGTTTCCCAGCCGTCACTGTACAAATGGATATCTTTTCTGTTTTAATGAGTACTGTAACTACGACAATGTACTTCATCAACTGTTTCACTGAATTAGTTTTTTTCTCCGGCAAATCTCTCTTAGATTCTTTGAGTGTTTCGTTAATACAACCAAGCCTTTTTAAAATGACACCTCATTTACGTCGCTGTCTTCCCGTTTTTATTTTATGTTTCCATTTGAGCCTCAACTGTGGTGAGGAGGAATTGATCCCGTCCCTTTGAGAAAGCCGCCATCGCCAGTAAATCCCTGCAATTACCACATGAGACACGTGTAGCTGAAATGACTCCGCCGGCTTCAAAACTTGAAAATTCCTTTCTAATAAAGTGCCGCGAGCTGTTTAATTCAATTTAAATGGAATAAGGACTGTTCACCATCAGTGCTTTGAGTAAATTATATCTAATATCCTTTGGTTTTCGGTAGTCGGTTATTTTGTATCTCTTCAAACACAATTTAACAAACAACAAAAACACATCCTCGTTATCTGCTCTCTCTCTCTCTCTCTCTCTCTCTCTCTCTCTCTCTCTCTCTCTCTCTCTCTCTCTCTCTCTCTGTAGATCGTAAGATACAACAACCTTGTCATAAATTGAGCTTGTTAATCTATATTTAGCCCTTTATCGCCTCGATTCTTCTATTTTCAGCTGAATACCTCGTAGCATTTGAGGCGTGATGGATTTGCTCGATGAGATCTTTTCATCCAACGTTTCCTCCAATGAAACAGCCGACCAGGTGTGTCTCTTAATTACCTATTCATCGCAGATCCTTCAATTACTCCTAAGTACAAACTGACGAAGCGGCGAATGTCGCCAGGCAACCTAGGCATGTTGTCAGCCGGGGACAACAGGCACAGAATGGCGAAGTAAATGGAAACGGGCGCCAAATGGGGAAAATACCAATGAGGGGATAACATTGGAAATAATTTGTTTGGAAATATACTTTTATACGCGGGGAACAAAACAACGGGGTTAATCGAGCAATGAAAAATGACTTCTAGGGTGTTTCATCGACTGTTTCTTTCCCTTCCCACCTCTCTCTCTCTCTCGCTCTTCCATTTTTGTTTCTTGTCTGTTGTTTAATCAGTGCCGTTTACAATATGGGCTTGGCCAACGAGGAAATTCTCGTAATTCTATTCCAGTCTTGGTTACAAAGTCACGTAAACACCTGCCACCCGCAGGATTAAAAATCTTTTCTCCCACTCAGTTAGACTTCAAGCACAAAAAGTGTCCCTTATATATCATTTTATAGAAAACCTTGGTCTTGCATATTTCTGAGTAACAACTTGGCTTTTCAGAATTCCACAATGCTGCCCCTCCCTCTTCACTTCTGTTTCTCAGGAGGAACCACCGTGGCCAGCCTCGTTGGCTTCTACGTAAACCTCGTCCTATCCCGCTCCCTCTTCAAATCCACCCTCCTCTCCAGCTCCCATCGTCGTGGCATTCGTTTCTTCTGTTTCTTAAACGCAGTGTTTGCTGGGGTTGTCATTATGACGTCTGGCTCCTATCTCATTAGGGATTTTCTCCCACCGCTATATTCACTTATGATTGGGTTGTTCATCGTTGTAAGGGAGATTTCACGAACAGCGCCTATTTGGATAGTCATTGAACGAATACTCTACAACAGGAGTGCGGACATACGGGAGGATAGGAACACTAAGCCAATCAGCATCCTCAGAGTAGTGGCGGTGGGTTGGAGAGGAAGGAAAAGAAAGGAGAGAGAATGAGCACTAATAAGAATATACAAAAATCTTTCAGTTAATATTCTCTTTTCTGCCTGCAGCGGTTCTCCTCGCTCTGCTGAGCTCGGATAACCCCACATCTACCCTTCTGGATCCAGTCTGGCGCATCAGCCTAGCCATCTCCGCTCTCTGCCCATTCCTTGTAATCTTGTGATATGTCCATGTCTTATTTCCCCTTGCAGTTGCTGATTGTTCTGTATATCTTCATCGTCCGCACAGCAGCCGCCCTCCGTCTCTCGCAGGGCCTCGTGGCTGGAGTTCGAAAGAAGAAACTGGTAGCAGAGAAAGTGGTTGTCGCCCGAATGGTGCTTCCACTGCTTCTGACGTTTTCCGTCTATGTCATCATCGAAGAGCTACTATTTTTGTTCCCAGAAGGTAGTATATTTGGACATCACTACAGCAGAATCGGCAGAAAGCGGCCTGAGGTTGCCAGAATACACAGAAAATGGTCGAAGGTTACCATAAAGAGGAGAAAGCGGCTGGAGGTTATCTGAATCTGCAGAAAGCGGTTTAGGTTATCAGACGACGCAGAAAGCGAACTGAGGTCACCAGGAGTGCAGAAAGCGGCCTCAGGTTGCCAGAATACTAATAAAGCGGCCTTAGGTCAATATACAAAGGTGATCATGTGATATTGTAGCCCACTTGAATTCTGAGAACCAACGGCTAATTTTCAGAGTACTTTGTGCATGTAATCCTCCTCCTTTACACCCTTCGCATCCTAAATTTCCCCATTTCGCAGATGCTCCTACAGCCACATATTCGAGGTTCGTTCAAAACAATTAACTCCACTTTTTCTCTGTCAAAAACAATTCCCTTGTTTCAGAGGATTGTCGTCTGAATGTCTTCCTCTGGCGGAAACTGCAGCGGAGATCTTCGGAGGCCAGAGTCCGAACCATCATGAACAAGTCGGTTTCTTCTGTTCTCGATGGAAATCCAATGTTTCAGGGAATCTCAAGAGTCGATTATTACAAACTTCAAGATGATCGGCATCCTGTCAGAGTGACTTCGTGTGATATTTTCTCATTTTACGGGTAGTAAATTCCTTTCTCTCAAGTGTTGCCGTGTGGTTCCCTGAAGAAGGAGGGAGTAATAACTACGTTACCTCCTGGTCTCTAATTGCCTGAAAACACGCCTGCGCTGATTGAATCGGCGCCTGCTGATAGCAGGTTGGATGGTGAAAAACGCAAGAAATGGAATGCAGACCATTGGGATCAAGGCGGGGGTTCAAGTGGAGCAGATGCAGATTCTGGAGGGCAGAAAAAGAAGATCGGAAGCCCAAAAATTCTCAAAGTGAACTCACTCGTAAACATCCGGTTTCCAGTATGCGAATCTAAGACTCATAGACAATTCTCACCTATCCTCCACCATCACCAAGAACCTTTCCTGGTACTACCACTGGAGAAAAGCTGATGAGATGTAACGCTCCAGAGGCAAATCTCTACAACTGATTTAAGAGAAAACCTTCGAGGAATTTGATGTAGTACGCGATACCTCAGTGTGCCGTGCAATTCTTACAGTATTATGACATCCCGTCTAATTAACGTAGGCTGAACAAAGCAGTTTATAGTTTAGAAAGGGAAGGAGAAATGAGTGCAACGCGTTACGTCACAACGGTGAAACGTGAAAAATCCCTTCATGCCTAATTGCTCCTCCGATTGGCATAAAACGTAAGACGTGAGGTGTGGCGTAACGTGACAAATGGCAGGGCCAGAGCCTCACTTTGCTCTTTCCTGATGTGCTGTGCGGCCTTCCTGTCTACTTCTCCTCTGACGACCTGGGATTGTGTAACTGGACTGACCTCGCGGCTGAATCGGACCTTCTGACTGGACTGGCTTAATTGCCGGATCGGATGGATAGACTGAATCGGCTAGACATGGTTGGACTGGCCGGACGGACTGGATGAGTCGCAAGGCTTGACCGGACTAACTGGCCGGACCGACTGAGGATGGACCACAATGACCTGCTGAGGTTGTCCGAACGGACTGACTAGACTGGTCTTTGGATCGGACCTGTCGGACTGATTGGACCGGCTGCGGCGGGACCCGAAGGACTGGCGGATGCTGAACCAGATGGTCCAACTGGACCGACTGGATCGGCTGATGCCGGACCTGGGCCTCGCGAACCCTCCTGTTGTCTTTGGAAGAGTGACTGGGAGTCGTATTCGACTTTTCTCCATTTTAAGTGAGTAACAGGGAAACACCGAATTTTATTTTCAGAAACCTTCGGCACCTGAATTGATCGAAAACCAGTGCAAAAGGAAAACCACTTGAAGCTGCAGATAATCTTGCTTGAGGGTGGGCTTCGTGGACACTACTGTGCCGTTGGGATTGAGTTCGAGTACGCGGTGTGTATCCACAATGGTTCCTAATGCAGTGACCTTTAGAATAGTTCTTATAATAGTAACTTGTAATATTCTACCGGTTAGTCTAAGCCCCGTAAACAATTTGCGAACATTTTTTTCCCTTTACAAGAAGCGGGAAAAGCATGTCGTTTTTAGCAGTTTCCCTTCGCACTCCTTATTCCGCGTGCTCTCTCATAAAAATATTAGCGCCACATTTGATCCACCAATATTCTGTGCGGGACCATGTACCCATTATCCTTTATTCTGCAGAAATAGGCCGTTGGACATCGACTATAACGCGGCTGCGAAACCACCTGGAGCCCGGTCTTCGGCCGTGGAAATGGCCAGGCCACCTAGACACACACACACACACACACACACACACACACACACCCGCACGTACACAAACTCACTCATCATACACATACCTTCACATGCACACAATGGGGAAATTGTACACCTTGCGACCTTCCCCCTCTTCTTTATCAACCATGCATCCTCCTGCGCTCCCCTTCTACCCCATTCGATCGCGAACGGCCTTCGCCAGAAGAGTTTAGAATTGTATATTTAGGTTTGTCCCATAGCTTCTTGTAAGTATTTGCGAGTTCTGGAATAGATGTTGCATTTCACACACATATGGAACATTTTAAGTTTCTTTTAAAGAATTTATTACGCAGCTTGCAGTGGTATACCCCACATGAGAATGAATTGACTGTAGTAGACATAACGTAATCCTAGATTGTTCGCAAGCTAATAATTACCTCATTTCCACATGGCCATGAACAGCTTAAAAATATACGTAAAAGAATGTCAACGGTTTCAATTTCGGTTTCCGCCCCGTGCCCTTCAAGTGTAGTTTGCACCTGCCCTCCCACCACTCGTTGATCCACTTAGCGAGTGAATGTGTGCAAAATTGGCGAGTCCCGCAGCGAAAATCTCCGTCCATCTAGCTAATTGAGGACAGGTGGGCGGGGCGTCTTCCGGCGCCACGCCCCCTCTGCCTCAAATGGCCGACAACGAGCAGGCGACAAAGACGACCTCCGAGGTGGGTGACAGCCGACTGGCAGTTGCAGAGAGACTGACAGCCGCGTGGTAATAAGGCTAACGGAAGCGACAGCCGGGTGGCAAGAGCCATTTTTATCTCATCTGGCAATAATATCACGTGGGCAATATGCAGGCCAGGAACAGAAACATATTGAGCATAGTCCGTTTAAGATGGATTGAAAGCCTAGAGCCATGTGCCGTCTCTGTCTCTAACTCTAACCCTTGTCCACCTCTGCCCTCTAGCCCTTTTGTCGATGTAGATTCGTCTTTTTCCTTCGTTCTCTTAGTGCCTTTTTCTCTGCTGTAATCTTTATCTAGACTTTCCTTTATCTCCATTTCTCTCATTTCCCCCGATCACATCGAACGTTTTGTTGAAAAGGTAATCCTCTGTTTTCCAGTCGAGTGGAATGTTTTGAAAAACACCATCTCTATTAAGGCGCCAGGCGGAAGTTCTTTTTAATAAGGGGATCTGGCATACTGTAACAATTCAAAGAAACTGGCCCATTTATTTAGTACTCTGGCTGAAAAAAAAACATTTTAAAAGAGGCTTAGGGGCGCAAGATTTCATTTCCTGTACGAAAACTGGGTTTTAAAATCCATCACATCAAGGACGCCAATCGAAGTGAGTAAACGATTAGAAGAAATAAGCTCAATTTGATAAATGAACCCGATGTTCTCGATGTTTTGGCTGAAATTCGTCTGAATCGCCCCCGGAGACGAATATGTTTTGCTATCGGAGCGAATCGCTTTACGAAGCGTCTCACTCAGCAATGCAAAACCTTTATTATGGACACTCCAGGGAGCCAAGGCTTCGGTGGAAAAATGAGATTATTTTGTGGGTGGAACCGTCTGACATGTACTTCAAGGACTTCGTAGGACAACATGGTCAGCATAAACGGCGACTTTTTTAAAATAACTACAATAACTACATTCTCCTGTTGAGAATCTAGTTGTGCAGTCAGACACCGAACCTATGTTATGAGCAACGCTTCCATGGAATAAGGACGATCGGATTATGTTGGTGGATTTGCTTGAAGGATGAACCTTTTTGAGTAGACGGGAGTTTGCTGGAGCCCATGGTCCGCAGAAACAGCGACTTTTTGCAGTCATACGCCGAACCTATTTGTTATTTCGCCTTAGAATTCATTGATAATTGAGCATTGCACAACAATCCCAGCGTTTAACAGCCGAAACGCGCTCCATTTGCAATCTTGGATTGCAAACGGCGTACATTACGTTGCAGCTGCATTTTTGACCAAATATCGCAGCAGCGCTTGTAATTTAAGCCAAAAATACGTCTCCACATATCCACTGACGAAATAAGCTCAGATGTTACATAGAGAAAAATGCAGAAATAATGGAAAATAACATGAATGTAGCAAAACTTCAAACAGATAACTCGCACAATGTGAAAATGTGAATGTGTGAACGTGATATAGAGATCTTTGGTTATTCCCATATGTCTTCAGTTTTCTCATGCGATCGATGATCCCAGACCATTTGAAATATCGATCTTTAAACTAGTACTTCATTCGATAGAAGAAGCTTAGAATTTACATGAAAAATGTACTTTTCATGTAAACTCCCCTGGACACTTAGCTCTCGTTTTTCGCAGCCGCGTGCCCCTCGTATCGCATTTCGCCCTTAATGGACGTCCGTTTAATTCAAGTGCCGGGTTCTTTTTGGAATTCGAGGCGTCAAGGGTCCGAATTCGATTTGCGCTATTTGCTCCTAATTACTGCCTCATGAGGCCGAAGAGGCGGATGGCAATGTCTTTTGGAGGGGAGACGCAGGAAGTTGTTCGGAATTCCGAAGGGCTGGGTGGCACTTTGGACGACAAGAGAATATTGCAATCAAATGGAAAATGGAAGAGTTTTACAGTCTGTGCCTTTTCATTGCCCCCTCCCTCTTTTCAAAACCCCGAATCCCAAAGGTTTGTTCCTGTGCGTTCTTTCAGCCCCTCTCGAGTGGTCTCCGCGGCCTTTGAACAGGTGCTTCCTCCGACCGCTTTTTGTGTCTGTTCGTTCATGTGAAAACCACATGAACTTTACTTAAGGGAAATCAAAGGTCACTTTTTCAAGTGTCACTGGCTATTCTAGGCAAAAACGCAATCTCCATCGGAGCGTGTCCCGTGTGAATGAGTCGTTCGGCCTGATAGCGTGTCTTGCTTCTGTTATTCACGCCACGCAGCGATGACGCACAACTGTCATACTTCCTACACACAGGCGCTTTTTCATAGAAGATGGCGTTTAAGACGGATTATGCCATCGTTTATGGCTCACTTTGCATAAATATTCAAAGGATGTCGTGAGGACATCCAGGGGAGACGTGTCAATTGGGAACATCACTTCATATCCCAGAGACCACTAATGGCTTAAGGGAAATTACGAAGCCAATAAGTGTCTATTTTAGATCAGGGAAGAAAGCCAAAGGTTTAGGATAACAAATTCACTTTCACTCAAGTTTTTATAGAGCGGCCAAAAGATTACCTAGGGCGGATCCGAACTCGATGTTTTTCTTGGCCTGCCTGGTCGTTCCAACAAAAAAAAATTGAGGAACAGGCCGGCCTGAGCCATCCTTGAGCACTTGATTGAATGTCAGACATTGTATAAAGGAATGTGTCACATTATTCCTATTACTTGGGTCACAGTCCTTTAAAGGAACAGTCAGGCTTGTTTTTTTTTCGTGGTAAGCAGGTCGGCCCGTCTCCCGAGCATTTCGGGAGAAGGGCCGCACTGCTTACCACACAAACATGGAGTGTTCGAATCCACCCCGGGCAATCTTTTTTTTCTTTATGAATATTTGTAATAAAATAAACATATGTTTATATTATAATAAAACATATTTAAAGTGTTTATAATGCGCGCAAAAAATTGACTTGTGGCGAATTGGAACCCTCGATTGTCTGGTGGGACCCACGGCCCGGGCGGGGCCAGACCCATGCTTGGTAATACTGACTGAAATACGAGACATTTTATCCTTATTGAATATTCAAAATGAATGACCATCCAACCAGAATGAAATTCAATTCCCTAGCTGTCTCTTTAAAATACGCTTAGAGTTGCAATAAACGGAATGATGTTTTGTACGTGAAAGCCAGTTGTTGATAAACAAGAAATAAAGACAGGAAGAAAAACAAGATTTAATCAGTGTTTTGTGTTGCAGGAGGTGGTTGACATCGATCTTTCTGATCCGCAGGTGGGAGAAGCAGCCAAGAAGATTCAAAGTGCCTTCAGGTAGTTTGCGAATGATGCAAAGATTTCTTTTTCTTAATCCGGGGTTCAGTTTATCTTTGTTTTCAGAATAAAACGCTTCGAAAAGAAGCCAGTTGACACTGAGAAGGCGGCCAAGGAGAATCACTGAAGCACAATGAAGACTTAGACTTTATTCTATCCCAAACGATACATAAATCATTATCTCTTCTTCTAAATCACGGTGTTTAATCGGACGAAAAATACCTCACGCGATAACATCACTCTGCCTACGTGACTTTTGCAAGTACGGGGTCTAGACAGGAGAGAAGAGAGAACGCACAGGGTTTAAAACATACCCTGTTCTATGATATATGGAACGTCATCTGGTGGGAAGGTTTAGAAAAGAGAGAGAGCGACAGAGAAACAGAGAAACAGCGACAATGCTGGGAAAGGAAGAGAAAGCTATGTTTATGTTGTTATCCAGACAATGACCATTTTGGCCTGAAAGCAAGCTTTCGCGGCTTTTAATCATAAATCATTTAACCTTTGATCCTTTGATCGATTATCTGCTGATTGACCTATAATTTTCCTTTGTTATCTGATCGTTTACTATGGCGGGAGCCCACCCAAAGCGATTGCATCACATTGCCTACGTGACTTTTGGGAAAGCAGACAGATCGGCAGGGGTATATAAATGGAGATCGCCCTGTCAGATCATACAACTTCTGCAGAACCTTAACATTATGTTAACTGTGTTATCTATTACTTTCCTAACCTCCCCCTTTTGAAGGCCCATTGATATTCTCATTGGGAAACTCGAAGACAGTTTGCTCTCCTTGTTTTGACGCCCTTTTGTTTTCCTTTTCGCCGCTTAGGATTGAATCGTTCAAAATATTTGACGCAATCGTTGGATTAAACATTCCATAACTTGCGTCTATTTTTCTTGCTAGGAGTTTTCTGAATGTTTATTCACCTGTATTGTGAAAATGAGCAAGAACTCTTTCGATTCGGTCTCTCTCCATTTCATTTTGTTTTGCGTTTCACTCCCCTGATCCCCGGAGTTACCTTCTTTTCGGTTGTCGGATGAACCTATTTCTGAAGTTCTTTCAAATGACACACAATACACGTCTGAGAATCGTCCTCGTGAAACCAATGGCCAGATACCAGTTTTTTTTTCAAACATTTCTTTATCTCTGCTTCTGATGCATTGCTATCTTTAGCTATCTGACCACAACCCACGCCATATTGACCGTTCGTTTATCTCTGTCCGAGAAATTGGCATCGAACATTGTCTTTTGAGAGCAGGCTATGAAAAATCGAATGGGGTGCCTGCTGGAGAACACAAACATTCAAAACAAGCAGCGCGCTTCCGCTATCTGACCATCGCCGTTTGTTTTTCAAATATTTGACCACTCTGGACCTTGTAGAACTATCCCGCTGTTTTAATGGATAATTTCGTTTGTTTTAAGCAGCTGGAAATACTGGTTTTACTGATATAAAACTGTAAAAAGTGCAATAGCAATTGTGCAGCAGTCGTTGTCGTAGAAATCGGGTTCAAATCCCATCTTCCATTTCCTTTTCCCCGCTGTAAAGTCTGCAAGTGCAAATTCCCAGCGTTCGTTGCTTTGACCGCCCTTCCCATTATCTGTGGTTGTAACCGGGGGCTCCGTACTTTGGCCGAGTGACCGGTTGGGCGACGCCGCCGGACATCGATCCGACCCTTCTCGATAAGGCTTTGTTTTTCCCGTCCCACCGTCGGCCCATTTTGATCCACAGCCAGTTCCTTCGACGGTCGACCTCCAATTTCTTTCCCTTCCTTCTACGCACTTTTTTTCTGGCGCTGCAGACAAAACCCGTTCTTATTGCAATCGTTGATTTGATGAGTATCTTTGGCTATTTTAGTAATCAAATTATTTTTGAAAACATGGAAACCGATATTTTGCTGAAATCCTTTCGTCCTCGTATGTCTCTCTTTTCTCTCTCCGCGCCTTCATTTCCTAATCTCAGATTATCTACCCCTTTTGAGATTAGAGTCATTTTATTCTGTGTTTTCCTTTGGCTATTTTCATTTCTTTTTGCGTTTTTCTTTATCTTTCTCTTTCTCACCCAATGACCTCCTCTCTTCCAGAATGCAGATCTCTTCCGTTCTTATCGCCGACAACATTGAGCAGGAGTGCGTGGACGTCCTCCGTGCCGCCGGAATCAGCGTGACTGTGCAGACCAAACAGACGAAGGAGCAGCTGCTGCAGTCGCTTCCTCAGCACGATGCCGTCATCGTTCGCTCCGCCACTAAGGTATCGTGTTTAGAAGTCTTCAAACTATGTGGTCTCGCCACGAAAAGTCTCATTCTCAAACTGTGGCATAATCAATCTTGTTTCAGATCACCGCTGACCTGCTCGAAGCCTCCGCAGGAAAGCTGAAGATGGTCGGCAGGGCAGGAACCGGGTATGTTTACCTTCCCTGAGAACCTCTCTCTTCCTCAAATTACCCTGTCAAACCAATCTTTTCCAGTGTGGACAACATCGATGTGCCCGCCGCCTCGAAGAACAAGGTGCTGGTGATGAACACTCCTCAGGCGAACTCCCGCTCGGCCACGGAGCTCACGTGCTCGATGATTATGGCTCTGGCTAGGCATATTCCCCAGGCCCATACCTCCATGTCTCAACACAAGTGGGAGAGGGCCAAGTTCATGGGAGAGGAGGTCTTCGGCCGCACCCTCGCCATCCTTGGACTCGGACGCATCGGAAGTGAGGTCGCCTTCCGCATGCAGGCCTTTGGCATGCGCGTAATCGGATACGATCCCATCCTTACCAAGGAGGTTAGTTAGAGAAGAAGAAGAATAAGAGAGACAGAGACAGACATAGAGAGAGAGAGAGAGAGAGAGAGAGAGAGAGAGATTCCTTTTGAGTTGTCACTTACCCAACTAATTATCATTTTTCAGAAGGCCGCTGAAATGAAGGTAGAGCTTCTGGAGCTGGACGAAATTTGGCCCCAGGCCGACTACGTGACCGTGCACGTCCCCCTGATCCCAGCCACTGAGAATCTGATCAACAGCCAAGTGCTGGCCAAGTGCAAGAAGGGAGTGAAGATCATCAACGTCGCTCGTGGTGGCATCGTCAGTGAGGCCGATCTGCTGCAGGGACTCGAGTCGGGCACAGTTGGAGGAGCCGCTCTCGACGTCTTCATGGAGGTTGGTTAACGGCCTTTCTATTAAGGCTAATCACTCGTCTTCAGGAACCGACGGCCAACTTCGCCCTGGTGGACCACCCTCGCTGCATCTGCACCCCTCATCTGGGAGCCTCGACCATCGACGCCCAACTGAGAGTGGCGACCGAAGTGGCGGAGAACATTGTACAGTACAACAAGGGCAACCCTCAAGGCATTCTCAACTACAAACAGGTCTTCCCCTAAGTGCCACGTGTATTTTGATTGGAAATGAACATTTATTGCGTACTTCCACATTTCTCGTAGAAAAGGTCCAGAACGTCGTCGTCGATTTCACCCAGGAGGATTCCTTTCTTCTGGATGTCCCAATAGGGGCGGAGGAGACCTGCAAACAAACCAAAGTGCTTGAAATATACGCATGGGAACTGTTTTGGATTTCCTTATGCTTCGTTAAACATAAAGAGAGAGAGAGAGGACTTTTTCCCACTTGTGATTTCTGCTGTTTCGTGATCAACAATGTGGCAATCAACCCCGAAACATGTTAAAGTAAGAAAAGCACCTGTCTCGTCTGAAGAGACAAACGAGTCTTGTGATTTCCAAAAGGGGCCTACAAAACAAGACTGTAATGGAATCATATAGAATGTTCTTCTAATTTTTATTATTGTCCTAATTTTCTCTAGTTACATCCTTATATACATTTGGCCGTTTTCTTTCTCTTTGTTAACAGCGGAACGTGAAATTTCTAGGAATGGGATCTTCTCATTTCCAGAGGGTGGAAATGGGTGCGCGGTAATTAGCAAGGGGAGGGTACCAAAGTGCGGCCGCCATCCGTGGAGGCGCGAAGCGCCGGAGCGGTCGGCCGCACTTTGGTACCCGACCCAAGCGCTCACCCAAAAATTTGGTGCCACCCATCCAGAAAGCGAAAACCCGTGAAGCGGGTTTTTGATTTCTGGTATTTTACATTACATTTTGCTTTCAATTGCTAAAAAAATAGACTCCCTCCTGGTCCCTGTTCGCGGTCTTTCGAACGCCAACTGCCAATGAATGTGCGTTAAATGGGCCGTCGTCTTCCTCGCGACGCACAAACAACGACCGCCCTGGGGTTTGGGCGAACGTCCTTTCACCCACCAGCCATGTCGTTGTTGTCTATGCCAGTGTAGATAATGACAGGCACCGTGAGGTACATGTGGATGGACAGGAGCACGAGCACAGTGTTCCAAGTCTGAGGCAGTCGTTTTCCGCAGAGAAGACGGAGGACACGGCGGGTGAACCGGCGGTTCATCGGAATGGGACGGACAAGGAAAGCACTCGGGCGGAGAGAGAGCTTCCGGGGCACGGGAAGGGGAGACGGCGGTTGGCAGACGACAATCCTTTCCAATGAGTTTATTGGATGTCAAGTCCGTGAAAGAAAATGAGGAGAGAGGGGACATGGACCCACATTGAAGGCCAGAAGAACATTTTGTTGCGAACTAAATTATTCTGAAGGAAAGCGAGAGAAAACGAATCTGCTATGGATCTTCAATTTGAGAGACAACCCTATGCCGGTACCCCGGAGTTAATGGTTTCTGTGATACTGGGAGTTTCATGTACTCTGCATAAGACTTGTAAGAACGTTTCGGCGTTGTCGATCACCAAATCGCAAGGATGCCTTCTTGTTGCAGACAAGAGTCCTTGTATAGCCTGGCTGACAGACCAATGTGGCACTTTTATGTTATCCTCTCCTTTGATTTTATAGTTTCAGGATGGTTGTCTCGGTTTGACGATTCACATAGTCTTCCAAAAGAAAGACCGTTATGAAAATTCAAAAATTACGTAAATCAACTCTGAAACTGAAACCCGTCAGAAAGTGCTCCAGCCTTTCAGAATATGAGATTCACATGTTTTTGGCAAGTGGATAGTTCTAGACTTCACATTCGCCCTTCTCGGCACTGCGATAAAGCCTACCAGGCTCTGATGACTATTGCCATCTAATATTACAAAAGCACGCACTCAACATGTACAACAAAGTAGTAACCTCTCGCCCACGAACAACAAGGAGGAAATTGTTTCATTTTAGAAGAGATAAGACAGTAGAAAATTTTGATTATTGTAAGGTTTTTTCTCTGTCATTTTCGGAACATGGCTGATTTCCCTGTTTAAAAATAACGAAAACTCACATGAATCTCTCTTGAAGAATCACGAGTTGTCTTCCGATTACCACTGTCCTGCGTTTAGCAGCAACTGCGCTCCCATGCCCCGCCCCTTAATTCCTGTTCCTGCCAGTCAGCTGCCTGTCTCCCCGTGGCTATTCTCCTTTTCCGTCTCTATTTCGTCTTCTTTTTCTTCTCCCAACCCCTTCTTGGATGAGAAATATGCGTTCCGTTGCTCTCTGGAAATTGAATTACGTCGACATATCGCAGATGGCTTTCCCCTAATCATATTAGTCCAATTTGTGGCGGACACGCCGTGTTTCCGCCGTCGGATAGCCATCTTAGTCATCTTTGTTTTCTCAGACTACCGTGGTAAATCCACCTGCGTGTTTCATTTGGCAATTAGTGCCTGAAATTGCGCATGACACCCATCCAACCGTATAGTTGTCTATGTCGCCTCAATTATTCACTTCTTCTTTACAACTTAAACTTTTTATTTAGAAAATTGGGAGTTAAAGCCGACTGCGATGTCTTCGGGTGGAATGTCTTCATCGGGTTCCGGAGGTAGTTCCATTTCCAAATCCCTAATCTGTTTTGTAGGCGGTGGATTCAACCCACACAACCGTCCTCCACAGCGCCTGTTCAAGACCTCGGAGTCAACCGACGATTCCGACGCAGATGGCAATGACTGTGGGTTTTGTACAATTATTATACTGTAAGGAATTATAATGTAAAAACAGTGGAGATATTCGTAATTGTATTTTTAAAATTACACCCCAATGGGTAGCTAAATGATTTGAAGAGTTAACTTTTTCCAGGTGACGGAGTGAGAAGTTCTCCCGAATCGCTGAGTAGCCGCAACAGCTGTCTGAAGAACGAGCGCTCCAGGGACGATCAGCCGGGATCCAGCCGAGCCGCGAGGGCTCCTCAGCAGGTGAATGCACTTCTTATTCCTAGTTCTCTATTTCTCTTACTGAACGAAAGCCATTTAACCTTAAGATTTGATCTATTTTCGCAGTTGCCCACTACTGAAACCGGGGACCATTTGCCCCACTGCCCGCCCTGTCGTCCCTTTCATCTGGCTTTTCCTAAATAATTCAGCGTGTTTTGATGTGGCCAATGGGCAGACATCAACGCAAATTCTTAATAATCATGATATTTTACGTTAGATTGGGTACTCTGAACGCAGATGATCAATTGGGTACACAGGCACTTGTCATGGAGAGCCGTTTTATAACAGAACATATCTCGGACTCATTTAAATTCAGCGGTTAACTGCGTATCTTCAAGGACCGCGACAGAAAACGTACATAAATACAGTAGTTTTTACCACCCGGATGTCACTAAACTTTTTTCCTCCCCAAGAAGGCCAGGTGTCAGCCAGCTGGTACGGTAAGATATTCATCACGCGGCGGAATTTTTAAAAAAGTTTGAGAGGTTGTAGTTGGATCGTTTTCTCCACAATTCATATTTTTTGTCGTTGCCCTTCATTTGATTCAATGAGTTTTTCACTCTTAGAAACAAACTTTTTTCTCCGTCTGAATTCTTTTTGTAGCGCAAGTGTCCATAAACAAAAGTGCCATGTCTGATTACTTTTCATTATAATTATTTATTGTGTAACTAGAACCCTCCCTTCATTCCGCGAGACCTCCCCTGCGGCCTGTCATTTCCTGGGAAGGGGGTTTCATCACGCGGTCTTTGGCGTTTCCAGAATAATTTGTTTTCTCTTGTCATCGGTTGTGGTTGCCGTTGGCTCATAATTGCTGGTAGTTTGAATTCTGGGTTGAATATTATGGCAAACGGCACGCACTTTACGAAATGTGATTGTTTTCGGGGGAACGAAGTTTTAATTATGATTGGGCACAACTATTCGAAATCGTAATAGTTCTGGGAAATTAGGCCGCACAATTATGGGAGGATCCAAAATAGGCCTTGTTTTGTTGTCGTAAACACCAATCTCGCACTGGCACTGCGAGTGCGTGATAATCTCCCTCTCTCTCTCTCCCTCCCTCCCTCTCTCTCTCTCTCTCTCTCTCTAAATTGTGTCTTCTGTCCCTTGTGCCTCATAAACCCTCTGTCAACCGAGATAACGTCCGAACATTCAGGTCTCCTGGTCGTTTGGGGCCAAGACGACGACGCCTCACTCGCAGCCGCCCGCCGTGATGAACTCCCACGTCACCGTCCGCGAAGGTTCGTTGTCTCCGCAAAAGGGAAATTGAAGTATTTTGTACTTTGGAGAGGAAGAAAGAAGGGGTTGACACTTGTTTCTCAACAAAATTTTGCAAAGTGCATGGGGTTTTTATATTACAAACACTAGATGCATTCATTTTTTTTTCGTTTGTAGGTAATCACGGGTTCGTTTTCCAGTCTGTTTGAGCAATTACCCTATCGTATTTTGGCTGTGTTTTCGTGTTTGGTCGACCAAATAATAATAGTAAGGCTCTAAAAGAAGCCGTGCTTTTCTGGCAATTTCCAGCTGTTCGTCTGATTCATTTCCGTTCCTTCTCCCAAATCCTTTTGTCTTTCGTCGCTCGGCCGCCAAGAATGTGTTAATCGAATCCGGGCTGAAACGGGTTGTCATTCGGACGAGCGGATCGACGCTAACTCGCTTCTTCCAGGCGTCTTCCCTCGGCCACTCGTATAGAAAAACAAACAAAGTGCGATGCCGATACTTTTGTTTACTCCAAGGAGAGAGAGCTAAAATCGGGCTTCTTCAATATTCTCGAATGTTTGGCAGGGGATTGCACAAGAAGGGGTAAACATTACAGTTGATACGGGGACACTCCAGAGAAGATGACGATGACTTTACACTTAAAGTCTTAATTGTTCAATTAAAAGGTAGAATTCGTTAATCCCATAAGAAAGGCTTTAAGAAGGGTGTGAAACCCTTTGTTATGAAATGTGCGAGGCGTTCGTCATTTCCTGGGCAGCTGTGTTTGAATGTTGCGCCCTGTGTCACTTTGACACTATCGATCGTTTTCTCTTGTTGAGGCTATTTGTCCCTTCATTATCTCACATCCAACCCTCTTTTTCCAGCGCCCACCGGCCGAAAATCGTCGCTCGCCAACCATGGATCGGCTTCCAGCTCAGGACACACGAGTCCCAGCGGTGGGTGGTCCTTCGCTCCAGGACCCATGTACTTTGCAGAATCTCCTGCACGTGGAGTGGTGAGCAGTGGATCCGAGTCGGCTGCCGAGCGTTCCCTGACCACCCCTCCACTGGCCCCGGCCATCAAACACAACTCCCAGAGAGCGGTTGGTTTCAGAGAGATTTCCAAAGGACAAAGGAGATGTTAATCCAATCCGAGGGCGCGCTGGCAGTCTAATGAGATGTTCCACGAGGAACCACCCTTTTTTGGGAGACGGATGGACGGACGGAGGGGATAGATCACCTGGGCATGGAATTAAGGCCTTCGGGAGAGGAGGCTCAGACATGCCACGCCCTGGTGGCCTTCAGATGGCCTGCCTTCGGAGAACAACTCTTCATAGCTCCTGTCACGGGGGCAATCCTTGTTTGCCTATTTGCATACGCAAAAGTGCGTCAAGGCGTGGTTGCACTTACCAAAAGTATGACAGGGGGTGTTTTGACACGTCGCTGCACCTACGGAAACAAGTGATTGACAGAGAAACCACCTCCTTCCCATCAAAACTCTAGTGTTTGAAATTTATCCAGGCGATATCCACACTCGTTCACTAAAAGTCTGAATATCATCCATTCAACCACGAGTTCAAAAGACGTTGGAAGTGTCCTTGCTGCCATTTCATGTGGAAGTGACGTCCATGCCGGAAGCTGCATATCATTGGCTCAGTCACAGCTGTCACCGCACACCTTTGACCGCAAACTTTCAGTCCTCATCACTTTTCATTCCAAATGACTGGCAGTTGCTACAATTTTTCAATATTTCCAATTACAAAGTAACATTTTCAATAACCTATTTCCATTTTGCGGAGTGTCTTCGATGGTCTGCATTCTGGAGTGTTGCCTTGGCTCGATGAATAATTGAGGGGGAATTCTTGTTGTGGTCGGATTTGGTCTCTGGCACCCTTCTCCGATCGTCCGGGTTCCGTTTGAAACATCGCCCTGGCAGTAATCCCCGTCCCCCGCAAGTAATGCGCGTTCGATTCCTTCCTCACAGCCACACGTTCCTTTGTGAGACAAACAGCGACAGATATAATTAGGGACACTGCCGTCCGTCGCATTCTCCTTTGTCCTTTTTCCTCGGCATTTCCCCTGCTAATCCCCCCAAATGGCTGCCTCTTCAGGATCATTCCAACTACAGAGGACAGCGTTCGATGTCGCTCGGGGGACCGGCCCATGAATCCCTGATGTCGCAGTTGGCATCCCGCCAGGCCATCACCATCGACATGTCTCCCGGTGAAAGTCGGTTTGACCCTCCAATTCCGAAGGAAAGGTAGTTTCAGGTCAGAAAGTGTGTCTTTTGGTGGATGGAACGCGCTTCCTCGTGAATCCGGATCTCCTCACTTCGAAGCCAGACACGATGTTGGGAAGGATGTTCCTCGTCCACAGCTCCTCCTCCATGGGAGCAGACCTCGTCACTCCCAACAACAGGAACGAATTCGAGGTTTGTCATAGATTTCTTTATTTAATCGACATGTGTGATTTCTAAAAATGCCGCTCTTTCTTTCTTTGTCTGTAAATTACATGTTTTGGTGTTGTTGCTCCTTCTTATCTTCTGCGTAATGGATTCAAAGCCTGTTGGTGTTAGGTGTCACTGGAAAACGCAGTAAACAAGACAAAGAGTGCTTCAAATTCGAGAAATGCTAAAGAAAATGAGGGATGCACGCAAATCCTTAGACAAATAACATAGACTTCACCATATGATTCCTCCTTTGCAGGTTGCGGATGGACTGACTGCTGCCTGTTTCCGCTGTATCCTGGAGTACTACACGACTGGAGTGATGCGATGTCCTCCAAATGTCCAAGTGGCGGAGCTACGCGAAGCCTGCGATTACCTTATGATCCCCTTCAATGGACAGACTGTCAGGTAGAGGGCTTACTGTATCTTCCCCTAACCGCACTTTAAAGGAGTCAGAACCTTCGCGCTCTCCTCCACGAGTTGTCGAACGAGGGCGCTCGTCTGCAGTTCTCCCATTTCCTCGAGGAGATAATACTGCCTCAGCTACTCGCCAGCACTGAGGTACTGTAGCCCACAGTCCTTTAACTTATTTTATTTAGCACGGAGAGCGCGAGTGCCACATTGTGGTTCTGTTGGATGACGACATTGTGGATTGGGATGACCAGCACCCGCCGCAGATGGGTGAAGAGACCACCCACGTGGTCTACAGCACCCACCTGTACAAGTTCTTCAAGTACGCCGAGAACAGGGACTGCGCCAAGAGTGTAGGTTTACATTTCTGTTTAAAGGGCCACGGTACACTTTGGTATCTTAACCGTATTGTTCCAGGTTCTGAAGGAGAGAGGTCTAAAGAAGATTCGACTGGGCGTCGAGGGCTATCCCACCCACAAGGAGAAGGTCAAGAGGCGATTCAACAGGGCTGAAGGTTCATTTCCCAAAAGTACTGTAACCCTTGCCGTATTCCAGTGGTGTACAATTACGTGCAGCGTCCCTTCGTGCACTGTTCCTGGGAAAAGGAGGAGGCTCGCAGTCGCCACGTGGACTTTGCCTGTCCCATCGTCAAGTCCAAGTCGAACCCTTCGCTGGCCGAGGCAGCCTCGGACCCGATTCCTCAGCCTGCGCCACTCCACAATCCACAGAATCCGCCGAGGGACAATAATCACCACCTGCTGGGGGTGAATATACACCAACAACAGGTGAATATAGCTGTCGTAAACAATCGCCAGCAGATGAAAAGAATGTGTCTTGAGAGGGAACTGCCTTTCTTTTGGAATTCTCTTTATTTCATGAATAAACGTGATTTCAGCACGCGCAACCGCTGCATTCGCCGCCCGTCAACTTCCAAAGGAACCGTCCCGACGACCGAAGGAACTGAGCCCCAGTCTTTAAATCCAGAAGTGCATTTACACCGAGTCCGCTATTTTAGTCATTTCCCTCTGGTGACACCCATTTATTGCATAAGTTCGCCCTGGCATATCCGAGTATGCATGTAGTGGCGTCCGTGGCCTTACACGCATGAAGTAACGAGGTCGAGAGGAATTGTCCCCTTGGAGCTGTATTGTTGTGACTTCGCCCCAGATGACTTCAGTGAAGTCCGCTTCTTTTCGCCTTGTACACTGGTCCGCGTTTCCTTTCACAGCTCTTTGACCAATAAATTTAAACTTTTATTGATAGTTTTGCACTTTTTCCATGTCCAGCACCTTTTCCACCATCGGGTCCCACTTGTGGATGTCGAAGAAGGTGATCATCCACAGGGAATTCGTCAGTTCGTGCACCTGCTCCTGCAAATGTCACCGATCAGCGTCTGGAAGAAGACGAGTACCGAAACAGTGCTCATGACGAGGATCAGCGATCCGATGCGTTCCGCGGGGTCCATTCCCCTCTCCAGACAGAAGCGGTGCATCGCGCGGATGATGGCGTCACGTTGCTGTGCATAGAGTGTCCTTCCCACTTCCGACAACTTGTAGTAACCTGAACAAATGGTATTTTAGTATCTACCTAATTTGTTCAGAAGATACATAGGATGGGCATTCTGCACAGTGTTTTAGAGTGATGGGCACAAAACCATCAGTAATCAATCATTGCCCTTCACATTTTGCCTTGAAATCTCTCACATTCTGCCTTCCTTTCTGCGTCAAATTCATATTTGCAGAAAACTTACTCATATGCCAAATGGTGAGAATTTTCAATAAACAGAATTCTTCAAAGGTGATGTCCAATTCGCAAAAAGGCACTGCCATGTGCAGCCACTGACTGAGTTTCGTAGGCATCAGAGATCTATTATCGTTCTATTCAAGTAGTCAAAGTAACCGCTCACTTGTACTTGATATAGTCTTCTTCGTTCTCAAATTGGTCGGCCGCCCATTCCTCATCTCCGCTGAAAGGCAGGGGGTCCATCGGGATGTATTCCCCATTGAAAAGAACCAGAAGAGACTCCTCCTTTCCCAGACGAGTGGTGTAATAGGCAGAGTTGATCATACAATCCACCGCACAGCAGAAGCGGTAGAGGATGCTCTGCAAGGACAGTTCCCTCTCAGTTTCATTTCATTACCTGATCTATGATTGTTACTTTATCAAAGCCTGGCAGGGATTTAGAGTAATCGTACATCATCACGAAATCATGGCGATTGTAAGCAGTGAAGGTTTTGTAGTTGAACTTGCGAAGGCCCTCCCTCACGTATGGCTAAAGTTTGAGGTAAAAGATTAGCTATCGAGGATTCTTACGCAGTCGCAGATGTTACTGAATACTTGGCGAATGCGGGTATCTGTGTACATTATACGACGACGGTCGTTCAGGGAAGCTTCCATGCCCACGAGGTGATTCAGGGTACGCCAGTCGCTTTGTTCTTCTTCGTCAACGGCTTAAAGATTGCTATAGAAGATAGAAAGAGAGAGAGAGAGAGAGAGAGAGAGAGAGAGAGAGAGACTGACGAATACTTACAAGGAGGTCTGAAGAAAAAGTCAGACTGTGGCGATGGTTCATTGGAAGTAGAAGGCACCCCATAGTCAATGGGAGACTGAAGAGAAGAGTGGTTGGATTCAGTGGGAGATGGCTGAGTTTTCTCTCTTTTCTCCTTTGGACTCTGGCGACCACGATGTTGCACCACTAAACCGCAATTTCCAAGTGCAAATACCGTTTCAACTAACTTTCTCTTTTCATTCCTGCCCTTAGACATTTTAAGAATCGACACTGACGGCATACCATTCGAAGTTCTAAAGTAATAAAAATAACCTTTAAATCGGCAACTGACCATAGTGAATCCTACATTGCGCAAGTCCAACGTTTGTGCAATTGTACCTCATGTCCATGGACACAGTTCGGCGGAAAAAGGCCGCACATGCCTAAAATCATCGATTTTCTTTAGGTTTTTGTTCATGTGTCATTTGGTGGCTCAAGGTATTTCCTCTCTTTGCTATCTGAATCCAGGAAGACTCGGAAGCGAAACAATCTTTCAATCACAGGCAAATCACTGATTGCTGATCGATTGGTCTCCATCAGCCCTGCGATAAGAGAAACATGGCAGTGTTCTCCGGATGCAGAGATAGCAGAAGGATGTGAAAAGACATGAAGCAGTGATAAATGACGAAAGTTGTGATGACTTAGTTTGCTGTTTTGAACGCAACTTCATTATCACCACAATGCACGGCACAGACAAATGGGCATACAATTCGGGCAATTATGTCGTTTCAGAAAATGCTGTCTCCAAATTAGGTAGTTCTGTTTCGCTTTTCGACACTTCTCTTTTCTAAAGTAAAGATAGAGAGAAAGAGTCAGCGAGATAGAGATAGAAAGAGACTGAGAGTGAGTGAGTGAGTGAGTGAGAGAGAGAGAGAGAGAGAGAGAGAGAGAGAGAGAGAGAGAGAGAGAGAGAGAGAGAGAGATAGGCGACACTCCAACAACTAAACATTTAAAGTATAGAGTTTCGTTATGTCCGTGTCACCTGGTAGAACCGGGTTACCTTGCATGTTCTGCCTCCAAAATGAAGGGTAGTTGCACTCGGAGACTCACATACTTCGCAAACATTTGCCATCTGAAACTTCGAACTTATTGACTGTTACAAGATGAGAAAGTTTGAAGGAGATGGTGACACATGATTGATTATAAGCTAGAATGAATTCAGGTGGTTTTGGGAGGAGTTAACCCGAGGCCATGTGGAGAGAGAGCAGATGACGGCTCCCTTGTGATAAGATATCACGGAAGCCGCTTTCGATAAAACAACCGGCGACAAACTTCAAACTGACAAAATTTACGACTTCTTCTGTTTTCGAGAAGGAGGGAAGTTGTTGAAATAAGAAATATTTTACAGAAACAGAAGGAGTAAAATAAGGAAAATGAAGGCCAAATACTCGAAGATGGCAGAAACACATAAATAACACTCTGCTAAAACATATTTTGTAGTCCTTATATTCACAGTTCTCTGTAATTTAGACCGTGTCTGGGGCGCAGCTGAAAGACGTTTCAGAAACACGGGAAAAAAACATTCTGTGGAGTTTCTTGCTTTCTATATATTTTATTACTCTGAGTTCAAAACCATGACAGTCTTAAAACATCATCAAGAAAAACTGTAATAAGTTTCAAGGCATTCCTGAATGTGTCTTTTAATGTATGGTCCCACCACGAAGGCAGAAATGGACTTGAAGAAATGCGCGACAAGTGAAAAGCCGTCTGTTTAATTTTTTTTCTCTTTTTGATTTTTCTATTAATGTTTTTATCAGCTACAAATGGAAAATGAATAAGGGCTTAGCTTTTTTGTGATGAGGAAGCAATCACACCCCCTTTCAACTTCATTTAGGAGATTGTCAATAAAATCCCGCCTGTCGAGATTGTATGGATACTTATAAAATTTAGTTTATGGTGTTGGTTCTTGATCTGATTCAGGCGAATGATTCATTTTGTTTACAACAAATCATCTGCTAAAGTGCCGGAAATGCCATCCTGCCGTGTAACTTGTTCCAATTGCCCTCATCCAGACGCTTGTTTCATTTCTACTCCCATTCAACCAACTAATGGGACCAGTTTTCGCTGATTTTCGAATTCAGTTTCCGCCTTTTCACGCCATTTCTAAGCTATTTCAGTCAATGTTCTCCAAAGGATGGCATTTCCTAGACGTCCTCCCTGCCGTCGACTGGAAACGCCGATTGGAGTTCCTGGCCGTGGTCCATTTTATCTTCCTCTGGGTCATTTTGCCCATTTTCAGTCTATGGGTGAGCTATTTTCTCTTTATTTGTATGATTTAAATCACCTTCGGTTGGGAAATGCATTTTCATTTTATAGCATATCTTTATCTATTTCCAGGTGCCCATATACTTGCTCTTTACACGCTACTGGTGGACTATGGTGGCCTACGCAGCCTGGACGATCTATAACCGAAACGCCCCCCGGCAGGGTTCCTACGGTGGCTGGGTTCGTTGCTTTTAGTAACTTCTGACTATAAACTCATTCGGTTCCTAAAATTTGAAGTTTTCAGCATTGGTTCAAATCGCACGCCGTGTGGCGGCACTTTGCCGATTACTTCCCCATCCGGCTGGTCAAGACAGCCGATCTCCCGCCCGACCGCAACTATATCATCGGGTCTGTGTTTATTTTTACTGCGATTACGGTAGTTTTGAAGATCTCACCCCCACGGGGTACTGTCGATTGGGGCCTTCACCCACATGATCACCGATGGAACTGCCTTCTCCAAGACGTTTCCCGGACTAAAGTCCACTCTTCTCACGCTCAACGGACAGTTCTACTTTCCCTTCCGCAGGGATGTTGGAATCGCTCTAGGTATGCATTTACTTCCATTTTCTTTAATGGATATGCATGGTTTTTAAGTTGTATACCAATATTACTGATCTCTGAATTTCAGGAGGCGCGGAGGCATCGAAGGAATCCTTGACCTATCTCCTGAAGAATCCTGGAAAGGGTGCATTCTTTCTTTCCTTAAGACCAACCTCCCATTTAGGCCGTGCCATAACCATCGTCGTCGGCGGTGCCACCGAAATGTTAGATGCCCATCCGGGATGCTTCGACCTCAACCTGATGGTCCGCCGTGGCTTCTGCCGCTACGCTATTACCTACGGGTTTGTTTTCCCTTTTTCCTATTACCAACCACCGTTTCAGAGCCGACCTGGTGCCCATGTATAACTTTGGAGAAAACGACGTGTTCGACCAGGCGCCCAATCCACGTGGCTCCGTCCTTAGAGCGATTCAGGTGTGGTTTGTGAACATCATTTATGAGCATTCATCTTGCAGCAGAAAATCAAGGATGCCGTGGGATTCTGTCCGCCGCTGTTCCGCGGCTACGGCGTGTTCAGTGGCAGTTTCGGCCTCCTGCCGTTCCGCACGCCCATCACTTCAGTCGTGGGAGAGCCCATCCGGTGAGCAGTCGTCCACAGTCGGGGACAGCAGTGTTCCATTTGTGGTTTCTTTGAAAACGGCGTTTTCAGGGTGACGAAGAACTCGACGCCGAGCGAGGAGGAGGTGGACCGTCTGCACGCCAAGTACTGTGAGGCCCTCGTGAATCTGTTCGAAGACTACAAACATCTCCACAACATCCCCGCCCACGAGCATCTCAACCTCTATTGATTGAGGATTGGATTACGGTCGCTATCAGTGTAGAGTTACCGTATCCGTTTTACATTCCCACTTTGCCATGATTTTAGTTTTAATACCGTTTTACACGTACATGTGATAATAAATATGATGTATAATGTCGCCTCAGGTACAACATGGATCCAAAAGTTATACAAGGAAACGTCCTCGATAATCACCGGGGGGGCATTCCATATATTTTAGACGTTAAAAGAAAACATTGTATTAATCACTCTTGTGTTGTCGCGTTGATTTCAATATTCGCAATAAAACTCTAAAACCCAGAATACAAACTAAAGCTACAGAAAGTGGAATAGAGATAAAAAATTGAGATGCAATCATTATAGTACAAATAAATGAATGAATGGCATGCCCCTTGAGGGAAGGGGCAGGTGCTCTAAGGGACCGTGTTTAATCAGAAGACGGGCCCGGCGGAGAACGGCCTGGCGGTACTCTTCGTCTTTTCCCTCCAGTACCTCTGCTGCCAAAGAAGCTCTCACCGCGATTGAACTAAAATATTGATTGAGGTTAGTAGTTCCTAGAATAGAGACTCGTATTGACATCGTTTTCAATACGAAGAAGTAGGTCGAGGGTTCGACACCTCGATGCGGTTTCTTTGATTTTTTGTAGTTTTACCGTATAAATTGGTGTGCATAGTAAATTCCCAAAAGGGTTTTTTTGTTGGCCGAATGGCATGCGTTTCAGTGCGAAGAAAACTGTCGAGGGTTCGACTCCCCGACCGTGCTCATTTCTTTTGCACGAACGAAATCAATTTTTGCTATGGCTAGCTAGTCTTGGGGTACCGTGGACAACAGAACATTTTGTTTCCTAACCCGAGTCGCGTCGCGCACTTTTCCGAAAAGCGATAATTACTTCACTTCACTTGTCGTTTTTTCACGCATAATAATTTGAATTTAAGTTTTCGGGATAAAATCCACACTCGATAATTTTCCTCATTTTCGATTATGCAACTTGTAAAAAATTGGATTAAATTTATTGTTTCTTGACATAATCGAAATTTTAAAAAAAACATTTCGTTTGCAATACAAATCGGAATTTTGGAACTTGGGAATTAAATAGAAAACCCCCGCCTTCTTTGTTTTCTCCTTTAGAAGAATGGCAGCAGCGTCTCCTCTCTGGTTATAAACTTTGAAGACATTGACTGGATATCTCTAAAATAAATTGAGTATTGTAGGAACCATCATTATGTAGCCAGTTTTAGGCATTTGTTAAAGGAGTAGTCCGGCACCTTTTCATTTCTCACGTTATTCTAATTTTTGGTCCTCATTTTCCATTGCTTGTCGGCGTTTGTCGACACTTTTGGCCAAAAACGGCCTGTTTGGAAGCACTTTTCTCGAAATCTGGCCATTTTGGATAAAAATAAAGTAACGGTTATTGTTTTCAACATTAAGGTGAACCTTTTGAGCCAAAAAAGTGGAAATGTGAAAAAGGTGCCGGATTGACCCTTTAAAATCCCCATGACCAACCGTAGTCCGACGAATGGCCGACGAGAATTCACTATCAGGGGTGAAAGAGGTCTAAATTGAACAATAAATCAAGTTACATATGTATGTCAAACCTCGGCAATTGAAACATCGCGCGTCTCCGCCTGAAACTGAAATTCTGACGTCATTCCTTTTAAAATGTTCTCATTACGAGGAATTTCATTTCCACAAATGCTTATGTACTGGCACTCGCCCAAATCCAGTCCTTCAACCCATTGCTGAAATTTTAGTGCTATTGGATTTTAAAGCATCAAGTTAAAACCTTCAACAGCATCTGGATTACAAGAAACGCCATATTGTCGTACCAACCGAATTCAGCACGAGGAAAGTGCCGCAAAACTCTAAAGCAGGGATACAAGTTGTGTCCTCCCCATAGTCTGATACACTGGGCCTGCAAGTTTGAATTAAAACTAATTTTCATTTCGATTACCCAAATGCTAAGCCGTTTGTAGCAAAATTCTCCAGTGAGGGCATCTGGTTTGAGGTCAATGAGAAACTGATCCGCCGCCGGTTCAACGATTTCATCAGGTTTTGGAAGTTTAAAGTAGGAGTTAGCCACCCGCACAGAGAAAAACCTCTTTCGTCTGTGGACCAAAACTAAGAGTTCCGCCCGGCGTTCCAGAGGGACAGGTTGCAACTGAAAACATATTAATAAGAAAAGCTAGAAAACAGTTTTAAAGGGACCGTCTGGCTTTTTGTCTAGTGCGTCTAGCTTGGCTAGTATATAAAAGTCTTTAAAGTGTGGTATCCATCTAAAGATTTCCAGATGACATGAACGATCACACTGTCCTGTATTTAGTGCTACTCTGATCGTGACGGTGCAAAATCATCGACCGTATCCAGCAAAACAAAATGGTATGAAAATGCCTGCTTCTTGCGCGGGTAACAAAATCTTATCCTACCAAAGTGATTTCTTCCACGTGAAATCCACTAAGTTGCCTGGCGATCGGAATATCGCGGTTTAAACCATCCACTGACAAACGAATGGGGACACCAATAGCCTTTGCATGAAGTTCAGCAACGGAGTTAATCAGTGCACAAGTTATTCGGATACGACAAAAGGCTCTCAGAGACATCTGAGCATTTAATCAGAATATAAGAGAATGCAATTTACCTTTCGGAAGACCGACACCATGTTATAATGTCCGGCTGATGTGATTGGAAAGGACGAGGAAACATGTGTTGCAGACATGGCAGAGGATGGATTCGCGAAGGAAAATGAGTCAACCAGGAATAAAGCGAAATATAAAGCAAATTATTCGATAAATCGACAACCCCTTACCTGTTAGTCTTTGCTCTGTTTTAGAGAAATATTCAATATTTTCCGCTTTTTGAATATTGGCGTTGTTAGAAAGTGTAGACCATAAACAGGTAGATTTTACCTTTCATTTATTTCTTTGTGTAATAGAGGCGTTCCTCAAAGTTTCACAGAAAGGTTTGTAACTGTTTGGGTTTTAAACTGTCTGGCTATATTAGTTTGATGACAAATTGCTCGAATCTTACAGCATTTTAGACACCAAAAGAAAACATTTTATTAATCATTCTTTTGTTTTCGCGTTGATTTCAATATTCGCAGCAAAACTCTGAAACCCATAATAAAAGCTAAAGCTACAGAAAGTGGAATAGAGACAACAAATAAGAGGCAATCAATAGAGTACAAATAAATGAATGACATGTTCCTCGAGGGAAGGGGCAGGTGCTCGAAGGGACCGTGCTTAATCAGAAGACGGGCCCAGCGGAGAACGGCCTGGCGGTACTCTTCGTCTTTTCCCTCCAGGACCTCTGCTGCCAAAGAAGCTCTCACCGCGATTAGGCTAAAAAATCGTTGAAATTATACGTGTTTGGAATACGGGTTTTCGTTCTGGATGCATCTTTTCATGGCCCTACCTTTTATGATGCAATACTTGGTGAAGAGCCTTAGTTAGGGTCTCTTTGGTAATAAGAGTTCGATCCAACATGATGGATAGTCCTCTTGCAACTGAAACCCATCCTCAATTGTCTTCAGAATCCTTCTAACCTGAATTCTTGGCATTGATGTATTGATCTGCAAACAGTGGAATGGTGATGGCTGGTTTCCCTCTGAAGGCCACCTCCAGCATTGAATTCATCCCTGCGTGGGTGATGAAGGCCTTGAGCTTCGGGTGGCCCAGGAGGTCCGTTTGAGGCCACCACGGCTTGGGAACCACATTCGGGTAGTCATCGAAGGGAGTTGTGTCGTTTTCACACTCTTCGTACTTCCACAGGAAGGTATGTTCCGGGAATTGGGAAAAGGCCTCCAGGATCTCTGAAAGCTCACTTTCAGAAACAAATTGTTCAGTGGGGGAAATTAGATTCTTAATTCTACACACTAGTTCCGTGAAGTGTGAAAAAGCCTTATCAACTCTGAAGATAAACAGCACAAACTAAAAACAAGGGCATGTTCAAAGTTCACAAACCTAATTTCATGTCCATTGGCATTGAGCAGGAATACACAAATGACCCGAGAGAAAAGAGGACGTTTGAGGGGCGACGGGACAAAATGTCTTCTACTTCCTGAGAAAATGGATGGGGTACTTTTTAAAGGAACTCACTTTTGTGAGAGGCTGAGGCGGATGAACGTTAGTCCCTCCGACGTATTGAAGCATATTGGTGCGAGGTCTCGGAGATTCCGTGAATTCATTGGTATTCACGATGATCAATCCAGTGCGATTCTGAAGCATAGTTAGTTTGCTTTATCTACCTTTTTACCTTCATAATCTCCCTTAAATCAGAGAATTGGGGGTTGTGCTTTCGGAAACTAGAGTGAAGCGTAGCTAAGTGGGAGTGCATGTGGGTTCTGAGATCATACTCCGCACGGATGTTGTCCAGTCGTTCGAAGAATGTCATTTGTTCCCCGAAGGTTGTCATCCAATCTGAAGCAATGACACTTTTAAGGCTTTCCTTGACAGTACCCGGAACAAAGCTGCTGAAGAAGGGAAGCCCAGTGATTTCGTAGTGGAAGTTCAGCATTCCGAGAGCTGCAGCGGCAACTGTCGTTTTGATTCCAAAGACCTAAAGAAACAGCATAGACTGTGGAAAATAGGCCATGCGCAAAGGCTACCTCGAACATTCCGATGCCTCCGATTTCAAACATTTCCAGGATACCCAGATCAAATTTCTCATCCTGGATAGATTTCAAAAATGCTTCATCCTCCAGCATCCCTGAAATACAAAGTTATCGTCGTTGTCCGAAATTCCTTCTTCATGACGCAACCGGCCGTTGTTCAATGCGCTCTTCTGAGAGATACGATCTCTGATGTTCGGTCACCTACTTCCGTGAGCCTTGCAGCCAACGGGGTCGGGCCGAGGATGTTGGGAGAGCCCCGCCCGGAGTCACCCTTGAGTGGAAAGCTCGATGGGATCTACCGATTCCACAGATTCGTGTTTCCAATAGCATTTGTATCCTGTTTACAACATTGAAAAGAGCGCAAAAGTGAGTGTCAATATCGGTTCTAGAGAATGGTCATATGTGTATTTCGAACTCCATTCATTCTGATGGTCAACATTTTGTTTATGCTCTACCTCTGTAAATATTGGCTGTTGTCTCTGAGAATGTCTCCCACACTCCCCAATCCATGGAAAGGCCTTTGGGAGGTGGCGTCTTCCAGAAAGTCGGTTGTTTCATGCTGAAAACTCTGGTTTTCTATCTCTTTTGAGTGGAACCTACTCAATCTTCTGCCAATTCTTGGGGTCAACGTAAGGAGATTGGTAGAGAATCCTACGAACCAGGGGGTTTTCTGTGCCGAAGGGCTCCACACTGTCATCCATCACTGGAGACAACACAGTCTAAACAGATTTATCCCAGATACTCAAGTTAGTCCTGATTTTAGTCAACTCACCACATTGTGTCCATCGTTGGCCAGAAGATCAGCGAGATTCCCTAAGAATCTCACATGGCTGTGGCCGACCGTTGGGTTCAGCACCAGAATATTCCCGGCTGACACTATTTGTAGAAGGAAGAGGAACCACATGGCTGAGTGTCTTGGATGACAATGAATCTATCAAAAACTGGGTGAATTCTTTGGCCGACGCTATCAAAGACGACTGATAACTAATTGTAACCGCTTATTTCTATTGACAGTGGGCGGCCGAAGAAAAAGAAAGATCGGAGTGGAAGGACGGGATGTGCACCCAGACGAGATCAAAAGGAACATTTCAATATCGAAGAAATGTAATTCGATCAAATTTGGTTTTCTGTGAAAGTTCGGAAATGACGACAATTCGATCAGTGGCCTTCGATTAACCGCGCAAGAAAAAAGAACGATGTTGTTCTCTATGGAATCATGGGAAAACTAGATCAAAAGTGGAAGACACGGAAAACTTTTGGTTTCAAAAGTTATCTTTCGGTTAAAGCACCAGAAATGAAATTGACTGAAAGCGGGAAACGTTCTCTGTCGTCAAGACAACCGCCTACAGTGTGGTTTTTGTTCAAGCGGCTTTGTTTTTCTGTGGAGTTTTTACATTGCTGCATTCATTATTCTGGAGACTTTTCAATTACTAGCACAAGTAGCTCAAGAAGCATAGAAAAGCAAACAAAGCAAGAACTTTGACAGAAAAATCGTGTATGGTTAAACTGTAGTTTTGTTATCAGTCTCTGATGAAGCCATGCGTCGATATCAACGAGTATTTTCAATTTGACTATTTAGTTGATCTACTTTGAGGCAAATAAAAAGTTTTTTAAAAGAACCATGCTATAGTACGAATAGTAAGATTGTTAAGATTGTATTGTTTTTCTACATTTCTTTTTCTTTGAGGTGTTTGACCTTTTAGATAAGCAGAGAATGGCAAAGATCACCTGATTTGGGAGAATTTGTTATGAATCGTACTTTTAAAAAATGGAAATGTGAGGGCGGAAAACGCAGTGTATTCAGGGCCAAACTGGACGTAGACGTCCCTAGCACATGTTTGCGTGTATCCTCGTTTGCATGTTTTTTTTAGAGAATTTCAGTTAGTTCCGCCGCTTTTTCTTCCCAGAAAGAAAAATTACTGCACCCTGATCACTAAGGCCAAAGACGGTCTAATGCTATTAGACGATCTTCGACATTTCGATACCTTTGGCTAGAAACTTTCCCTGATCGGAACCGGGAGAAAGTGAACTGTTTGCTTTTGTCGCCGTCACGGTAGCCACTATGCAAATCAAGGAATTTCTCCAACGTCACACAAAAACTGGTCTAGACAGCCAAAGATGATAACTTTCTTCTGAACCTCTTCTTACGGATCGAGAACATGGGAAGCTGAGGACAACAACAGATGCTTTTATTGTTTGTGACCATGTTGTTTTCACGTGGGAAACAGGCTTCTGCTTGGCAAATGAGCGATATTGTAGATGGAACGACAGAACTGTTTTAGTGCAAATATATAGAAATGTATAAATAAAGAGAGTATGTGGGTATGTGTGCATGTGTGTGTGTCTGAGTTTCTGTGTCTCCGTATCTGTTTGTCTGTATCTGTGTGAGTGATAATAAAAACAGACAAGCATAAGGAAAAAAATAAGAAACATTTTAGTGGGTGACCAACACGGTCAACTCAATTGGAACATTTTCCCTGTGTATCATAAGTGTCTATTTCTTTGTTCCTCCCTTTCTCTCCCAATATCTGCCTGGATTTGCATATAAACGCAGTAGGCTGACCGGGTTGCCTGGTAGCCGAACGGCGTTCATCCTGGCGGATAAATCCGGGAACAGGATGTGGTGTTTGCACTGCCCACGAGCCACGAGGACACACCTTATGCGTCGTGTACGACACGCGAATTCCTTTTTGCCTACGCCTCCGATGGCTTCGCTCTATTGCAACGCCCGAAGGCAGCTTTCACTGCGAGACTCGGCTGAAAAAGCGAAGCGAGACTCTTTAATTATCTCCCATGTCGCCCAGAGTGTGGAATTCCTCTGCCAGATCGCTCCTTTTTGTCCGCTCACTTCTTCCACACTTTCCTTCCGCACAACCTATTTCCCCTCACATTTTCCTCATTCGATTCAGCAGTTTTCGACACTTTCTCCATCTTTCGCCTCAACTACAAACAATTTCCTTAGTTGTTGTTTATAATACTTAATCCTTGGGTGTTTTATGCATCTTACTATATTTGAAAATAAAGTGGCATCTAGCCAGTCGAAAATTTAAAAACTTGACAAACGTTTGTGTAATTTTTAAAACGAACGTCAGAAGGCCTAAAAGTGAATGGTGTGTAATTTGCCACACTGATCATGCCAGACGGCGTTGTTTGTACAAGTCTTCAGGCGAAGGGAAAGTTGTTCCATTGGTCTCCATCAAATCCAGAATGGAGAAAAACAGATTGAAAGACAAAATGAAATGACCAAGGAAGAAATGAAAGA
Organism: Oscheius sp. G VE-2021; assembly: GCA_022343465.1. Classification (NCBI taxonomy): domain Eukaryota; kingdom Metazoa; phylum Nematoda; class Chromadorea; order Rhabditida; family Rhabditidae; genus Oscheius; species Oscheius sp. G VE-2021. The sequence goes on from JAJQXH010000058.1 coordinate 3,921,883, forward strand.
GAAAAAGTATTTATACAAGATAGACATGCGAAATGGGTTTACACAGTTTCTGTCTGTAACGGCATGATCTAAATTCCCGTTATTCTCCAAAATTGGCTTTTCTTTTTAATTTCTTATTCTGGAAGCCCATTCTTTCTATTCTGCCACTTGCAAAATGCGACAAATAGCCGGAACCTGGTGGCAACTTGTCCTCGACCTTCCAATTGCAAATTCGTTCCATTTCGATGCCTACGCCACAATTACCTGAGGTCATGCTTTCAGAAGCCCTTTTCTTTACCTTCTGTTTCTTCTGTGGTCATGGGTCCGTCCAGACAGCTTCCTTTGTCTTACTTTTTATCCAACCAGGAAATGCGCCGTGACAGTTTAATTGAGTTTCTGTGGTTCAAGGCCTCTGTTTTGCATCGAAAGGACACAAAGAAGCTAGAACCAATTGAATAAATGGCCACATTGCCCCCCGATTGTCCAATTTTGCCCTTCGCGTCACGATTTGCGTTTGCGCAATTTGGCGTGTTGAAAGCAGTGCTTGTCTGCCGGAATCCAGTCGCGGGATCACGCTTCCACATTCTTCCGCCTGCACTATCATACGGCACTCTTGCTTATCATCCAACTCCGCCGAAGGCATTTCCATCCACGAATCATCTAATTCTGCCATTGCTGCCAACTTCATGAGGTCTTTCATAGATTCGCATGTGATTCGGCAGTTATGCTCCTAGATTCACCTGGGTTTTACAGTTTGCTGCAACCTTCGCTAGTTTTCCACCGCCTATTTATGCTGTTAAAAGTTTAAGCAAACCCGACCTATGGGGATAACACGAATCAGCTCAATCATTTCAATATATCGCTTCTTTTCGTCGAATTTTGCGCTATTTTTCAGTCAGGTACTCGGTGTTGAATCACTCATTCATCGTTTCAACTATCATTAAATGTCACGCATTCTATTCTTGAGTTTGAAGGTAATGGCGAAAGATAAAAGTCTCTCTCTCTCTCTCTCTCTCTCTCGCTCTCTCTCTCTCTCTCTCTCTCTCTCTCTCTCTCTCTTAATCCCCCCAATCTCCCTCTTACGTTTCTCTCCAATTGAAACTCTCGATGACCAGCGTCGCTCTAGTAATTGTCCTCTTCGATCCTCCTTCTTCCAGATGATCCTCCGATTAGCTCTCGTCCTGGTGGCGCTCTCACGCGCCGCTGCCTTTGATGGTCCAGGTAAGAATCCCCTCTCTCAAAAAGACAGATTCACTTCTAGCTGACTGTACCCACAGGGTTGACGTTTTGGATGGTTCTCAGTTAGCCCCCGGTCTTGCGAATTTCTTGAAGGACACGGCACAAGCAAGTACTGCTAAGCAATGCGCACTGGAGTGCTTTAAACGAAAATGCAATGTAACACATTGGAAAGTTTAGAATAACCTCATTTTAGGTAGCCTATTACCACTCTACGCAGAGAATTTGCCTATTTACGGCCGATTCATCCGAGGCTCCATCTCTGAACTGCGCCCGATTCGTGGCCTCTCCTACGGCCACAGCCAATGGAGATGCGGACAGAGTATCCAGATTTTGCATCAAATGTGGAGGTTGGCTATTTCAACAAACTAATAACCGTTTCAGCCATCTCGAATACACCAAAGAGAGCCAGTTCACATGCAATGAAGAGAGTGGTGATTCCACTGAGAGTGAGTCATGCATTAATAAATAGAAGAGAGTTTTTCAGTCGACGGATCAACAGCCTCATAGAGCTATCTCAGGGACTTGGCAGACGATGGCTAGACGATCGCGTAAGAAACAATCAAGTGGATTCGATTAAAAAGTTTAGAAATCCCTCCGAGACCTGTAGCCCAGCAAAACTTTGTTAGAAAGCAGTTGGTACGCAGCAAGGTAAGTAAATATGAAATGGCAAATGGTCGTCATAATAGGTTTCCCCCTGTTTCTTTTTTCTCTAGAGCTCTTTGTTTATCATGGCGAAACCATACAGCCACACTCGTATTTACAACAGTCGTCGCTGTATAATCCACTTTTACAGGCATTCGCGTATTCATAGGCAATATGTTTGGCGACTCTGTACCTCATTGCAGCAAAGTATTCGTTTAGCCAACTTCTCTGCCCTCTCGACCCACTCATTTGAAGTTCAACAGCAGTCGATACATGAAGAAAGGATCCCGGAAGTACAACTCATTGTGAGTATTTCTGTTATGTCGGATACAATAATTAAAGGGACAGTCAGGCGGCTTTTGCAACTTTGTCTCATATGAAAGAGAAAATTCAGCTGTACAAAAAACTCTTTGGGACCTTATGTCGGAAATCCCTAGTTTTTGAGATATTCAACCTCAAAGTAGCCGATTTCGGGTTTCCATCCGCAGAAAGTGCGGATGGCCCGGACGGTCAATGTGTCCTGCGTTTAGTGACATTCAAATTTGAATGAGACTTTGAGGGAAATGAGGAGTGCGCGAGACAATTTAGCATTTTTTAATATGCAAAATGGACGACCGTATCCTATCATAATGAAATGAAAAGGAGCCTGACTGTCCCTTTAAGGCATGATTTCAGAAGCTTCAAGAACAAATCGGCTACTCGCTTGAAACACAGACGCTCCGGGGTGGCTAGGAAGCGAAGAGAAGCTTCGAGAGTCTAACTTTCCACGACAGAATCTCCCTCAGGTCTCCCATTGACAAATCAACATTCCTTGATAAGGCTCAATCTCCTGTGTTATTTAATGAATTGTTTAAATGTTTTTGGATCATTGGTTTCAAACGTCGAAAGTACAACGGAGAGCGGGCTTTTCGATTACTTTGAGTTGCAAGGTCACTCGGCGGACATTCGACCTTTTGGGACACACAAAATGGGTTTTATGCGGAAGAAGGAGGAAATGGCCAAGATTTCTTCAATTTTTCTGAAATAGAAATTTTATATTTATTTCAGTAGGTTTGGGCATCTTCAGATTGTTTTTCGGCTTTGTTCCCTTCTAAACAAAGAAGATTGCATCTTTTTCCACTGCGACAAATGCACTTGGAACGACCTTGTACGTCGCTCGGCTCTTGACACCGATGGCATGCCGCTCCCGTTCCCTCCCTGGTGTGTAAACTGACCATCACAATTTGGTATAAAAGGGCAGGGTTGAGGCAATGGGGCAAGGAGATGGCGCGCGCTCTGGCAACGGCCGTGGCTGGCCTCACGGCCCTCACCGTTGTTGGAACTCTGTTCTTCGTGGCCCACATGGTCAACGACATCAACAACTTCTACGATGAGGCCATGCAGGAGATCAGCGAGTTTAGAGTAAGTATTCCTTTCATTATGCCGCATATGAGTAATCCAGGACTTCTCGAACGCCGCCTGGAACGACATGATCCCCGATGTCCACGATGTCATCCGTGCTCCTCGCTCAGTCCACCGTATGCGCCGGGGCCACACCAAGAGACAGTCCCAGTGCAACTGCGGAGCTCAGCCCAACAACTGCCCTGCCGGACCTCCCGGACCTCCTGGAGCTCCTGGAGAGGTAGGGTTAAGGTAGACATAGTAAGTCAAATGCCTTCAGAGAGGAGATGACGGACACCCCGGAGCTCCCGGAGAGCACGGAAGGGACGGAGTCACTGTGGCCACTGGCAACGAAGGACAGCCCTGCATCACCTGCCCCGCTGGACCTCCCGGTAAGATGAATGTGTAATTCACTGTAAAATACTATTTTAGGACCCGCTGGACCCAACGGACCTGCTGGACCCGCTGGACCCGACGGACAGCACGGAGCCCCTGGATCTGGAACTGGAGCTGGTCGCCCTGGACCTCCAGGACCTGCTGGAGACGCTGGAGCCTCCGGACAGCCTGGACACGCTGGTCAGCCCGGACGTGCTGGAGCCCCCGGAAAGAGCGGAAAGGGACAGCGCGGACCCGCTGGAAACCCCGGACCCGTTGGACCTGCTGGCCACAACGGACAAAATGGAAACGCTGGAGGACCCGGACATCCTGGACAGCCCGGACCTGCCGGACCCTCTGGAAACCCCGGAGCTCCTGGATCCGATGGACAGCCCGGACACCCCGGAGAGGCTGGAGTTCCCGGAAACGACGCCGCCTACTGCCCCTGCCCCGCCCGCGGAGGAGCCCCCGTTCACAACGAGCCCATCCACGGATACAACCAGGGAGGACAGTACAAGAAGGTCCGTCGTGCCAGGAAGACCAAGGGATTCTCCCGCCGTATCGTCAAGGCCTAAATGGTTTCCTAAGAACAATAAACTCTTTATATCGCAATAACAAATTACTCTGGGATCTCATCTTCAGGGAAAAAATTGCCAACATTCTTCTCTTCGTTCTTGTATTTCCTTGCAGCTTTTCCATCTCTAGGCTCCAACTCTTCTGCGTCCAATTTTTCGAATGCTTCAAAATTATCGAAAGAACCCGCCTAAGCTTAGGAACATAAGTTTTCTTGTTTATTACCCACCTTATCTTTCAATAGAGTGGGGTTCTGGCCAGGGTTCCTCAGGCCATTGGACAGCCGAATGATTCTGGCCATGGGAGCCACTCTGGGGGCGTCGAACTGTCTTATACGGAAGGCAAGGTCATCCTCCACCGGGGCTGCACTGAATTACAAAGCTTTTTTCGATTTAGTTTTAACGTATTCTATTTCCTTCTACTTTTGAAAAATAAGTTGATTAAAAAAGACTTGATTGTTTCCAAAACTTTCAAAGTACTATACCACAAAGATAAAATATCGTGGTAGAAGAGGACAAATCGAAGACCATAATATCACATCCCGATTTATTCTTGGAAAGTAAAACACTTAATGATCTTTTGACTGTTTATTAAAGATCCATTTCCTTTATTTGTGTATTCTCGTTCTAATTCCCGGTTTCATTTGCTTTTCCGCTAACGCCTATTGTATCAGAGGTTGGCTAAGGGTAAAATCTTACAAAAATGTAATAATGTTCCTAAGAATTCAAATGTTAGCATACCATTAAGGCAAAAGGTTTCAATATGTGAGAAAGCTTTTTTTTTTGAAAACAAAATACTCATTCATGACCTAGGAAACATTTAACAAACCTGACTAGAGTTCCTAGGATAAGAGCCACTAAGCATCCTCCAGCAACTGCTTTGTTCATTTTCTGAAACCAGGAGAGTCGCTGAAACAGCTAAAATAGAAAGATGGTATGAATATAATTCAAATAGGTGGCAAAATGCCGTCCATGACGGCAGAAGGCGCGAACTGGATATAGGCAAGCTGGCAAGGCGAAAGTGACCGCCTAAGTGAAACCAGGACCGGTTGGGCAGGAAAAGACTACGTTTATTAGGAACAGGTGATCTAGTGCTTGACGACACGACGGAGCTTCCTGACGCGGCGGACCTTCTTGACCACGCGAGTAGGCTGAGCGTATCCATGGGGTTCTCCACCACGGGGAGGGCAGGGACAGTAGGCGGCGTCTGATCCAGGTTCTCCAGCTTGTCCGGGCTGTCCAGGCTGGCCATCGGATCCAGGAGCTCCAGGGTTTCCGGAAGGTCCGGCGGGTCCAGGGTTACCGGGCTGTCCAGGTCCACCAGCTTGTCCGTTCTGTCCGAGGTGGCCAGCAGGTCCAACACGACCAGGAGCTCCGGGGGCCCCAGGGAGTCCCCTTCCACGTCTACCAGGAGCTCCGGCGCGACCGGGCTGACCAGCGAGTCCAGGCTGTCCGGGGGCTCCAGCATTTCCAGAAGGTCCGGGAGGTCCAGGACGACCAGCGCCGGCGCCTCTTCCAGGAGCCCCAGGGCGACCTTCGGGTCCGGCAGGTCCAGCGGGTCCGTTAGGGCCAGGGGGTCCTACAAGATATTCAAATGGGAGAGTTTAACACAAAGTTTACCGGGAGGTCCAGCAGGGCAGGTGATGCAATCCTGGTTACCGTGGCTGGTAGCAACCGCAACTCCGTCCTTTCCACGCTGGCCAGGAGCACCGGGGTGTCCGTCATCTCCCCTCTGAAATTGTATATGTCTAACTGAAGAACATTTATCCTACCTCTCCTGGAGCTCCAGGGGGTCCGGGAGGTCCGGCAGGGCAGTTGTTGGGCTGAGGTCCACAGTTGCACTGCGCCTGTCTCTTGTTGTGACCACGGGCGATAGAGCGAGGAGCACGGAGGACATCGTGGACATCGGCATCATATCGTTCCAGGCTGCGTTCGAAAAGTCCTACGGCATCCATAAGCGATGCAATAAAATGAATACTTACTCTAAACTCGCTGATCTCCTGCATGGCCTCATCGTAGAAGTTGTTGATGTCGTTGACCATGTGGGCCACGAAGAGCAGAGTGCCCACCACAGCCACAGCTGTGAAGCCAGCCACCGTCGACGCCAGAACACGAGCCATGTTGTTGTCACTCGACCTCCCCAAGCCCTTTTGTACTCTCAGCTGATGGTCACTTTACAACTGCGAGCACTAAAAAACTAGGACAACAAAGGTCACACTTTGTTATCGCACCAGCTGTCTCAAGAGGAGAACAGCATTTGGAGACCTCCATTTCAGAAACCGGAAGGAATCAGACTAATCTGGCGTAGATTCTATCTCAGTCGAGATTTGGACAATGTCCGGAGTTATTGTGTTGTAGGCTTTCTCCTCACGTAGTCGACCAAACAAAACATTTTATTCTCAACAGTTTTCTTCTATTTTATCTCTCTGTCATTTATATTTTCCTAGAAGCTGTTACGATCACGAAATCGAGGACTTCGTGATTAAAGGTCATAGTCGGTTATGATTCGTCGTAGTCGATTATGGTTCGGTTTTTCATCAAAGAACAAATTGAAATGATCTGGTTATTTGCAACCACACGGGAGTATTTTTATTCTTGATATCCATGTAGCTCTGAAGAGCGATCGTAACGTTCTTCAATTGTAGCTATTGTACCTGGGGTTTCGTGAATTGCCAACTTTAGCTACCGAAGTCTGATTGCTTTTCATTCAATCTTAAATTCTCATGGAGATCAGGTGAAGCGGAAATTCACAAAAGAAGCGAAAACCATTTGAAAGTGACGCTTTGACGGGAACAGCGGCGAACTTGTGTGAAAAAAACTGAAAATTAAATAAAAAATTTTGTGAGATTTCCTGCAATTGGGGAACAAACCCACCGCATTTTCGTCAAACTAAACGCACAGAGTAAACTGAACAGGCATTATAATCAGAAAACATAATAAAGCAAAAAAGGTCTGATTATTCGTGTTGTGCGTTCATATGCTTTGCAATAGAAGAAGTCTCTGGGGTTCAACTTGTTCAGCAACCGAAGCAAAGTGTTCCTTGGATTCCCAGTTTCCGGCTGCAGGTGTGAGCCCTTCGAAGTGGCCGCCAGAACCAGTCAGCGGAAAAGTCCCGCTATCACTTTCCATTGTCTTATCCCAGAGATTCGATCCGGCCCTCCGGCTCCCCAAAAGACCCGCCTCCCTTCCATAATTCCCCTCAATTCTCCCTTGGCACGCTTCTTAGCACCATTTCCCCTGCTAAGCCCCTCAATCTTTCCGGTACCGTTTAGGCGAGCTTTAGACAACTCCCGCTGACCTTTAAATCCGCCAAAAAGCGTGTTTTCGGGGTGAAAGCCGACAACTTTTCCACAACAAGGTCGAGTCGCGGCGATGACGGGCGACGATTGTTTTACGATCAGAATCTTCGACCAACCGCTTTTGCCGTGGCGCTAACGCGATCCGCGCAAAACTCGAAGGATTGCGATCGGACACCGCAAAAGAATGATCCAATAAACGAAGTTTCCGACTGGAATCATGCAATTTAAACAATTCGGCGATTTATGCAAGACGATTTAGTGAAAGCAAACTGAATATGTACATAGTGTGACGGGCCATTCTGTTACTCGCATCATAGAATATTCTCAGAAACAGAACAACGGTTAAAACGCAAACTGACACTTACTATTAATCGCCTGACTATGTGTTAACTTCCTCATTCGGAAAACCGAATCCAGATTTCCAATTAGCCGGCGAGTGCTAGTATTTTCCTAATTAAAGACGTCTCTCGTACCTGCATCTGACGACAGGTTTTTCGGGTTCGCCGCCCAAAACAGACACGTTCGCAGCTTTTGTTGTGAAAGATTCTTAATTCCGACGCTTTAGAAGAAGTGGTCAATCTGGAAAGACGAGGGCAGGACCACCCGAAGATTACATCGGCATCTGTGGTATGATTCAGAAGTTGGCGAACTCAAAGAAGTGACCTTCACTCGCTTAAAGGCAAATTGCTGTTCACTTTCTTAATTGGCAATCCACACACTCATCATGGTGTCTCTTTACACAACTCTCCCTTTCTCTCTTACACACCTCTTTCTCACTGTTTCTCACTCACTCACTCACTTGCACGCACGCACGCACATACACACACGTTTTCTTCTCTATCGGCTTCATTCTGGCTCATCGGACAGTTCTTGCATGCTCTCATCTTATGGGCAATCTGGACACAGCTCGTTAATGAAATGTCTGGAAAACGTAATTGTGCTTGTCCTTGGCAACTTCTTTCCTCGATAGCCGTTATGCGAGGATCTTTTTGTGGGCGGGGCCGGTCCTCTCGGCGAATTGTACTCTCCGACAAACACTCTGTCCTCACTTCTCTTTGGACAACACCTCAAACTATTCTGTAGATGGGTTTGTCTTCAACCGACCAGTAGGGCGCACTTTATCTTCAGAGATCAGAAACATTTAGATAGATTGAGTGATAGAGACAGGAGAGGCATTACTCACCTCCTTTCGTCCACTTAGGCTTTCGCTTTCTTGTTACCATATCTAGTGATCTCGGTCAGTATTGGTTTCCCACGGTGTCTCATTTCCAATTCTCCAAGTGCTCTTTCTCCCCTGAAAGTCGCCATTTCCTGGTGTCCGCATGCCCCCCGTTGTGTCGTAACTGCTTCATTCCACCGGTGGCATCTTGCGCATTCTTCTTGTTCCGCCGTTGATTTGTGGCTCCGGTAGGCATCGAATACCACAAAAGCTGGTCGGAGAGACATCCATAATTGACTGTTCCTTGCGACAGATATGTTTATTGAGATCTGTTTTGTAATTCAATATTTCTATAATTGACGACACCTACAAGCCAACTGCATATGTAAGTATGTTGCCGTGGACAAAATTTCCAACCAAAATGAGCGCTTCATATGGTGATGAAGCGCTCATTTTGGTTTGAACATTTTGTGGTGGTTAGGCTGAAGTTCCACGGCAATTGTATATTTTCTTTAAGCAGGATCCCCTAATTTCCGGTGGTCCTGGCGTATCATAGAAGGTTTTGCAAAGCGAAGGTTATACGATACTCCCGATCGTCTGCGAAAACCGATTACGATAACCGATGTTCATCGAGAATCGGTTGCCTTTGACCACCAAAGAGTGGCGATGGAATCTCAACCGCTATAAGATCCTGTTGGTTTTGCTTCAAAGACGCATCAACAAAAACGCATTTCTGCCACCACAATGCTATGATAATTCCTGCATCACATTTTCTGCACATAAACTGATTCAGCTAACGTGATAACCACTGAATTTCGCAGGGTTCCTCTAAATGCATGATTTTACTTCTAAATACAAGAGTGAAAAAGCCTTTAGATGGAATCTTCACAGCGCAAAATAGAAACCAACTTCAAGTACGGGAGCTTGTCAAGTTCTCTCATTGCTTCGTCCGTGTACCTCTGAAGGAAGTGGTGCCTCATTTGCAACCAATGTAGTAGCGAGAAGGACCACGCCCTGCTGACGTCCTCCGCTGCCGAGTCATTTGGGTAGTCTCTGTGAATTCTCGCCTTTTTCGAGTTCCGGCGTTCCGTCTTTTTCTCTGCGGCATCCTTCGAACCTTGGGGCTTTTTCTTCGAGTACCGGTCGTGTCACGTCGGTCAGTGATGGATCGGCACACGCTGGTTGTCTTTGCATTTCTCGCCCGGTTTCGGACTGGATCGGGGGCCGATTGTTGCCGACGGCTAATGAGGCATCATGAAACCCAACGGTCGTTTCCACCTCTCTCCCTATGGCGATTAGCCACGCCTTACGAGCTGATTTCTTTTGGGATTCTGCAGATGGCAGATAGTGGTCACACTGGGCAAAGAGGACCAGGGCAGGTTTCTTCTCATCCCTCCCAAAGACTCTCCCTATTCCCATTAACCAATAATCACACATTGATTATTCTTTCCAATTTCACTCTTTACCGTGTGTTTATCCCATACTATTGACCTTCTGAAAATGAACCTTGAAACTTTTTTTTAAAAACTGAACGTAGGTTTTCCACGTTTTGGCAAGCGGCCAAAACGTGGAAAACCTAAGTTCAGTTTAAAAAAACATATGTTGCATTTAACGTTGACTTGGAATAGGATACTTAGCACTTCCAAAAAGCAAATCAAACCTATAGAATTGGCTTGGACAAAATGTCTAAAAGGGATCTCGCCCTCGCCTTTTCTTCTTTCGCTCTCTTCCAATTGTAGACAGTTTAAGAGCAATTAGCCTTCCTCCGAATCGTACATTCTCGCCTGTCGTAAATCCGTCACAATTCCTTTTCTCCGTTCCCGGATGCCATCCTCTGCGGCTTCTCTTCGTCGGTCATTCGCCAGACGCCCCGCCGTCTTTCATAGCCTCATCTGAATTGCGCATCGAAAACGTGTTATCCATGGGTCAGATCCACAAAAACGAGGCTGCGTCGCGCAAACACCCGAAACTGCTTCTTCTTCTTCTTCTTTGGCTGTTTGTTTTGCAGTATTTCGGAGCGAGATATGCGCATTTCTTTCAACTTTACCTTGGGCCTACGATGATCGCAAGATAAGCAGCCAGTTGTCGTTTTTCGTTTCGATGACCGTCGGTGAAATCTAACCATCTCGGAGAATTTGTTGACATTGCTTTCTACCTGGCAGATGCTTTCCTTTCGTTTTAAAGCGGACCTCATCTATGGCTGGAAGAGGCCCTAAGAGACTGAATTGGGATGATCCATCTCAGCTTCTGCTCGCCTGAATAGCATCTAATTTTAGATTTACATTAGTAGACGAAGCACTACCGATGGTCTCCTTTTGTATTTGACTGAATTTACGATAAACTTTTGAAAACAATTGTATCATCCATTTCCTCCCCCTTAATATCTTCGAAGCTGTTGTCCGATGCTTTGTTGTTCATCAAGCGCAGCTTCTCGCGATCGCTTTCCGAAACAGGTTCCTTCTTCCTGTATCTTACCTGCGGTCGGCGTTTCCTTTGCGTTTGCGTTTATATGGGAAACTGAATCGTTCGACAACTCATACGACAGTCCGTTGGCTGCTTCTGCCGAAGACTGCGTCGCTCGATTCAAAGAATGCAGAACTTCTGATTACGTGCCTATGATTAACCCGTCAGGGTTGCAAAATAACTTGCGACTCCTTACAATAGCCATATGTTATCGAAACTGTTCTCATTTCGGTTCGATCACCGTATCAACCGCATCTCAAGGCCTTCCCACGTAGTTTTTTCTCTTTCCTTGTCGGCCACTTTCCCTCTGTGGTCACCGTTTTTCCACCAGCAGGCGACCTTGCCCGCGACTGGTCCAGGCGGTAATTCATACTCATTCTCCGGACACTAGCCGCCATTTTCACAGCTCCTAATGACCTTCCGACCGGAAAATAGCTCCGTTCCTTTCACTTGGAAGACTTTTACTCTTGACTGTCGCTTTTTCTTCACACTTTCCACTGACTCTTCCCATTTACAGGTACAGATGGCAGTCGTCCGGTGGCTGGTCCTTGGCGCTCTCGTCGTCTTGGCTTCTTGCCAAGAAGACGCCAAGTGAGTTACCAGATGTTCCAACTCAAGAAATTTTCAGTATTCAAACTCGAGCGATTGAAGCCAATCCGGAACAAAACAGCGACAGCAAATTTAAAATTTGTAAGTTTTAGAAGAGAGAGAGAGAGAGAGAGAGAGAGAGAGAGAGAGACGGACTCAGAAAAGACACAAGAGAATTAATCAAAAGAACAAGTACATAGAAACTTTAGATGTTGGTACTATCGACGGAGTAAGAAGGGAAATCTTCAATGAAGTCGATGGAGAAGGAGACGTCACTGGCGGTGAGTGGATAGAAAATCCTACTTTTCATTGTTTGAACGATTAACGTAACGGAGTAAATTTGAGACATTCAAATTTCTGGCGTTTTTAAAAAGCAAGTTTCTGGCTTACGAATGACAACTAGTCCTCAATATTGCTATCCTCGATGTAAAGGAACCCAATAAACAGAGTTTTATTTCAGGAAATGCCGGAGCTCCCGTTGACCCCTTCGGAGCTTACGATGACAACAACATTATCACCACTGACAACGGTAAGAATCTATATTGCCTACCGAAATGTTGTCGCCTCACTTCCATTTGGTATTAAGAACTGTTCTCTTGCAAAATAGTTGATTTCAGAGAAGAACCTCTTCGTCCCTAAGCCTTACCGCCCCGACAAAAAGGAGGAGAAGAAGACGACTACTACTACTACCACCACCACAACCATCACCCCTCGTCCCACGCAGCCTCCCACCATCCGAACCGTTCCTCCCCCTCCTCCCACCAGAGCCCCAGTGCCTCAGCCAATTGCGTAAGTTCCCTCCATATTTCTAAAGACAAGAGTGGTTTAGCCCAGTGCAGCCGCAACCTGCCTTCCGTCCGGCGCCCGTGGTCCATCAGACTCTGCCTCCCCCTCCTCCTCCCACTGCCCCTCCCAGGATCAACACCCCCGCTCCCTTCGTTCCTCCTGTCGCTCAGCCTCAGCCCCAGTTCAACAGACCTATTCAGCCTCAGCCCCAGGCCACGTAAGTTTATTCGTCCACACATGGTTTCAACCACTGAATCTAGGCGTGCTCCCTTCCGTCCTCAGCCTCTGCCTGAAGTCGTCCAGCCTCAGCAGCAGCAGTTCAACAGGCCTCAGTTCTCCAGGTTTCTATTTTTCAGGAGATCATACCCAACTGCTTTAGGCCTCCTCCCGTCCAGCCGCCTACCCCTGCCCCCACCACTCCTGCTCCTCAACTGCCTTTCGCTAACACTCAGAACCTCAGAACAGGAGGTAGGAAATGTTGTCCCCCTTGTATTTTAAGCTTCAGTGTGCTCCGCCTCTATCTTCTACATCTCCACTCCTATCACTGGACCTACCAGACTGTCTTTCACTCACTTTGCCATTGCGGTTACCGTTGATCAATGCGCTCGTACTTGCCACGAGTTCAACTGTGCTGTAAGTTCAGAGAAAGGGAGAGAGAAAGAGAGATACAGAGAATAAAGTGACCTTTGTTTTCAGATTGCCCACTACAACCCCGTGAACGGCCACTGTGAATTCAACCCCTCCACCGCCTTTGCCATCCGCAATGGACAGTGCCCCGCCTGGCCATCTCTCCACTACAGGTAGTCCTTCAGAAATCTCAAATCATCGTCATTCCAGGAACAACGTAGTTGCCAGTGAGCCTGTGAGGATCTTTTGCGTCCAGTGCCAGCGTCCTCGCAGACGACAGGGCGGCAACCGCTTCAGAGCTAACAGCCTCGGTCGCCAGCAGCGTCCCTTGGAACAGAGGCAGAGGGGCCGTGGAGGCTTCCGAAGCCGTAAGGTCGCCGCCGGCAAGCGGTGAGGCCCTTTGAAAGACAGCGCAAAGCGAAAGTTCAGTTCCCTGGAGCACCCGATCATCCACGGAATGCTCGTGAGCCAGCCCAGAGCTGTTGCCCTCGGAGTGACCCAGCACCAGTTCCTGACGGCCATCAACCCGTCTCCTCTGCAGTCGGCCGTTGCCGTGAATGTCTCCCCGGTGGAAGTGGAAGAAAGCAACGACAGCAGTTTGGAACACGGAGCCAGGAGAAAAGTAAGCTTTTCAGAGATAGATTGCGGTCGAATAGAAATGCCTCGTTATCGACTGATCTCCGGATCTGCGTTCATTTCGGTCGTAAAGCGGCCGTTGAATGTTTTGTGGATTGAACGCGCGGCATTCCGATCCCATCATACGCAGTCGAAAGAAACGTGTTTCTTTTCCTTGGATTCGAGACAGAACCAACCGGAAAGTAACAACACAACCGATGGTCAGCGGGGACACTCAATTCAGAGGTCTTTGACTGACAAACACATTATTTCTCTGATTATTGCAAAAGTATTTCTATAGGCACTGCCCCTTTTGGCCTTGCGTGTTGCATAATGCTAATGGTCAGCTGGCGCAGCTGTCTCCATTCGGCGTCTCCATTCAGAAACACCTGCCGCATTAAAGTTTTTTGTCATTCGCCGACTTTATACACGCGAAGATCCCATTGAGCTTCAACGTACGCAAATTAGACGAACAATAAGGACAAAGGAACGGCGGCTGTCACAAAGGGATTACGGTACTATTGAGACTAATGGAGTAAATACAATAGGGCATTGTGCTCCAGACGCAATACGAATTCAGTACTGAAAGTGAGATTTAAAATATATTTTAAAAAAAGTAATTTTTGTTTGAAATATTACTGTCTAGAACAATATATCAACAGAAACAAAAAACACAACAGAAACAGTGGAATGGTGGGCAATGACTGGTGGACTATTAAAACCAGCAACTGTCATCTGTTGACTAAAGCAGTTCGCCCAACTTATTTCCTTTTTCAGGCCCTCGGATTGACGCATCCGGAAGACCAGATGTCGCTTTAAGAAACGGACCATAACCTATCAGAGCCCACAAGATGTCTAGTTACGCGTAGCGACCCCTAAAGTGTATATTTCCCCGTTGAGTGCGACCTCCCTGCCCTGCAATCTGCTCAATCAATCCTTTGTTATTTTGGTTATTAATAAATTTATTTACAGTATTCGGCAGTCCGCAATAGAGTGGCAGGATCTGCTATCCAGAGAGTGAAAGAATTACAGATGAATGAAAAATACAGAGAAATGGGGAGGATAATGCATGGCAAGAGGTTGTCGCACAGGATTACGTGGCACAAGAAAGAGAAATACTTTGGATTGTTTGAAAATGTGAGGTTAGTATCGGGGCTATGCCCAGTAGGTGTTCGGAAGGACGCTCTTCGCCTGGCCGCTCTTTCGCTCGAAGTAGTCGTCCACGTCCTCTCCCGGCTGGATATCGTAGCGGACTCCGCTCGCTCCCGACATCATCGAGCCACCGCCGTTGCGATCCCTGAAATGACAGAATAAGGAGACTTGAGGAATAGAAAGGGGGATCAGAAGGGATATTAACTTACATGAGCTCCTTCCAGTTGTTCTGGCCTCTCTTGGCCAATTCGTTGGCAGCGTAGAGGACATTCGGTCGTCCGGTGGACTGGGTGCTGGCCTGGTGGGCAAAGCAGAGGTAGAAGGAAACCTCGGTCAGCTCCTTCTTCGGAATCTTGCCGTCGTTGACCAGGATGACAGCCCTCATGGCGTGAGAGGTTCCCTGGAAAACGATGGTTGCACTCGAATCTCTCCTCTCTCTCTAAATTACAATGTTGGCCTCCTGAGGAATGAGGAGAAACTCGTCGTAGTTGGGATCGGTGAGTCCGTGGTCAATGCAGGTGCCAGAGGGCACATTTACATCCTTGGCTTTGACCCTTCGGTCCCTGCCTCCCCCTTGCATAGGCATCTTAGAAGGCATAATCCTGAAGCAACCATTGGCCTCGTATGGCTAGTGACACTTACACATGATTTGAATTAGCCATAACTACAATATAAGTGATATTCGGGTTGTACGGAACCCCTCCTCCCTGCAGATGGCTGCACTTACGACAGGCCTCCCTCATCTGTTCCACCTCCTTCTTGATCTGAAAAAAGATTCCTTCTCAATCCCTTGTATTCCCGTGCCTCTTCGAATTCTCCCTCACTGCCTCCTCCGCGGTAGACAATCAATTCCTTCGGGAGCCGTTTGTTCGCGTTGAAGTTCTTCTCCAGTGCCTCCATGAAACGATCCCTCAGATGTCTAAAACACTACTCATTCCATCCAAGAAAGAGACTTACAAGATGTTGTGGACATGAGATATCTGGTACCAACTGAAGCCACTGAGACGACCGGGGTTGTTAAGGGAGTAGGCGAAGCCGACGACCGTCGGCTGGCCGACTTCCGTTCCCTGCTGTCTGTCGAAGAGACACTGGGCGGCAGGATGGGACATCTCCAGTCCCAGGAACATCCTCTGACGGAGCATCTTCTCCTCTCTGAAAGGCAATCTTAAAGACGGAAAAAAGGATCAACTCACAGTTCACTGGCAGACATTCCCTTGGGGATAGCAGATGTCGAAGGAGCCACATTCTCGTTGATTCCACCCAACTTGGCGTTGAACTTTCGGAGTACGTTTCCAGTCGTCTAAACGAGGAAAGATATCTCAAAGTGATTCCCTAAACATACCGCAGCTCCGTGTTCAGTCATCTTCTCCACCGTCATCTTCCACAGATGCTCCGTAAGGACGCTGTATTCCGTCTCCAAGAGCTTGATCTTGTCTGAATTGATGGAGTATTATATATTTTTGTAATTCTTACGATGGACAGGATCCAATTTGTCCTTGGTGATGAAGAAAGCGATGGCAACGTCCTGTTTCTGACATCTAAAAAAAGAATCACAATAACCATAGCTTAAAATACAGTACCTCTTGAAGAAATCCTTGAGATCTCCCTCGGAGTACATGGTGACCACATCTGCTCTATCCGGCACTTTGCAGCCCTTCACCTTGGCTGCCACGCACAGAGAGTGGTAGAATTGACTGAAAATAACCCTTGTAAGGAGAAGTACGGGAAGAGAACGTACTGAGCCTTATTCTCCATCATGCATCCGTCGAGGACACAGACAACGATGGGCTTATCGGTGCTAGCCGGCTGGAAGAAGAACTTTAAGTTCGCGCGAGAGTTGGCAACTTGAGTCCTAAAAGGAGGAAAATTAAGAGGCTTCGGAAGGAAACCCACTGTCCGACGCCACCGATTCGCATTGGGGGAGCGATGATTTTGGCCACTTCTTTGATGAATTCGGACTCGAGGGAGATCTGAAGTATGGCATTGATAGCGTTATTAACTATTCAATGGGAAGATGGGTAATTGCGAGAGAAACTCACTCCGAATGCTTTAAGATAGGGGTTGTCGGCGTTTCTGAGTCTGGCGCTCTCGAGCTGCCGCAGAGTGTTCTTCTTCTGGTCGTGGGGCAGAGCCCTGGCCTCTTGATGGACCTTCTCCGCGAGGTCTCCCAAAGCAGCCGTTCCCACTCGCTGTCCCTCCATCACTTCCAGCAGTTCCAGTGGGTAGAAGGAGCTTCCGCCTGGCTTCGTCTCCACGGCCAAAGGACAGTCGGGGTACTCGATGACGTAGTTGTAGGTAGCTCTGTAGTAGTCGTAGACGGAGATCTTGACGTTATCCTTGTTCAAGAAAGTTGTCCTGAAGCAAATGAATAAAGGGAAAAAATCTATCAAACTGACGTTCGGGCGGTGTCGTCAGGAGAGATCTTGCGGAGGACGAACTTCCTGCCGTTGTGCTTACAGGATACGAATATATCTGAAAATTAGAATTCAGCACAGGGGTATCAGGGCTGTCTTTGGCAGACGAGCCACGCCAGGGATTTGAAATCACATCGACGTAGTAGCTGAAGTCTATAAACCCACTCTTGAGCTCCATTGTGGCCCTATTGACCTCCCTCTTGTGGTTCCTCAAGATGTTGGGGACATCGTTGGGCCTCGCACGGAAGATTTCAGACAGGTAGTCGAAGACCATCAACTTCTTGTGAAAAGCAGAGGCTTTGGCTAAAACACTGTTAAGAAGGAGAGGATGTATGACAACTGACAGGAACTCTGAAGAACGAGGGTAGCGGAGTTGATGTCATTGCCCATGAGACGGACGTTCTTGTCGAGACCCTTCTTAACTATCTTGGCCCCTCCGATGTCCTTCTCATAGGCCCTAATTTCGAAGGACTTGGTCGTATAGTTGAAGTAATTGCTGAAATTATCCTGTAAAAGGAAATAAATGAGAAATTACCCCTCGTGGAGGTAGCAGTCGGTCACAACCTCGAAGAATTTGATCGCCTCGCGGCGATTCTCCTCGGTGAAGAACTGACGCCCGGAGATGTAGAGCTGAACGAGGGATCAATTGGAGATAAGGGAATTCTAACATCACCGGTGAATTGGATGCCGATCTTCAGCTGGTCAAACTTGGCGACGTAGGCGGAGACGTGCTGGGGGAAGATGGCCCGGAATTCATCCTGAAATTCAGTTTTCATGCATTGTTAGCAGGTTTATGAGAATTCTTATGTTATATTCAGCCACACACACAAATAACCCACCAAAGTGTATTTGAATTCCACCTTCTTCTCGGGCAGTTTGTCGATGGTGCATCCTATGCTGTAGAGAATGTAGCCTCCGTCGTAGGCGTGGCAGTACTTGTCCCTTCCGAAGAGGTCCGGGTGCTTGTCGTAGAGAGTCATCATTATTCCGAAGAGGGCGTGTTCCTTGGCGATGTAGGCCTGGCTGAAAGGAATGGATTAGGGCCTTAAACAGAAGCGACCCACTCGTGTTTCGGGGCTCTGGTGAGGTCCTTCTGCTTGTCCTTCGCGATCTTAATGAGGTCGACGTGGAAGCTAAAAGTTAGCATTTAAGGAGGTTTAATAGAAGAATAACGAACCGCTGGACTGTCTCGCGGTCGGTGTGAAGGCGGAGGGCGTTCATCTCCACCTCAAGTTCCTGGTCGCCTCCTCTGTTATTGAATGTCTGGGAGCCGTATTTACTGCCCATTGGCTTGTACTCCTGCTTCACATCTGAAAGCACTGTTTGACACGATCCGGTCTCAGTTGAAAACAGCACCCCAAATTTGTATATAGCAACCCCAAAAAGTACTTTTAGTGCCATTTAAAGTCTAATAGCCATACACTAAATTGGCCTCCACTTGGTGGGCGGCCCCGCAGGGCCGAAATTTTTTGGGGTAAGGTAGGTACCTATGGATTTTGGAAGGGTCCGCAAAGGTTTTGGACAAAAAATTCCATTTTGGGGAGGGTCCGCGGAAAATTTTCTGGGTTGTGGGGGGTCCGCAGACCCCACCCGGACCCCCCAATTTAGTGTATGCTAATAGCACCTCCTACGACGGTTTCAACCCGTTTTTGTCAAACATTGTCTGAAAGTCAACAATGAGTTAAACTCAACAAAGAGAAGCAGCGAATAGTCCTGGTTAGTTCATACTCACCGTTTCCCCTGTAGCCACTATTCCCATTGCCTCTGTTATGGTAACCTCCGCGCCCGTTATCACGAGGCCCGTCCCTGTTGTAGGAACTGCCTTCGCCTCGGCTATCGTTGCGGAAGCCTCCGTGCTTGAACCTGTCCTCTCCTCGGTCAAAGTCACGATTGTCCTTGTAGTCTCCACCGTGGCTGCCTCCATAGCCTCCCCGCTGCGGCGGTGGCCCTCCTCTGTTGAAGCCCCTGTCAGGGGGTCCTCCTCGGTCATAGCCACGATCAGGAGGTCCGCCACGCGGAAATCCCCTATCAGGAGGTCCTCCACGGTCAGGCGGTCCTCCTCGCTCAGATCCTCTGTCAGGCGGTCCTCCTCGGTCGAAGCCTCTGTTCTGCGGCGGATGTCCTCGCTCATAGCCTCTATTGTCTTGTGGCTGTCCCCGGTTGAAGCCTCTGTCCTGGGGGCCTCCTCTATCGTCGAACCGCTGCTGCTGCTGTGGCGCATGCTGCTGTGGCTGATATCCTCCGGGTCCTCCTTCCCTTCTCTGCGAATATCCGCCACTTCCGTAGTCAGGCCTTCCTCCCCTCTGGTCATCCCTCGGGGTTCGGGATTCATCCTTGATCTGCATGGCTTCCATCGGAGTAGAAGGTACACTAAATCTCCATTATTTTTCACACTTGGGATGAATTCACCTGGGTTGCTTCTTCGGAATGCGGTTGAGGCTGGAAATAGGCGGAGGCTGCTGTGATCTTGGCTGGCCTCTGTCGCCGAAGCCTCTGTCCTGAAAACGAAAACTTTGAGAATATCATGGCTGATTGTGAACAGGCACAGGAAGAAATGAAAGACCCTGCCCGGCCGTTATTTTGACTACTTTTTAATAGTAAAATTGTGGTTGAAGCCGGCTAGTTTCCAAATTTCTAGCGCAGGTGCTCAAAAACGGGAGACTGATCATAGTTCGTACGGCGTTTAGTGTGAAACAACACCAAACTGTAGTCTCCCGGGCCGGAATAGAAGCAACTCGGTATAGCAGTTTTGCGAACATTTACAAAAGAAAAGAAGCTGGGTCCAGGTGACTTGGGCTTGTCCTCGTCCATCCTCGGCCTCTTCTTTTCCGGCGGACGAGCCTTTCCGGCCGAAAACGTCGAATCCATCGAATTGCTGATTGAATCAAATAGATCCTGAAAATTCCTTGTTATTGGAAATAATATAAATTAAGCGCACCATTTTTACAGCTTAGGGACCACCGTAGGGAGTAGTAATGGAAAAATACTAGCGAAGCTAATCCAACTGAAAAAGAGATTATTAGAAGAGAACAGAAACAAGCGAGAGATGAAAAAACAGGTAAAACAATCAGGGTGAGAGGTCAACTCTGGATCAAAACTAGATTATGGCAGTCTAATGCCTATAAGGGGGCGTGGTCAGTGGGCGGAGCTACGGTTGACCGCCTGTCGGCCAGACGGCTGGCACGAGCTCTCAGTAATTTACGACTTTTATGGCAAATGATTTACGGCTAACCGTAGCCCATGCGAACTGTTTGCCGCAAGAGAAAGAAACCACATGTTTTCCTCCCTTTCACGCGAAAAGTGACGAAATAAACCGATGTATGGTTCTCCGCAGCGGCGAGATCGATGCACAATACTAAGTGGAGATAGAAGATGTAACAGAGCGGCCGTGTGAATCGCATCGTCGTGGCAACCACAACTTCCAGCATGCTTACAACCACGCCCTCTGGTGCATCTTTCAGCCGATAATGCAGCGGACTCGACAGTGATTATCAAGTCATGCGGCAGAATGTAACGTATAATTAGAGCGAAATTTCCCACGGACAGGCGCCGTTTCCCTCAAGTTGTAAACGAAAAGCTAGCTTCGGATATCCCCTGGGAATGGGTAGGTCAACCTAACGCCAAGGTCAAAATTTGCCAGCTGACTGGCGGCTTCATTACACAAGGGACAGGTGGAAGGATTAGCAACGATTACGGGAGAACGGTGAAATAAGGCCACTGTTTACACGAAAAGCCGCTAACCAAATATTCAGACTAGGTATGCCCGGTGATACTCCATCGCTTGGACATTTCTAGGGTTAGCAGGGTGAATTGCGGCATGATCAAAGAATGGAAACATATGGCGAGGTGACAAGTATCATCCAGCGCCAGACCGACTCCACGGGTCAGACTCGGGTTATCATTACAGCAAAGTGTGGGAATACACACAAACAAGACGTACGTCGCCACGTGGCTCCAAGTGAAACTATTGATATCAACTGAAGAATCGCCAGGAAACTGTTTAGAAAGCGAAAATCGCAACGCGGCCGGCCAGAAACTTATCTATAGTAAATCAGCACGCTTAGGAACTGACAGCGATAGAGATAACTATTAAAACTTAAATGGAGAACAACCTAATTATAGTTGTTGCCAATCCTAGTTCTTAGGAAAATTGTAATTTGTGCCAAAATTATGATGTCGAAGTTAGAATTTCAAACTTCGACATCATAATTTTGGTACGAATTAGCATTTTTCCAAGAGCTAGGTTTGGCGAGAGGTATACCGAACTTTACGGTTTTTACATGAAAATCTCGTTTTTTCTAACATTCTTTATTATTGTATGAAGGAGTTGAACTAATTGTGACTTCATCTGAAGAAGTTTGTCTCTTTGACAGCCAGCTGGGGATACAAAATGGGTAGGAAAACCATTTGTCAATTGAAACTTCAGAAAGTTTCAGGTATAAAAACGAGGTCCCAAAATGGTGAGGAAACCAGGAATGATACGGTTTTCCTATGAACCAAAGGTACTGAATGAGTGCTACTGGGGTTCGTAATGGGCAAGTGTCAACAGAGGAAAATAATATTGATAAGAAGTACGGTATGCGGTAAAAATGAGCAGCTGCTCAGGAACAAACAAGATCCGACGGCAAGAGAAAACTACACTTTCATTGACCATACTACAATTCTATAACACTGACCTTGTGTTAATTGTAGTTTCACTTTCTCAAAATAATTGGGTGCATGTCACGTGACAACAGTCAATGAGGCGTTTATAATAGGCATACTTACTGATTAATCATCGTTCAAAATTTAAAATTATTCCGTTAATCCACTTCTTGAATGCAATCGGATTCTAATGAAAAACAATAAAGGGATAAACAAATTGGTCAATCAAGGATTGAGGAAAATAAAATCTGACCCATCGATGTCTCTAACGGTCTGCACACTCCGGTTTTTGTACACTCTCTAGTCTCAATTTAGCTATGGCGCGCGTTACTTGTCGTCTATTTTCCACTTTGAACGTTTCATTTAAATCCCTTTTTAAATGTTGACGATGAATTAATTCTTCAGATTTTGTATTTTGTAGACTTTACATACTTTATATTTAATTTTAAAGAATGCTGCGCTTGGACCTCAGCAGAAAGCGCCCTGCCGCGCCTGTTTCCAGCGACTCAGAGGACGACGAACCGAAGAAAATCACAGCAGTTCCCACGTCTTTTCGTGTAAGGAAGGAGGAAAAACAGGTCAGATTTCACTATTGCAATACTTAAAAAGTATGACACAAAATGTTTTCCCGTCGAACATTTTAGGAACGAAGTTTTAGGGTGGTCTTTTCGTTGTGGACAAGCAGCCGCTTCAAGGCGGAGACGTGATAATCGAAGCAGAGGAGAAAAAGGAAACCTCCGAAGTCGTCGACAAAAATTTACAAAAGGTTTGATCTCTTAATTCTTGCTATCAACCATTTGTGCCTCTTCAGATCCTAGCCAATGCCAAATGCGGCCCGGCGTTTGAAAAAAATCACGGAGAGGGTGCCACCAGCGTTGGAAAGCGAGCCATGAAACGCGCGAGACGGGTAGTTTTGTTATCGTTGTAGGTCTTTAACTGATTTGTATAGGAGGAAAAGGACAAAACGAAGGGAAAGGACTGGTTCGATCTGCCGGCGACGGAACTGACGGACGAGGCCCGTCAGGACCTGGAACTGCTTCAGATGAGGGCTGCCATCGACCCCAAGGCCCACTACAGACGCAATGACAGAGCCGTTTTGCCCAAGTACTTCCAGGTTAGGGATTTTCATTTTAGACCTTCAAAAATAAATTGGTGTGATCTTTATACTCCTTCAAAGTATATTTATCTCATTCTAAAACTTGATTATTCAGGTCGGAAGGGTGGTCGATGCTCCTGAAGACTACTACAGCAGCAGGATGACCAAGAAGGAGAGGAAGAAGACGATGGTGGACGAGTTGCTCAACGACATGGACTTTTTGGAGCGCAGCAGGAACAAGTATGTCCACTTGACGTTGAACTGTCATAGTTTGGCACATTTGACAGTTTTTGTTGCAAAAACTACGACAGCTTTTAAAGATAAGCACCCCTGGTCTTGCTTGAATCGGTGTAAACATAGGGGGGTTTTGCAGTTATTGGAGGGGGTTTATTCTTTGCTATTGTACCCAATCTTATGCTGGAAATTCACCAATTATTTCCTTTTCAGGTACAAGGAGATCCAAGCGAAGGATTCCAGGAAGAAGCGCGGCGCTTTCCAGCACCGAGGGGGCGCTCCCCGCCAGAAGAGGGAGAAAAAGGTGAAGGCCGGCAAGAAGGCTCGGAAGTGAACACGCCTTTACCATTGTTTTCCCCCGTTGTTACGCTGTTATTGTTTCATTTCTAGAATAAAAGAATCATGGCCAAAAGGGA
Source organism: Oscheius sp. G VE-2021 (assembly GCA_022343465.1). Classification (NCBI taxonomy): domain Eukaryota; kingdom Metazoa; phylum Nematoda; class Chromadorea; order Rhabditida; family Rhabditidae; genus Oscheius; species Oscheius sp. G VE-2021. The sequence goes on from JAJQXH010000058.1 coordinate 3,945,563, forward strand.
AAGGAACACGACAGCTGCCGTCAAAAGGATGATAGTCGGGGTGTTGAGAAGCAGCAGATCGTAGGGGATTCCAGGGACCTTGGATGCGGAGGGGTTCATCCCGCGGTGGACCCGATGGAAAGTCTCTGAAATTGGAATTTGCTCAGTATTGACTAGTTCCGACTGGATATGTGGGTTGCCGCCTGGTCCCACGCGTGTGGCCCTTGTAGTCTGTAGTGTGACGCGTAGACTGGGCCAAAGTTGAGCTGAATGAGAATTCACAGGAATTGATGGCGGAACCAACCAAGAAACCAATTTTAGGGTTCCAGAGGAGGAAAGCAAAGTCCAAGGGAGGGATACAGCCGATAATGGCAGCAAGGGTGTCGAAGTAGGAAATGTGATCGATCTAAGGGAAGGAGATGATGGGGCAGTTATACATTGACACCTGGAGGGAGGCCTTCCTGGTGGAACATTTGAATCTGGCCGTTGTGGCTGCCTTCTCACCTGAAATAGGTGTGGAAGTGGACAATTTTATATGACGCATGAAAATTACTGCCATTCAGTCAACCTAGGAAAACATGCAGACAAACTAATGAACTATCAGGAAGCTGAAGAGTCATTTATGTGGGTGAAGATTAAACCTTTTCTCTTTTCCTGTAAACCACAGTCCAATTCGCCATACCATCTATTTCCTTCTCCATCTGTTCTTCCGAAGGCAGTTTCACCCTGAAAGCCCAAATGTGGGCGACCGCTCTGCTCTGCATCTCAGCCATTGTGACGGTGGGTCCGAGAGGATCAACCAGTCCCACAATCTGAATGAATGTCCCAGGTCTCCACTTTCCCTACAGCCAGAGTGTGATGTTTCTCCTTCGGAACGAACATTCTCTTATAGAGACGGACTTGGTTGTCTTCTGTTGGCAAAAGGCCACCCTCTTCAATGAAATCAAAGTCGAAATCGTAGCCAGTGCACACTATGACGTCATCGATCTCCTAAAACTCATACCTACAATTGCTTTGGTAACTGAACCTCGCTGGTTCCATCTTCAAAATGCACAGTGGTTTCTGTGAAATGAGTGATTCCAGATCGAACGTTGATGGCCCCGCTGAAACGCTTAGGTGTGTGGATGTGATTATGCGGATGAATGAGCAAGTGTCCTTTTGGTTGCATGAAGGTGATTCACCTCGCAAGATGCAACGCAAGGTCGTCTGCCAACAGCACAGGGCTCTCTCCGGGCATTTCCTTCGGTCGCAATCCGTATTTGGTATGATCGAAGAACGAAGTGTATTCTCGAACAGCCAGCCACTGCTTCAATTTCTCTGAAATTCTGCGTCCCAAGTCCTCTCCCATGCAACAACTGGTGACAGTATAGTTGCGTCAAGCGCGCCACGCAACAATTCTTCAACAAAGAAGGACGGACGAACAAAAACCGCCGTCAGTGATTCATAAAGGGACGTACTTGGTAAGACCCTCTGCGCCCGTTCGAAGTGCCTTGAACGGAGAATTACATCACGGGGATACCCGTTGTGGACCACACGACGAGTGACCCAGGTGCCATGGCGGGAAGAGACGAATACCTGAGAATACGAATGGGATTCACATCATAATTAATCGAAAAAAGACAAAACATGCCTGCTTTGCAACGCGTGCTAGCTCACAGGCGGCATCTCCTCCGCTGTTTCCAAAGCCAACCACCAACACTCTGCGGTCGTGGAAGGGACGATGATCCTAGAATAGTAACAGTAGACTGGAAAGGTACGTAGAGACAGAGAGAAACATGGGAAAACATTGAATACCTTATAGTCATGGCTATGAAGAACTGTTCCTTTGAACTTCTCTAGACCGGCAATCTTCGGCCAAAACGGCCTGACATGATGGCCGTTGCAGACCATCACAGCGTTGAAAGTGTCAAGCCGTTTTCCACTGGTATTGAAAGTGAAAATTAATGTGACAGTGTGAAAGTTTCCATAATGGTGACACATCCTTTCGGGGGTCTGTGCATCTTAGACTGTTGTATAACTAACCTTTCAGTGCCAACTATCCAATTTCCCGAATGTTCGTAGTCGTCCGCCCTGTGAACCTAAATATCCGTCCACTTTTAATTCGAGTCACCATTCGAACCGACAAGACCTTTGTTCCAAAGGTAATGTGTTCTGTTAGTTGAAATTGGTCGCAGTATTCTTCAAAGTATTTATGTACTTCTCTGTTGTGAGGAAAGTTTGCAACAGTCTTGCCCATTGGAAAATCGGAAAAGGCAACGAACTCCTTGCTGGTGTTCAGAATCGTGTTTCTCATTACGGAACCAAATCCTAAAAGTTCATAGTTCATAGTTGAAAGCATACGAAAATGTAAAACATGTTTAAAATACGCTTTGACATGAACGAACACCAGAAAGACACCAACCTTCCCTGTCTCCAGTGTTGTATCTCCACAAACCGCCGACATGTTGCCCAGCCTCGTAGCAAACGACGTCGAGACCATACTCCTTGCAATGCTTGATGGCAGTGAGTCCAGAAACACCTGCCCCGATGACACAGACACGCATGGAGACGGAGAAATTAAGGAGGAAGTCAAACAAGAACGAAAGGGCGGAAAATCGATGGCAGCTTATCAGAACAAAAGGCCAAAAAGACGCGGAAACGAAGGAAAGATAGGAAAAACTGGGTAAGTGAGATTGCATTCTCTCTGTCTCTGTGTCTGTCTTTCACTTTTCTCTCTCCCCTCTCTTTTTATATATCAAATCTGCATAATAAACGTTTATCCTTAGTACCTGTTTGAAATGATCGTAGTTCCATGCTTGGAGGATGACTCGGATCCACTTCTAGTTTGTATTCAAGAAGCATGTTTCCTATGACCTGAAATATTTAAGTTAATTCCAAAACTAAATTTAAATTACCAGGAAGAGTTGAGCCTAAGGACTCTCCCAGACAGGCCCTCTTACCCATTCCGAAAGGAATAGAAAACTGTTTGGCACCGGAATTCAGGAATCGCTCCGGATTGAACTGAAAGTTAAAAGTTCTCTTTCGATCTCTTGTTCTCTATTTCTCTATCTTTTAAGCTTTCCTCAAACCTTTTCAGGTTCCTCAAAGCGTCTCCCATCGCTCACAAGAAGCGAAAGTTGTGCTGTCACTGCAGTTCCTCTGGGAACCAAGTATCCTCCAACCATTGTGTCCTCCAAGGCGTCTTTGGAAAAGTTCATTGGAACAATCGAAGCAAGACGGGCAATTTCCCTAACACATTTTGGTTTTACCCTACCAGATCTTTAAACAAAAGTGTAAAAAAATAATTATTTACCAAAATGGTCGCATTAAAGTAAGGTGTGTGTGGTCGATCCGAGAGCGCTAGCTGCCGTCCATTGCTGATCGAACCAAGCTCAGCTACCAATTTCTCCAAGACCTTTATAATACAGAAAAAGGTTTACTCAATAGTAATTTTGTACCTCTATATGAAGTAGGAGGTAATTGAAGGCCCAGTAGGTGACAACAGTGGATGAGCCCTGACCAGCCAACCAGAGATCCATTAGAGATATCTCCAGGGAACCTTCGCTAAAACGCAGTTGTGATTGAGGACTTTTATCTGTCTGTCTGTCTGTCTGTCTGTCTGTCTGTCTATCTTTTTTTGCCAACCCTTTCCCCCTCTCTCTTACTTGAAGATCTCTCCGTGATCCTTCTTCTGCATCTCAATCAAAAAGGCATCTACTAAATCATCTTCTTCATCTCGAAGAATATGTTGTCCTGAGGCAATTTTCGCTTTTCTAAACAGTTTCACAATTTTAAAAGTTTTCATGAACTTTCATGTTTATAAAATTTAAAAACATTAATTCTCCCACCTTTCGTTTATCTGTTCTCTCAAAAGTGCAATCCATTTCCTCACAAACTGTGAGATTTCTTCTTTTCTCGGTTTGAATGGGTAAATGTGGCAATTCCAGTCTCTTGTCCACATGTCAAAAACTGACTGTTTCTTTACCAAAAACTCCATTTCCTGGTTCAGTTCGTTCCTGATGAAGATCTAATTAAATTTTTTATTTTATAGGTTTTACCTCTCCGAAACTCTCAGAAAACATGACATTTCCAATCGTCTTCTCGAGGCTTTCATAAATATCAAGGCTCAGTCTGCCATCCGAGGCTGTGATTTCTTTGTTCAAAAGATTCCGTCTTTTTAAGGAAGTTAATGAAAGGGTAAAAGGTCAGACCTGCTGTTGAATTCGAGCATAATCCGCTCTTCCATGAGGTCTTTGCCCATTCCAAAGTTCCTCAGGGCGTGGAGAGCAAACCTCCTTTGTTCCAACCAATGCTGGCCGTTCGAAATGATGATTCCTCGGTTATCTGAAGAAATAATTCGTTTCCATTCATTTACTCCCTTCCTTTCTTGCTCTTCCTCAAACCCACTTCTTTCTATGTTGGCCATAAACGGAACAGTCTTATCGGCAAAGTTAGTCCCTTGCTTCACCATCACATCTTGCGCAATGTCCCAATCAGCAATCATCACCGTAGGGCTAGTTCCAAGCCACATTGTAAAAACATCACCATACTTCTAAAAACCACCGTAATCTTTTATTTTAGTGGCCTACACCTCCTTCCAATTCTGCATGAGGGGCACTATTCCTCCATAAGCAACTCCTTTGGTAATTTGGTGAAAGTTTCCGATTAGAGGAAGCGGGATTGGACCTAATTTAAAATGAAAATTGTAAGAAACAAGAATACCAGGTGGGAGTTTCTTAGTTTTGTAATACAGAGACATAAGGACATAAGTGACCAGGGCCACAATTACAAGAAGAAATATCATTACTGCTGCCTCTGAAAAGAAGAGTACAGTATTGTTTTGTTTGTTTTAAAAGAAGAAGGGGACATAAAAGGAGTAAAGAAGGCGGCGACAAGGACACAACACTTAATGGTTAAATGGTCTGTACAGGATAAAGTTGTCCAAGATTGTGCAATGTTGTTTCAAGACGGCAGCGATCAAAGAACGCGGAGTGGCAAATGGCACCAAATATCAATTACTAAATATGATGTTGAAGAACCGAATATGACAAATACTTTTGTGAAGATGCTTGTCTATTTTGTTTATTGGAAGATGTTGTTATATATTTTGAAAAACAGGACTCAAATGAGTCGTCTAAACAGAAAGCAGTGAGATCCGAGATGAATTGGCCCCTGTTTGCGCTGACGGACGTAGATGCTCAGGGGGAGTCCTAGTCTTCGTAGTCTGACATAGCCAAAGACGACCCTCTCTCGAGGATCAGTCTTATCCAAGTTAACAAGGCTATTCGGGTAAACCTAGCTGCGGACATCGAGAGACGACTTGTTCAGCGGTACCACAAGACACTTGCGCCTAGGAAGCTGTTCGAGAAACTCTTTTCTCCTGCCATGTGGCGATTGCAGAGGGATGATGGAAGCCTGACCGGGTGTCTCCAGGAGACGCTTGACAGGGTGAAGTCGTTCTTTGAGCAATTATATGGGAAGACAATCAATGTTGACCCAATCGGGCCAAATCCTTCTGAAGAGGTTCCACCAGTGATGGAGGTCCGAAAACATCTACGCCACATGAAGAAGCGCACCGCTCCTGGCCACGACAGTATCACCACCATGATGCTGCGTTCCGTGGAAGATGAGCTGATCCCCGTATTGGCGAGTCTCTTCACCGACATCCTTCGGGAAAAGTCGATCCCACCCCATTTCGCGGATTCGATAACCACTCTTATCCCGAAGAAGGGCGATCTGATTGACGTGGCTAATTTCCGACCGATCTCTGTAATTCCTTCACCATGCAAGTTGTTTATGCGTGTAGTGCTTGGGAGGTCGCAAGGGAATTTGGAGCGAAAGCCTGAACAGGCCGGCTTCCGCCGTGGGTACTCTAGCATCGAGCACCTTCACACGATACGCCAGCTACTCGATAAGTCCTACGAGTACAACTCCCAGTTGTTTCTCGTCTTCGTTGACTTCCGGCCTACGATACCATCGCGTGGCAAGCAGTGTGGAACTCCCTCACTCGCCACGGCGTGGAGTCACGATACATCGAGGTGCTGTGCAATATCTATAAGGACGCTCAGTCTAGCATAAAAGTCAACAACGAGATGGTAGATGTCAGCATTAAGTCAGACAAGGCTGTGCTCTGTCTTCGCTGCTCTTTAACGCCGTTCTGGAGGACATTTTCCGCTCTCTCGATTGGGATGACATCGGCATCATCAACGGACGCAGGCTTAACCACCTACGTTACGCCGACGATGTTGTTCTGATCGGGAAGAGTCTCCAGACAATGCAGCGGATGATCGACGATCTAGACAGAGTCAGCCTAAAAGTCGGCCTCGAGATTTCTCGCCAGAAGACCATGGCGATGGGTAACATGCGGCAAGGCAAACTCCTGTTGCGCGGACATCAAGTCCAGTTTATCGAACACTTTGTGTATCTCGGCAGCTCTGTCACGTGCACAGAAGAGAGCAAGGAACTCGCCCGGAGAATAGCTGCTGGATGGGCATCGTTCAAGCGCCACCGAACCTTCCTCACGAGACGAAATGTCCCAATGAAGATGAAGAGGAAGGTGTTCCATACGTGCGTTGTCCCCAGCCTGACATACGGATGCGAGATCTGGAGCTTAAACGCCGTTGCCCAAAAGAAACTGACGTCTGTGCAAAGGAGAATGGAAAGAGCGATGGGGGGAGTTACTCTGGTGGACAGAATACCGGATGCGCAAATCAGAGGATGGATTGGACTGACGGACGTGAAAGAAGTGATCTGGAGAAGGAAGAACAAGTGGGGATTTCGGTTGGCTCGGATGGAAGATGGACGGTGGCCTAAGATGTTGACGGAATGGACTCCGCTGGATAGGAAGAGGAGGAGAGGAAGACCTTGGGCAAGATGGGAGGACGAGTTGGAGGAGCGGATGATGGAGAGCGGAGAGCCCGGACCAACGTGGGCAAGACTGGCGAGAAGCAGCAGAGAAGACTGGCAACGAACCATGAGACCGGCGCGGAACTGAGACCGTCAACTGTAGACAAAACCGCGATACCGTTGTTAAATAAATAAATAAATAAATAAGCCTCCCGTGGCCTTTCTGGCGATTAGTACTGGAACTTTTTTAATTTTTTAAAATTCAAACGATTTTCAATGTTTTTTTTTAAAAATTTATACTTTTATTTTTTTTTAAATTTTAAGCCTCCTGTGGCCTTTCTGGCGATTAGTGCTGGGAACCGTTGCCTCCCATGGCCTTATTGACAATTAATGCTGAAACATTAATTGGAACGGTGCCGAACCCTCGATGGCAGAATACATCTCCCGAGTCGGGCAAACGGGTTCCGGTATGGGAATTGTGATTTACGCACTTTTTGGAACCCACACAACGGGTATTCCGTTGAAGATCATCTGGATCGTCACACCGAATAACCGAGAAAAGTTTAAAAATTTTTTTTTTGGTGGAGCACCTTAAGTACATTAGTACCGTTACGGTATACCGATAGACCCTTTTACAACAATTCCCCCGCCGTTTGGGACCGCCCCCAAAACACGACAATTCCCCCGGGCGCACTTGAATCCTTTACTTTCAATATTCCGCTCAATTTTCATGAAGCCAGAGCGTGTCTGGGACTCATCGTCAGGCCAAAACGACGGGATTCGCCGTAACAGACATCAATTCACGTTATCGCTTCGATAGCTTCCCTCCCTGTTTCCTACTTCGTTACAGTCTTATCTTGGTCCCGCAGAGGGCAAGGCCGTATCGGCCATATTGACCTTTCTACAAAACAAGCGCCTTCTCTCGTGATTTGCACATCTTTAAATCAACGAATTTTTGCACATCTTTAAATCAAAAGTTTGTCAGCGAGAAAAAAATATATTTCTAAGAATACAAAAACGGCGCCCTTACAAAAAGGCCACGGCTCTACATTTCAAGTCGATAAATTTTTGAATCCGGATGCGTGATATCCCGCAACGCAATTGCGATTGATCGAATTCTCTGTTTAATTCAATTTTTTTGTTTCGTTTTTAGAGCGTTTTGAAGTTTTAAAGTGGCGAAAGAATATATGCTTAAATTTCAGCTTCAATTTCGTGAACAAATATGTTTAAATAAGTATTTCTTGTTTTTATTCTTGACTAATTGTGATCTTCTTGGCTTACTGTTAAGCCAGCAATCGCCTGTTTCGCTGTGGTGTTCGAAGAACGTTCTTTCCCACGCCCCGTGGTTACGCGAACAAAGGGCATTTGGAGATAGGCGCTGGGCAGAAAGTGGCGCGACCCGAGTCCTATCGCCACGAGAGACGGCGACTTCCCCGGCCTGTTCCTTCTGATTGCATCACATTTCAGTCAGTAGCCCTGTATTATGAGCGACAACAGCCGCTTCGATACCTCTATCGATTGTTTCCACAAAACATTCTATTTTTCGTTTGTTTTCTGCCGTGTTTGCGAATGGCGGCCACTGCAATGTACCACTGCGCTCGTCAGTTAATGTTTACAAGCGTATTTGACCATATTATATATGTCTGCTATATCGCATTTGGTTCCTGAGGTCTCTATGATACTTCTACCCTTAAAATATTCATATAAATTTCAGATCTATAATTATATTTAAATTTTCAGTAGGTTCTCTCGTAAAATGCCCGGACGGAGTAAAGTCTTCGACGAGATTGCGGCCATCGCCAAGGAGAGGATCATGATGATCGACGGAGCAATGGGAACGATGATCCAGAGGGAGCACCTGGAGGAGAAGGATTTCCGTGGCGAGGTCTTTTTTCCCCAAACCCATACTTACCGAAATGCTTAGGTCCTGAAAGACCACGGAAAACCACTGAAGGGTAACAACGACCTGCTGTCCATCACGAGGCCGGACATTATTTTCAAAGTGAGGGTTACTCGGGACAATTGATATAATTGGCTTTAGATTCATAAGCTGTATTTGGACGCGGGAGCTGATTTCATCGAGACGAATACCTTCTCTGGAACGACCATTGCTCAGGTGGGTGGTTTTGTCAGCTGAGTTTGACGATCCAGGCTGGTTTGGCGATTATATGGGTCCTGCCTTTTGTGGCGAGAAAGCGGTTGGAAAATGACTTGAAACCCCTCACATGATGAATTGATCAAATGAATAAACAAGTAAAGAAACTATGAAGTACAGGAACGATGCTCAAATATTTATTGTGAATTTGGAAACATGTCACTATTGGATAGATCGACCTAGGCTTTCATAGTGACTGTTTCTTCCTTCTAATCCATCGTCTTCGTCTCCTTCTTCGACTCCTTCCGTCCCTTGCTTCCTTTGTTCTTCGACCGCTGTTCCCCCACGGGGTCCGTCGGACAGGCCACCAGCTTCTCCATCTCCTGGCTGATCTAAAATTCCATTGCTTCTGGCTGGCCAGGCTCCCACCTCCGACATGTTGGCACGGTTCGCAGGCTCCTTCTGGAAGATCTTCTCGCTGGCGTAGGTGCGCAGCCGCTGGGGGCAGGACGCCGGAATCTCCAAGAAGATCCCACTGAGCACCTTCTTCTTGACTTCGCCGTTGACGACTCCCGCCCAAGGCTCCCCACCGTCCACCATGATTTCGTAGACGAGAATTCCAAAGCTGTAGACGTCAGACTTCATCGTGAACATGTACTTCTCGATGGTCTCGGGCGAGAGCCACTTGATGGGCAGCTTCTGGTTCGACTTGATCTTGTACTCCGCGCAGTGCCTCGAGAGGCCAAAGTCCGAGATTTTCACCTGAACCCCAATTTTATCCCCAGCCACAGGCGGAAACTGACAGTCTTCTCGTCCGTGTAGAGGCAGTTCCTGGCCGCGATGTCCCTGTGGATGTATCCCTGCCTGTGGAGGTAGTCTAGGCCGTTTGCCGCCCCAAGACACATCTTCAGCTTCTCCATCGTGTCCACCTTCCCCGCGTGGGTCTTCAAGTAGGCCTTCAGCTCTCCTCCTTGCACAAGCTCCAGGATGATATAAAGCGGCTGCTCTAGCACCGCCACTCCGTACAGCTTCACAACGTTCTTATGGGAGAGGTTCCTCATCAGCCGGGCCTCCCTCATCATCTCCTTGATCTTCGCTTTGCTGAGTTCGCTGGTTCCCTTGGCCATCTTCACAGCCACGTTGACGACCGAGGTGGATCCTTTCTTCCTCGCCTGGCTCAAGGTTCCAGCCTTGACCATCCCGTAGGCTCCCTCTCCGAGCACCTTTCCGGTGAACTTCAGGTCCTCGTGGCTATACTCCCATGGCTGCTGGAGCACTGGATTGCGGAGGATGAATCGAGACTGAAACTCTTTTATATCTTGCCAAGATAACTCCTCACCTTGTTGACCTGACCCATGTTCTTCTTGTAGTACTCGATCAAGTCCTTGATCGTCTTGAAGGCCTTGTTTCCCTCGATCCTGTACTGACCGCCTTGACGGCGGATCACCACGTTCCTTGCCTAAAAGGTGGTATTGGCTACCTTCAGGGCAATTTACCTTGAGGTTTGCGTTCCTCTCTCCGTTGATTCCCACCAGCGTCTGGTAGTCTTGGTTCACACTTTCCTCTCCCCCGGAGCTGATCATCATGGAGAGGACGATCTCCTTCTTCGTCGCCTTGGCTCCCTCCACCTCAGTCATCCTCACGAGGAACTCCCCATCCGTCTTCAGAAGACTTCCGAGGTCCTCTCTCGAGACGTAGCCGTGGTAGAACTCCAGCTCCCGCAGTGCCTTCTCGTCGTCCTTCATCTCGTCCATGTCCTTCTTTGCCTTCTTGGCCTCCTTCTTCTCATTTCCGTCGCTCTTCTTCTGCGCCTCCTCGTCAACCGTCCTTCTGCCGTCGTCCTCGACCGTCCTGTCGACCTCCAGTTTCTCCTCCTTGTCGCCCATGTAGGTGTCCTCTTCCTGTCGACCGTGTACGGGAAATGATCTCTCCCTCGCTCAGCAACGTTACGTTACATTCAGCGCACGCATTTTAACGTAAATCTAATGTTAAAGTGATTTTTAAATAGCATAATTATGCAAATTCAAGATAGGAAAAAGATGGTAAATTACCGGAATAGCGGCTTCTTCCTCTAATTTCGATAATTGCATTGTTTGTGTAAAACTGTTAATTCAGGCGGATTACGACTGCGAACACCTGGTCCACGACATCAATTACCAGTCAGCTGTCGTCGCTCGGAAGGCCTGCGATGCCGTCAAGGCGGAATCTGGTAGGAAGCACCCCTTTTCCATATTTTATTGCTTTTCTAGGTCGCAGGTGTTTCGTGGCTGGGGCTGTCGGTCCAACCAACAAGACGCTCTCAATTTCTCCCTCGGTTGAGAAACCCGACTTCAGGAACGTCAGTAAGAAACCTTCGAATATGAGAGTAATTGTTGGGTTCTAGCCTTCCAAGAGCTGGTGAAGGCCTACGGAGACCAGGCGAGGTCTCTTCTCCAAGGAGGAGTGGATGTCCTCCTCGTCGAGACTGTTTTCGACTCTGCCAACGCCAAGGCCGCTCTTTTCGCCATCCGCACGCTCTTTGAGGACGAAGGTGCGCTTTCCAACCTATTAGGGATGGTTTGAGCTAACCAGTTGGCTCTGCCATCACTAAAATAGTTTTACTCAACAAAATATGACGGCCGTTGAATCATCGCTTAGAGCTGGAGGAAGTGCCTGTCTTCCTCTCGGGAACCATCGTTGATATGTCTGGCCGAACGCTGTCTGGACAGACGGGAGAAGGCTTCTTGGTAGCCACGAGACAGGTTTGAATACAGTAATTCCTACATTCCTTGTCTTTATCTAGGGACAACCCTCCGCGGTGGGACTCAACTGCGCCCTGGGAGCAAAGGACATGCGCCAGTTCATTGAAGCCATGTCCAACTGGTCCGATCAGATGATCATTTGCTACCCGAATGCCGGTTTGGTCGTACTTTCGCTAATTGTAATAGAAGAGTTTAGGTCTGCCTAATGCCCTGGGAGGATACGACGAGACGGCCGAGGAAATGGCAGAAGTCCTGCGTCAATTCGCAAAGGACGGATTGGTAAGTACCATTTTTGTTTTTTTCCGCCTTCCATATCCCCCTAACCTTATTTTTTCTAGGTGAACATCATCGGAGGTTGTTGTGGAACCACTCCCGACCACATCGCCGCCATCGCCAAGGCAGTGAAGGGAGTGAAGCCCCGTGTTCCCCCCGTGGACCCCCATGCCGGCCTCATGCTGCTCGCCGGTCTCGAACCATCCATCGTCGGTCCCAACACGAACTTTGTAAACATTGGAGAGAGATGCAACGTGGCCGGATCCAGGCGCTTCTGTAACCTCATCAAGAACGAAAACTACGAGGTTTTCCAGATATTCTATGTATATATTCCTCTTATTTAGACTGCAATCGATGTTGCCCGCACACAGGTTGAGAATGGAGCGCAAATTCTGGATGTCAACATGGATGACGGTTTCTCAAAAAAGGAAAAGCAAATAGAATGTAATTTTAGGTCTCTTGGATGGTCCCTACGCCATGGGAAAGTTCTTGCGACTCATTACTACGGAACCTGATGTTGCTAAGGTAAGGTCTAAGCATTTAAATAAAGTTGGATTTTCTTAAATTTCCATTGGTATTATTTTTAAATCCCCCATTTCCAGGTACCCGTCTGCATCGATTCTTCTGACTTCAACGTAATCATTGCCGGATTGGAGTCGAATCAGGGAAAATGCGTTGTGAACTCGATTTCTCTCAAGGAAGGTGAGGCCGCCTTCATCCAAAAGGTAATACTCTCAATTTTCCGCTGAAACCCTGACTTTGCAGGCGCGTCTGATTAAACGCTACGGAGCGGCTGTTGTCGTAATGGCCTTCGACGAGGAGGGACAGGCAGCAGAGACTGACAGGAAGTTTGAGATCTGCGAAAGGAGCTACAGGTAGACAGTTGGGATGCGGTGGCAGAAGGAATGCTGTAGGATACTGACGGAGGAGGTCGGCTTCAACCCCTGCGACATCATCTTCGATCCGAACATTCTGACAATCGGAACGGGAATGGAGGAGCACTCGGACTACGGAATCTACTTCATCGAGGCAACTAGGATGATCAGGGAGAACCTGCCGGGCTGCCATGTTTCTGGAGGAGTTTCCAACATTTCCTTTTCTTTCAGAGGAATGGAGGTAAGCAGAAAAGAGACTGGGGAAGTTAACCTTGATTTAGGCTATCCGCGAGGCCCTCCACTCCGTCTTCCTCTTCCACGCCATCAACGCCGGTCTGGACATGGGCATCGTGAATGCCGGAGCCCTTCCCGTCTACGAGGATATCGCCAAGGATCTTCTGAATCTGTGCGAGGACCTTCTCTTCAACAGAGACCCTGAGGCCACGGAGAAGATGCTTCTGATGGCACAGAGTATGAGCAAGGCGGACAAGAAGGATCAGAAGGAAGAGGAATGGAGGAGCTTCTCGGCCGAGGAGAGGCTCAAGTACGCCCTTGTCAAGGTAGCATCTCATTTGGGACAGGACCAGTTTTATCACAGGGGTTGGATACTTTTGTGGTGAACGATACGGAGGAATGTCGTCTGATGACTGACAAGTACCCGAGGCCCTTGAATGTGATCGAGAGACCGCTGATGGACGGAATGGCTGTGGTTGGAGAGCTGTTCGGTGCTGGAAAGATGTTCCTCCCACAGGTTAGTTCTCTCCCTTTCTCTATATTGGCTCTACCTTCCAGGTTATCAAATCTGCTCGTGTGATGAAAAAGGCCGTCGCCCATCTGCTGCCCTTCATGGACAAGGAACGAGAGGAGAACATCGCCAAGATGGGTCTCTCAGCCGACGACAGCCCCTACCAGGGCACCATGGTCCTGGCCACAGTCAAGGGAGATGTCCACGACATTGGAAAGAACATCGTCGCCGTCGTATTGGGCTGCAACAATTTCAAGGTTTTCCACTTTCGTGACCATTTTAAAATTTCTTTCCTTCAGGTCATCGATCTCGGAGTGATGACCCCCTGTGAAAACATCATCAAGGCTGCTATTGAGCACAAAGCAGGTACGGCACCTTTTGAATGAGACTGACCAGCCGCTTTGTAGATTTCATTGGCTGCTCTGGACTGATCACTCCCTCTCTGGATGAAATGGTCCACGTTGCCAAGGAAATGCAGAGGAATGGACTGACCATCCCGCTGTTGATCGGTGGAGCCACTACTTCCAAGACACACACGGCTGTCAAGATTTCTCCTCGCTACTCATTCCCCGTGGTTCACTGTCTCGACGCCAGTAAATCTGTTGTTGTGGTGAGTTGAGAACAGAAACAAAGTAAAATACAGAGAAGCCGTTACAACAGTTGTTTTCAGTGCTCCTCTCTCAGTGACGAGAACACCCGCGATGCGTTCGTCCAGGACCTCAACGAAGACTACGAGGAGGTGCGTCAGGAACACTACGAATCCCTCAAGGACCGCCGTTTCACCAACATCGAGACTGCCAAGAATAAGAAATTGGTCGTCGACTGGTCGCGGTTTGAGCCAGGTACACGCGCACGCATACGCACACACATTAGGTTTCAGTGAAGCCCAACTTCATCGGCCGTCAGGAGATCAAGGACTTCGATCTGTCCGAGTTGGTACCCTACATCGACTGGAAGCCCTTCTTTGATGTATGGCAGCTGCGTGGAAAATACCCCAACCGGTTTGCCCTGCAATTTCTTCTTAGAAAATTTCTCTACTTCAGTGCCTACCCCCGTATTTTCCAAGATGAGCAGGTTGGAGCGGAGGCGAAGCGTGTCTTCGACGTGAGTTATTGTACAGTCAGAAAAGTAATGGAGGCTTTAGGACGCCCAGAAGTGGCTAAAGAAGCTGATCGATGAGAAGATCCTGGTGGCTAACGGAGTCGTCGGTTTCTACGAGGCCGGTTCCAACGGAGAGGACATTGAGGTGCAGAATGAGGAGATGGTAACAAATTTTGAATGCTCAGATCTTCGAGGACGGAGTGAAGGTGGCCACTTTCTACGGTCTCCGCCAGCAGTCGGGTCGCGAACACGATCAGCCCCATCTCTCCGTAGGAGACTTCATTAAACCCCTGGAAAACGGTGGGAGAGAGGCCTTTCATGAAGTGCGCGCAAGCGACTGACAAAAGGCCGGTCCGTTCGGTCTCGCGTGCAATAGCCGTTGGCCTACTTATTAAGAGTCAGAGTCTATAGAAGTAGAGCTGACCCCTTAAGACTAGTGAAATGAAAAAAAGAGTTATCCCATTCTGAGACTTCGAGGTCAATATCGAGTTTGGTCTCGGCTCACCGTAGGTGCCCCCGATTACTGTAACTTTCTTCAAACTCAACCAAATTCTAATTTGCGGAACGCATTCGATAGTTCTTTTTACGCAGACAAATAATATAATTGACCACACACTGCGTTTTTACTGAAAATTTTTCAATAGAAAGACACTTTTCACAAAATTTGGTCCTCATTCATTGAAGAAATTCGAACCAGCATTGTGCAAAACAAGAATTGGAGGCTCTACCACTACACCATCGAGGTACACTTTTAAACTACCAAGGCTTTCATTCTTGACTCTCATGCGGGAGACAATAGCCACAGAAAAATGCGATTACTCGAAACCCAAGGAACCTCAGCAGCGACTTTTACTGGCATCGTCTATTTTAAGAGATCCTTTAATAATTAAAATGGCTTTTGATTCGCCTTCTTTGATCTCGCCGCTGGGGTTACATATAATATAGCTAGTCCTACAAAGCCATCGAAAACAATGTCGTATTTAGGCCGCCCCAAGGACTACCTGGGAATGTTCGCCTGCACCGGTGGCCTGGGAGCCGAGGAATACTGCCTGCAGTTGGAGAAGGACCACGACGATTACGCCAGTATCATGGTTAAGGTGGCTTCCGTAACCACCTTTCTGTCTAATATTCGTTTTAGGCGCTGGCCGATCGATTGGCAGAGGCCTTCGCCGAGTACCTCCATCGCCAGATCCGCGTCCAGATGTGGGGCTACTCCACCAATGAGGTTACTCACTTTCCATATTCCCAAGTAACATTGTTTTGCTTCCAGGACCTCTCCCCCGAGGATCTCCTGGCCATCAAATACGACGGAATCCGTCCTGCTCCCGGCTACCCCACCCAGCCCGACCACACGGAGAAGCGTACGCTGTGGAATGTCATCAAGCCTGACGAGTGCGGAATGGAGCTCACAGAGCACCTGGCCATGCTGCCAGCTGCCTCCGTCTCGGCTCTGGTCTTCGCCAACCCTGCCAGCCAGTACTTTGCCGTGGGAAAGATCGACAAAGATCAGGTAGGAATCGGTTACAGTACACCTTCTACACCCTGATTCAGGTGATCGACTACGCTGCGAGGAAGGGCGAATCCGTGGAAGAGGTGGAGAAGTGGCTGTCTCCCATCCTCGGCTACGATCTGGATGACTAATAACCCTGACTAATTTTAATAACTCGTTTAGATTACTGAGATTATGACCACGTGGTATCATTTCGTTGTGCCTTTTCGGCTAATTTGCCATTTTGTTGTAACCGTTCTTTATTGATTGAATCATCAGAAGTCGTCGCTGATTTCAAAGTCCTCGTCCACGTCCATCTCATCGCTGGTCTTCTTCACATCCGCCTTGATCAGCTCTCGAAGCTCCTCCAGAACATCCTAAAACTCTTCGTCTGAGGGTTGGAGGTATCTAACCGTGTTAATCCAGCCATTTGCAGCCACCGTGTTTGCCGGAGGAGCCTGGAGGCTGAGATCCTTCTTTAGAAGAGCGTCAGCCAATGGCAGTTGGATGTCGCACAGACTGTACCACATCTGACGGACACGCGGGAGGTGGCCTAAAATTAGAATTTAATACGGGACTCTTTTCCTATCAGCAATACTTGCATGTCTCAGTCATTTAACTAACCCGGCTGGTAGACAAAGTTGATGGGCGCCACGTGTTCCGGGCGGGTGCCCGCAGCGCGGTCCATCGAAACCTTCAGTCGCTGTCTCTCCGGAATCTTCGTATGTTGCCTGAATCTCAATTTTAGCGGACTAACCCCCAGTTTCTACCTAAAAGTGACCATGAGGCTCTGGTACTTCTTCGATTCTGGGTCATTCCTTGGGTCGTAGCCAAAACGACACCACAGACGGCCCCATGGACCGGACTGGATGTAAAAGGCGTACTTCTGCAGCAAAGACCTGAATTAGAGGAACATTCAGGTGTCACTCGGAAAACCCACTTGATGAGGGTCTCCTCCAGCCCCGTCTGGTAGGAGATGGCCACCCTCGTCCACATGGGTCTCTCGTTGAACAGGTCGGCCATCATGCGATGCGGCTCAGGGTTCTTGCACCTAAACACACAAATTATTGTTGAGATTTCAGGTTTCAAACCTGAAATTGGCATCGTCAATAGCGTCTTGGCTGGCTTGGTCCGGGAATGGCTCCTCCGCCTGAACAGTGACGGAGAGGGCCTTGCGCTCCGTGCGCAGATCTGAAACACGGGTTTTTTAACACCGTTTCCCAGAAAATGCCAGTAGGAACCATACCCCGGGAGGGTCCGTTAACATACCCTTAACTTTTAGGTCCAATTATGGGGTAGTCCTCCTTAACTTTTAGGCCCAAAATCAACATTTCGTAAAAATAGAGCCTAACCCCCCTTAACTTAAAGATTTTCTGGGCGTCTACCACCCTTAACTTGGGATAACCTGGATATACCCTCCCGAGGTATGGTAGGAACCCTGCTTCTGCATCACAAGATGTGGCATACAAAGCAACAACATCCTTCTATGCTTTCCACCCCGTGCCACTCACTCTGCCCGTGCCCCGTCTTGCGTTTCGTCTTCTCCGAGCTAAAATCCGTCTCTCTGCAGAGTATCTTAGTAGACGGGGTATTGTATCTAAAATAACCAAGTGGTAGATTCCAACTAACTAGACTCTACCTGCTGAACTGGAATGGAGGCAGGAACAGCGGGCTTTGGTGGTCCGGGTCGTCCTCATTCTCCCACCTCAAACGAAAGATGGATGCCTCCTGTTTCTCACTTACCAGGATAAAGCGGATTCTAAACTCGTCGGAATGAGGCTGGGTATGAGATCATTGTAGGCGTCCGTATTTTCCTTGGAACGCCTAAGAGGCACGTACTGAAAGTCGCACATCGACTCGAAGGTGTACATGTAATTCACCTGAACCATTTTGTGATTTGAAAAGATAATAACTTACCAAGCCAAGGCACTCGGCGCTGCCAATCGTCTTGTCTTTTTTCTTTCTGCGGATCTTCAGAACCAGACGAACCGTGCCAGAAGTCACCTGAACGAAAGAGATAGATTCAAAAGAGGAGAGAGAGGCTTACGTTAGAGTCCACTTTCTTCTCAGAAGCAAGACAGCTGGTATATGGATTGTCGGGCGTGTGTCGTAGTTCCAAGTTCTTGTTTGCAAAGTGGTTCTAAAACAGAAACGTCCCTGTTATTTAACTGACAATAGCCATGCCAACATCTTTTAGATGGTGGAAATTAGTGTTCATTGAATCCTAACCTGGGATACTGTAGACAGCCCTCCGAGTGTCTTCATCGCCTTGTCGACATCTGTGATTATCCCCGGATACTGTATCAAAATGAACTCCTTTTTCTGGGCTACTTCGGATTCGAACATCGGAAATAGGATTACTGTAAGATACCCAGGGACCTTAAAACATTAGCACTGGATATCCAGTTGAAAGAATAAACAAATGAAAGTGGTATAATATTTATTTCAAACGTTTCAAAGTACAAACATATCGACTACACAACATGTACGAGATAAAACCCGAGGTAGGCAATGTAACTGAGATCATTCGACAAAGTTTAAGCGGTTCATGTGGAAATATGGGAATACTTTGAAGTTGCCGAGTTTCTTGCCGTGGACGTAGTGGAACTCTTTGAAGCAGTCATCACAGAACAGCATCGAGGGCGACGGCAGACGCTCGCAGTCCAACACGTGGTATCTGCAAAGAAATGGAAAAACCCCATAAAACAACCACCCGATTAAAACGAAGAAAAAACCTACGTGGCAAAGTTGTTCCTACAGCCGTGGCACTTGGCATCGTTGATTTTCTCGAAAGACTGCATGGGGTATTTTTCGATTTCCTGGACGTCTGATTTGTGAAGGAGGGAGAGGTCATGGAAGACGAGGAGGTGCTCACAAGTGCCAGCGTGGATGAACACGTACGGCTGACCTAGTCTGCAAATACACAAATTATAAAGAACAATGAAGGGGCAAACCTCAAGTTTAGGTCGATTATCTTCACTCCTTCCATGTTCTTCACCTTCACCGGGTCGAAAATCTGCTTACGAGACATGAACTCTCGGATGGGGCTGAAAACCAAATATATCCATGCGAAATTTGATCAAACTAACAGAGATATATCCTGGGATCCTTCTGCGCTGAGGTCGACGTAGAAGGTGTCGTCGATGAAGACGAAGGAAGACGGGAAGAGGACCATGTGGGACTTCGACATATCCGGCGATTCGTACTCTTTTCCTTCCTCCAGATCCACTATCATATCGTTCACACAGGCCAGCTTCTTCCGCAGAGCGAACAACTCTGTATCTCCCCGCAACACGAACTTCGACTGGGGTTGTATCTATAACAAAAAGTAACGACAAGGCTCCCAAAATACTCACAAGACGGCTGCTGGACATTTCATCGGCGTGGATCATTTTGCTGAACGGCATCATGGCGCTGACGTGGATTATGATGTCCTTCTGGCACAGCGCGTCCCAAGGCGTTTGGTAACTTTGCAACTAAAATGAAATATACGAAATCATGAATAAAATACTCACATTTGTGTCCAGATTACCGCAATGGTAGTATTTTAGCTTCCGGTTGTACTCGTTCCTCCTCCAGACCTGAGTCTGGTACGCAACGCGGTCTCTTAAGTGCCTAAATTCCAATATTACTGGTTTATGTAGTGAAGACAACTCACTCGTGTACTTTCAGTCCGGAATCCTCGGGAATCGGTTCCCTGTCCATGCCATCCTCCCAAGTCTGCCTGGCCTGCTCCTTCTCAGGATCGCTCAAAAAATTTTCGAGTCTAAAATAATAGAAAGTACAAACTTGGCGGATAACCCCTACCTGAGCTCCTTTTCAAAGAGATTCTTTGCTGTAGCCTTCGAGCAGTCTACGAGCCTGGCAAAATCCAGCTCTAGCTGGGCCTCGTGGTAGGTCTCCTCCTTTACATCGATGTTGTGCGGCCTCCCGAGACTCTCTAAAACCTCTTAATTCGACAATAAGGAGAAAGAAACGAACGCCAGAAGGACTTCTCCGATGAGTAGGCGGTTTCCAAGAACTCGCGTAGGTTGATTTTTTGGGAGACGAACCACTGCGAGTCGGAGGCATGTCGCCTATCCATGGAACTGAAATGAATAGACTGAGGAGCATATAACAATTGAAGAGAAAATAAGTGAAAAGACAAATGAAAAGCACACAAAATTTCAAAAAAAAAAAAAGAGTAAAATAAGATTCCCCGACAGGTCCTCCGGCCGGGAAGTGCGACATTTCCTCCGCGGGGGTCGACATGTCCTCCGCGACACTTCCTCCGACCACGCCCACGTCATTTCCTCCCCGCGTCATTTCCTCCGCGACCATTCCTCCGCGACAATTCCTCCGCCCCGCCCGCGACAGTTCCTCCGCTGCGACTTTTCCTCCGCATGAGTAACAAAGCTGTTTAAGCTAGGAAGGGATGCGTGGGGTGTACGCGGGGCCCCCACCCCGCGGATTGTCTCACAGCCGAAACAGACGGAGCTCATGGTTCCGTCTTGATTGGCTCGTTTGAAGAGAAATTCGACACACAAGTCGGAGTTTTCCGGGTCATCGCGTTTTCCGGATCTAGAGCAGCATCGCGTGCTTTTTTATCGGAAGCACTTCAGTTCCAACGAAAGAGTGACACTCGTAACTATTAGAGCAGATGGACTCCTCGGGCAATTATATTTTGTAAAAAAAGAAAAGTAATAAAGCTGTTTCGGCAAGGAAGGGATGCTTGGGGTGTACGCGGGGCCCCCACTCCGCGGATTATTTTAAAATCCATTCGGGGATATCAAGGTGAATCAGATTACGCAGAGGAATTGTCGCGGAGGAATTGTCGCGGAGGAATGGTCGCGGAGGAAATGTCGCGGAGGAAATGTCGCGGAGGACTTGTCCACCAACCACAGCCCGCGGGGCCCGGCAGTTTAAAGGACTGTCCCGGTGTGTTCGGGCCAGCCGGTTGGCTCAATTACAGCCGAAACCAGCTTGTTTACCGGGCCGGGTCTCGTAACGACAACCCTGAATTAAATATTGAAATATTTAAAATGTCTTTTTAAATTCGTTTTCACATTCGATTATTTGTTTTATTGTTTTAAATAGCAGATAAAAATATAAAACAACGAATTATCGGGACATTGCAACCATTTATGGCAGAATAAACCGTTATCCGCATTGCTCGGTACAAGGGATACTGTAGCATTTGTTCACTGAAAACCAGTTGAAACACTACTGCTCGAAATTCTGAGCTTATGCGTCATTATATGATCTGATATTTGGTGTGAAAATGGATCTATGTGTTACCTTTTTGAAATAATTTTTTGAGGATTAGTGATAATTTCGCGGACGAATACAGGGCATTTTTCGAAAAAGCCTATTTCCCGGAGGTGCCGTTTCCTGAAAAAATTAGTTCTAAAGCTTCTGATAGTGTAGATTCCAAATATAACCTCCGTTTTCAATGAAAATGCCCAGTTTCGGAGTATTTCGAGCGGTAGTGTAGCGGTTTGGTTACTGACTGGGTCCCGCAACGAAAATCAAATGCCGACTTACAAGGCCTTGCGGCGGACTGTGCAACCTAAAATAACAGTTTCCAAAAATAAATGTGGTGTACGGTGTGTCGTATTGCGTATAATCTCTCTTTGTAAAAAAATCTTATTCGTAATTATATATTTTTTTGAATAATTCATTTCCACTTGATTATTGTATTATTTTCAGTTTGAATAAGTTTGAACAGGTTCCATTTGTGAGCAGCATTTTTCTATTTAATAACAAAATATAGTTTCAGCCAATGGGCTCCATGGCGGATAAATGGTGGTTTAAGGCATTCGCAGCCCTTTTACTATTCTTCCTCCTCCAGGTTTACATGACATTCTCGAATGTGCAGAATTTTGAGATCGACAAAGCCACTCTCAACGCTGAGGTTAGTTTATTTCCCGCCTTTCAAAAACGATTAGGTCCCATTGTGACAGCTACCTGCCAGCTAATTATAAAAAAAGAAGTTTTTTTTCAGTTGGCGAGTCTCGAGCGGAAAAGAGATTCCCTGAGAATGGATATCTTTTCCAAGGAACGCGACATCGTCCGCCTCGAGAAGAAGGCCAACCAGCTGGAGATCCTGTGAGCTTTTCGTTTTACATTTTATGGAACTTCTATTTTTTAGTGTCAAAGACAAGACTAATTTGGTGACGCCCGGCCGTCTGTCGCTGAATCCAATCTACTTTGTCACTCCCACAAACTTCCGAGTGGCACAGAAGGCGGACCTGAGCCGGCTGTCATATACGCTGGCACATGTACCGAAACTGCACTGGATTGTGGTGGAAGACGCGGAACAACCGTCAGAAGGCATTGCGAGAATATTGAAGAGGTGAGGGAGCGAAACCAACTAAATTAAGAGAGGAAACTATATGAAGGAGACATTTTTTTCAGAAGCCAACTGCCGTTTACCCATCTCAGCGCAGCCACTCGTCCAGACATGAAAATGAAGTACTCCCAGCCCAACTGGTTCCTCCCTCGAGGCGTCGACCAGCGAAACGCCGCCCTCACTTGGATGAGGTTCCCATTTCATCGCTTTATTCTAATGTTTATCTTCAGGACCCAACTGTCAACAGCGAAATTGGGTGCCGTCTATTTCGGAGACGACGACAACACCTACGACCTGCGGTTGTTCGCCGAGATTCGCAAGGTCGACAGGGTGGGAGTGTGGCCAGTCGGAATAGTCGGAGGCCAAGTCGTAGAATCACCACAACTGGCCGCAAATGGTGAGTTTTGGCGTACCTCTTGTTTAAAAAGAAAGATAATGTCAAGTTTGCGTTATGTTTTACTGAAAATGTCTTGCTTTAGGCAGTGTAATTGGGTTCAACGCCGCTTGGAAGCCAGAGCGCCCATTTCCCATCGACATGGCGGCCTTTGCAGTGAACATCACCCTCATCACAAGTCATCGGGAAGCTGGGTTCAAGTACGAAGTGCCACGGGGCTACCAGGTATCTCTCTCTCTCTCCTCCCTCCCTCCCTCCCTCCCTCCCTCCCTCCCTCCCTCTCTCCCTCCTTTTCTTTCTTCAATCCATCATTTCAGGAGAGCCAATTCCTCGAGGGTCTTGGTCTGAAACGCAGCGACCTGGAGCCCCTAGCCGACAAATGTACCAAAGTCTACGCCTGGCACACAAGAACTGAGAAGACAAAACTGACGAAGGAGGACGTGGCCCGGGTTGCGGATCCCCAGAAATCCTCGTTTTCCTCCTTAGAACGAGAGACTCTAGGTCTCTCCCCGTTGTAATTAGCCCTTTTTATTTATTTCCCTCACTTTATTAAGCTTGCTCACTTTGCATAGTCTGTTTTAGGCCGTTTCTTGCTAGGGTCTTGCGGGTTTTTTTGTGCATTTTCTGCCCGATCTCTGTGATATTAGCATAATAAACTGGATTTCTATTGATAGCGTTTTTACGAGGCACGCCCTGTCGTTTCAATTCTTGTCTTCTTTCTGTTGCCCCTTCTTTAATGAGGTTTAGATGGGAGAACGAAAGGGACAGAACCACTACTACCCGCCGGACTTTAACTACAAGAAGCACGGCAGTCTGAACAAGTACCATGGGGTGCACGCCCTGCGAGAGAGGGCAGCCAAACTGGGCCAAGGCATTCTCATCATCAGGTGAGGGGAAGATGAAGCTTGTCTACCTCTGCCTAGGTTCGAGATGCCCTTCAACATCTGGTGTCTGGGATGCCACAACCACGTCGGGATGGGCGTTCGATACAACGCAGAGAAGAAGAAGGTTCGTTTAATGAGTTTGTACTTTGCACATACGGTGGCTTGGGAAAGATTCCTCTACGTTAATTATTGGATTACATAAAAAAATGCGACATTTTAAAATCATTTTCAGATTGGCTACTACTACACTACGCCGCTATGGGAATTTCGCATGAAATGCCACCTCTGCGACAATTACTACGTGATCCGCACTGACCCAAAGGTAGCCATTTCTGTTATGCTCAATCGTCCAAATTTTTCAGAATTTCGACTATGAGTTGGTGGAGGGCTGCAGTCGCCAAGAGATCCGCTTCGACCCCTCTACGGTCGACGGATTGGCGCCGGTGGACAGGACGTTCAATCAGAAACTGGCGGCAGACGCCATGTTCAAGGCGGAACACGAACATGAAGTGGGATTAGCACTTAGATGGGGTAATTGAGTCTTCTAGGACAAAAAAGTGGCGGAGAAGGAAGAGACGAGGATAGACAAACTGGAGTGGCTGAATGAGAGGATGAGGGACGACTTTACGGCGAATTCTGTGCTCAGGGCGCAGTTCAGGGTGAGTAAAGGAGCTTCTTCCTCTATCATGCTAATGGGCCGGTGTTCATCCAGTAGTTGCTTTTTTCAGAGAGACAAGACTGATTTGAAGGAGCAGCGAGCGAAGGACGACGCTCTGCGTGCCCGTGCCTCCCTCAGCATAAAACTGCTCCCAGATGCACCAGAAGACCAAAGGGTGGCCTCGATGCTCAAGAGATACGCCGATGTCAAAAGTAGCTGTTTCTGTAGGAAAACACACTGTTTAATATTTAGCATTCGAGGAGAGACAGGACGAAAGCAGGGATTCTGTGTCGACGAGGCGCATCTTCTCATCCGAGCCGTCGACTTCAGCCGAAGCGCCTCCCTCATCGGTGGAGAGGCTGAAGAGGAGTCTGAGACAGGACAGAGACCGCAAGATTAACAGTCAGGTGGGGTTTCAAGGGGAAACTCTGGTTAAATGGTTGTTTCAGTTCTCTTCGGGACCGGCGAAGATCGGAATGATGTCGGGGATTGTGCGGAAGAAGGCCAAGGTGGAGGAGACGAATGGAAGCAGCGGAGGTGAGATATTTTGGAGACGAGAAATAATCTTTTTTCAGAGGCTCGGCCCGTCGTTGTGACAGACGCTGGGGAGGATCACAACCCGCAACAACGAAATACACTTGGACTCGTGGCCGACTACGGCTCCTCGGACTCTGATTGATAATAATGTAAATAAACACATCTAAGGCGTTTTTACCAAGTATTGTTCTGGGGATAGGGCGAAACAGAGGAACATTGCGTAAGAAACGCGGATCTCTCAAGTGTTTCGCGTCGAATATATGGCAGACGAGAGAAATGAGAAAACCCTATAAAAGAGATGGGTCTCCTAATTTCCAACCAAACCATCCAGCGATTGCATGTGTATAGTTAATTGTTACAATCTTCTTCTTGTGTATGCTGTATTCTAAGGCATCTCCTCCCCAGTCGCCATGCTGACGTATTCGTTGGCCGTCAGTTCCGCCTCCTCTCCCGTGTCGTGTTCCGCCATCGGAAGGGTGGCCGGCTCCTGCCACACCACGTGTCTTTCCCTGCTTCTGGGCCTTGGCTTCCGAGGACTCGCGTGGACTTCGGCCTCTGTGGGCAGAGTGGTGGCGTTCGAGAGAAGGGTGTTCACCCGGAACTGGTTCCAACCGAAACACTTGTCATTCTCCATGCCTTCCAGGGGACCGTATGGATCGAATTTCTCAACATTTCGATTAAAATGAATGAAAAGAGACGAGGGGAAAGTACCTTCTTTTCCATTTTGGTGAGCAGTTTCTCATTGTAGGTGTACATCATCTCGTGGGCCACGTACTGCATGTCCTTTTGGTTCATCATGAAGTTCTGCTCATTCGGCTCCTCATCCTCAGCTGGGTCGCGTTGTGGTTCGAAGAGCGGCAGAGTACTTGCACTAAAACTCATGTATTCTTCAAGTTAGAGAGGGACGAACCCCTTCCCCTTGTTGTCGTACGTGTACTTCTTCTTCGGTTTCTTTTGGTAAACCGTGTCGTCTCCACTTTTACTCTTCGTGAGTCCAGGCTTCTTGAACGAGTAGACAATGTCCCCCGATTTCTGTAGGTTCGGTGTGGTCGTCGGTGAGACACTTGTCTTCCGCTGTTTCTTCAGAATCCTCGTCGCGTTGCCCTCCAATCCCATCGCATTGTACATCACTTGCAGTCTCCGAACGTCCTCCTTCGGTGGGTCATTCTGCGTTTTGTCTTCGACCGTATCGCCATCTGAGCGAAGTGGCGTCTTTGCGGACTTGGCTTTGTCTGGAGAAGGCGAAGGGAGCGGTTTCTGAAGATAAGTAGTCAAAAGGAGATAAATGCACATATAGAGAAAGAGACAAAGATTATCCACCTGACTTACTGTAGAAACTTGGGAAGGAGGTGGCTCAGCGAGGGTCGACTTGTTGCTTTCGGAGTGGCCCTTTTTACTGGGGACGCACATCCCCCAGAGGGAAGACCGCCGTCCAACCGGGAGCAGGGAAGAATGGGGAAAGAAATGGGAGATTAGCCTATCATCTCTCATTTTCTCGTCACTACGTTCTCTTCATTAGCCTACCTACAACCGTACCCTGCGTGGCGGTTCATCCTTCCTTCATGAGCCAACGAGGAGGAGCAGCTGCAAGTGAAGGAGGTCTGGCTAAGAAGACGGAGACTTTCCCCTGGGGGACCGAGTGGAGGAGATGGGAGTCAAGAAGGACCCCGAGTTCTACGAGAAGACGAAGAAGCACTCTTTCTACGACGGAATGAAGAACAACCCGGAGGCCTTGGCCAAGAAGTACTACCCGGTAGGTCAAATGACGCCACTGACCTCCCTCTCAGGACATGTGCCGTCCTTTCATGGAGTGCGAGCAGCGGATCAAGCATCTGAAGAACTGGCTGTGGACGCTGCCGAGCAAGCATGTCCAAAATGCGGGCCGGCCCGCGTATCAGGCAAACATCGAGGGCTCGGATACACCCCGGGGCAAACTTTTTTGTTACACTCGTAATGAATTATTAACTTATCTTCATTAACTATTATTCTCAATATAACTGTTCTTTATAAATAATCTACAATTTTGTTCTGTATTAACAACCTGATTTGTTACTTTAATTGTGTACGCAAATCTTTCTCCTCAACTCCTTGATGTACAAGTTTCCCCTTGCATGAGCCATATCAATCTCGTTATTCTGGCTCGACCCTGGTCGAAGTGCTTCTTCAAATTATCGTAAATTGGTGTATTTTCAACAAGAACGAGGAACAACGAGGCAGAGATAACAAAAAGTCCAAATCATGCGTGAAAGTGGATGCCGGCTTTGTTGAAGGCCAGCAGCAGCCCCAGGAAGTCTTCGATTGTCATTGTTCTGAATTCATTCGGTTCTTCGAAAGAAGACTAGTCTACCTGGCACGTTTGTTGGCGTATCCTGAATCGGTGAGCGTCTTCTCAATCAGCTCCTTGATGTTGAAGTTTTTGGGCACGGGCTGAATCAGGCTGTTAAAGAGGGGAAGGAGAGGAGTCCCACCTTGTTCTGAAGACTGCAGACCTTCTGGTAGTTCTTCTCGATCAAATCAGTGACGAGCGACTGACGGAAGATGGCGAGAAGGGTCTTGTTCTTCCTCAAGAAGCACAGACGTAGCATTCCCTCCCATTCCTGGAAATAGTGACCAAATTGATTAAAATAGGGTAAAACTAACATCAAAGTTGATGGGAGGAGGCGGGTTCTTAGGGGCGATTCGGACGACGGAAGAGTCGACCTTCGGCGGCGGACGGAATTCCGTTCTTTTCACCTTCATGAGATGCTCAACCTGGAAATACATACGTCTCACGCTTGAAGTAATGGGTAAGACAGGTCCCGGGGCGACCTATTTACCACTTAACCCACCTTAGCCAGAAGCTGGACATTGACCGAAAGTCGACAGTAATCCTTGTCTCCCGGTTTGGCAATCAAACGATCAGCGAACTCCTTTTGGAACATGAGGACTGCGTATCTGAAGAAAGGCAGTGACAAGGACAACATATAAAATACCTGGGGAGAGGTCGTTGCAACAACAGTTTGAAAACGAAAGGAGATGAGATCTGGAACAAAAACTCTATACGAATGGAAAAGAAACCAACCTGGTAGGGCAAGTTTGCCACGCAAACGTCGAAAAACGGCCACTCGGCCTTCATCGCATCGCCGGGACGGACTTCCAATTTGTTTTGAAGGAGACTAAAATGAATTATTGAAAAAAGTACAAGCGCCTGCTTACCCTCCCATGACTCTTTTCTTGACTTCTGCAACCATCCTAGGATCAATTTCGAAGGCGATGACCTAAAACCCAATTTCCACGTCAAATGCAGAATATCTCACCTTCTTCGCCACTTCCAACATTTTGACGGTGAGATTACCGGTTCCGGGACCGACCTCCATGACTGTGTCGCTGGCTTTGAGAGCGGACTAAGAGGAGTAGACGAAATCAGGAAAAACGACACTCACCTTCTCAATGATCGCATTTACAACTCCGGGATTCTTCAAAATGTGCTGGCCTTTATCAGTGTTGAAGGGGAGAGCTGAAAGTTATACATTACAAGGATGGGATTCAGGAAATTGCCTTGGGTGGCTCCGGGGGCATTCGCCTTCGTCGTCTTCTTCGCTTTTACTTTGCCCATGTTCTAAATATTACATTTAGCGCGTTTATATCTTAAAAATAGAGAAATAAAGGAAAAAGCACAACAAACAATTTTAAAAATTAAAAAAAATGATGGATAAAACATCACGCAGTTTACCGCATAGATAGTGCTTTGAGATAGCTTGGTTCGCTGCGAGACCCTACGTTTGACCATCCCCATTGAAACTTTTGTCAATTCATCCATGTGATGTTTTAGGCAATACATTTCGCTTTTCAATCGTCAACCCTAAAAATTTCACAGTGTGTGGATGTAAACACAATAGGGAAAATAAGGGACCAAACCGAAGACAAATTCAAAAAAGAAAAAGAGACAACAAAGGACACGGAATAGACCAAATGTCATCATGAAGAGAAACATCTGGGGCTTGCAATTATTTATTAAATCATATCAACGAAATGTTACAAATAATCATTTACAGGCACTTTTTGCACCGGTTATCATTCTGATACACAATTCAACAGTAAAACGTAAACGAAAGAGATCAATGAACGCTAAGAAACGGAATACCATTGCAGTTCACTAAAGCTGCGTTTTTTTCACAAAGTGCCTCATTTTCTGAAACACTTGATTGTTCGCGTATGAAACCTCAGGAATGTGCATTTCGAATTGAATTGCGAGATCAACTCGCTGAATACTGAATACCCTGGCAGGAGGGGGAGGGAATGGAGCAGCGGCCTTCGAAGACCTTTTCCTCGAGGCGGTCCATGGCTCCGTTCAGATCCAAATGCTTTATCATATTTCCGATTGCAATCAAAAGATTGCCTAAAAATGATCGTTTATGTCTCTCTGTGTCTGCTCTGTTCTTTCTCCCACTTACCGTTCTTGTGTACACCGTTAGGGCAGGTGACGTCCAATCTCAGAGGTTTCCCGTAAAATGCCAACATGGCATGGAGAAAGGCCTCTGGATCTGCATTCACGTAAAGGATCTTTTTTGCGCTCTAAAAGTACATATTAAACAGAATTTTCCTTTTCACATACCCGCGGAACTTTGCAAATCATATCAGTGAATACCGTCGAAACCATCAGAAACTAAAAAAATCAATAGTAAACAAATTTCAGAAGTAACGTACTTTTGAGTGGAAGAAAAAGGACTCTCTGGTGTTTCCGTGTTTGAGAACAATCCACATCGGAATTATGTCTGTCCTGTCCGAAGGGGGGCTCCTGTTGCTTAGGAAGGGATGGATGAAGTGGAGGGAGATTTGAAAGTGGAACTTGTTGAAACCTTACTAAAGTTAATCAGGTTGGTATTTGTGTATTTAGCTGTACCGTTGTTGGAATTCAGAAGCGGTGCAGACGAGTAGGGTGCATTCAGAGGAGGATACTCCGGAGGACGAGGAGGTCTGGGAGAGGCCTGAGGTCCAGGCGAATTGGCAGGGGAAGGAGGAGGGGAAGGTTCCAATTGAGAAATGATTCCAGAAGCTCTAGGGGTCTCCAGAGGATGTTTCACAGGTCCCATCATGAATGCATCCCTTTTCAAAGGAGGGGGCACGGAGAAAACGGCAGATATTGGGCTGGATTCGCGATGAGGAGTCCGTCTAAACGTCAAAGTTGTTTAGTTCAAGGGATGGTACTTACGGGCTTCTTGATCTATATGCTTTTTTTCCTCTATTCTTCTCCTTTTCCGTATGGTTTGACTCTTGAGGTTTCTCCTTCGGCGGGGGAGGAATTTCAGAAGGAGGTGACGGATTTTCCTCGTGCAAATGGCTTCTGCTTCTGAAAACATTTAGTCTTTAATTATTTAAAGGACTAGTGGTGGCCAGCGGAAATAACTGAAAATGTGAATGTGTCAAAAGTTTCAAGCACTGCGAAAATCACTCACGGCGTTTTTGTTTCCTTCTGTTCCTCAGAACTAGGCTTCCTGAAACGATCAGAGCTCTCCAGCAACTGTTTCCTCTCCTCTGCTTTCTTTCTGTTATTCCTGTCACTAAATAAAAAATGTTTTAAAGTTAAGAAAAGCATTACAGGTGATACGCCAAATGGTGTTTCCTTCCAACGGCCACCGACCGTTCCATGGGGATCAAACGGTAGATCACAGAAGGCTTCTGAGTTCTGGGAAGAACTGGAACTGGACTATCTCCCATTTCAGTGTCGGAACTCATGTCCATATCAACATTATCCAGGTTGAAACTGGAATTACGCTTCCTTTTGAAACAAAGAAAGGCTTACGGTTTGTAGTCAGCTCCTGGTGGCATTGGTGGCATTGAGTAAGACGGGGAATGGCTCTGAGGACTCAGACATCTGATCACCTTCTGGTGCACCTGAAAAGGTATCTATAAGCATCAAAAAGACAAAAAAGTAGAATTATTCAACTGAATATCTTACCTCAGACTTTCCAAAAGGTTCCCTATTTCCGGCCGACCTCTTACTTGAGAACTTTTCTTCCGCCTCTCCTTTGCGTTTCCTGGGGTCTCTGGGAGCCTCGTATGATCTGAAAGTCCCAATTATTATCGTTTTAATAGGTAAAACAACCTGAGAATGGGTTTGGGTTCATGGACTGGCTTGTTTTCCTTCGAAGAGAAAGATTCCGAAGAGGTTTCGGAACCCAGAGAATGAGTTTCAGAACAATGAGGCCGAGTTTCTGAAACAAGCTTTATAGAATTCTCAAATGATGACACACCAGGCAGAGGGACTGCGCTTGTTCCGGAATTCAACAGTTTAATCACTTCAAGGGCCCTCTCAGAAAGGACGAATTCTCCAGGAACAGAAGGCTCTACCGGGCACTGGCCGCCGCTTACCAAAGGCTGAGGAACTGATGGCAAAAGCTCTGAAAAGAGTGAATAAACATGTAAAGCACACGTTGTATTACCTGGTTCTGTCTGAATCTCGCATGTCACCATTTTGCACTTCTCGGTCTGGGTGTACATGTGGAAAGCCATCCTGTCTTCTTCGGTCTGACTAGTAGCACTGAGGGTGAGGGTCTCTTCCGTTTGAACTCCAGCCGCCGGCTTCTCCAGAACTTCTGTCTGTGTGGCCGTGGATGTGGTCTGAGGGCCAGTTGGCTTGAGACTAGCAATATCTCCAGCTAAGGTTTCGTCCCTTGAAAGACGCATAGACGCGTTGACTCCTTTTATCAGTTCCAATATGATATTCTTGTTTAAATCACGAACATTCACGGTGTAATCGGTCATCTGAAGAAAGAAAGGATAACATTAATCAGATAGATCTCACATTGCTGTCTGGTGCGCATTTCTGAAGATGTTGGCTTGCAGTCAATGAGTGGACAAACTTTCGGGGACAATTCGGGCACATATAAAGGAAGAAATTGTCTGAAAGAAAATATTTTTAAAAAGTTTAAAGAGGTGGAAACAAAAAGTCGCTTACCCATGTGTTTGTTGGCGTAGTGGTCCATGAGAAGGGAATGATCCCAGAGCGTCGTCGTGCCGATTGGACAAGCGGCACAGCGGTGGGCGTCCCAACGTGCCGTGGGTTTTTCCATTTCTATGCTGAAAGTGAAATTAAAATTAGGTGAAAAATGAGGCATTAAGTAAAAACATTGCCATTACTATCTGATTGAGAGAGAAAGACAAGGAGAAAGTAAGAGTTGAAAAAACACTTGCTGATGCTTAGAAAACTGGATCGCTGATCAAAAGGTATGATTGATTACTGTAGTTTCTATTGAAAGCGAAGCATCTAAGCGCAAGTATATGCATGTTTAGCGCTGTTAAACCACAAGATCGTCCGGTGTCTGTCGCAAAGGGTAAGTCAAGGAAGGAAATGTCAGAGAAGCTGTCAGAGAGAGAGAGAGAGAGAGAGAGAGAGAGAGAGAGAGAGAGCTGCAACACCTCGCGCTCTTGCATAAATCGGTGCCATAATATGAATCAGCCAAGTAATAGAAACATTGGTTGAAATGAAAACGGGCTGTGCCTTTGTTCCATTGATAACGCATTGAGCGAAATCGAATAGTCAGAAGAATAGAAGGGAAGTTAAAATCTCGGTGTTGAAATGTCTACCTTGCTCGAATGTTGAAGTAACCTGTATGCGAAAGGCAGGTTCCAACAAAGGCAACAAATTATTGGAGGTTCAATTGCAAAAACAGGAGCCAGGACAAAGAAAGTGAAGGGTTAATGGTCCGCCGCACAGGGTGGTCGTTGTCCTCCGGGAAAAAAACAAGGTTTCACAGGAGGCAATAGAAGATGAAAAGTAGGTTTCTTGTGCTTTTTGAGTGACCAGTACAAAGGCTACAAGATTATATTAGTCTAAGTATGGCTTTGCGATATTCTCATCAAAATTTAAGGTTCATATTGAAACCGACAATACTTCCAAATGAATAGCTGCAGCAGAAGTGGCACATTCCTTTTTGTTTGAAATCACGTGTCTTTCGAGGAATTAATTGATGTTGTCAAAAGAAGCGAGGTTTGAACTCGATGTGAACTACGTGAGAAGGCAACATTTTCTCATAATTGGGAGCTTTCCACGGAAAGAAGGCAATTACTGAGGCCACAAGCAGGGGATAAGCTAACAAATAAGCGAGGAAATATCAGAAGAGAGAAATGAGAGAGAAAAACAAAGCAAAGTGAACTTTTCTTGTTTTATGGGGGCTTATGGTTAACTGGAAGTCTGCCTGTTCCGATCGAGCGTTTATCTGATCGAGTCCCCTGCTGTGAGTGGCGCAGCGGAGAGGATTGCGTCGGAACACATAAACAACTAGGAAACAAAGAAAAAGAACTAGGAGTGGGTATGGGAAGGAACATATTAAAATATTAAAGAAAAAAGTAACAGGGGAGAAGAGAAGGAAGAATTTGAAACAAACACGATACCACATAGATAACGATCTTACCTACAGCTGGAACAAATAGTGTAAACGAGTTGGTTATAAAAGGATACATTAAGCTATCTGGATTTATTGGAAAATGTTAGTTTTTCTAAATCTATGCTATGATTTCGGTTTAATAAACAATTTTATTTTTAAAAGAAAGCGACGCCGCGCAGGTCCCGCGGATACAATTATGCCTCAGTCCCTGGCGACCCAAGTCACACTAAACTGTTATTTTAGGGCGTGAAAGATCAATAATCCCTTGCTTCTTGTGTGGTCTTTTCTACAAATGAGCATAAAAGAAGAAAGTGCGGGATTTTCTAATCTCCAGCGGAGATCAGCATGCGATGGTGGCAGGCGGAGGGCAAAGGAATGGGTGTCCATCTGTTGGATGTGTGCCCCGCCCGGCACACGACAAGAATTAACGGTAATAAAGGGGCGGCCTCTATTATCGACTGACAGCATAAGTCACCCGAAAGGGCTCCTTTTATTTTACGAGCAGACCACACATGGACACGGTAATTAGAGCGCAGGGGTAGTAATCCAAAAACAAGTTTGTTTCGCAGGGGTTCGAATCAACCGAAAAGGGTTTTCTAAAATTAAAATTAAAACTTACAAGGTTTGGGAATTTGGCGTCCTTAGCAAAGTATATAATTTGTCTCAGATTAGGAAAGCAATTGAGATTAACTCCACAAAAGACATATTCCGTCAAAATGAGCGTGAGATTGTTAAAATTGGGCGCGAAATTTCAAACTCCATTTTGGGCAGCTGGGGATAGGGAACCCAAATGAAAACCCATTCAACAAAACTAGGCTGCGTTTAAGATTATAACTTCTTTTCTTTGTTGTCCTAGGAAGAATAGATTAGACATCTCCCCTGTGTGTTGCACGGCGGAAAGTGCAAAAGACCTCCGCCAAAGAAAACCACATTTATTCAGGCCAAATGGCCTTCCAGGAGGAAAAGGGAAGAATCATCTCTGTTCTGTCACAAAGTTACACGGGTTTGATAGGATGTGTCAGATTTGTAGGATATGGGTGTGCGCAGGAGTTCACCAGATGGGCATCTGTTCGCCTGCGCCATATAAAGTGCCGAACGCAACAGGCGGCCACTCCTATTGTACCATACGGTCATAATTATAGCTGGTTACAGGGCTACAAAATTTTCTTTGTGAGGAAATAAAGTACTCCCATCTCTTTATGAGGAAATAAAGTGTCCCTGCTTTGAGTGCATTGGATGAGCGAAGAACGGACATCCCCCTAAACTTCCCTGTCTAGCACATTCCATAGAAAACACATCAAAAGCAAACTAGGCATGCTGTTCTAGACGAAGCTGTAAGTCCTATCCAAGGCTCTTGAGAGAATTCTTGTCCTAAAGTGCAATCCCATGTGTTTCCCACATTTCCTAACTGACGAATCGAGTTCCCATACTGTAGACGTAGCGGTGCATAACTGGATAATGGTGGTGGGCCGTCTGGCTGCAACATGCCATGCCGCGACCGCCAGGACAACGGGACAACTGCAGGTGGGATGGGATGCGTTTATATCTGGCGAAAAACAACAGCGATTTACGATTTGTCAAGGCAACGGCACGCGAGAGGTGGCATATGAAGCAGATTCTTGAGCTGATAACTGCCTTTGCCAGACAGCTGCCAAAAAACGGATGTAAACACACATACAAAGGGAAGAAAAAAACCATGTATGCGCAATACATGGTTTTAATGCCGTGCAATTAGTTAGCGCACAGAGAAAATGTTATCCGTGAGTATAAAATCTCATTTTGGAAAAGAAACAATGAGATCGAAATAGACAAAAATGTTAAATGAGAGCCATTGCTTCGTGCGGTCGGTAGGGAGGAAGGCGATTGAATGGGAGGAGGCGGGCATCTTCCGGTGATTCAAACGGTGTTCGGAAGGGCACATGGGATCCACACCACTGGTGTCAATTACAGCAAAGATTCCTACGAGATGACCTTTGTATTACTTTATATCAATGAAACAACAACTATATCAATAAGAAGAGTATTTGTTCTTCAAATACTTCCAGACTTCATTCTTATTCCCCAGACGATCGCCAATGTTCTTGTTTTTTATCCAAAGTACAGCTGTCCTCTTTGGAAATTTAAGCCCCTGAAAGATTTTGTTTTCATTTTTAAAAGCAAGTGAGACGCGGTTGATGCAATTCACACAGTCACTTTCAGAGGCGCCGATCTGGCAACGGTCGGAGAAGAGCTTCTTTTCTATTTCGGCCATGGCGTTGGCCAAGTCATATCTCTTGATTAAATCAATGAGATCCACGAGGAAATCGCCTGAAATGATATTCTTTGTCTCTCTCTCTCTCTTTCTCTTTCTCTCTCTCTCTCTCTCTCTCTCTCTCCCTCTCTCTTACCATCTAACTCGCTGCAGTGTACCGCCGTAATCTTCTTCCGATGGAAAGCGGCCATTGCCACTTGGAACACCCTGGGATCCTCATCCAGAAAAAGTCTCATATTCTGAATAATTTGATTTTTTTTCTCGTGAAATGAAAGAATACCTTCGGTGATCCTTGCAGCTCCGCCTTGAAATAGGAAGAGTTTTCGATCAAGAACTGAAATGAGTCTACTTTTGTATTTTGCTGAAGACCTACCTTACTCCTGAGATGGAAGCTCCTGCTGTTCTCAACAGAGTCATATACATATATGACCAGATCTTTGTCAGGATGCGCTTCGAAATCACCGATGCCCTTGGTTTGTACAGGGAGAAGAGGGGGAGGAGGAAAAGGAAAATTCAGGCGAGGGGGAGGCACTCCAGCAAAGAACGGCGATGGGATCATGGAACCAATAGGAAGGTCAGCTGAATTTGCTAAAAACATATTTTACAAACTAAAATTTTGGGTTACCTTTGGATTCGATACTGGATGATCTATTAGAAATTGAAGGAAAAGAAGGTAGCTGGGAAGAAACAGCCAAAGTCTCAGGATGAGGTTCGTCATTGGAAACTTCTTGGTTATATTCGCCAAGTGGGCAAATATGGAAGTCCGGAATCAGCCTTTTTTTAATAGGACTTTCTTCATCTTCCCCATTATTTGTCCTTTTTCTTGTTTCAATTTCCCTATAATACAATGTGGTCAATGAAAGTTTATATTGCAAACCTCAGACCCTCTTGGATAGAATGGTCTATTCCTTCATGAAAGAGATTTTGGATGAGGGGATCTGGGTAGTCTTCAGGGTCCTAAATTGACTCATTTGAAAATACAACTTTTCATATTTATTCCTTTAGCTCTTACCTCTGTTTCCATAATAGCCAGTCTATCTTCCGAACTATCGGAAGTCGATGATCTGCCTTCTTCATTGTCGTCCTCCTCAGAAGATGCCTCCTGATCTTGTTTCTCCGAGAACTTCGACTGACTATAAACTATTCTTTAGAAAAAAAAATCTCTTCTCCTACATTTGCAGGGGCTTTGTCTCAGAATTCAGCTCATCTTGAACATAATCCGATGAACCCACTAAACGCTTATTTATTTCGCCCTCTAAGCCACACAACCAACCAGAACCCTCAGTTGTTGAATGCTCTGTCCATAAGTTTTCGTGGCTAATCTGCGTAAATGGCTTCTGAGCAGCTGAACAAAAATTTGAAAACAGTTTAAATTACTATCAAACCTTCCGAGAGACGAGGATTTGAGTGAGTTGAAACAGGTTTGGATGAAATTGGATCCTCTAGAAAAGTGTCTGTGTTTTTAACCATTGTTGCAAAAGGCTGATTACCTTGAGTCTGTGTGGTCTTTGAAGTGGCTGTAGACTCAGTTTGACAGTAGATGTCAAATGCTAGCCTTTTCTCCTCCGTAGTTTGAACACCCATCTCCATGGTCTCTTCTGTCAGCCTTGCCCCGTTCACTACTTCAGACTTGACGTCTTTTACGTGAAGTCTTATAGCATTGTTCATTGCTAAATGCAGCTTCAAAAGACCGCCCTTATCTACGTCAAGCAAGTTCTTGGTGAAGTCCGTCGTCTATAATTTTCGTTTGATTTGGTAGTTTTAAAATATACCTTGCAGTCCGAACACCTTTGTTTCTGACATGTCTGAATGTGAGTCTGGGCTTTCAGAGGAGTGACAAACTTCTGACGACAATTGATTTTAGGGCACTTGTAGAGTTAGAAAAATGCTTTAACTTTCAATTAATGCAAATAACATAAAACTATATTATTTAACTTACCCATATGGCTCCGGGCGTAGTGCTCCATCAGAAGACACATGTCCCATCGCTTTGGTTCTGAAGAAGGACAGTCGGGGCATTGGAAGGCATCCCAACGATAATTCATCTGTTTTAATAATGCAATAATCTACAGACACAATAAAAAGAACTATGAATAAAACATAGAAACTGTGAAAATAAAGACTAGAAAAGTGCAAACTAAGCACTATTTGTTTTGAAAAGAGTACTAATTGAGTTGGTGCTTGAAAGTGAGAATCAAGCGGTCTTATTCGATGTAAACAATAAAAAAGCAGTGGGTGCAAGTATTTAATGTTTTCAAACAGGCCTGTTGCCTTGGCCTTGGCCGAGACAGGTGTGACTGAGTGATAGTGTCATTTGCGCAAACTGCAGAGAAGTCTTCGTAAATATAGTTTATCAAGAAAATCGATTCTCTCAGACGATGCGCTAGCTTACGCATGTTTCAAAGCGGCTACCGTGATAATCGCAGTTGTAAAGTTTATCAGACTTTGTAAAACAAACGAAAAAATCGGCAATTGGCAATCAGATTGTTGGGAAAGATCGAAAGGCTTGGTGTCCAAGGAATAACCAGTTGTCCACTAATTGGTTCGATGGATAGAAGGAATGCCGAAGGGTTGTATAAGAGAAAGTGTGAAGAATAAGGGTGTGATTGGCGGGAGATTCAAATGTTGCACGCGTTAAGAACAAAAGATGCAAAAGTGGTCTCGAGTGCACCTGTTGTTTTCGGCAGAGTGTCAAGTGGTCAACTGCCTTTCGGCATGTGCTGCAATTGACCACGCCGCGTCGGAACATTCCCATTGTTCTGCGGGGAGTGCGTAATCAGATGGTAATACAATGCTCCGGAGGATCGCATTGGCAGACGTAAACAATGCAACAAAGCTAGGTCACTGGGAGGCGGAGGGGAAGAGTCGCGAAAGAGGAACATAGATGTAACAGGAACGGAAACCATCGTTAAATTTTAACGTTTGGTCAGAAATTGAGATTTATCTTTTCCTCTTTCTCGCCGCCCATCTCAGTTTTTTCATATTAGACAGGTGCGACATACGAATCAGCGCATAAAGTGGATCGGGAAAACCGCAGCTGCGCTTTTTCTCTTCAGGGCAGAAGGTCAGCTGTGTCTCAGACACAGCTGGTGTTGAAAATGGAAAAATGTAGGGATTCAGCACCTTCTGAGAATCATTAATTTATATCAGCATTGGATGGGATTGACGCCACCAGAATAGAAACAGTTTGGTGATTTATGATGGGTAATTGTGGGATGAGATAAAGAAGCTGGGAAGGGTTTTGACAAGACACAATTGTAAACCATGCACTCATATTCAAGATTTCTTTCCACTTCTTCCCTTTCCTGAGTCAGTTACCTCTCCTTCTTTATTCCCTTGCCCATATCTGTGAATCATCCAATTTCCCAAAATCGAATCACATTATAGTAATTGCCAAAATGAAATCGGCGGGGAACTTTTTGCATATTAATTAGAATATCTAAATCTCCTCATTCAACATTGTCTCTCGCACTGAGTATCTCATTTCCGCTGCACTAAGGGTCATTTAGGCATGATTCCAGCTTGGCGAAAGCTATACCGGTTTTCCCTATATTTTCCGTGACATTTTGTGCCTTGACCATATGCTTTCATGTTGTCCTACAGTATATCTGCCATAACATTCCAAAGATCCAAGAAGATGAAAATACATCAGGCGCCTCATCTGAAAGCCCGTGTGACTTTACCTCTCAACGACCATTTGAGAGTGCATTCAATAGACTCCTAATTGTTGTCCAGAAGCCCTGAGTTTACCTCCTTCATTGCCTATTGGACTCTTGCCCATTCCAAGACATTTCCTCTTTGCCATTTCACCTGCAGACGGAGAAAACATGGCGGATTGGAATCAAAACAGCTGGTTTTGGTATCATACGTGTGTTTTTGCGTAGTAGCAATTAACTCGGATTCATATCCAATCACAGTTTCTAAAAGAAGGGCGTTTTAATATTTCATCTCCGATTTAGCTGAACCTCGTGAGGAAATTTATGAAAGTCTATTCATTTAGGGTTAAACCATGGATCCTAATTCGTTTAGACCGTTTATTCCACCCGTGACTTATTTTCTACTCCCAAGATTGGAGAAAAAAGATTAGAAAATTAGAACCCTGCCCTATACCACTTATTTTTTAGCTAACGCTTTATTCCTTGAGATTTTAAACCATTATCAGACGAGTAGAGAAAAAGAAATGCAGTGAAACTCTGCTTTTTCCTACTTTACCTGTTTCTTCAGAATTTAGTTCTCGAATGGAAAAGTTGCTCCTTGTTTCTTGGAATCCTTTGTTTTGCTTTGCTTCCGGGACTAATCTCGATCGCCGTGAGAAAATCCCCCACAAAAATCGCAGAAAATGAAACTGTAATCACGGAAAAGCTGCAATGTTCAAAGAGCAAGGAAAACCTTTGTTCTCCTAGTCAGAACTACTTGTTTCACAGGAGCAATAAAGGATAAATAGCATTCTACTCCACAAGTCAATTCCTTTTCCTTTGTTACTATCCAGTCCCAGGATTCTTTTCCAATTCGGAATGTATAAATAACCAGCTTGACAAAACACTGACTTCTGTAGAAGCCAATTTGTGGAAGAAAAGAAAATGTGCTCCTGAGGCACCTGAATTACAATTGAAAATTAATCTCCTTTGTTAATTTGTTTACTTTCTTCGAGTTTACCTTGCCAGTGTTGGATTGTATGTATGT
The DNA here is from genome assembly GCA_022343465.1 of Oscheius sp. G VE-2021. Taxonomy (NCBI): domain Eukaryota; kingdom Metazoa; phylum Nematoda; class Chromadorea; order Rhabditida; family Rhabditidae; genus Oscheius; species Oscheius sp. G VE-2021. The sequence goes on from JAJQXH010000058.1 coordinate 3,985,790, forward strand.
TGGTGCGTGTGTGTACGTGCGTGCGTGCGTGCGTGTGTGTTCGTGTGTGTATGTTCGTGTGTAGGTGTATGTTCATTTCCATTGAAGAATAGTCTCTGTTCCTTCATTCCAAATGAAACTGTTGAAAACAGTTCACTGGGTTTATTTTCCTCCCTGTCCCCTTGCAACTGTTTGCTCCTCCTGCGTGATTGAGCATTCATTTATGCCAAGTTTCTAAGAAGAAACAAGCAATCAGCTCCTTTTTTACCCGCTGTGACAAATTAAAAACACGGGGGATTCATTGCTGCAGGTGGTGGTTACCGTATTCCACAGCTTCTATGATCACTTTACTTCTTTCCCAACATCTGTTGTCTAATCTCATCTAACCCTGTCATTCTGTTTTCATACATCTTGGCCATGATTGATAAAGTGAGTCAACGGTTTTATTTTCAGAAAAAGGAACCAGAAATGAACTCAACAACAAATATGACTTCCTCCACAACGACGATCTCTTACGACACCACAACCACTACAATAGCCACTACGCCAGTCATAGTCACTGTTCCTGTTGTAGATCCAGTTGAGGTGAGAAATCCCATTCTCTCTCTCTCTCTCTCTCTCTCTCTCTCTTCTCCTCTGCTCTTTGTATCTTGTTCTCACCCAACCCGCTCCATTTCCAGGGAGATCTCGGCCTAATAATGAATGACTCCATCGGAACCCTCAACATCACTGCAGTGGAGTATGTACCCGTGGTGGCTGCTGTCACCGTGTTCAGTTTCCTTCTCGTAGTGGGAGCCATTGCCATCCTTCTCTTCTTTTTCACTCTTGTCTACGGACGACGGAAAATAAACGAAGTCAGTTGTACCGTAACCCTCTTAAACCGATTCAATTGCAGTATCCCTTTTTTGTCATTGTGTGGCACGTGACTTTAGCCAATGCAGCCTACGTTCTGATGTGCATCACATCCATTCTGCCTTCCATGTTGTTTGAGGTAATTTCACTACCTACGTACACAGGAAATGAAAAACAAGCACTGAAAACAGCACAAGTTGATGTAGTTGTTGTTAGTCACAGAGGGAAAACTCTATTTTGCTTTAGACTAAACGTAAGAAAGGGCAATGACACTTCCAAATAAATAGACGATACGTATATGAAAAAAATCTCGAAATATCAGCGGAATAAAAAACAACAGAACACAATTTGAAAATCCACGTTCATTTGTCGCGTGGATGAACAGAAGAGTGTCTAAGCGATGCGCTTCTTGAAGAGGACCTTCAGCTGCTGAACGGGCGGTCCCTGGATGATCTTCTCCTTGCCCTCCCATCCGGAAGAAGCCCTCTCCAGAGCCATGTCTAGGTTTCCGAGCACCTCCTGTCCGTTGGCCTCCTTCAGAATGCAGGGAATGGCGTTTCCAACGTGGACGGTGGTCCATCCGCCGGCCTTTCCCTCGGAGAGAGTCAGCCACTTGTACTCCTGTCCCATGCAGCTCCTCTCGGGGACAGTCAGCAACTGCATGGATCCGACCTCCGGTCCAGCGTTCTCCTGGTTGTTCCTGCCGAAGTGGGCGGCCACCTTGTCATTGTTGGGGTAGGCCCGACCGAACACGGGCTCTCCGTGCTTGTACCACAGAGCCACGTACCTAAACAGGTCAATGAGCTTGGTATTCTCAGAAGACTTACTGGAACATGGGTCCAGTCGAGGTGTTGAGCTGACGGTCGTCCGCGGGAACCGCATTCTTGGGGAAGGTGTCTCCGAACTTGATGTCGTACCACAGGTCGTCGTAGACCTTGAGTCCAGTGGGAGGGTGGTTCAGGTTGCGGAAGATGGCCATCAGGCTCTTGCAGCCTCCGCCCTCCACCTTCTCGGTCTTTCCGTTGATTGAGACGAGGGCCTGCTCCGTTCCAAGGTCCAGGTAGCCCAGACGCTCCTGTCCGTCGGAGCACTTCATGATGACGGGAGTAGAGTTTCCGCAGCGGACCAGCTCCCTGTGCTTCTCCTGCTTGTCGATGGTACTGTAGGGCAGCCACTCGTACCTAAACCAGACCATTAGCCACTGATTGAGGCAGAGGACTTACCAGTATCCGAGAGAGTTGTAGTCTCCCTTGTAGGTGAGGATCTGGATCTGTCCTCCGAGGTCCTTCTTTCCAGTGAGCTCCACCTTGCTGTAGGGGAAAGAGCACTCCACTCCTCCGTCGTTGTTCCAGGCGCGGCCGTGGCAGGGCTTTCCGTGCTTGTACCAGAGAGCCACGTACATGTTCTGTTGGTTCTGCACACGGACCGGGTTGTCGGGGAAGGGAGAGCCGATGGGCTGGAAAGCCCAGGTGTCCTCCTTCGCAGCAGCAGGCATCGTTCAGAATGAGGGAAATGACCGGGGGAGGGGATTTTATACCGAAAAATGAAATGCTAATGAGCAAATCGAAGGCTCTGGAAACGTTTACACGTCGCTAACCTCACTCATTGCGTCGGAACACAAAATTATTCAAACGAAGTGCTGATGTGCGAACTTTGTGATAATTGGTTTCTCCAGTGGTGGACAATACCGAAGCGAATTTTAAAACAAAGGCACAATTTGCGGTAGCTACATCGTAAGATAGAGAGAGGGAGAGAGAGAGAGAGAGAGAGAGAGAGAGAGAGAGAGGAGAGGGGAGAGAGAGAGAGAGAGAGAATCCCGGCCAGAGAGGAAATCTTAAAGTTTAAACTTTCAGTAAACCCAGTTTTCATCTGATACCCAATGTTTAATTGTCCTTTAGTCTGCTGATCCAGACAACACCTACTACAAATGGGCCTCCCGCATAATGGAAACGGCCGATCAAGCCCTCCTCTACCTGACTCTCCTGATGACGATCAATCGCTTCTGTGTCTTCTGTATCCCCCAGGTGGAACACATCTTCAACAAGTAGGTTTCTCCTGAAGATTCCGACCTGTTCCTTCAGACTGAGTTTGATGATCGCCTGTCTCGTAGTCTGGGCCTACGTCCTCTTCATCGTCACCTGGAATGTGAACTTTGGCGTAATCCGTAAATTTGACAGAAAGAGAATCACGATGGGAGAGACTCTGCTTGGGAGCAACCCTCTCACAAAGGTCAATTCCCATTTAGCAGTCCTTTAAAGTATTCTTTCAGTTCTTCACTTTGTCATCTACCGTAGTGCCCATTATAATGTTAGCAATGTATGGGGCTGTCGTAGTGGTTATTATGAACAGACGCAGACTACGCAGAGATGAGAAGACTTCTCGCCAGGACATGATGCTCCTTTGGCAGGCACTCGCCATTTCTCTCGCTCTTGAGGTTCGTTCTTAATCTAAGCATGGTGTATCATATAAATGGTTGTAATAATCCGTTAGAATCAATCAATACATTGTTTGTTAAATTAGATTTACAAAATACTTACATTTAAAGTGGAATTTCAGTTGTCGAAAGTTACGAGTGTGGTGACTCCGTTGATAGCTGCCACCACGTGGGCTGCCTGGTGCTGGACCATCTTCAGCTACAGTACCTCCATTGTCAATCAGATCCTGAACCCCCTACTCTTCCTCATAATGAATCAGATGATTCGCGGAATGATGCTCAGAATGCTGGTGGCAGGCGGAAAAGGCAGCGACAGTGTCTCAGAGAACAGAAGAGTCGTCGTGGTGGGGGCAGCCACTCACAACCCCAGAACAATGTCATCCCAATCCATGTGGTAAAAGCGATGTGTCTTGAATAAACCCGTTTATCATTATGAAACATTTATTATTAAACAAATAGCTAAAACTTTGACGAGAAAAACACTCGTAATATGTTACAATTGAATCTTATATACAGCATCCACTCTCCTAGTCTTCGTCCTGCGTATCTTCCTCGTCGTCCCCGCCGTCCTGCGATTCCTCCTCGTCTTCTTCATCAGCAGACTCCCCGCTGTGATCGTGGCCTTCGTGGTCATGCTCTCCTTCACCGACAGGCGTGCGAGAACCACCGCACCAGGGAGGATGGTCCTTGTCGACGATTGAGATCTCGTGCTTGTGCTTATCTTCGGAGTTGTGGAAGCCACAGATGAAGACCCTCAACTCCTCTCCATCACTTCGCACGACTGAAAGAAGTCCACGAATTATATACAAAAGAGGGTCACGCAGATTGTTGCAACAAGAAACACTCACTGCGGAACCTGACGTCGTCACCGACCCAGATGAAGACCGGTCGCTCCTCCGGCATCTCATCCCCTTCGGCGATAAACGGCCAATCGCCAATCAGAGGAAAGGGTTCCACATTGAAGTTGGTAATGTTGTACTCCTTGATGTCCCTCTCTCCGGCCGCCCATTGCTGAAATGTGATATTCCCTTAAGAGTTCGTCTCAGTAAAAGTCGAGCGGGGTTGAAACCATTGTCATGGATTTGTACCATGTCTCCGATTTTGCTCTAAAGTAGTATATAAGCTTCCTATGACCTCAAAACCTTATTCTGAAAGTTTCAACTCAATATCGATTGTTTTGCCTGGGTTACGGTAATTCAAAAATTTGAACTCAAAATTTTCAAAAATTTTGTAATTTTAAAGTCATATACATTATCACACGCAGAATTTAATGGGAAAACCCACCTTTACAGTTAAAACTTATCTGGTCCTCACACAAAATCAGCAACCTTGAAAAACCTTCAAAAAACCATGTTTTTTGAGGTTTTGGAGCTTTCACCTTACAAAGTGTAAAAAAGATAACGTTTTCAGTGAATTCTACGTAAAATTCCGCGTCGAAATAGACCTTCAAATCAAAAATCGAAGGTGACTATTTTTGTTTAAAATCCATTTGAAAGTGAAAAATTGGTCAAAAAACGCAAAAAAAAAAACGCGATTTTTTGCATTTTTTTCAAAATGTCACTTCAATGTTGCAGCCAAAATGGGGTCAATTTTGATTCGATTTTCAACTCTTATTGTTACTAAGTATTGTTTCAATGGGAAACATGGACTAACGCTAAATGTACGAAAAATTCATTCAGTTGCAAAAATATTTCAAAATCGTTTTTTTGGCGTTTTTTGACCAATTTTTCACTTTCAAATGGATTTTAAACAAAAATAGTCACCTTGGATTTTTGATGTGAAGGTCTATTTCGACGCGGAATTTTACGTAGAATTCACTGAAAACGTTATCTTTTTTACACTTTGTATGGTGAAAGCTCCAAAACCTCAAAAAACATGGTTTTTTGAAGGTTTTTCAAGGTTGCTGATTTTGTGTGAGGACCAGATAAGTTTTATTTGTAACGGTGTGTTTTCCCATTAAATTCTGCGTGTGATAATGTATATGACTTTAAAATTACAAAATTTTTGAAAATTTTGAGTTCAAATTTTTGAATTACCGTAACCCAGGCAAAACAATCGATATTGAGCTGAAACTTTCAGAATAAGGTTTTTAGGTCATAGGAAGCTTATATACTACTTTAGAGCAAAATCGGAGACATGGTCTAAATCCATGACAATGGTATACTCGACTATTACTGAGACGAACTCTTAAGACAATGGATAAGAACTACCGCCAGGATGTCGTGCATGTCCTGAGCGTCGGGGCGATCTTCGTCATCTGCCAGGTCGAAGCAGATCGAGTGAGCAGCGGAGTCGAGGAGGTAGCTCAGACGAGGAGGACAAGTCTCCGAGTGCAAACGCACAAACTGAAAGAAGGACAGTGGAAGACAGGTGGGTGGCCCGACCTTCTTAACGGCGGGCAGTTCGAACCATTCCACGGGGAGCACTCCCCAGACGAATTCCTTCACTTCGAGATCCTGAAAAGCGGAATTAAGCAAATATATTCGAAAACCGCGATGTACTTAAGTTTTAAAAAACTCACAACCAGCATCTGGTTGAACACCTCCGGCCCAGTGTCCAGTTTCTTGTGAATGAAGAGAAATTCGAAGACCTCGCGTCCCTTGAAACAGCTGGTGACAGAATTGATCATATCCGTGGTCACAGGCTCCTGAATATAGATTCCAATGGATAACGAAGAAGGACTTACGATGAGAGTCAGACGCCTGCATTTGAAGCGGAAATCGGTCGCCTTGAACTGTTCCACCGTGAAAGTGGCGGTAATCCTAGTGTCTTCTCCGCTTTTACCTTCGCTGTACAGAATCTTCATCGGCTGGTTAACATTAGCCATTGGGGGCATCTGAACAAGAAATGTTATTAGGCCAGAAGCGGCTACCTCAACAATAGACCCAAAGACCGACACTACAAAGGCAAACGAACTAACCACAACAAAGCTGGCATGCTCTGGGTAGAAGGTGATCAACTGCTGGGCAACGTAGCACTTGGGGTAGAGTCCACGGCAGGTAGACTGCAGACGGACGATGGTCTTCAGATCCAGCTGAATAACACGACAATTTGGCTTTTAAGGAATAACGCTAACATTCCTGGCGATGTTGTCGATAATCTCCTGCGGGAGCTCGGCAAAATAGTTATGGTACTAAAGACAGGTAATTTGCAACGGGCGGAATAACACCTCATTCTGGGAGCTTTCAGCGAGACGAAGGCCGGTGATTCCCTGGGAGATGTCGGACACACCGTGACCGGCCCCTTCTTCCTCAAAAGGAAGCCGTTCCAACAAATCCATAGACCTGCACAGTGATAGTTTCCAAAATGTTACTAGAACAACGAGAACTACAGAACTGAATAGGATCTACGAAAAAAGAAGTTGTGCCATCGCCACGTCGACAAGTTCTCTCCCGAGGTCCTAACACGATTATGCAAACGAGAATATATTCTATTAAAAGGCGACAATCCTACGATCGTCCATGTAATCTTATAAAGTCCATCACGATTAACACATTCCCTGGTAATCGATTATTAGCTGAATACCCATATATGAAAATCAAGATTTTCAGAATGTAATTTACACATGTAAACCCTCCTATTTCCGCTGTTTGAATTAAAATAACCACTGCCTTATTTCCGTTTGCGATTATGAAGGTTGTGGTCCTGCCAGGAATTTATGCTAGGGCGTGCAAAATTCTGCGGCAATCGCGAAACCCCTATTTTCAACGCGGTTTGTGATTCCTTTTTAATGTTTTGCGTCGTATTTATGTTGAAATGTATGCCTGATACGTGTTAAGCCAGTTATATGTACTTTATACTTGTTTTTCATGGGTACAAAACCTAATTTTATATGAAATCCAATTTTAGGCTTTCTCCGTATAGAAGGTAATGCCTGGCAGTATCTGTAATGAGTGATCGTCATATGCCAAGTATCTTTACCGAGTGCGACAAGCTTAAGCAGGTTGGTTTTCGCGCTCCATTCCAGAATATATGACCCATAGTCGGTAATTAGGCAGCACAGCAGAGCTACTGGGCAGTTTAATCACGGCCGCTTTTTTCATTTGTCTTGGCTATACGAGAAATGTAAAAGGATTTTCAGCGACATTTTTTTCCAGATTTACGACAAGTGCTTCTCCGACTTCTTCCAAAGGTTCGTCTCTCCCAACTACCGCCATCAGCACGCCGTGAACCCCTGCGAACGGCTTCACGAAGTTTATCAGCAGTGCGTTGACGAGGTGATTTCTTTTTACGCGTATTTTATGGATGGAAGGAGTGATCGAAAATCGGGGTTTTTAAAGAGTTACAATAGCGGAATAGATTTTACGTAGAGACTGGATTTTAACAGAATATAGTTTAAATTTCAGCGACTCAAAACAGACCGCCCTTTTGACATAGACTTGGCCGAGATCCGCAAAGAGTACCTGAACTCGGACGACGACAAATTCAAAAACCAGTAAGGTAGGCTCGTTTAAATTAAGCTACTTTTTCTTAATTCAGATGGACCCAAACTCTTTCCCCACTCCCCAGGTGGTGCAGGATGGGAATGAAGCACGGTTCAATCAGTTGGAAAGGACCCTTGAGCAATTTCAGGCAAGTTTTCTTTTTTCTCAGAGGAAATTATGTTTTCAGGAGAATGCCAGGCATATGGGTATGATTGCGGCCGACTTTGCAGCGAAGAGTCAGGAACCACTGAATCAGAAGATTCAGACCATGATCACAGGGCTCCAGGTGATTCAACATCGAGGCATTTACTAAAGAAAGGTTTTCAGGAGCTGGACCAGCTGCGCGTCAATTTCCAAGACGTGAAGATTCCTATCGAACTGCTCACCGATGTTTTGGACTCTGGGAAAAATCCCCAGGTGTACACGAAGGAAGTCCTCGAAAGGACACTCCAGAGGAACAAGGAGGTTCGTATTTAGTGTTTTTTTTTAAAAATAATTTTACAATTACTGAAATACGACGTATTTTGACGATAAGTGCATTTGCAGGTCAATGGGAAGACGGAGATCTATAAGAAGTTCCAGTCGTGTCTTCTGAAGGAGATGGGCGAAGAGCTGCCGGAGGACACTGCCCGCTACCGCGACGTCCGCCAACTCAACAATTCCTAGACCTTCACTTCCCCGTTGCTCTCCATTTGTCCTCTTAGTTTGTCTTTCTGCCACGTTGTGCGCCATTTGTTACTACTTTGTTGATCGATAAATCTCAGTTCCCAACGATTTATTGTGCTTAAAGGTGTGTTATCGCTAAAAAAAAATACTTTTAAATAACTGCTGGATCTTCATATCCCATTGTTTTCAGATGTCAATAGGCGCCAACATGGTGATGCGCCCGCAGAACGCGACCTCTGCCGGTCTGATCCGCTTCGTGCCGCATTTTGTGGCTCTGCGGCTCAGTTGGACCCAGAACTCACTGAAGAGTGAGGGAATGGAGCAGTTCATCGAGGAATTCCTCCCCGTTATCAGGTTAGATTCACAGGCCCCTTTTCGTGCTTTCTGGTTTCTCTCAAATGACCGAGGATGTTGATGAACCCTCAACAGTCATTTTAACATTCCACAACACTAACATGACTTAATTTCTGATTTTCAGAGAGAACAACCCGGACGTGAAATATTTCTTGAGCAGAACCTACACAGAGTGTGATCCCTTCATCATTGGAGAGTAAGTTTTGGTCTTCTGTGGTTTCTACCGCCCTTTCAGGTACGCTTGGCTGCGTCACAGGAAGAAGCGTGTCTCGTGGAAGACCCGCCACCAGGTGTTGTCGATGGTTGAGGAAATGTCCGTCGGAGGAGATTACAGACCAGGTACCACCCATCTTGGGAGTGTGTTATTCTTTGGTTGCAGGATTGAAGCGAGGAGTGAATAGGAGACTGCCCAGGGGACAGGAACTCTGGGACACCGAGACCATGGGCCACAACGTCTTCCAGGTAAGAGCACTTGCACCACTAACTTCCTTTGCTACAGTCTTTAAAACTAGCGAATAGTGATGGTTGTTTTCAGGTGTACAGCAAGTGGAAGGCCGATCCCGTGGACCCGTCGGCCGTCACCCTGAAGACCCACTCCCACCTGACCTATAGGAAATACTAGATCTATCATTGTTTTCTAGTTGTGAAGCTAGCGTTGTTGGTTTTTATAAAGTTTCCTCGTTACTTTCCACGTGAACCACCGGCAGAGACGACGACGTGACCAGGCGGAAGCCATTTTAAAAAGGAAGCAGTCGTGATTCAATTTGCGAATTCTTCGAAGCGGCTGTCATGCCGAGCGTCTCATTCAGAAGTGTGACCGGGATTCATAAACGGAATCATTTGTTATTTCGCACGAGGCTGTGGCGGGGCTTCTGTCATCGGAAGAGGCTAACTGACGAAGTTCTGCTGACCTTGAGAAGTACAATTTTGCAGCCCTCTTGTGTTCATTCAGAATCTCCAATATATCCCAAGAGTCCATTATATGCAAATGGAGCATAGTTAACAAGAAAAGCCTGAATTTGAATCCTGGCGAAGGGTGTTTTCCCAGACCTGGCTAATGTGATAACCCTAGGTATCCTGACTACTACCAAACAATATCAGGCATATACAGTTCAAAGTGTGCTTGGTTTCCCTTGTTACTTTCATTGTTTGGTGTTTCCGTCCTCAGAAACTTCCTGCCTCTGCAGATTTACCTTTGCAGAGGTCAAAAGATCAGCTGTCTCTATTGACACTCTTCAAAACTGAAACCGAAGCATGAGTAAGTAATGGTCTTAAAGGAGATGTAGATGCATTAACATAACGGTCTCCTATATCCTGCCGTCTGAAGTAACCCTCCTGATAAACGTCCTTTCGCAGCTGACATTAGCCAATCGATGTGAACTTTCGAATAACGGCTATGCACTGTCTCCGCCAGATGTCCATCCCGTGCCGCCCTTTTTGCTCTTGAGTCAGCGCCCGACGGTCGACCGAGTGTCATTTGCGACGGTCGCTCCATCGGGAGCGGTTGCTCCACCGTCTTCCTTTCAATCAATCTTACCTCGGATACGACTCCTGTCAACATATCCGTCTTCTTCCCTACACCCCAGTAGAATTCTCTCCGAAGTTGCGCGATCGACATTACTTTTAAAATAATGCGACTTGTTATAAATGGGCTCATGCTACGCTACTCAATACTACATTTAACAACTTAATGTTAAGGAACCAAATTATCCCGACTTCCGCCACTTCCTAAACGTCACTGGGCGTGAGAGAACTCTAAAGAAACAGTGAATGACGCGTCCCCTCGTGTACTCGGTGCTACCCTCTTGACGCATCTGCGTGTTAGCAACTGTTTCGCAACGCTTCGCGGCTCGATCAACACTTGTCGCAGAGGACGACGAGAGCAAACTGATCAGATATCAGGCGCAGACAAAACATGACAGCCTCCTACGATCCCCCTCCACCAAGGGAGTCATCTGGAACGCTGAGAAGCCTTTTCTCTCTTATTCTCTCTTTGTCTCTCTTTTCATACCATCACTTCCTTTGCCCCTACTTTCCAAAGAGATGTCACAAGTTGGCAAACAAACAACCGTTTTTACACCGAAGGGTTCAAGGAGCCAAGGATTGAATGACATCGCTGAGGTGTCTTCCGCGTGATTAAGCAAACAGGTGACCGTAACTAAAAACAAAATGGAAAGTCACGTCTTTCTCATAAATGGAATGTTAGGAAACACACTTTGTCAAGCCTTGTGATGGACAATTGCCTCTTTTGTTTTCAATTTGTCCGGTTGTCCTGGCAACGGAGACTGACAAACTGTGACCACCCAGCTGTAGTCTGAGAAAGCATTGCCTATTTTACGAAGACAACTAGCTTTAATCGATGGGGAAGTATCTCATCCAGGCGACGAATCACATCAACTGTCAATCAGATCGATTACCATATATATCCGTATTCGACTGCTTATACATCTGTTTGGGAAAAGGCCTTCTTCTGAAGACCAGAGATTCAATTGGGTCTCTGGTTGCACTCATTTTGTAGTCTTAAAGGAGCACCAGTGCTTATACTTCCCCTGTGAGATTAGTAATTAGTCTGTGTGTCCATCGGCTTCCCTTCCGAAATAAAAGAATCAAACAGAGCGTGGCTGTTTGCCCTCCGAAAGTCTCACTTTGATGTCACCTCCATGTCCCGCCCAACACTTCCCTCACTGACATCATACGGTAGCCAATCCGGTTATTCCATTTCAGCGGAGATCCATCGCTCTTTTGCTTCTCAGGGATTTCTGTAATATCCCTTGGTCTTCGATGTATTCATTAGTTTGTATGTAAACATTACTGTCACTTGCGATTCCGCGGAGACGGATTCGTTTCCCCTGCGAATCTAAACTGCGAACATACACCCCTTGCAGAAATATGCTTGTTGAATTTTGCATTTAAGGAAAGCATTGAAATGCTTATCGTGGTGTTCAATTAAAACTTTAAAAGCTTGGCAGGTCAGCTTTTTCTTTTTCCATGTCCTTTCGCTTAAACAACTTGGTAGAATCCAACTGTTCGATGTAAAGAGTCCTGTCGTGTAATTTCTTTTCTCTTTACTGTATTCCTACAAATCCTTTCGTTCAAAAAGTGGTCCAGCTCGTTTTCTGCATCCGGTCCTCTTTCCTTTTGTATCGGCACGTTTGATTTTTGCGTCGTGTGCCAAATCCCGCCGTCGGGAGTCGTAAAACTGCTGACCGTTTCCACAAAGCCCCAGTCATCCTTCCTGTCTTTGTCAAAACACTGCGGTAGTTTTCTGTGCGGTCGACCTTTTGGTCCTCTCGCACGTCGAATCGCCTCTCATCCAACGGCGCATCCACGCGAGATAAACTGAGAGCCGGATTGCAGATGCCCGAGATGCAGATACTCACTGCTCGTCTGGCCGCCACGGAACTCATCGACAAGGAGTGGGTTACGGTAGATGAAGAGAAGAAAGGTTTCGTTTCAGGACCAACGGATTGGCGGTTTCGGAGCTGAAGAGACTTCTCGATGCACCTAATGCACATATCAAGGTACTTTAAAACATGCGTTTTTTCTTACTTAAAGATTTCAGGATAGGGCTACGGTAGAGTCTAAAATCCGCCATATTGTCAAGGACGGAGCTGACAAGCTTATGGTAAGCCACCTGATTTTGAGGTAAATTAATTTGTTTCTAGGTCATTTCCGACTTTGACTTCACTCTCACAAAGTTCAAAGATGAGCACGGGAACAAGTTTTGGAGCAGTCCTGGAGTATTCGACCACCTCGCTAAAGAGATCAACCCTGAAATTGCCACTGCGGTAAGAGAGAGAGAGAGCGAGAGAGAGAGAGAGAGAGAGAGAGAGAGAGAGAGAGAGAGAGAGAAACATGTTTTCAGTTCAAAAAGCTCTGCAACACCTACATCCCGATTGAGTTCAATCCCCACATGTCGATGGAGGAAAAGATCCCCCACATGGAAGACTTGTAATTAAAACTTCAAAACTTCAAACCATTGAAATTCAGCTGGGCCGAGTCCCATCGTTTGACTCTGGACCTCGCCTTCAAGAAGGAGGACATTGAACAGTTTGTCCGCAGCAAATGCAAAATTAGCCTCCGGTTGGTTGGATTTGCAATACCGAAATCCCAAATTTCAGAGACGGAGGCGCGGAGTGGATCGTTCGTCTTGAGGATCACGGCGTTCCTTTGATCATATTCTCTGCTGGGGTTGGTTGAACAGAAATCTTCTTTTTGCTAGTTTGTCCTAGGTTGGAGATGTGATTGATATCTACTTGCGGAATCTGTTGGATCGTAAAAGCCTTCCGGGGAATGTGCATTTGATCTCCAATATGCTGGAATTCGACGAGGAAGAGAATGCCACTGCCTTCTCTGAGCCTCTCATCCACACCTTCTGCAAGAACTCTTCGGTCATTCGACAGGAGGCGGAGTTCTTCCACAAGATGAACGCCAGGTGGGCATTTCTCTCTTCTACTCGAGGATTCTCTTTTCTTTCCGCTCACAAATCCTTTTAGGACGAATGTGCTTCTTCTCGGCGATAGCTTGGGCGACATCCACATGGACGTAGGGGTGGAGAACCACGGCCCCACCCTCAAGATTGGATTCCTCAATCACAAGGCATTCCATCTACTGAGATCCCTCGAAGCGTTCTGTTTCAGGTGGAGGACCTGATCGATACTTTCATGGACATCTACGACATTGTGTTGGTGACTGAGACCTCCATGCAGGTGCCGGCCGCCATCCTCGAAGCCGTGGTCCGTCAGTCGGAGTGATTCTCTAAACGGCACTGTCTGCTTTTCTTGTCCTCTCTTGAAACGTGGTCGTCTCCTTTCCCTCCTCCTATCCTCACAATGAGCTTCTCTAGCCCCACTCGTTCTCTCTCTACGTGACACATCCCACATTGTTGTTCTGTCCGGTTCACTTATATTCCCCAAAGATTTCTTTCAGTAAATCAGTTACTCGATTTTGTTTCTAACGACAAACCGAAAGATGGTTGTTAAAGTTAACAAAGATGAGTAGGCACGACAGATTAGGCCATCTCCATAACAGTTCGATCTCTCTCTCTCTCTCTCTCTCTCTCTCTCTTTCTCTTTCTCTCTCTCACTCACTCACTCACTCACTCACTCACTCACTCACTCACTCACTCACTCACTCACTCACTCACTCACTCACTCACTCACTCACTCACTCACTCACTCACTCACTCACTCACTCACTCACTCACTCTTCCTTCATAAAATTATTGTGTACCATGCATTATACAATGCGATGCAGCTAATCAACAGATAAAGAAAGGTCTGGGAGTGGCATATTTTTAAAACAACGTTCATTCACAAAGATCTGGCGCTATGTACTGTTTCTGTGGTCAGTTAATGATGAAACTACTGTGAAAATGACGATAGTGGCTGGAAATAAGATTCAGTTGAAGTCTTCTGCAAAAGATCCAGTGTCCTTTTTTTTGCAAACTTTTTGATTCCTAGGCAGCTAAGAAACCGTTGTATCCAGCATTTCAGTCTTTTAGAGCCAGACGGTTTCCTTCTGTCCTTCGTAGTCTGCAAACGGAAACCAGTTCTCCCCTGCGTTCCTTTGACCTCGTCGCTTTTCGAGGCAAACTTTATCGTTACGCCCGTTTCCCATTTCAGAGAAACGCGACCACGTGGAAATCGGACTTTGAGATACGACGACAATTGTTTTGACGCTTCTTTGATAGGCGTACTTTGCGACTGGGATGTTCCACTATGAGCTTGCCATCTTTTTGCAACACAAAATGGAATTTAACATGGCTAAATGGGCCCCAAAATGTAATCCTCTGCCGTCTGACGTGGTTCCATCATTATCGAGAGATGAAATGCACTCTGGTTTACAAGGAAAGGACAACTTTCGATTTCCCGGTCTTTTTGCAAACAAGCTTGGGAATGAATGAATGGGTAGAATAGCAATGCTTGGAATTTTATATTTCTGCCATAAATATTCATAAAAATAATGGTTTTTGTTTAATTATAGAAATTTTTAGGACAGAAAATGTGATTTTGTAGTTTGTTCAGATCTACAGTAATCTCATTCTAATGGGCGCGAGAAATCTTGACCTATCGCCCAGCCGGCTGACCAGTCGTCTTCATTTTCAGTCCTTTTTCGTCTCCTCTGTTGGATTTTTCCGCTTTATTTTTTTAAAGTGTCCTCTATTTGGCTTATCCCACCAATATTCAGTTGCTTTCGTAATTTTAGCGTCCATCTTGCTTGTATCTGGCTTTAAATATTCGATATCGTACTGTTTGCATGGCATAATACTTTTTATAGCTCTCGAATAGCTTCTATTTTGTCTGTTCTATGAGTTTTGCAATAGTATCAGTTTGCCATTAGCTCCATGGGCCCTCTGTACAACACGTATTGGCCTGGTCTACGTGTTTTGCTGGAGAACGCGCCGCCGATGGGCGGGGCGAATCGATGTGCGCCGACTTTTTTCGTCTGTGCCATTCGCTCTCTGTCGGGCTCTCCCTCCCTAATCAAAGCAGCTGTCCACCCCTCTCGGGGCGGAGGCCACTTTCCTCTCGCATTTGGCACGTACTTGCAAAGCCCTGCCGTCTGGCACAAGCCCTCTCGTCTCGAGCTGTTCCTCTCAACTCTCCTTCCCCTCTCTCTTCCTTTCGATAACTTCTCTTTTCAGCATCATGACCAAGCCCCAGGTTGGAATCAACGGCTTCGGCCGCATCGGACGTCTCGTCCTCCGCGCTGCGGTGGAGAAGGACAATGTCCAGGTCGTGGCTGTCAACGACCCCTTCATCTCCATCGACTACATGGTGAGTTTTTTTTTTAAATTTAGCTTTTAAAACAGCACTTTGGACAGACAAACTTCTCTATTTTCAGATCTACCTCTTCCAATACGACTCCACCCACGGACGCTTCAAGGGTACCGTCTCCCACGAGGGCGACTACCTCCTCGTCAGGAAAGAGGGCAAGGACGAGCACAAGATCAAGGTCTTCAACAGGTTCGGCCGCTTTCTCTTTCATTAAGGAAAATGCCCCGTGAATGGAGAAGTTTGGGAACCAAGCGACTGGTTCCTCGACATGCGAGTCTTCAAAACCAGAAGATGCGTCGATCAAAAGATCCTCTGCCCCACAGCTTGTTCGTTCTTTGGACCATCTGACCCGCGGGAAGTGGATTATCCGTGCGATGTAATTGCCGCTATGTGGATTTCTCCATCGGCACGTAGCTAAAGCAGCTGAGATTAACATCGTTTGATTTTGCCGAGTTCACACGCTCGGTCGACCTTGAATATCTGCTTATCTGCGGGTTGTTTGTGCGAGTTGCCGCCGCTTGGTTGTTGGTCTTCGCGTTTGTTGTGCGTTCTTCGGCCGGTGGGGTGATGCAAAGGCCGTCCCGCGTGCCCCTTCCGATTGATTGTGGCGGGGCTCAGGGGATTCTCGCAGGGTTGGGAAATGACAAGAGAGCCCCAAGATGTGCATCCTCGAAAACTAAATTTGGGCGCTCCCCTGGTCCTACGTGAACTGAGAATTCACCCAAAATGCTTGTGTTCTCCGTTCGATTCGGTATTGTTTCCTTATCACAGAGTACTATCATGAACGGCCTCCTGTTCACCGTTCGCAACGGTTTACCTTTCGCCTGTGAGTAAATCAATTCCGACGCGGCGCCATTTCCCAGTTGCATATTGACTTGAGGGCAACTCAAAATTACAGCGGGTTTTACACAAGGGGCAGGTGGCAGATAAACATGTCTCGGATATCTTACCTAACCCTTTCGTTTCAGCAAGGACCCCGCCGAGATCCAGTGGGGAGCCGCCGGAGCCCACTATGTGGTCGAGTCGACCGGTGTCTTCACCACCATCGAGAAGGCCGGAGCTCACCTGAAGGGAGGGGCCAAGAAGGTCATCATCTCCGCTCCCTCCGCCGACGCCCCCATGTTCGTCATGGGTGTCAACCACGAGCAGTACAACGCCGCCAACGACCACATCATCAGGTACAATCATCCCTTCGAAATTCGCTAATTGGCTCTTTTCAGTAACGCCTCCTGCACCACCAACTGCCTGGCTCCCCTCGCCAAGGTTGTCCACGACAACTTTGGAATCATCGAGGGTCTGATGACCACCGTGCACGCCGTGACCGCCACCCAGAAGACCGTCGACGGACCCTCCGGAAAGCTGTGGCGCGATGGCCGTGGAGCCGCCCAGAACATCATCCCCGCCAGCACTGGAGCCGCCAAGGCCGTCGGAAAGGTCATCCCCGCCCTGAACGGCAAGCTGACCGGAATGGCCTTCCGTGTCCCCACTCCCGACGTCTCCGTTGTTGATCTCACCGTCCGTCTCGAGAAGCCCGCCAGCCTGGATGACATCAAGAAGGTACTGCCCATCTCTCCCTCTGTTACTAATTTCTCCTTTCAGGTTGTGAAGGAGGCCGCCGAGGGACCGATGAAGGGCGTCCTGGCCTACACTGAGGACCAGGTCGTCTCCACCGACTTCGTCTCGGACCCCCACTCGTCCATCTTCGATGCCGGAGCCTGCATTTCCCTCAACCCCCACTTCGTGAAGCTCGTCTCCTGGTACGACAACGAGTTCGGATACTCCAACCGTGTCGTTGACCTCATCGCTTACATCGCCCAGCATTAAGTTCTCTGGACCCAACTGCTTTTATCCCCTGTAAACTCTAAATGTATATCACATGTAGCATTGTAGTTTGTTAGTTTCTGATTAAAGTTGTGATTTGTCCATTTCTTCTTCTTTCTGTTGTGTGGGTAGATCTTCTTCGTCGTCATCTTCTAGTCTCGTGTCAGTCGTCAGGATACTTGCCAATGCGGTCAATGTCTGCTTCTCCGACGGAGGCTTCCTGAAATCAACAGACTTCTAGTGCATGCTGGAAATGAGTTGGTAGATACAATTCTGTCTCTGTAAAAGAAATGAAGTGAGGGGGCACAAACGTGCCTTATTTTTTATCTCGACTACCTCAACTGCGGCTCAGCTACCCCTCCTCTCTCGTGTAATCTGACGTGTTTAAACCAAAGCTTGCTGCCAATTAAGAGAAGTACAAGCTAATCTCCTCATGGGAAATTTCCACACCCCCTCCCACGCATGGCAGGAATTATCTCTCTTGCGCAAATTGACAGCGATTTCATAGCAGAAGTGAGCCAAAACCAGGGACTTGAATTAAGAGCCCGAGTGAGGCAGACCATACAACCCTATGCTTCCATCGGCCTTAGGGGATTCAAAGAATTTGCCCTTACTTTTCATGCGCGTAATTAACTGCTTCTTCCACGGTGCGAAATATCCGATCCTGGGAGACTTCCGCATAAAAATCGGTGGCTTCGAAGAGCTTCAGAAGATCTCCTTCAAACAAGCATTTGTAATCCCAAAACTGGCCTTACTCTTGTGTGTGACTAGGTATGTCTCCACACCCATTGAAGTCAGATCGGTGTACACCTGAGTTTCCTTCTATTGACTTTTGAGGTCATTGTTTACCGATCTGAGTGTGTTGAGCCCCAAGTAGTCTACGTAGGGGAATCCTCCACAGTCAATCACCAGAGAACATCTGTCTTCCTCAGTTCTGCCCTCCTTCCGCCACCGACGTCTGGCTGCCTTCAGTTTCTGAAACATTGGCACGTTTTCATAAGATTCTCGGCTTGAGTTGATCACAGACGACTTACAGTGTCGAATACATCGTCCATTTGGGCTGCGTTCATCTGCTCAATCGTAACGAAGGACTCTGTTTTCGACTGTTCCCATCGCTTGACACATTGCCAAACGGCTGTTGCAAAGTGGTCGACACTTGTGAAGATGAGGGGTGCATCCATACGGAAGACACACACGTTGCCTTCTACGAACTCCAGCTCTCTTTTCTTGGTCTCTCGGAAGCAGGCTGATTCGTTGTCTCGGGAAAGCACGTGCCATCGAGGCCTAGGGGCGGAAATTCGAAAAGGAGGAATCATTTCCTCACCATTGCGTACGGATAATCGTCGTGAGGACAGCGAAACCTATGGCTAGAAGGAGACCGGGGCCCATGTCGTAACACACCGTCAGAAGCATACTCATCACCCAGATTGCCTGCGTTTGGAAATGAAGGAGCATTTCAGCTCACTTACAAAGTCAATTTTGAAAACCGGCCATAATTGCCGAAGCTCTGCAAACTTGACAAACATTCCCTTTTGTGAGACAATGATCATGGCTGCGAGAATACACTGAGGCAAGTACTCCAACGCAGGGCCAATCCACAGAATCACAGAAAGAAGGGCCAACGAGGAGAAGAGACAGGTGAGTTGGGTTGAACCACCGACTGCTGCTCCAACAACACTCCTGGCGAAGCCGGAGGTGACAGGGAAGACGGGGAAAAGCGAAGAGAGCACACCCACAAAGCCAAGGGCGTATAATTCCTTAGAGAAAAGTGAGCATGTTGATTGAATGCACTACCTGTCCATGGTCTATTTTGTATTTGTATCGCTTCTCGGCAACTTTTGCTACTGTGATGTGAATGGCTACAGATGTAATAGCAATGGCCACTGCGTTGGGGCCGATAAAACGGATCAGATCGAAGCGGGGAAGGGAAGGCGGAGGAAATCTGAAGAATAATGGGATAGGAGAACATATTATAGTCTCTCTCTCTCTCTCTCTCTCTCTCTCTCTCTCTCGCTCTCTCTCTCGCTCTCTCGCTCGCTCGCTCGCTCGCGCTCTCTCTCTCTCTCTCTCTCTCTCTCTCGCTCTCTCTCTCGCTCGCTCTCTCTCTCTCTCTCTCTCTCGCTCTCTCTCTCGCTCGCTCGCTCGCTCTCTCTCTCTCTCTGGGAACTCACCGTGTCGGAATATTTCGAACTACACTGATGTTGTGTCGTTTGGAAAGTTCAGCATAATTGGTCGCCGATGTTCCCACCACCGCCTTAAACAGTTTCGTGCAAGATATCTGAAATCACCAACCAACACAAGCTCAAACGGAACAGGAAATTGAAACGCTGTATTCAGCCACGGCGCCAGAAATTCTTTTCCAAAAACCAGAAACACAATAGAAGATAGTGAAATGGAGAGTGTTGGATAGTGAATGTTCGGAATATTCTCCCAGAGGTCCCAGATTCTCTAAAACTAAATTTCTTCGTTTAAAGAATCCAACCAACATAATATAGATAACCAGGGCCTGATCGACGAGGCAGAGTGATGCCAAGAATGTGGCCCATCTGGGCAAAGAGCACATGGATTCCACCTCCGACCACGAAACCTGACATCACCTGAGGCAACTTTTAGAAGAAAACAAAGAGAGAGGAAACCTGCTCTGAGAAGAGAGATGTAAGGTACTGTAGACGGAAGACTCCCATCAGGATCTGGATGGCCCCGGCTAGGAAGACGATGGTTGTGGCTACGTGGATCTTTTCTACTGGGACATTCGCAACCTCCGATTTGAATCTTTCCGAGACGATGTCATCCAGGATTGTGGAGTCATTGGCACTGCAACATTCTTTGGACTATTTACTCTAACGCTTTAACTTACGTTAAAATAGTGGAATTTAAAATGTCTGCGTAGTCTTCTATGACGTCAGTGGTCGTTGCATTTACCGTCGCGTTCCAACTCTCGTTGTAACTGATTACATTTTCAATTGAAGCATGCGTCATCAGAGACAAAACAGCAAATCCTCCTGGAGAAGAGATTGATATAACCTTACCATGTGTTCTCCAACCCAAAGCGTTATGTTTCGAAGTTCCAAAGAATATATAGAGGAAGGCAGGGAAAATGGCAGTGTAGAGTCCGTAAACAGGGTCAACTCCGGTAATGCCAGCCAGAGCAATGCCTTAATCTCTTCTTAATCCAATCAGCAGAATAGGGCAACTACCTTGAGGAACTGAGAATACAGCCATTGTGAGTCCTCCAGACAAGTCTCCGAAGAAAGAGTGGGTCCAGTCGTAGTGGGGAAGCCAAGAGACGATTGGAACGAAAGAGAGGAGTTTGGCGCTGATGCGGGAAGGAGTCCATTTGTAGCGAACTCCTGCGATCTTGGCCTTCAGCCTTTCTTGTAGAGGCTCCGTTGGAGCCAGCATTGGACCAGGCTGAGGAGACGGAGAAGGCGAGGGAAGTAGCTGTGCGCAAATGACCAGTGCGCCTAATTCCAGAGACAAACAAGGGAGGGACAGCAAAAACTACAGGGTAATCGCTTCCTGGTGGTGTCATCGGGAATTATCAGAAAATGAGTATATCAGATACAGACTGTCAACTTCCACCACTTCTTAACTTAGTCATCGGGTTCTCTACCACATTCGCTTCGCCAGAACTTTGCATCACAGCCATGACTCAGATAGGCAAAGAAAACCGGCTTTCATCCTCATATCGTGCCATTCCCATCGTTTGCATTTCAACTTTTAAAACGTACCTTCAGCTCCTGTGACGTCAGCTTTACACATCCCGGCAACCGTTGCTCCATCACAACTTAACGGGCAGAATGCAAAATACGTCGAACCGTTTTTTTTCTTTAGTTGTAAAGTGGAGCGTTTGATTTACACGAATTTATATTATTCTCCAAGCCTCGGACCGTCTCGCGTGCCCTCGGATTCCATTGATTTCCTGCGCCGAATGACATCCGTTGTTTTCTGCTAGGGCACTCTGCCATGGACTTGGAATGAGAACTGGTTTGTGATTGAAGTTGGCGACCGCCAAATAATCGACATTGACGCATCCACCGACAACTTTGAGTTTTCTCCTAATTGGGCGTTTGGTTATGGCATTTCTTTTTTTTTTACAAACACACGGTTTATGAAAAGAGCACTTTGGACGCATGAATCGGGACACTCTCGCGGGATGAGTCACTCTGACGACACGATCTCCGTCATGGGAGGACTGCGTTCGGACAAAAAGATCGCGGAAGTTGTTTCTATCTGTCGCTGTTTATTTCTCTTCTTCTCACTTGTCTCTCTTAACTCTCACAATTTCTCTTTCTTTCCGTCTCCTTTTTCCCTGCTCTTTGCAGCAATATTTAATTCGTCACAATATCTTTTCATTTTCTTCCCTCGTGGAGAAATCAATGTCATCTCTAGATTGGATGATTAAAATTTACTACCGGGTCCCGCGACGTAAACTATTGCGGCGCTGCAAACCATGCGGCAGGCATTTACCTGGCAGCCATCTGTCAGCTGTCGTCCATTTGTTGTGATTTTTTCTCAGTGTTTCGATTGTCTTCATTGGTTTTTCCTTTCCGTTAAAATATAAATTATTCATATTTACAACACTTCGAAGTCTCTAGGTGCATAAATCAATTGTTTTTCAGAACAATTCAATTTAATTTCATTAAATATTCCTCTTGTCTGACATACTCCGGCCGTTCCCATTTATCGCCGCCTTGTTGTGTGCCGTTGTGCGATTGCTGTCTACGTTGTTTAAACAATCGTTTCACTTCCCCGCCGCCCGCAGATTTCCCTGCACTTTCCCTTTCAAGGAGGTTCTCTTGTCCTAGATCCTCGCTTTCTTTATTTGTAATTGATTGAGTTTTGACGTTCTGTCATGCCGTTTTTGTTGGTTACCGGGCGCTGTTTGGTCGTTGGTCGGGGCGGGATCGATGCCCAGAATTACGCTAACCGCCCATTGCCCGCTTCCTCCCCTCTTTTTACACTCTTATTCTTGTTTTCCCTTAAATAAGGTTTTATTTCAGACTGGACTAGGGTGATTCGCCTGTCCGGGCGCCATGGAGGACAACGGGAACGTCATTCGAGTGTCGCGGGTCGTCTGCGACTTCATCGTATTAGTCATATGTGGTGAGTCGCACTATCTAATCGGGTTGTCCATCCGTTGGATCAAAGGGTCTAATTTACGAATCAAATCTGTATTGTCAGGTTAACATATTCAATTGATGAGCATGATGGAAATGGAATATCAGCTACCACCCATGTGGCACTAGAGTAATTTATCATTTTCAGCGGTTCCTCTGCTGATCTTCCACGAATTCGTCACTCCCTACAAACGTGGTTTCTACTGCGACGATGAGACCATCAGGTACCCTCTCTCCCGTGTTTTCCTTTATTTTCTCCCCAGATACCCCGTTGTCAAGTCGACGGTCCCTCGCGAGATGCTCGTCGTCGTGGGAATCATCATCCCCGCCGCCTTGGTATCCTTTCCTTCTTAAGATTGTATACTTTTCTCAGATCCTGGCTACGGAAGTGTTTCGCACACAGGCGTGGGAGCGCAAGTGCGCCAATCAGTTCAAGACCTACCAGTTGAAGAACTACTCCGTCCATCGTCTCATCGTCCGTCTCTACTGCTTCATCGGTTCGCTTTTTATTTCTTTTTGTTTATTTTGCAATCTTAGGCTACTTTTTCCTGGGAATCTGCTTCAACCAGCTGATGGTCGACATTGCCAAGTACACCATCGGTCGCCAGAGGCCTCATTTCATGGACGCCTGCAAGCCCACCAAGGGATACAATGAGGTCAGTTTCCTTTTTCTCTCAACTGGTATTTTCCCATTTAAGTGCACTAATCCTGATGAGTACATCATGGACTGGACCTGCAGCAGCAACGACACCAAGGTCATCCATGAGGCCCAGCTCTCCTTCTACTCGGGCCACGCCGCCTTCAGCTTCTACGCCGCCTGGTACACCTCCGTAAGCAGCCTCCCTGTTCTGTCATAAGAATCCCTTCAGCTCTACCTGCAAGCCCGTCTCTACCGTCCCCTCTTCTCCCGCCTCCTTCTGCCTGTCATCCAGTTCGCACTCTTCGGAGGAGCCGCCTTCGTCGCCCTCACCAGGGTTTGTTCTTTTCTCTTCTGTAGGTCATCTAATTTAGGTCTCCGACTACAAACACCACTGGTCCGATGTCCTCGTGGGATCCATCATGGGCAGCATCATCGGAGTCTTCGTGGTAGGATCTCTCTCCTTCTCCTTTAGATGCAGTTTCAGGCTCTGGCTGTGGCAGAGGTCTTCAAACGACGAGAGATTCCCGAGTGCGGTGCGCCTGTCAGTGAATTCGGTCTTATCAGGTATATTTCCCTTTATGCCAATAAGAAGACTTTAATTAGGATGGAACGCCGTGCGGATCACCCCGAGGTAGTGACGCATTCGATGACCGTTAACAACGAAGTCACCGGAAAGGACCCCGTCAACCAGAGACTGTAAGTGGAACCACAGCCACGCAACCACCCACAGCACACAGTAGACACTGCTAAGTAGTAACAGCACTAGGACTGCCACTGGAGATAACACACTAACCAACTACCATGGAGGATATTTCAACAGACCTTGGGACTTGGCCTACATTTGGCACCTAACTCTAAAGTATATATTGTTTGGGCCCTACTGTCACGGTGTTTCTTTATGTCACTGCTAGGTCAAGAGCGTTTCTCAAGTATGGAGCTCGGCAAGCTATTTTGACCGGCGTTTACGGAACCTTCTGAGGTACCCCACTGCCAAATCTTATGAAAAAATACATACAATCGTATTTAATAGGAAAGGTCTTCGTCCTCTTGGTGTCACTCTCCTATTTCGACCGGGTTTCCTGGAACTATCGTTAATTTACCCGATCTCCTTGTTTTTCTTGGGTACCTGGGTATTTAGTCTATCTTACTTCCCTCAACCCCTCGGCTGACCGTCGGACTGACTCTTCTTTCAGGATGGACTCTAGCGTAGCGTAGCGGCCTCCTCCTAACTCCTGCATCCTCCCATTTTGTTGCACTATGCTAACTCTCCGTCGAATCTCTAACGCTTCCTCCTAACTGGTCCTGGTGTATGTCTCTTTACCCAACGTTGGTCTTTAGAATGCTGAGAGGAGGCGGCCATGATTATAAAACGGAAATACACCTCGACCCAGTGCTTGTAGTCGATTTGCAGTGATGGCTCTCTCTGTTAACTGGTTCCGCTTTGCCTTATTCCGTTCTCTCTGTGTATGGTTGTGTTTTGCAGCATCCAACTGCATTATGTGGATGGTCCGAACGGCGACAGGACTCACTACATGGACCACTATTAGCCACTAGTCGTAGTCTCTCGCACCCCGTAGTCCATTCCCTTCTTTTGTAGGCCGCCAGCTGCCGCCTTGCCCTCGCTTCGGCCCGGCCACGGCCCTTCGACTAGCGCTGTCCAGCCTTATACGCATATGTAGCCAGTAATAAATATTTATTCTCTGTGTTCCCTCGAGTGCATTTTCTTTTTATACTGGCATATTTTGCCCTGCTACAGATTGCCCCAATACCAAAGTCAGATATCAGTCAGTGTAATGTTTTGAACTAAGGGCGATTGAGGAAGACTGAATTTTAGACAGTTATGTTTTGTTTTCCCATTTTTATTGACATCCGGACAAATGATACGCAGGAAAGGGGAGCAAATCGAGGCGAGGTTCTCAGGCGTTGTTTTCAGAACAGGCATTCCCCCTAGGTGCAAATGAACCTTTTGGCGCAGTATGCCTTAGATATACTTTATGTTTTAGTCACTTCCGTTTGTTCAAAGGCTCTAATGCTTACTAGTGTTCCTAAGTTGACCCAACCGCTATACTTAATCTGAAATAACGTTGAATGGAAGACGGCGTCGCGTGGTTTCAGTAGTAGTTCGATCGACTCGTTCTACTCTGCCCGTGACGACTTCTGGCAGCAGGCCAACTATTCCGACCGGACCTCTGCCTGCACGGCCTTCTTCAGTCTCCGCTCCGAGCCAAGCGTCACACGGGCCTACCTCTAGCCAACCCTCTTTAGTAGCCTTTCACTCGTTTACGGCTATTCCGAGCTATCACACAGATCTGTTTTAGAGCTTTTATAGTTTCGTTTGAGCTGTTGCAGCGAATAAAGTTTTATGTGTCATTTTGTCAAGACCGGTGTGTGAGGCAATTGGTGTTTGGTTCAACCAAGGTTTTCAGTCCCAGAGGGAAAAGGTTTTATTTGCGAAGCCTCATAGAAAGAACGCTAGAGATGGATGAATTACATTTTATAGACCATAATTCGCCCTTACATGGAATCAACAAAAGTTTACAATTCCCCGTGTTTCAGTGTCGGTGAGACGTCGTCGTCCAAGTCTCCCGTCTCCACCGAGGAGGCCCGTCGCCAGTACTTCCAAGCAGTGTGACCCCCCCTCTCCTACCCGCAGCATTCCGAACGAGCTTCCCCTTCCTCCGATCGTTTATTGTTTCCGCTGTTGCCTTTTACTTTGCCCTTAGCCCATCCCATTCCCTAACGATAGCTTTAATTGTGTCACTTTGTATTCGCTTTGGGTGTATTGATCTGAATCGTTTGAGATTTCCATGTCACATTGGGGGGGGGGGTTTATTCATCAGTGCAGTTGACTGATGTCCCAAGTCTTGTATTCTGCTGCTGAATGCTAAAATGATGCTGATCGAGCGGGGGTGGTGGGCACATCCATGCAAAAACACGTGGTGTTTTACCATAATCGGCTGAATAGTCGGTGGTCAAGTGACCGATTTTGGTCTGATTTGCAGAGGAAAAAGCTAGCATTCGGGAATAGGAGCCAGTAGTCAGAGATGAATAAAGACAGGAAGGGCGAGAGATGGAGATACATGAAGAGAGGAAAAGAGACAGGGGAGAGTTGAGACAAAACAGTCGTTGGCTGAAATAGGCCTTGATTTTGTCATGTATCATTTTTCTCTCATCAACTCTTACCTTTTCACTCAAAAACCCTTACCCCGAAAAGTCTTGTTAGATGTGCATGTCGGTGCACCATTCTCATTTCCTCATTGATTCATGAGGGAATATCTTTTGACAGCGACTGCCAATTATGGTCCTACTTGGAAATACAAAAGCAGTGTCCCTCTTTCAAAGCGTGTTGGCAAGAGGAACTCTATAATCTTAGTAAGGCAAGTACTTCAAAAGAAATCGAATATACAATCAATTTTACAGGACTTGTGTATTGATACAATCGAATGTTACAAAATCCTCAGACCCAATTTCAGCAATAATCCTCGCCCATTCTGTGTATAAGTTTTACTTTTTAATGATAAAAGGATGGTTTTAGTTGATTCTTCACTACAACAACTTTGTATCCTTGGACACAATCTTTTCAATTAAAGCACTTTGTATTTGCATATGGAACAGCGATTACTCACTTAATTACATTATAACCACTATGCAGGTTTGTTAATTTAATTTTTTTTTAAGATTATAAAATTCCAAGAAGCTCTTAAATAAGCGGGATGAATTTTCCTTCATGCAGTTTAACGGAAAATACACCGTCGATCAAGTGGAAGAAGGAATCGCTCGTTTGGGTCCTCTGTGTAGTTTTTCACGCGAGACTGAAGCCGTTAAGACGTGAAATGTCTGGAAGGAGGGAAGGACGGGCCCTTTCTTTTGATTCACTTAAGCAGCGACGGAGAATTCTTTATCGAACAGGCAAAATAGATTGCGTCCCGTAATGCTTTAAACATACTAGCATTTTGCAATTGATGAAACATTGTTGATCATTGTAATAAAGGTGAATACATGGTCATGAATACTTTCGAGAGAGAGAGAGAGAGAGAGAGAGAGAGAGAGAGAGAGAGAGAATGCGATGAAGAGTAAAATAAGAATTTCCCTGAACACGTAACGGAACTTCAGCCGAATAAAGCGCATTGATTGAATATCTGCTCTCCTCATTCTCGTCCTTTCACCCTCTCCTCCGGTCATCCCCTCTACTCGATGGACTCAACGCACCAAGAGATTCCCTCGGAGCTGCCCCTGGACGTGACCCCCGTGTCCTCCTCCGAATGCCTCGTCCCTTCTCGCAATCGGAAGCGTCGTGCCGTCCTCACCTGCAACCTCTGCGGAGTGACCCTCCCTCCGCATGTCTCCTCCACCTCTCACATCGTCGCCGAACACATGTCTCCGTCGTTCTTCAACTGCACCCTCTGCTCCTTTAGTTCCCGTGCCGGCTTCCAATGCATCTTCAACCACGCCCAGCGGATGCACAAGGAGACGGACCCCGATGTGGTGAGCAACAAAGTGGGCTACATGGCTGAGATCAACCACTGGACGAAGATCTGCTTCGACATTCTGGCCAAACGCTTCAACGGACTACTCAAGAAGGCCCGGATGGGAGCTGCTCCCGTCAACTTCCACGAGATGTGATTGGAAAGATGTGAAGATTGTAACAAATGAAGATTTCATATGATTTATTGTACAAATAAATATTTAATTAATTAATATATTGCACCTTTGGATACCCGTCTTCCTCCTAAACGTCTCTGTCGACCGTTTTTCTCGTAAAGTCGCGGTCAATCACAGCCGGTCGAATTTCCCCATGTGCAGCCAGGCGAGTGGCCCTCACTTGGCCATCATGGGAAGCGGTGGCCTTAAAACAAAATATATTTGTACTTACTCTTCCCTACCGTTGCCTGTACAGTTTTCTCTCCAGCTGCACGAGCTCTCTTCTCCAGCTCTTTGTTTTTGGTCAGGATCATGCGGTTTGTTCTCTTTATCTTCCGAAGGCTGGCGACCACCAGATCCATGGTTGACGACGGCTTCTTCAAAGACTCGGCAAAGCTAAAACAGAGATTGATTAATATATGTATGGCTAATATACGACTGTTCGGCGGCTGCGGGATCGTCACTGCGGATGACTTTGGCCTGGGTCTTGTGATGCTGAGCCACTAGGTTTTCTGCTTGCCCAATAAACTGCAACATCATAATAAGTGGACCAAAAAGAGATTAATAGAAGAAGAAAAATGAGAAAGAAGAGTGAGCCCACCCTGACTCTGACAGGTCCCTTTCTGTTGTTCGTCTCTCTATCGACTGCGTGGCTGACCACTCCCAGAGCCGTCTTCTTGCGCATCACCCTTCGCTTCCTCTGTCCTCTCATCTTTCCAGTCGTTCTATTTTTGACTATTGTGGCTGGCGGGGCTGCAGCATCAGAATCCACTCGATGAGGCTTTCGGATCTTCTGAGAAACCCCAGTCGGATGGACAGGGACAGAGAGGGAGCCAAAGGAACTGAGGGCAGACAGTTTGGGCATTTCAAGCAAAGAGGGAAGGATCTGAAAAAACCGAGTTTGCACAGTTGAACGACTTTTTTGATTTACCATCTTTTCTGGCATTTTAGATTTCGGCACTGGCTTCATAGTAGTCCTTTCGACAGTAGGGGCCACTGGGAAGGAGAATGAATCCAGATGCTTTTCTTCCTCAGATTCCAGCATTTCTAAAAAGAAATAATAAATGATCTCTCTCTCTCTCTCTCTCTCTCTCTCTCTCTCTCTCTCTCTCTCTCGATATGCTTACTTTCCGGAATTGGCACCAGGAAATCATCAGTACGGGGAGTAACAGAAGTGGGGCTAACAGTAGACGAACTAGCCACAGTGACAGTTGATGCTGTCGTAGCTTCCTTCGCAGCTTCCTCATTTATGACAGACGCTGTGGTAGTTTCTGGGACTATGGTTTCTTCAGTCAGGACTACAGTAGGAGCCGTTGATGTGCTGACTCTGACCCTCTTTCTCTTCCTCATAGGACGGTTTTGGTTGAAGAAAAGACGAACAGGAACAATGTTTGTTCCCACTTTGAAGGGTTCTTTTTCAAATTTCTTCAGCTCCTTTTCCGTGTTTTCAGGATTCTCCTGAAAACAAACGTATAAGTACACTATTAGATTACTCACAGTGGTCGTAGAAGGAGCTTCTGTCGTTGCTGTGGTTATAGTAGTAGTTGTTGTAATTGAATCAGTGATCTGTACAGTTTCTTCTTCAGTGGGTTCCTCAGTGACAGAATTGTCATCTTCACTAAAGGCGAATGGAGGAAGGTCTAGTTCGCCTTAAGAAACGTCAATGAGTTCTACACTAAGTAACTTGCCATTCTGATTGTGGATGAGCTCCAACTCCTTGTTGCGGACTCCGAAGGCAATGCCTTGTTTGGCGAGTTTCTTTAACAGCTTCATCTCTTCAATTGGGGACAGATGGTCATCATCTGAAATTGTAACGTTGACTCTTTATCTGCTCTCTCCCTCCCTTATCTCTCAAGCACTCACATACGCACATACATACTCTCTCACTCTTTAGCTGATAAACCTTGAGGCAGCTGCTTCAGACGCTTGGTGGTCGTGGGAACTTCTGTGGTTGAGGCCTCTGTAGTGGTCTTTGGCTGCTTCCTGATAATAACCCTTCTTATTCCAACCTTCATAGTTGCCACTATAGAGTCATCCTCCTCTTTCCTCTCGGTTGTTGTAGGTACTTCCGTAGGCTGAGTTACAGGAACCTCAGTTGTATTGGCTTCTGTTGTTTCTGGGACTGTAGTAGGTACCTCTGTTGTTGTGCCTTCGGTGGTTGTTGCTTCAGTAGTCGTAGTCGTAGGCTT
This sequence comes from Oscheius sp. G VE-2021, assembly GCA_022343465.1. Classification (NCBI taxonomy): domain Eukaryota; kingdom Metazoa; phylum Nematoda; class Chromadorea; order Rhabditida; family Rhabditidae; genus Oscheius; species Oscheius sp. G VE-2021. The sequence goes on from JAJQXH010000058.1 coordinate 4,015,689, forward strand.
TGACTTCCTCCTCTTGGTGGTCTTAACCTCCGTCGTAGTGGCTTCAGCCGTTGTGGTCAAAGGTTCTTCCGTTGCGGGTGTTTCTTTCGTGGCTTCAGTAGTAACTTCAGTCGTAACAGAAACTGTAGTAACCTTGACGGCAGCAGTTGTGTTTTCTTCAGTTTTTATTTCTCTTGCCGTTTTTTCTCCTGAGAAGTCAGGGTCCGCAAAGTCACTATGCTCAGTAGACCCCGTTGTCTTTCTCTTAGTCTTCTCTGCTTCTGTTGTTGTAGGCTCTTCTGTAGTGGTCATTGGAGTGGTTGCCTCGGTTGTCTTCTTTGTAATCACAACCCTCCTCACTCTCACCGGCTCTGCGCTCTCGCTAAGTCTTTGAAGGGTCTCCAGGTCCGGTGGGGCAGCCGCCGGTGGGCCAGCGCTTGCACCCGTCTCCTGTAAATACAGAATCATTCTTCTGAATCTTTGTCTGTCTATCTCTCTTGTCCATTGTCGTTTTCCCTTCTATTGTTATCACGTATTATTCCCCCGAGACAAAAGGACAGTGGTCTTAGCCAGTCCACGCAGCCGTTAACAGCGAGAGCTGTGGATCTCGTTTCTCTTTCGCAGAAACGAAAACCCAAAGGAAAGAATGCGGCTGTGGATGCCTGTGGACTTGTATTCGAGGGATGAATCATTTGCTTACGAAACGATGTAATCTCAGCGAGTGCCATTCGGCTATTCATGCGACCGGTCTACGAGGCTGTGCTTACGGCTGACAGAACCTAAACTGCTGACAGAACCTGGCATCCTGGAAGCTTTTGTGATTCATAGAGGAAGTGGTGAAACTCTTCTAATTCTAAGCAATTTTTTATAACACACCGGTTAATAAGACTTCAGGGAATGAAAGGACAATATGGTAAGTTTATCTGCAAAAAGTAAAGGCTCAGTAAAAACGGAAAACCCCTTTGAAAACCTTTCTTCTTCAATGTGCAAAATATGGGAGGGGTCATAAGAAGGACCACCCTGAAGATTTATTAGAGTGAAGCAAAACTTCAAACTTCAGCTTCAAAATGAACATCGAGGAAGGAAAAGGGATTAAACTCTTGAAATTTGAATAATGAAAACCAGAAAAGTTATATTTGGAGAAGTTTGAGGGCAAAAGGTCATATAAGACATTCATTTAAGGTTAGCTTTTGCTTTAATATAAGTATTAAATGGGCCATGTGTCAACCGCTGTCTCGAGCGTTGTTTTGGAAAATGCTTTAGTTTTTGTAAGTTTTTGTAATACAAGGTGCTCATTCAACCATGGACTTAGAGTACCGTAAGGTTTTCACCGGAAACCCCCTTATTTATTCAAATCAAGGAAAGGAAAAGTTTGTTTGTTTAAATAAGCTGTGTTGTGTACCGTATCCTTTGTCAGTATAGAGTAGTTGTGACTAACATGCAATAAGACGGCTGCGCAGAGGAGGAGCGCGACGACTGTGCCGCGGAGGGCCATGCCAGTGGACGAAAAGCGGGTGACGAGAGGGGGAGGCCGGGTGAAAGCAAAAAAGCGATCGGATACGCCGGCCAAAAACGGGTGCGCGCTTGATCGGCCGCGATTTTCAGGTTCGCCATTCGGGAGAAAGCGGGGGCACGGGACCGGTCGAGACGACTGGAAGAAGAAGCGGACGGGAAGCTGCGGTCAGCAGGACACGGCACAGATCAACGGTCAGACCTACAATGGAAGTATGGAAGAAACATCTGCTTTCAAGGGTATCTTTCAAAACCAACGTATGACTAAACGCAAGGGGCGTGTTTCTTTCTTCCGCAGTTCGGAGTTTCCGGTGTCGTCCGTCCATCACAATGAAACATCATCTGTGCTTCTGAGATTAGGTCTTTTCAGCAGTGAACCGGTGTTCTTGTTAATGGAGGATATCTAGAGATTGCTGGACTTCTGAGTAACATGATCCACAAAGCAATAAACGCGTTTTTTTCGGGCAGTTCTCAGTTGCATCAAAAGTAACTAACATTTTAACCGCTAATTCAGATAAAGTTTCTATGATTATAGACTCTTAGATTACACAGAGTGAGTATACTAATATCTCAGTTGTCATATGAATACATAAGCCTAACCTTTGACCACCGCGAGTGAATCTCAAGTGTTCCCGCCGGAAGATGTTTTATTGCCTCAATTTTTGCTCGAGGTCGCCAATTCAGGAAGCGAACATAAAGTGTTCCGCAAAACTATTGAAAAAAGCGTTTCATTTCTTTTTCTTTGTCCATACTGTTACTCGTAGATGGACCGCCTGCGGAAACTTGAAGACCTAAAGTAGTACGTGCCTCCTTATGACGATAACTACTTGGTCTGACTCTTTGAAAACCAGATTAATCTCAATTTCAATCCAAGACGTCACCGAGGATTGCCCTGTTTCATTGGGGTCTCCTAATGTGGCGCTACATTCGCAAAGCCATGGTTTGGCGCGACATGACCGTTATGGCTGCGTCCCTGAAATAGGGCACTGGGATAACTGCGAGTACTTAGGGGTTAATGGGAACTTCTAAAGGACACATGGATTAGAGCACAACGGCCTTAAGGTAAAACGGCATTAAGGTCTAACTGACTCCAATAAACACTCTTAATCCAATGTTTATGTAGAGATCGCATATTGTTGTGTACCAGATTGTAGATTCAGATCTTCTCCACCCGTGGTTCTACCATTCGTTTTTTTCACAATTGGGCTGCTCCACCTCGTACAAGGAGTGACTCTCTCCTGTCTTCTGGAGAGTCCTTGGTCGTTTGTCGAGAGGACAACATCATTTTGGTTCGACCGCGGAAGTCACGATTGAGACATAAGTAGACGAAGAAGTGGATGCCCGAGTTGATCGTTTGCATCCAATAGGCAGGCTTCGAGACGGAATCACTCACCTAAACAAGGGAATTACAGGGAGAGAGTGGGGAAAACTGACCTTTTGAACGTACAGTTGGAATATAGCGATTGCATTTGGGAGAGAAACAAGTAGGGTAGAGACAGCGGAGATGACAAGGTAGTAACGGATCACTGCTACTTGTCTATGCATTCGGGAACTGGAAAGAGATTCTAAGTTTAGAAACAGTTGTAGTGTAGAAGAAAGAGAAAATGAAACTCACTGAGACATAGCCAGCCTAGTTGCCAAAACGAAAGCAGCCGCATTGAGAGCAGTCGAAACCACGTTACAAACAATATTGTAGATGTAGATGAAAGTCCCGAAAGACTCTCCAAAGGCAGCCTTTCTTCCGCAGTGGAAGGATGTGATGTGATCGTCCACTTGAAGCATTGCAAAGGCCATCGGAAGAAGGACAAGCACTGCTGAGAGCACTGGAACCAGAATGAATTTGGTGGAAGTTCCATCAACTTTGGTTCGGTAGAACAGTGGAAACCTGAGAATTTGATTGCCTTAGAAAGACAAAAGAGAGTTTACCTTATGGCAGTGAAGCGTTCAATGCCCATCCATAAGGTACTAATGGGAATAAGGAGATCTCCTACCAGTTTCAGGAGGAGCCATACCTCAAGAGCACAGTCGGCTGATGTGCGGACCTGAAACGGACAGTTGCACGAGATTCCGCATCAAGAGAAGAAGAAGAGTGAACCTACCGGGAGGCTTCTTGTTCTGACAGCCGTCGAATAGAGGTCTATCCTGTTGAGGCCCGTAAGAACTATGGCTATGCTGTTGATCATATCCCCAATGCATAGTTGAATCAGAAGCTGAAATAATAAAGTTTGTTTTCCTTAATTGATTGTTCACACTTTTTGTCGTGTCCAATACGGGTTTACACCACATTTAATGGCGGTGACTTGTCACTGTCAGGTTTCGGCGCCGCGTTCTAATGAAATCAACGTCAACAGAAGGGTTTGCAAATGTTTCTGCTATTGGAAATGGCATTGTTTTGAGAAAACAGGCCTTGTTTTGGTTTTCAGTTGTCACCCAATCTCGTGATTACGAATAAGCATTAGGGATGGCTCTGCACAACAAACAAAACAAATCACATTCCTATGAGTCAGGATATTTCCTGTCTCCTCTCCCACGCACAAACAACCATTCTCTGTCTCTTTCTGTCTCAACTCACCACATATCGTGTCCTAAACTGAGGCGTAGACAGAAATACAATCAGTAATAGGACGTTGATGGCGCTGCAGACACATCCCAAGACTGAGTTGACCGAGTGGTAGCTGACCAAATCCTCAAATCCAGCCAACACGGAGGAATTAACGGGCTCATACAGGCGAGAATTAACCCCAAACCACATTTTCTGAATAGGCAAATTTAGAAAGGTAGAAAGGTAGAGGAAGAGAACAAACAGAAACAACAAGGGAAGGTGTGGCCATCACGCGGGGAGAAAGAAAGAATGAAACATTGGTGGATTAAAACGAAAACAGGGATTTCAAAGGTAAACAGGGCTTGTGTTTGTCTGTAGAATGGACTTGGCCATGAAAATGATGCATTGTTTGGATCAAAGGCTTGAACGCCATGGATTCAGAATGAGGATGGAATGATATTCGGTCTAAAGGACAGCCAGAGTACAAGTGAAATTATAACCCAAGGCAAAGAAATCTCCGTTCCTTCTAAAATTAGAACTTTTTGTTTATTCTATCGTGGATCGCAATTATCCCTAGGAGGTCTACGGGAAAAACAAATAACTTTTCTTTGGATCAGGCTGACCATCACGTGGAAAGAAAGAATGAATGGAATATTTGTGGTTAAAAGAAAACATGGATTTAGAGGGCATCAGGGTCTTATACTTGTCATTTTAATGGACTTTGTTGGCTATGAAATGACGCATCGTTTTGACCTCAGCCTGAAGGGCAGTCAAAGTGCTCGTGGAGTCATGATTGAATTTGACAATTAGACTTATTTATTCTATGGTGGATTACAATTACCCTAGGACGTTTACAGGACAAAACAAATAATTTCTCTCTGAATTGCTCGTTTGGGCGAGGGAAAACAAGGTCTTTAGCTCTACCCCGAGGCTAAACCGCCAGGTTTTTGAGAATCCAGGGAAAGAAGGCAGTCAACTGGATTACGAGCAGACGACTGCGTACACAAGAGCGCTCGATGGCCGCAATTGGCGTCGTTGCAGAGGAGGAAAAACGGTAATTTCCGGTGTTCACTCACAAGCGACCTGACGAGTTGCGAGAAGTAATTAACCGTATTGAGGAAGACAGAAATAGCAGAGGTGTCGAATGGAAAGAGAATGTAGGGTAACAACGGAGGAATAGGGGATCATAAATGGAAATGAGGAATTTAAAGAGAATCAACTACATAGATACTCGATTCGGATTCTTGCCTGAGTATTATCATAATTGAAACAGTTGACTAACTGTTAACACAGCTGTAGCCATTAGGTGAGACATAGAAATTTTCTATAGAAACAAAGCAAAAATGATGTTTTGTAAAAAAAAGAATTTGAAAAGTAAATATTTCAAGAGCAATGAACAACTGAAAATAGACGCAGAAGTTTTACTTGCGTTAAAAAATAAGCGTTTAAAAATCAATCCCTAAAGTAAAATTCAGAGAATTACATTTTAGACGCACTTATCTGCTACTCTCCGTCAAGCACCTGCTCCCTCTGCTGCAAACCCTAAAAAAGTGCAACTGCGGAGGGATGTTGCTTCATTTCCTTTAGGGATTCCTTTTTCTGGGTATCCACTCCTCCCCCGCTCACGCAGATTCACTTCTCAAAAGTTTAATGAACAGAATAGTTTGGAGAAAAACCAAGGTTGCTTTTTTCAGTGAAACATATGCTAGACTAAGAAACACATGCCATTGTTATTCTTCTATCTTTGATTATGGAAAGGTCAGCCAGTCTGAATTTTCTCATTAAATAAAATTTCAAAACAAAAGTGTGACCAACCTCTGGATTGGGTCCACTGAAAAAAAACACGGTTAAAAAATGTTGCGTCCCAAAACAGCCCGCCAGCCGCATTAATTTAATGAAGAGATGATTAGATTCCGAAGGAGCCATAACTGACACGTCCTTCAGACCAAAAACCCTCTCTTTCGAGTGAAAATGTTTACGCTAATCCGATGGTTCGATCTCCCTTTGTGGAAGTGAGAGTCAAAAGTCAAAGAGGGAGAGGGAGGGTGGAGGAAGTGTTAATCCAGGACGATTATAGAAAACTGGACTGTCTTTGACTGCGCGTCTTCAATTAAAAAAAAGACCAGAGGAATTCATTGCCTTGGTTTGCACTTTGGAGGAGACTAATCGTTTGGGTTGCAATAGTACCAGGTTTAACGAGGAGAGCACAAAGGTTAGGGTAGAAGATGGGGTTTTAAGGAGGAATGGCAGAGAGAGATAGGGAGAGAGAGAGAGAGAGAGATAGGGAGAGAGAGAGAAATTAGAGAGCGGCACAGAGGGAAGTAGAAATCAGAGAAACGCACGGAAGGCAAAATCTGTTTTTCCTGTTTACCACATTGCTTGTTTTTCAGTAGAATTGTTTACATTGGTGTTATCTACCGTATAATTTACGTGTTTTCTTTTGTCATTTAGTTCCGACGGAGTCATAAACGCGGATTTCTTCAGAAAGGAGTTGTTCCAAACGGGAACATTTGTGTAACAAGAGAGCCGAATCAATCAAGACTCGAAAACATGAAAAGATTCGTAAGGAAATTTGATAGCGGTGTTGTTGAAGAAAAAGTTGGGTTTTTCTTCAGAAAGCCATTGTCATCCATATTTTTTAGGGGAGGATACTGTAAGTTGGGTATAATTTCCACATCGTAGTTGTTATTCTACAGGAGCAAGAGAAATTCTGGCTATGAGTCAGTTACACTTTCCATCGTGAGAATTGTGAATACAAATTAAGGCAATGGGATTGGAATAACACCACGCATAGGGCAAATCGAGTTTTCACAAGGGCGAATTCAAGACGAAATAGGACTTGGACGTCGTCTGAAGGGGAAACAGAAGGCGAGGCTCAAGTGTTGTTTGCACGGAAGCGGATGGAGAGGCAGTGGAGGGGAAAGAAGGAGGTGGCGACCCAATGTGAAATGCAGAAATCCCAGGATCAAGGATTTAGCCAGAAATGGAAAGGACTGCTGATGACATAAAGTTTGTCTACTTCTGGACGATACAAAAAGGAAGCCACTGGGTAAATTCTCGGCGTTCTTCGCATTTCATTGGTTCTTTGATGAAGAACATGCGTGAATTGTCACTTTGATGGACAGTGAAGTGCATTACTGCCTACTTTTGTTTGATACTCAGCCAAATGCGATTTCTTCAAATCACTTTAAAAGTGCAACAACTGCTGAGAGATTGCCTTCATTTCCTTTCAGGAAGCCTTTTTCTGAGTTCCCGTAGCGGAAATTCCTCTTCCGCTGTCGTTGAATCATTTAACGGAAGTGTTAAAAGCAGAAACTGAGGACCAAGGTACATAAAAATAGGGCTTTGAGCAATAGAGGATTCGGGGGAAAGTGAATATAAACGAGGAATGCAACAGAGAATGCAAATCGCACGTTCTGCAGAGTGTCATCATAAAACCCGTCGCTCCACAGACGGATTCCGAGTGTTTTCGGGGAACCTTCCGTTTTGAGTTAAACAGACTACTGTAATCGGTGGCGGAACAGGTGTAGCGTGTTTTCGCTTTGGATAGAGGAAACGCCGAAGGTGACAACAGACGGGGTTTCAGGGAGACGAGGCCATTGTGTGGATAAGAATGGGCGGAAAAGGACTTCGGACAAGCGGGAATAGGAGATTTGAGAAAGAGGGCGACCGCCTTCTGATGAATGGGCGGGTTTTCATGGGAATCTGGCTTTTGTTTCAGTCGAGGGGTGAAACAAAAGAGAAATGAGGGAATCGAGTGAGAAAGAGGCAAATTAAAAGGATATGCTTTTTTGTTGCTAAATTAAACAAAAAGGGTAACAAATAGAAAAATGGAAAAGAGGCATTGAGACGGAAGGTGGCAATGAGGAACTGAGCGTGAGGGGCGTTCTTCAAATAGAGGATGTGCCAACCTGAGCGCAGTCCCTTTGCCCTTTACTTCCATCAGTGTCAATTGCTACTGTCCGTCTTCTCCAGATGTTAATTAGCCGTCGTCTGATGAGCATTGCCTCAACAAGGCCACTGGGAAGGTGTGTCCAGTGTTCATCCGGAGTTCGGCCGAACGTAATCCGATTCCATTTACGGCCGTTTCGTTAGACGACGGACATCCAATCGGAAGAGCAGCGAGAGACTAAAATCAGGAGAAGAAAAAAGAAAGGTACGCGAATCAAGGTTCATCCAGTTGCAAGGAGCAAACGAAGTTCTTGGATACATTGGGTCAGGTGGTGGAGAAAAGGGCCATGGGAGGACGACAGGACAAACACGCGGAGAAGGATTATGGAAGGAAACGGCCGTCGAAAGGCAATTATTGCTGGGAATCGCTTGTAGAAGCCACAGATTGATAGCCGAAACAGATGAGAAAAAGGGGAAAATTTATGAAAGAGTGATGGGGAGAACAAATGGCAGGGAATGTCATAATAGACCCTAAGTACTTCATTCGTCCGTGTTGACAAGAAACTTGCGCTTTTCAGGAAAACATTTCCATTTAAATTCGCAGGACGTTGGGTGCCCTTTAACTCTCAAACACAGTCTAAGAACCAAGCATCAGGAAGCAGTGTTTCTAATGGGAGGCTGAGTAAACAATGAAAAATAGCGTGTGTGTATTCATAGAATTCGTATTTTTACGTTTAGTGTCACTTGCACAATTTCACATTAAAGTGGTTTGCTTAATAGTGTCAGAGCTTTAGACAGAGAGATAGAGAGAGACAGAGAGAGAATGAAAGAGTTAAAGAAAGGAGAATAGTTTTCCAAAGTGCCCAAACAGCGTCATTGGCATCTAAACTTTGAGATACTCGAAAATGAGATTCCTGCGAATTGCTGAATCATTAAGCTTTCTCTCTATTGAAACTGACATCGACGTTAATTTATTCACAGACTATGCTTTATTGAAAATTGAACTTTGAAGATAAACAAAGAATTAGGCTGTTTTCATCCATAGCTTAGACATCGCCTGAGGAATAACAACATTGAGTGCAAATAACGAAGCCTTTTTCTCTTCAGCAACATTATTAGAGAGTACCAGGGACTGATCATTGGTGTCGTCTGAAGGGACTTTTCCCATTTAATGTCAGTTATAAAACCGTAACGACAACGTTAAAGCACGAAGACTTAGGTAATCTGAAACGTTAAGGCAAGACAAAGAGTTATATAGCGGAACTGAATTGCCTCCAGCCAGGTCTTGTTGACAGGAGATTCCCGTTTAACGAAGAAACAATTCCGCAGCCATTCTAGACAGCCCAGTGAGAGCAGAAGGGGATGATTGTTCCTTCGACCACTCGAAAGAAACCTCCGTTGTTACACTCAGTGCTTTATGCGAATGAAAGATCCAGAAGTGACAATTGAAAGGCGATATGTGGGTCTCTTGAGCGTTCTACTTGTCCTTGTCGTCCTCCTCGGGCAGTTCTCCCTCGCTCTCGCTCTCAGACTCGTCCGAATCGAACTTCTGCCTGGCGATCTTACTGTCCAACTCCTCAGCCGTCTTGTACTAAACTGGCTTTTTATTCAATTTATCTATTGAGGCTAACCTCGGGGATCATGAACTCCTCGGTGTGATCGAGGGGAAGGAGGATGCAGAACTCGGATTTTGTGTAGAACTCCAAGGTGGCCGCCATGGGGGCGTTGATTTCCTGGGACTGGGCCTAGGTTAGGGAGTGGGTGGACTGACCTCAACATAACGCTTCAAGATGCCGTAGGTCCTGAAGACAAGGGCGAAAATGGAGAGCCAATTGTTGTTGGCCTGGATCACCTGCACAGCCTTGGAGACCTGAAGAAACATTGTATTTCTATCTCAGCCTATCTATGCTTCTCTCTCTTCTCCCACCTTAGGCAAAGTCATTTTCTCATATCCATATCGGACCAACTGAGTGGCGTAGTTATCGTCATATTCGTCTTTTCCATTGCCTAAAAAGAACTTTCTTTGTCTTTAGAATATTGGCTTACGTCCAAAAACGACTCCAATGGCCGACTGACACCTTTCAGCATCCACCAAAGACGGATCGTCGTAGAAGATTCCAAAGGTGGTCGCTCCCTCGGGAAGAATGTCTTTGATCTGCCAGGTTCAACATTGTAAACTTTGTATTGTTAAATTACCTCGCTGATGATGGAACCAGTTTTGCTGTAGGCACCCACGTGGTATTTGTAAAAGACGGACAACTGCTCCGAGATGAAGTTGGGCGCTTCGGTAACCGACGGCTGAAACCGTTGTGTTAAGAACAAATCACATACAATGGCCATTGTACTCCATCTTTTTCGGTCTTTGTCTCTCACAATCTCCTCTCCAAAGGGCTACTTGAGCCCCGTATTGGCCTTGCCTAGCAGTGTAATGCTCGATATGCTAATGAACCTCGGGGACCGGTCGTCGGGCGGCCGTCTCTCTCGTTGGAGGACACACACTCTCTCTCGCTTTACAACGCACAAAAGCAGCCGAAACGAGTTTAATGAAAACAATAAGGCAGTGTTTTGATCTGCCAAATGATTCATTCGACCTCCCACCTCGATGTTATCGAAGAAACCGCTCTTGACGATCTTCAGAACGAAATTCACAGCAATTCCAAGGGAAATCGCTATGAAACCGTAGAGAAGGAAAAGGTCGTACATCTAAAATACAAATATCAATAAAAACGGAAATCTAGAGGGAACATTTCAACGAAAAAGGTGTTATCAGTGGAAATGGCGACGACGGACGGTGGCAGGCACCAATAAACATGTTTGTTTTGCGGAAAAACGCCTAATTCTGTATGAATATCGAATTTTATGAATGATTTGTCTATTTTATTGGTTTAAAGGACTGGCAAGGTCTTTTCACCCATAAACCAGTCTTTGTTTGTTTGGAACGGTCATGTCACTGCGTAAATAATGTTTAGTTACGCAGTTTCACTTGGAAAATCTGTGGTTTTCTTGTAATTTTAAATGTTTAGATAACAATTAAACTTTTCTATTTTTATAAATAGGGAATTATTTGCAGAAAACAGCTCAAAACACACAAAAAGGTCTTTTCATTCATGGAAATAAGGGAAAAGGGCTCTAATACTTTTGTCATGTACTATTGTCTATAATTTGTGTTTATGAGTTAATGGGAAAACTTTAATGTACTTATAAAATGCTAAATTTAGAAAGTGAAATCAGCTGAGCGCCTGGAAATGGCAGAGTTTACGGGTGAATGTCACGAGGGGCGCGACGGCAGAGACAGGGACGCAGGGGACGCAGAGAACAAACAGCTGGCAGAGGAGAAGCCGACAACCAGCTGGTGGCAGTGGAGACTCTGACGGACGTTGGGAGGGAGGGGTTCGGAGGGAAATAAGAAGAAGTGGCTGTTTATAGCCAGTGACCCTCGCAGCTGCGCAGCCAAGGTCATCGAAGGTCGGGGAAGAGGCGTAGGATTGGTATGGATCGGTGCATTTTAACGCACAGAGTTGACATGAGAGAGGATAAGAGACAAAATTAGAAAGATAGAGACTGCAAGAGATGAGAAAGGTGGATCGGTAAGTGAATCCCGCAGACGAGAGAGAGAGAGAGAGAGAGAGAGAGAGAGAGAGAGAGAGAAACGGAGAGACAGACAGAGACAGAGAGACAGACGAACCAAAGACACTTGGCTGCTGTACATAGGGAACCTACCATGCTAACTTCGAGATATAATTGATAGTTGGACATCCCGAGATTCGCCTGGAAGAACAAATTTCTTCAGCAAGTGCGTGGAAAATATTGGATACATTAAATCTCACGAAGTCACGAAGCTGATAGTTGTTGCCGATCCCAGTTCTTGGAAAAATTCAAATTTGTGCCAAATTATGATGTCGAAGTTAGAATTTCTAACTTCGAATCATAATTTTGGCACGAATTAGCATATGTTTCAAAACTAGGATTGACGAGAGGTATAGACAGAGTCAGGTTTTGAAGAGAGACATAGGCAAAGAGAAGAATCCAATATTTTCAGCTTTAGCGTTCGAGTTTATTTGTGAAATTAATCTCCGCTATTCAGCTATATAAACCTTTTCCTGTTTACATTTACAAAAATATTTAGTACGTGTATACACACGCATGCACCATTTATTTACCGTTTACGGTATGTCCAATTCGCCCGCATTCAAAATCGCATTTTTGTTGCGACGAAGTCTCGCTTCCGGCCTGTTATAGTTTTTGTCGCTTTATTCTTATGTATTTTTTATTATTTTATGGTTAAATCTGCATAAAACATTGTAAAATGTGGTTAATCTATATCTCTGGTGGTCAGAATTGCGTAAATTAGTTTTCAGCTCTTTTTCGCTTCATTTTCTGCGTTTCGAAAACAGGTTGCATCCTTAGCGTTGCCCAACAAGTTTTGGGCAACTTTTGCACTCGAGTAGCGATTTTTGTTCCAACCTAAGCTTTTTTTCTCGTTGTTTACAACAAAAATGAAATTTAATATGTGGAGATTTCTTAAAGCTTACTTTAAAGTAAGATCTCAGTTTTCTAGAGTCTCTGATTGTTCGTGCAATTCTTCTGTCACATGACTTTATTAGCTTTCTAATCGTGATTTCTCCTTGGATTTTTTTTTCTGGCCCGGCGCCATTTGTGGGGTCACATGCGTTGTGGCGAGGTACAGTATATCTTGAAAACAAGCAGATATTTGGCTTTATACCAGAGCTGGGTTGGAAAATAGCCAGATCGCTTTCGAAATCGTGTAACCGTAAACATTTGCATGCCTTGTGATCTTGTACCATGCCCTTCGTTCCCTATGTTTTTGCTCTCTTTTTTTAAATGTTTGCTATGTAAAACTAACCTTATTTTTCCAGAAAGATGGATTGCGAATCTCAATCTCACCCGGAAGAAGTTGGCACAGCCGTCGAGAAGATGGACGAGTCCCACGAAACCGTCGAAGGACCTCGTGTCGAGGAGTCCATCGAAGAGAAAGTTCCCAGCAAAGCTGAAATGGAACTCTCGGAGCCTGAAGTCCGATCCAACGAGGACGTGAGTTTTTTTTGCTGGATAAAACATGTTTCCACAACTATTTGAAGAATTATCGCATTGTTTACCTTCAGATGGCTGTCGATGAGGCCAAGGAATCAAATGAAGAAGCCATGGAGGGCTCCGATGGAAAGGAAGAAGAGGCCGCTGCTGCCGATACGAACGGCGACGCTCCCGCTCCGGCGAGGCGTCTTCGCGGTCGTCCTCCGAAGGCCGCTGCTACTCCTGCCAAGGCCGCTGCCACTCCCGCGACTCCTGGCAAGAGAGGACGCAAGTCCGTGGCTCCTACCCCGGCTACTCCGAGCGGCAGAGGACGCAAGAGGACCAACGACGCCACCGCTGCTTCCGCTGCCTCCACCAAGCGTTAGTTTTGCAGTTATCTTAATATTATATTAATTTGTTGTCTTAGGTGGTAAACAGGTGGCTACCGGTCTGTCCTACGAGGACTTCATCACCTGGGAAGCCGGAGACCGGGTTCTCTCGTGTGGCGAGGGAGACCAGTTGGGTCACCCTGGACGCAGCACCACCAAGAAGCCGAGGAAGGTCGACATTGTCGAGGAGGATGGCCTTAAGATCGTACAGGTTTGTCTATGACACATTATATTCTACTTTTGTCTTAGGTCGTCGCTGGAGGTGTCCACTCCGCTATTTTGTCCTCCGATGGAGTCGTCTACTCCTGCGGTATCAACGAGAAGGGAACTGTTCCTGCCGAAGGTACCTCTTTTTTATTAAAATAATAATAATCTCAATTTCAGGCGTAGAGCCAGAGGAAAGCACCGACGAGTTCAAGAAGATCGTGTTCTCGGAGGAACTCCAGCAGCACGGAAAGGTTGTTCAAGTCAGCTAGCTGAGTATACTTTTTTAAACTTTAGATTGTGATGCTCACGGCCGGAGCCAGTTTCACCGCTGCTCTCACAGACAAGGGGTCCGTCTTCGCCTGGGGCAACCTGCGCGACGCCAGTGGAAAGATCGACGTACACGAGCAGCTGACAGCCATGCAGAAGCACCCGATCATCGTCATCCACCACAAGCACGATCTCGTCATTGTGAAGATCGCCGCGGGGGAGAACCACCTGGTCATGCTTTCCTCCGATGGACGGGTTTTCACGTTCGGAGACAGTTCCCTCGGCCAGTGCGGAAGATCTGGACGTCCTGGACATGTTCGTGGCAAGTACATGGCCAACGAGAACTTCCTCCAAGTCAAGGTGGACATCAAGTTCAAGCCGGTCAAGTTCAAGGTATGGTTTGCTTTTGGTTTTTAGATAATTTCAGATGTTCAGAACATCTTCGCCGGTGGGTTCTGGAGTGCCTTCGTCGCCGTCAGCGATGACGTCTACGTCTGCGGTTTGAACAACTACGACCAGCTCGGAATCCCAATGGAGAACATGAAGCAGGAGGACAGTGGTGGAGAGAAGACTGAAGGAGCCGGTATGCTGAGTGGCAATCATTGAGGAAGTCCGTTTCAGAGAGTGAGGATCGCGAACTGAGAATCAGCCGCCCGGAAGTGTCCGGTGCTCTGACCGGACAGGCCTGGACTCACTTCGACGGCGTTCAGCACATCGTCGCCAGGAATGGAAAAGGTTCGGGTTCCCCACATTATTTGTTAATCTAATTTTCAGGAGAAATTTATTGCATCGGTAAGAATACTGACAATGCCCTGGGCCTAGGAACTTGGAAGAGTGAAGACAAGGATGCCAACTGGAAGTGAGTTGGTTTTAAAGGTGCTTTACTGAAAGCGTGAAACTCAATTCGAATTGAACCTTAAACGGGTCTTTCAGGTACGAGACCCTGCAGAAGCTGGATATCGAGGAGACCGCCGGCGTGACTGCCCGTCTGGGCTGTTCGATCGCTTGGGCTCCCTCTGGTAAGCCGTTCCACTCTACATAATTTCATTCTTTCTTTTTCAGGTAGTGCCTACGCCTGGGGATACGATTCCAGTGGCCAGCTGGGTCTCGGACTGAAGGATGACGACGACAGAGTAGTTGCCACGCCGGAGAAGATCTCGTCCGCCCATTTGGATGGCTACAAGATTGTCCAGGTTTCCTTGGCGGACAACCACGCATTGTTCCTCGCCGTTAAAACCGAATGAGCCTTGTGAATCTACTTACAGTTTGTTATTTTCCTTACAAAAATAAAGTTAACTTTCAATCAAAGTAGTCTTCTATATCGATTCCGGGGTCTAGGAAGTGTTCTTCAATCTGGGAGATGTCGGTACGGTTCAGGATCAGGTTCTCGATCGTCTCATCCAAGTGGGTGTCTCCTGAAACTTCAATTTCACGAGGAAGAAGAGCGACTAACCGACGAGGGTAGCTCCGACCACACGGTGGTTCACCATTACGCAACACACATACTCCTCATCGCCGATGATCCTGAAATTAGTTCCGTTTAAATTTTTACTTTTACAAAACCAGCCTCTCTCGAATATACCATCCTTCTGGTTGTCGTTCGGCCTTGTAGTCCCCCAACAGAACGACCTAAATTCCTTTTAGAAGACAACCAAAAGGATCCTACCTTAAATCCACAGAAGGTGGTCACATGGGCGAACATCTCAAAACAAAAGTCGAGGTCAATTTGACCATCGGAGAGCATGGAACGAGCACAGAAGTCGCCCATCTGCCTCGCCTGCGTCCACAGTCTCATCTGAAGAGAAAGACCACTTGATTAAAGGACTGTCTCCCACCTGTTTCCAGGAATCGGACATATTTGGCCAATCGACTGAGCACACATCCCCACAGGCGAAGACTCCGTCGACTGAGGTCCTCATCTGCTCATCTACAGTAATCCCGCCCTCTGCGTCCAGAACAAGCTGGATTTTCAGATGAAAGAAATGAAGCAATGGGAAGCGATTACCTGCGGACAGAAATCCTTCCAGACTTTGGAGTTGGGGTTGACTCCGGTGGCACAGACCACCATGTCGCATTCTAAGGTGGCTCCAGAAGACAGGACTACAGTAACCCGGTCGGAGAAGAGGAGATTGGCCACTTCTTCCGAGAGATAACAACTCAGAAGGTGATTCTAAAGACCTTTAGTTTTCCTTTTCTTTCTATCAGTCACTCGCCTCCCCTGCTCCTTTCAGACTAATACGGGTATTCCAGTCGGGACCCAATGCACAGGCCCTCCTTCCCCCCGAAGTAGAGCTAGAATCCACCGCGAATTGCTCTCTTTTCACAATTCCAGCTGTCTTGAAGCCTAAACTTCCTTCTTAAAGAATTGTCAAGTGATAAAACCTTCGAGTCGACCGGCCATCATCCGACTTTCCAGGAATTTGGATACTTGAGGGAGGAGGAAGACTGCGGAAGGGTAGGCGTCACGCATAATCCACAGGATATCCACGTTCTGTAGTTCGTAGCTGAAGATTTAAGTGGTGTCATGGCAAAAGGTCTACGGAAACTTACATAAGTTCAGTGGCGATGCCACCATTGCCTATTACAGCCAGTCGCTTGGCAGATGAGGCCTTCTCTTGTAAGGTTGCCGCAGAATCAGAGTCTCTGAAAGTATAGGTTTAAGAGAGAGAGAGAGAGAGAGAGAGAGAGAGAGAGAGAGAGGGAGGGAGGGAGAGAGAGAGAGATTGTGAGACAAGTAAAGGTTAGAGACGCAGATACCAACCTCAATACGAGAACTCGCGGATCATTCCACGGACAACGGGGATTGGCTCCCGTCGCAATGCAAAGACGGTCGTAGGCCTGTGTAGATCCATCGGCCAGACGCAGTTCCTACATTGAATTGAACCCTCCACTCATCTGAATCCAACCTTCCCCTTGGTGTCCCAACCGACCACGGCTCCTTTGACCAGGGTGAAACGGGCATCTCCCACAAAGAGCCTCTCCTCGGAAACAGTGAAGAACTCGGCGAACTGACCGACCAAAAGAAGAGAATTCAGGAGATTCGGGTGAAAACCAACCCCTGGTCCAATTGGACACCGTTTTCACGTGTTCACTGGCGGAGATCAGCACAATTTGGTCGTTCTCCCCCAATCTGCGGAGGAGGGAAAAGGCGCACGACACTCCGGCGATTCCCCCTCCGACAACCACGTACTTCATAAGGCTTTTACCCTGCGTTTGGCTGAAAAAAGACTTTGTGTGTTAACCGAATAACTCGTATCACACAATACTCATTAATAACGGCTTAAGGCTAAACCAAAATACAGTAAATTTCCAATACTCGTCGCATTAAAAATGTAAAGGTCAAGTAACCAAAACTTTTAGAGCGCACGATATTTCATCATTTACTGTATATTCAATTTTTAGTTTTCTTCGTTTGCAAACCTTTGATCGATTTGTGGTATTTTCGCTTTTTTCATTTAGTTGTGTGGTTTAAAACAAATCGATCTTAAAGCTATTGCCTATGCATATTGTCGGGGTTTCAAAAGTTTCCTCATTTTTGGATTTGAAGGTTCCTAATGCGAAATAATCCCCGGAGTGTTATTCGTGCACTCTACATCCTTCTTATGCTTCATAATTCTAAGCAAATATAAATATTTCAGTGTTCTCCCGATGGAGCTGGCAGCGGGTGCCGCAGTCGCCTCGGTGGTGGGCTACCAGGGCTTCTCCTACATCAGGTAAGTAAGGTTGCAGCACTCTCTAAGGGTATTTCTAGATCTCACACGAAAACAACGGTCAACTGCTGGTTCTGCAATGAAAACTCGAAAGTGCAGTACAAACTGCGGAATTCCTTCGTCTGCCCCCACTGCAAACAGTACAATGGATTCACGGAAGACGGAGACTACAACAAGAACTTGGGTACCAATAAGGGAGTGGCCAAAACGTAGGTTCTCTAACCTTCTTTCTGAAAGGTCTTTTTTAGGTATTGCATCAACGCCCAGAGGCCACCAGACGTGGTGGAGCAAACCAACGGTCTCTGCCACTCTTGTAACGCCAACCAGGCGGAGATTGTCAGGAGAATGGCGGATTTTGAGCCAATTGATGAAGTTTGGAGATGTTTTGCACTTTCTTAACCCGAATACTTCAGGATAAATGGGACGACGAGTACGAGGTGTTCAAGTATTCGCTGGACAAACTGTACCCTCTCTGTGGTGATTGTACCCTCATTACGCATCAGAAACTGCAGGGAGATAAGGTGAGGTGCTGACTTGTTCTATGATACATTGCTTTTCAGAGAATTTACGGTCACCTTTTGGAGTTGAAGTACAAACTCTTCCCCGCTGTCACGGGAGCCTTCCAGACCGTTGGAACCATCGCCTCCAGGGTCGGCTTGCCTTCGTTTCTTTATCAAGTTCTCCCTTCAGATGGTCCGCCGCCATCGTCGTCAGTTCTTCGCCGGCGGAAGTACCACGGAAATGTCTCATTGGGGCACCCTCGGACTCTCGTTGCTTCTCTTCCACGCTCATTTGAATTACCTACAGGAGGTCAAATTTTGATTAAAGGGAAACATGCTTTTTGGTTTCAGGATGCGGAAGTTGTGCTGCTGCCATTGCCCTCCCTGGCCATAAAACTGTTTCCCTTCGTGGTGCAATTCTCCCTCCAAATTTGTCTCTGCTCTCTCATCCTCCATTTCATAGCAATGGCTAATAACAGACGTCGCACAACGCTCCCTGACCTCCTCTTTCCCATCCTAGGCTTCGTCCATGTGGTTTCTTTCGCTTTCTGCGAAGATGTGAGTTCTCACGACCTTTGAGGATAAGTTGGTGAATTCAGACGTTCCGCGAGGATTTGGCTGTTTGCCGAGTGGCCATCTCTGCATTTTTGTCAGTTCTTTCGGCGGCTGTGACTTTCATTCCTAGGAAGAAGTTGCACAAGAAGAAGCCGAATAAGATTATTACCAGGTACTGTAAGATCTCAGTGGTGACTACTTGTAATAGTTTCTACCGCGAAAGTAGTGGATTTCACTGATTTTTCATTTTCAGTGCCTTTTCCGTTGCGTCTACTCCGGAATCCCAGTGTTCCTCGCAAGACGAACTCTCCTTCGCCTCTCCCAATGACGAATGCCGTTCTGTTAGTCTTGGTTTATATTTACTGAAAGGACTAGTTTTCAGGAGAAATCGGGGGCCACTTCGAGGATTACGAAACAGACAATCCGAAACCGCCTCAAATGGAGGGAGCGTGAACAGAGCCCGGAGGTTGAGGAGAGGACGCCACGTGGAAGGAGGCCATTCATTAGGGAACAGAGCCCCGAGGTTGGTACTTTCTTCTGTATAACCAACATGGACGTTCTTTTAGGAAATGGACTGGGAACCGACGCCTGCGCCTTCCGTGATCAGCATTTCCAGCAGAATGGGCCGGGAGACAACCCCAGCCCGAGAACTGGCTCCGAGTCTCTCCTCACTATCCATTGGTACGCAGAACAGGTACACTTTCATTCTGATCTACATATGCATGTTGTATTCAGAACTCCGTTTGGGTCCGCCTTCCGCCCCACGGCGTCGTCCGATTTCCCCGCCTTTTCCCACGACTTGGTATTCCGTTTTGCTGCTGCTTGCTAAATTCAAGAATTTAGGCCACGCCTACCTTCCAGGCCCCCTTCAGCAGCCGGGCTAGTAATTTCGGAGGCGCCCGCTCTCTGGCGTCTGGATTCACCTCCGTCAGTCAGCGGCGGCCACTTATGACTAGGAATCACTCGCCACCAGTTGCTCCCTCTGTGAGTCTCTCTCTCTCTCTCTCTCCCTCTCTCTCTCTCTCTCTCTCTCTCTCTCTCTCTCTCTCTTACTCCTCTTTTCCAGGTGTTCACCTCCATCAGTCAGCAGGCGACCGTCGCCAGTCCACTGACCATCTGCGTCGTCATCTCCTTCATCGCCGCCAGTCTCCTCTGCAACATCGCCTTCATGTACTTCTACTTCCAAAAGAAGGACTCCTCCCCGGAGAATTGAGATCTCATAGTGTATTTTGTACCCGGTCAGTCCTTCTGTGATCTCTTTCCCCGTGGCCTTGCTTTCTAGACGTTCTATTGTGATACCTTGAAAATATTCACCATATCCTATAAATGTGGTTCCGCTCGTTTCCCTATTTTTTTCCAATTGGTGTTATCCAATTTCCTTCCTGAAAGTCTTAAACTCGACTAACTCAAAGTCTCAGATGTATTTGACCTACGTACAGCACACGGGGTGTCCAACGAGGGCCCTCATTATGGCGCCCAACGCCTACTGCGCCGTGTGTCCCGACTGCAATGCAGCCTACCAGGTGGGGACACTCGAAATTGCTCATCTTTGGCTGCATTTCTTGCTTCCTTTAACAGAATAAGCTTGGTTTAGGCCTCGTCGTGGTCGAATGCTCCGCTGCCCTGTCCCTTCGTCGAGCAGGTGAATGCCCGTTGTGCGGTTGTGATCAAACCAACGAGGGGCTTCTTCCAGTCCTACAGGATAGGAGATGACCTCCACGTGGGCATATCTGACTCTCAGTCGACGGTCCACTCCTTCTGGAACAACGGAGTGTCGGCTGAGGCCTCCTCCTGGGACAAATCCGTCCTCGTCTATCAGGTAGGCAATGACAGTGACAGCCAGATGGATACTAAATCGAAGCTGCTACGTTCTGGTTAACTGGGTTAAGGCCAACTGGTTAACTTTCAGTTCAATAGCGAGGACTCTGATTGGCTGGACCAGTCGTTGTTCTCCTTCCTCAGCCAACAGTCCCAGCGCTTCCTCCCCCAGGTACCCCTTTCCATTTGAATCCACCGCAGTCCTTCAGAGCTACAATGAAATAGAGTGGAATTGTTTCGATTTTGTGTTGGACTTTCTCCGTTTCATAAACTGCCGCAACTACACAAAGGTCGACTTTGTCGCCGAATTCGTACAGGTAAAGGGTTACTGTAACTAAGTTATGGGAAGTTGCAGGATTCTCTGAAACGGGCCATGAGGTACTGCACCCTAGTAAACAAAGTGGAGGAACGGGGATCCATCCTCATCGGATAGACTTATCTTTGTATTTACCTATTTGTGCATCTCTAACCCATATCCCTCTGTGATATTCATTGTAATAACTGTGCCATTCGCTCATTTTTCTTAAGAAACATTGAAATCTACTCTTTTTCAGATAGATACTGGCCTTTTTGGCTGATTACCTGTGGATCAATTGCCTGTTTCAGTCTAATTTAGGTAGCAGAATGGCAGAGACTCTGGAGGATTTCTCCTGCGACACCGATCGGGTACTCGACTCCAACGGCTTCCTCAATAGTCAGGTACTTACTGGATCTTATCGAGGGCTTTATTTCATCACTTGATTAAAGTTCAGCTGTTGGGCCATATGGTTTACTGTCTTAATATGGGGATTTCAGTTCGAAATCTTCACCCACGACTACCGCGAGTTGACGGAGGTGCCCAAATGTTCTGAGCACGAGGGAGGCACTGGCTGCTGCCAGCCGGCTGAAGAAGACTACGGATTGAAGAAGAAGGACCTCGTCAATGTCACACGGCGCATGCAGCGGACCCTCCTTCTTTTGAGGAAGTGAGACGGGTCTTGTGAAGGGCTCATCAGAGGGTTTCAGTATGAAAGGCAGTGAGCCGATCAGTGATTTCAAGCAACAGCTGGAGTCTCTGAACCAGGAGTTACAGACACTCATCAAACAGGAAAGTCAGTGTTTGTAGTCTTTTGTGGAAACTCCATGGTAGACATACTGTATCCCATGTGTTTCTGAAACGGGGACAGTACAGTCCATTCTTGTTTTTCCAGGGTATATGTTATTCTTTTCAGCATTAGAGTTCTCTACGACAACCGTGAAGCTGCCCGATTTCGATCCAGTCGACATGGATCTGTTCATAGGAAATGATGAAGTAGGAAGCCCCTTCCACTGTAAAACACATTAGTTCAGGTCCCTCCCACCCAGAGCATGCTGGAATCAGTGACAGCCGACCGGCAGGCGTCCAAGAAGCGGCTGGCGCAGATCGTGGTAGAAGCTGACATTCTGCTGCAGGAGTTCGACCACATCAAACACGGGATCTGATCTCCTTTCTACTCTTCGCTGTTGATAATAAATCAGTTTCATTTGATTCAGGGGGTTCAATCCTCGGAGAGACGGATGTCGTGGAGGTCTTCTGACCGCCGGCGCATGAAATAGTCGGGCACGATGACGCTGAGTTGGGTCCTCCTCAGCTCCTGCGACATCTGAATTCCCCTTGGAGAGCTTTAAGGAAAACGAGAAGAAATCCATGCGAAGTGCGAAAAGAAGCGAAAGAGTGGTCGAAGGACTGTCAGGAGAGAAGGGATCGTGCTGAACCCGAGAACAGTTCATGATTGAAGCATGCCCGAGAGGGAAATAAGCGGAGAAGTTGGCAGCGGCCGTCATGCGTGGCTTTTCGTGCGTCGGCGGCGGACTCGCGGGCTCAGAAGGGCGGCAAACCGACGCCAACGAGGGTCCTCCGCCGGGGGAGCAGCCTCCATCCGCACCTGGCTCACGCCGTGCTTCGGCTCTGGCGACAGAAGACCGTTCTCCTCCTTCACGTGCATCACCTGAAAACACTTTATTACATGATTCTCTCTTCAAATTGTTTTGGACTGTGCATAAAAAGGAAACGGGAAAATTGTAAATAACCATGCGTTCCCTTAAAATTGTTCAAAGGCCAATTCTTTTCAGGGCCGCGCGAACGCAGCCCCTCACGCAAAAATTTAGCTGTAGGCTAACTTCAACTCGAAGTTGCCTCACGGGTCAACCGGTCCTAATGTGCAATGGACCAGCCTCACCATGGAGCCCACGCCTTCTTGATCGCGCCGAAACTCCCAGCCAGGTAAGTTTAAGGCCAACCCCAATCCGCGGCTATAGCCATCTGGAGCCGTTGATTCTCCTCCCTCACTGACCTCCTGACGATTGGCTTTCCGGATAATTCCGCTGGTCTCGAATCCAATCTTCATCCGACTGATTATGAACCGCAACATCTCCCGCCATAAAATAATGGCGGAATCTATCTCCGCTGGAGATAGTGCGACCTTTCTGTTGTTTCTGAGGGTCTTTTATGAATAAAGGAATAGACTCACTTTCTCTCCAGTTTCAGAGCCTTTCGGAAATGGAATAGGACACATTCTTTGAATACTCCCCAGTAGTGCGAACTGAAATGGTTTATTTAAAGGGACCGTCAGGCGGCTTTTGCAACTTTGTCTTATATGAAAGAGAAAATTCAGCTGTACAAAAAACTTTTTGAGACCTTATGTCGGAAATCCCTAGTTTTTGAGATATTCAACCTCAAAGTAGCCGATTTCGGGTTTCCATCCGCAGAAAGTGCGGATAGCCCTGACGGTCAATGTGTCTTGCGTTTAGTGGCATTCAAATTGGAATGAAACATTGAGGGAAATGAGGAGTGCGCGAGACAATTTAGCATTTTTGAATATGCAAAATGGGCGACCGTATCCTACCATAATGAAATGAAAAGGTGCCTGACTGTCCCTTTAAAAAGAGAAATGGGATCTTCACCTGAATCCCAACTGTTCTTCGTGTCGAGCGTGGATCTTTCCCAGGTTTAAAAATAGAGGATCAAGACCTTCCGGGTCGTCCAGATGATTCATGGTCGTTTCGATTACCTAAAATTATGCTGTATCCTCAATGCCTCCGATAGCACTTCAGACCCCATCTTCTCCTACCTGAATGAAACGCAATGCGTGGAATGTGAATTCGTTGGATTTCTTCTCTTCCTCTCTGTAGTCCTTTAACATAAAGGCGAACATCAACTTGGCATCTGGCGCCTGTTCGAAGATCATTTGGAAAATGTCTACGGCCAAGGCCTCCATATCCCGGGAGACTATTTTCCAAGAACGCTCCAGGATCTCCCTGTCTGGGGGAGTCAGGTGTGACAGCGACTGCATAGACACCTGAATGGGGTTCAAGAGAAGAAGATTAGAAGCAAAGAGAAAAATTAAGAGGGGATAGTGATAGGCTGGCCCAGGTGCCAATTACTCGCTTTCGTCAAAGGAAACACCTGCTCTAAAATCACAATTTCAGTCAAAGTCGTAAGTAAAGTTCAATTGAAGGTTTAGATTTCGAAATAAGACTATTTAAAAGGTTAAGTTAACAGGCAGCTGCTAAATCAAGACTAAGTGGATTTGAACAATTTCCGAATCCATCGAACCGACTCAATATTTCCTTGAATAGTGAAGATGTAATAGATTCAGTGATGGTCAAATAGGTAGATTAAACAATGCCTGGGAATGAAGATTGGGAAGGAGGGTCAGATGGCGTTCGGTGAGAAAAACTTCAGACAACATGTGTTCAATCAGCAACGTTCCTGACGCCATTCTCTTTTATATCCGCCGGCCGAACATTCTTTTTTGTCCTCGGTATGACATGTCGGATTAAATTGAAGTAAATTCGTTGCCCGTTGTCCCAGAAACAAAGCGGAACTGGAAGTTTGCAGTTCAGACCAAAAGGAACAAAACAGTGTGAGGAGAATTAAGCTGCACGGAATTTAGATTTTCGGCATTCAGAGGAAGGCAGAAAAACCCGAATGATGGAAGGAGGCACGCGATGCGGTAAAACGGGCATTTATGCACTTTTTCAAACACACGTACCCAAATTGATCCTTTTCTGAGCGAAACAAGCCGTATTGTGGCTAATTGTCTCTTTTTATTAGTTCTCAGTCCATGGATATGTTTTTGGACAATTGTACTCTTCCACAATTGGTTCCGTCTGTGCTCCGACTGATAATTGGAAAGCGCTGGTTCCCATTGACTAAAACCCGGAAACATTTTGCCATTAGAATACTCAGAACAGATGTTGGCTCTGTTTTCGTTAAAACGTAATTACGCACTTGGGTACAAGACATCAAAACATTCCTTCCAACACGCGATGACTCTACCTAGTCTGAAAGGTAGGAAGTTACAGGTTATGAGTGAATCCTCGTTAAGAGGTGCTTCAGAAGACTACGTAACGTGGAGATTAAGTGCAGCGTTGCATGGTTCATTTGGGCCCATCGAGACCACACAAAGGAACACTTCTTTGTTCCGAAACATGTTCCTTGTCGGCTAATGAAACCGACTGAGCGAAGAGCACACTTCGGATTTTGGAGTTCTGGGAATTCCAAAGAAGAAAATGAGACATCCAGGGAATTCTCAAGAGAATATAACGTTATCGTGTATTTTTTAATATGGTTCACATAGTTTGGTTTCACCAATTGTGCTGTGTATTGCACGGAAAAGAGGCGAAAAAGAGACAAAGTGGGGTTGTGTCTATATTTACGCGTGGCATGGTTTCAGATTATGAGAACAAGAATGAGTGTGTGTGGGTGCGGGTGAGAGAGAGGGGGGAGAGAGGGAGGGAAGGAGAGAGAGAGAGAGAGAGAGAGAGAGAGAGAGAGAAGAGAGAGAGAGAGAGAGAGAGAGAGAGAGAGAGAGCGAGGAGAACCCTTTGTGTGAGAGTGAAAGGTCTAAAGTGGCATAATCACGGAGGCATTGGTCTCTTCGAGATGCGTGTTACAGCGAAGAATGCAAACGATATGCAGCGTCCTCTGGTGTCACTGAGTGAGGAATTAGCATATTCGAGGCAATCATAGAAAGTGCGAGAGTTGCGGAATCCAATAACTGCTCCCACAAAGACGCTTTGTGCCCGGGGCCACCGGGGCTCGAAACGCAAAATAAAAGAGTAGTTCGGGTGGAGGATGCTAATTGAGGGCTCCGGCGGATTAGCATCCAATCAGAAGGCTCCGGCGCAACAGCAGAAACCGACCGGGACGAGGAGGACAGGCGACAGACGCAGGACCCCAGGGGACCGAGGAACCCAAAACAGGATCTTTGGCGAGAGATCTTTGAAATGCTCTTTTGTATCTCTTTTCACTTCCACTCTCAAGACAAGCTCTGCCTTCTCTCTGCAAATCTCTATTTTCTCACTCTCTATCTCTAATTCTATCCTAGATATAGCAATCTCCCACCTGATTTGCATGCTACTGGCTGCGCATGTCATTTTGCATCATCAAGAGCAGCTATATAAAGGGCTGACGTTGATTTGCAATAGCTCCTTGTCAGAAAGGCTGTCTCAACGGCAAGGAACGTCTAAGTTTAACGACAAGGGTGACCGATTTGTAGGAGACCAAGACGTCTCAGTGAACCAAGAAGATCCAGGTTAGAAATTAAAAAAAGAGTAGTGGGAAAGGCAGAGAAAGTGGAGGTGATTAGTCCAGGGGCGAAGGCGAGCAACGACATTTGACGGGGAACGCAGACGGACGGACACCAAGGATTACTCTGACCGAACGGAGCCCCGCTTTGCCCTTTATGACTTTGGATTCTTGGTTCTCAAGGGAAGACTCACGGAGACTCGGAGAATGACAAACTGACTCGGGGAAATAGATGAGATTCTTCTTCCGTGTCTATCCAGTTACTTTGGCCTTGTCGCCTTTGTATAAACAAACACGGAATTCAAACCTTTTATTTTGAAACCCGGCTTTCTTTGTTACAAGTGTGTTCGTCTGGGTCGCAGAGAATGCCATCTGACAGTCATATTCTGTTGCCCAGAAAGAGCCTTTGTCCAGTGACCCAACTCCTTTCCACTCGTCTTCGAACTCAGAGTTATATGGCCAATGCTCTTGGTCGTCTCTCCATTTCTACTACAAACTACACTCAGCCGAAGAGCGCCTTGCTGAACAAATCATACTGAAGAATAGGTTCTAGAGAGCTCACTAGAAGGTGCTTCCTGGAGACATTGAAGAACATACTCTCGTTTATATCAGCCGCCCCTTCAGCCAACACTTGTTCAGCTGTTTTCTTCTTGATTGATTTACCCATAGGAAGTACCACGTAAAGACGAACGAACACACCTAAATTAAGGAATGAGAAGAGTCAGCTAGGGTACTATACTTTTGTAGCTGGGATGGACACCTCTTATTTTGGAAACGACGACTGTTAGGCTGTCACGAGCGAAATGGGCCATGAACAAGACATCTCCCAGATCTTGGGTTTCATCAAGCTAAAAGACAATTGTGAGAAAAGACGACAGAGAGAAAGAGAGAGCGACCTTTTCCCTTGATTGTGGCTGAAGAAAAAGAGCCACGGGCACATCTCCATTGACTACGTCAACGTCTTTCAGTCTAAGACGACACTGTCCTCCAATAGACGCTGATTGCTGTTTACTACAATACAATTGAACGAGCAATGCGATCTAAACAAAAACACCGTATTTGTGATTAAAATGATTACTTTGGAGAGGTCTCCCCTGCGAATACATTGTTGATAGACACAGTTGTAATCCAGCGAAGAGGCGGGTGTCGTTCGAGCCTAAATCATCTTTTTATGCAGATTCAAGAAGACTAAACCTCTGTTCTCCAAAGAGGTTTTGGGTGTGGCAAGAGGAAGAAAAGAAGCCAGATGTGACCTATGTTGTCGCATACGTCAGTCACACGATCCACTTGTACCGTCAGCATCTGACTCGGTCTGGGTTTCTCTTGTTTCATTTGCCTAGTCTCTTACTCGTGATAACTGAGCACCAGATGGACAGTTGGATGATCTGCTTCAGTGGCATCCATTAATGAGGACGTTGTGCTGTCGAGAGATTCCGTGGACATCACTCTGCGGAGATTTGTGGGGGAGGGGGCAGGCCATTCCGAATGTTCCGTGATGTGAACGGGGGCAGGAGGGGGCACTTCCAGTTGGTGCTGAAAGATATTTCTTTCTCTCTCTCTCTCTCTCTCTCTCTCTGTCTCTCTCTGTCTCTCTGTGTCTCTACCTGAACTTCCTCCACTGGCATGAGGTACTGTCTGCGGGATGGTTCCTCCTCCGAAATACCGTAGCCCATTTTAATGTAGTCTGCACAAACTGTGCTTACAGGGGCAATATGGAGGTCTTGTTTCTTTCCCAGAATTCCTAAATGGAATGTGTATGTTTGCTGTGTTTTCTTGAACCGATGTGTTCTTCTGGGAGTTTTGACCAGCCGGAGTTGCGACGAGGTCTGTTAAAACAGGCAAAGTAAAGCCAAATGAGGAAGAAAAGAAGACCGGCGACGCCGAGGAAAAGAACGAGGCCGGTGAAAGCCATTTCCTGAAAGCAGCTGTCTGATAATTGAAAATACCAGAGAATCAAAATTGTTGAAAGTGGGGAAAGGCAGGCTGAGGGAATTTCAGAGAAAAAAGGGGATGACGGCCGCTCGAGGCAACGCCATTCGTGTGTTGTACCGTAGTTTACCTCCATTTTCATCTGCTCGAACAGCGGAAAACTGAATTTCAATGGAGCGTAAATTACGTATTGTTTCATTTAGCGTTTTATGGTCCACGTTTCGCCATCAACAGAGGCGAATAATTAATGGCGATTTTGTGGTCACGTCCGGAAAAGAGTAAACAGCTGGAAACGACGCATTTTCAGGGAAACAGTGGGCAGGCAGGCCTCTGCGGAAGATTCTCATTTCCCAGAGGGAACGACGGGAAATGGAAATGTTCAGAAATAGAAACGCTCACGACAGCCATGTGCACCTCAAACCCTAGGTAGTTAAAATCAGTGCAAAAAGTTTTGTAAATACGCATCTCTTGGTTTTTCAGAAGATGAATTTAACCTTATTTCCCTCATTCAATCTTCTCTGATTCTAAGGTGTCACATCTAATTATTCCGTTCGCATACGGTCTCTCCTTTGCCAAAATTGAAACTCAGGCAACAACGATTAATGTATCCTTTGTGTTGTTCAATATTCAGTAAGTCATTAAAAGGTGGGAGAGAAAGTTACAAAATATGTCAGTCGTTTGTGTAAACTATCAATAACGTATCGTCCCATATAGTATCCAACCCATGGCCTAAACCACTTCTTCAAATCTCAGTCTGCAATCTGCGGCGCCGTCGTCGAGGTCCGCCCCCGACCGGGAGCGAATGGCTGTGCGTGTGATCCGGACGTCGAAAAGAAGATAAAACCAGTGGGGTGGAATCCCGAACGGCGGAGAGAATGGAGCGCAATCGATGCAATTAGCGCTAAATAAAGCGGGAAGATTAAGTGAATCCACAACCGACGAGGTCGACGGCGGACGTCGGCTGCCCGTCGCGGCGTCAGATAAATTGAACATTCTGGGAGAAGGGCGAGGGCAGGGGAGGAATTGTAGGCGGTGATTCGCATATGACGGATACAAACGGAGGAGGAAGAATGGGAGAGATGGACACATATGAGAGAGAGAGAGAGAGAGAGAGAGAGAGAGAGAGAGAGAGAGAGAGAGAGAGAGAGAGAGAGAGAGAGAGAGCAAGTAGGTGAGGAGAACGAGAGAGAAAGAGAGGAAAAGAGAAGACATGGGGAAACGTGAGACTGCAAAAAACTGCAAAAGACGCACACAAAGCAAAAGCGGAAGAGAGACTTGCAAGTTTGGTATCCATGGAAGCATATTGGAATGTTCTTCAAAATTCCGGCCTTCTTCCGTGTCTAGAGAGGCCTCAATCAGGAGTTTGACTTCCACAAAGGATGAGACTACTTTATCTGCTGCCATATTGTCGATCTATATAATCCTGGTTTTCCATGTGGGACCCAAAAGCGGCGTGTTTTCCCCACTGGCAACCATTCCGCCTGCTCCGTGACGCGTTCTGCCGGGGAAAACAGGGCGACGGCTGAGGGCAGCCCAGGCAGCCAACAGAGTGCTATAAACAGTTTTTGAGCGGAACCAGGGAGGGCTCTGAGCTAATTTGGAGTGGGCAGGGCACTTTGTAGGCGAGGGCGCGCAGGGAAGTACAGAAGATGTGGGAGATCTCCAGGGCGATAAAGAGAGAGGCGGCGGCAGAAGAAGCAGGTGAAGAGGGCTGAAAAGCGGAGCGAAAACAAGACTAACGCAATTATGGCGGCCACATGCACCGGGAGGGGGGCTACTCTCCGGGGCGATAAACATCTCATCAAGTGGAAAAGAGCCATTTATCTTCGTCTCATCTGCCTCCGGAATTTTAATTAGACAGAGCAAGCTCCAATTGGGCGGGGGCACACACGAAACAAAAGGAATGTTAATGCCGATGTGACGGCCAATGAGATCACTCGGAAATGGAGGCTAGCGCTTGGACATGTACTGCTGGAAGCGGACCAGCTGCTGGCTGTCGACCGACGGATGGAAGTTATCCAGCACCTTCTGCACGTCCACGGCGAACAGCGGGGGCTTCCACGACGAGGACAGCTGGTGGCCACTGTTCTGAAAAGGAAGAATTGGATTTCATGGAATGAAAGTATTTCTGTATACCTTGTGCTTTCTAAACTGTTCGTAGGCGAGTTCCGCAGAGAACCGTGCCAGATCGTCTCCACTGAATCCATCAGAGCGATTGGCCAGGTACAGGGCATCGATTCCCGGTTCGAATGTCGTCTTCTACAAAGATTCGTTTCTACAAACAAAAAACTATCTCACCTTCAGATTGGACATCAATATCTCCGCCCTCGCTTTCAAGTCTGGCAATCCAGCGTAGATCTTCTTCTCAAGTCTAAAAAAGCCACATTCAATAAACAAACACAGCAACAGACCTTCTGAGGAAGGCGGGGTCCAGTTCCCAGGGACAATTCGTGGCGCAGATGAGAATCAACCGGGAGGACTGCTTCAGACGCTGCATCTGCACCAACAATTCCGTCTGAAGAGAAACTTTAGAATTGTGGTCAGATCGATGTTACCTTCACTCGGCGGCTGGCATCGTCTTCGTTGCTACTGCGTGTACGACACAGACTGTCGACCTCATCGATGAAGATCACCACGGCTGAAAGGGTTCTATCAGGGGATGGGTAGTTGGC
The DNA here is from genome assembly GCA_022343465.1 of Oscheius sp. G VE-2021. Lineage (NCBI taxonomy): Eukaryota > Metazoa > Nematoda > Chromadorea > Rhabditida > Rhabditidae > Oscheius > Oscheius sp. G VE-2021. The sequence goes on from JAJQXH010000058.1 coordinate 4,046,242, forward strand.
TAGTTGACTGATGGATGATCCACGCGTTTCGTCGTTAGGTTACGTGACATATCACGTTCCCCCTCGCCTTATAATTGCCATTACTCGTCTAAACTAACTCGTGTGCGGTTGATGACGAGCACTGCCCCCGCTAACCCTGCCCCCGTCGCTGGCCCTTCGACTGGCCCCAGCTCGGCTCCAGCGGCTGTAGAGAAAGAGAAGGACAGACTCCCGGGAATCGGCGACATCATCCACGTCGACGGGAAACAGTTCAAACTGATCGATCGACTGGGCGAGGGAGGCTACGGAAACGTCTTTCTCAGTGAGGAAGACGGCCGGTACGTTCCAAAAGATGCAAGGAAACGGAGAAGGTTCCAGGAAGGTGGCTGTGAAGTGTGAAAAGTACTCGCACTCGCAGGTGCACATCGAAGTAGCCGTGTTGAGGGCGGCCAATGCTGTCAAGTGCAGGCACTTCTGCGAACTAGTCGCCTACGTAAGACTTAGGGAGACTTTAGAAACCGTCCATCTTAAGGGAACCAGCAAACCAGACTACGCGTTCGTCATCATGTCCCTGCTGGGAAAGGACCTACACAAGTTGCGCTGCGAGGCTCCGGAGAAGAAGTTTTCGACGAGTACGGCCCTGGGAGTGGGCTTTCAGACGCTCAAGGCCATCGAGGAACTCCACAAGATTGGCTACATCTCGCGAGATGTGAAGCCGGGCAACTTTGCTCCGGGGAACAGGGAGGCCAGGCAGAATAAGATTGTCTTTATGATCGACTTTGGACTCTGCAGGAAGTTCCTTGACAAAGTAAGACAAGATAAAAAAGAAACTTTTGGACTTTAGAGCGGAGCCCTGATCCCGTCGCGTGGTGAAACCGGCTGGCGCGGAACCACGAGGTACGGCAGCCTTGCGGCCCACGCGCGACAGGACCTCGGAAGGAAGGACGACCTGGAGAGCTGGTTCTACATGCTGATCGAATCGACGAGGGGCACCCTTCCCTGGAGGATGATGACTGACCGAGCGGCGGTTTTGGCTGCGAAGAAACACGCGAGGGAGAGTGGAAGGACCCAGTTCCTGTTCGACTGCCCCAAGGCCTACGACCAGTTCCTGCTGTGGATCGACTTGATGGGCTACGACTCGGCGCCCGAGTACGAAAAGTTCTACAAGGTGCTCAAGGATGTGAGTAGAAAGGGAATCAGATGAAATATGACGGATTTAGTTGTGCGAGGAGAAAAACTGCCGCCTGAAGGACACGTGGGACTGGGACGACGCGACGAATTCCACCACGACGAACACTATGTCGTCGTATTCCGAGAAGGAGACCCGTGCGCACAAGTCGACGAAGGAGAATGCGAAGGAGGCCAAGTAGAGGGCTCGGGGATAGCAACTCGCAGTGAAACCGGGATAAAAATAAAGTGTCTTCAGTGACTGAGATCTGTTTTTAAATTCCAACTTACTCTTCTCTTGTTGGAGTGCGTGGTCGAACAGCTCTCGAATGAGCCGCTCGGACTGTCCCTGCCACGAAGAGATCAGGTCAGACGAGGATAACTTAAATGGAGATTGTAATCACAAAATAGAGCTCACCTCGTATAGCATGCCGTTTATTTCGCGAACCACGGCCTTTGACAATATGGTTTTCCCTGAAAGTGGTTAGGTAAGAAGGAACGAGAAATTACCCGTTCCAGGCGGTCCATACAGAAGAACTGTCTTCCAAGGCTTAAGGTCGCTGTTTTGGAAGTAGTCCGGGTACTGCATGGGGTCCACAAGAGCCTCGATCATAGCGTTTTTCGCCTGAAAGGGGTATTTTCAATCACAAAAATTCAGTCAGAAGTGGGATTTGAAGCGGCTGCCTACCTCATCCAACCCGGCAATTTCGCAGAAGAACGGGAAAGACGCTGTGTCGGCGACAATTGTCGCCTCGATGGCTTCCCTATAAGGCCATTTTGAATGATAAAACTTTTAAAATACCTGCGAGATGACGCAAACGAATCCAATTCATTACGAGTGTTGGGTCCATTCCCAGATTTGCGTCTCTTAGGAGCCGGCGCATCCGTGATTGTCTCCTGTGAATCGGACTCCTGGAACATTCTCATAAAACAACCAAACAAACTAAAATTACCATTGCAGGGTAGGTGGGAGTTGATTGGCGCCTCTTAAGAGCCGGCTCATCCGTAATTGTCTCTTGTGAATGAGTCTCCTGAATATTCTCATAAACTTACAAATTAAGCTGAACTACCATTGCAGGGGAGGTGGTGTGGTTGTGCGCAGCCCGCAGTTTATAAATCATTTCCTCGATCTCCCTGTGGTATTGACAGTATACCGACGTGACAGGTGCACATCGGAGGATGTCCTCCAGGGATAGAATCACCTAAATGTGGCAACTATGGGCAACTAAAACAATACTTACACCGTTGATTGCCACGCAGTCAGCGGATTTCCCTTGTGCCGCAAGGTTCCTCATGAAGAGGCGACCCATCGCCAAGCGGTTGACAGTCACCGGGTGATGCCAGTAGTAACGGTTCATCATCTGAAATCGTCAAGTGGTTTTGAAAGAGTGCAATTAAAATTAGAAGTAATTTCTTGAATAAAAGGCGTACCTCTACATACTGCATATTCATTCTCGGATGACCTATTTGGACATGACCTTCTAGATACAATATAAACTGAAATTAAGAGAATCTAGAAAGTTGGAGAACAAGTGAAAGACACACCGACGCCAGGTGCCTGCCTAGGCACACGTGGCTGCACCACAGTTGAAATACTACGATAATCAATCATTACAGAGTTTTACCCGTTGTTTACAAATTACTGCAATGAGTGCACGGTATTTTACCCCAGCGTTTTTCATTTCTTTTTGACCTCCACTCTGAAGTTGTTTCAGTGTGTTCAATGTTCATGAAACTGTCACCCTTTTCTCCCTACATTGTAAGCTCTTATAATTTCAGTTGTATCTAGAAGTTCATGCCCAAGTAGGTCGTCCGAGCGATGAATATACAGGTACACCTTTTTTTCTTTTTTACAAATTACTTCGTTTTAGGGATTCGCACTCGCAAACGAAGTGCCGAAGATGCGACTGGTCTGTCCGAGGTGCGCCATCGTGAAGGAGGATGTGGAGGAGATGGAGGTTTGCTTTTAGCCTGGAATTGTGAATAATCGGGCCTACAGATTCACGTGAAGATAGAGCACCTGGAATGGCTGCCCTTCCAGTGTCCCATCTGCCATACACTCCGTGCCAGCGACGGACAGATGAGGGAGCACATCTTTTCCGGCCACGGTATGGTCGGTGTGACCCAGGTAATGTTTTCCTATTATCTCAGTAATCTTTATTTTTCAGTATTTGTACATAGATAACCTTGAGGCCAAGAGGGAACTGGCTGCTCTGTTGAACCATGCCCTCTTCCGTGGATTGGAGGAGGCCACTTCGAATGAGGAAATGGAGCCTATGGAGAGGGCGGAGGTGATTCCTTTTCAGAATTGCGAGCGTCCATACATATATGTTTAGGAGAGCCCCAGTGGAATAGGCTCCATAATTGTGAAGCAAGAGCCAGACAGTGCCGAGAGCACTCCGAAGAGGGAGGAGGGTCTGATGGCTCTCCTTGGAGAGATGGGAAGTAACAGCCTGCATTTGGAGGAAGCGGAGCCGCAGGACAATCCGAACACGAGCGCCGTGAACATCTTTGAGTTGTTCAACGCTCAGTTTGTCACTTTTATATACTTTTGTAATTCTTTTTTAGTTTGGCTATGCAGAACTTGGCTGGCCTCTTCCCGGCAACAACTCCTGACGATTCAAAGAGGAAGCCAGCGTAAGTCAGTTTGTTCATTTCGGAGGAGGTTGACCTTGTGTGCTGCAAAGCGCCTTTCTTCCACAATACTGTGCAAAGCCGATAGGATATTTCAGAACCCGCGCTTCCACAGGAAAGGGAAGCATCTTGTGCAATTCCTGCCAGTCCTTCATTGCCATCCGGAGCCGCGGTGCTCACATCTACCACCACCTGCATAAAGATTACAACGTTTGTTTTTTCGTTTGTTTCAAAAACGATGATTTTGAAGGAGCCGCGCTTTCGCTGTCGATGGGCTGAGTGCGATTGGAACGGTCCCAGGAAAGATCTTCTGGAGATTCATCAGGCGAAGACCCACGGCTCGACTTCTCTTGAATTCACCGAGGATCGCATCGGGGAGATCAACCACTTGTACAAGGTATGAACAGTTATTGAGAATAGCACCTGGAGAATATTTATTATCATTCATTCTTCAGACCGCCAGTCAGCAACTCTTCGGCCAGAATGCGGACAGCGATGCCCCTGTGTTGACGCCCATCAAACCTTTGGATGCGCTCGTCTTCGAGGACAATGTGGAGATGGACCCCATTCAGGTGCCTGATCCCAAGAATCCATCTGCGGTGGGAGGCAAGAGGTCTAGCACGAAATTGGAGCTGTACAAGTGCGAGAAATGCAACACTCAGTACAAGGCGGAGGTTGGCACTGCACGAACTTCATCCCATGTGTTGTTTCAGACCCGTGGTTTGCACGTCCTTTGGCACCTCTACGAGGACAAGGGAGTCGTCCGCTACTCCTGCAAGGAGTGTGGCTACGAGCACAAGCTGTCTGACATCGTGGCCCAGCACGCGGCCAAGGCACACGGAATGACGGAGGAGGAAGGCGTCGTGGATTCCCTCGATGTGATTTAGTATTTCATTCGTTGAAGTTCATTATCTTCAGCAACACAAGGACACTCTGGATGAGATCTCAATGGCCTACTTCGGAGAGCCTTTCGACGTTATCAATATCACCAAGAAACCCAAGGTGCTGTTTGTTTGTGTTTGATCATGAAGGCTAGTTTCAGAGGTCTCGTAAGCGTCAGGCATCCGTCGCTGAGAAGCAGAGTGGAGGGGATACTGGAGATGAAATGTTGCAGGGAGACGACGTTGTTCTGCAGGTTGGGGATGGAAGGGAGAGACTCATTATGGTTTAAAGGGGCGAACGAAGCAGAGGAAGCCTGGCAGTGAGCCAGAGGTCGATGTGAAGGAGCAGGACCCGCCTTCAGCCGAGCAGAAGATTCAGGACGCTAAGATGTTTGAGAAGACGCGGCTGTCGGAGGTTATTGATCACTTACAAAATATCAGCAATTACCCTTCCTATTTCAGATTAGTCGTACGTTCGGAGGCTGTCAATACCTTGCCCGTCACACGGGTCAAGCCGTCATCTGCAGGGTTTGTCTTTATCCGCATCAGTCCCTTTATCCTAATTGTAGGCCTGCTTGATCCCCAAGAAGACCGCTCTGACAGAGCACGCCTACGTGCATATGCCACACGCGCCGTTCGGCTGTCCTGTCTGCGAATTTGTGAGTAGCCAGCAGTTATGGGAGTAATCTATGGTTTAGGACAATGCATCTAGGAAGTACGTGGTGGCACATGTGAAGGACAAGCACCCCGAGAGCGATGCCCTGCCCGTGGATCGAAGGCTGAAGTACGCGGCGGAGCTCAAGGAGACCATGAGGAGGTGCTACGAGGACATTTTCGTGGACGCGCCGCTGCCGACCAATGCCGATCTGGAGAAGTTGACCCGCGGGGCTGCAGAGCTCCTTCTGGCTGAGGAACAGGTAATTACTCCTTCTACCAAGGGCTAGGGTTTCTTGGATTTACCCCCACATTTATGTGCTATGTATACAAGCCAAACTAATTCATTTTCAGGGCGGCGGAGATTCATAGATCAGTCGACAGCTCCTCTCTCACTCACTCAAGGCTTCAATTCGAATTGTCCCTCATTTATCGCTGTGGATATTACTCTGCATGTTTTTGTTCCATTGTATGTGGTCGGTCAAATGAATGTTTACTACCACCGGTCATTGTTTCAATTGGGAGGGAAAGGGCTACTTTCGTTTGTCTTTTGGAGCAGACGATGATGAGACAGCTTCTGAAAAGAGATGGGTATTCTTCTTTCGAAGGAGCAGCTCACCGGGAGGGTGTCCTGTTTTGGGCACGGGCATCACCACGGACAGCGACGGAGGAGTGAGGCCATCTGAATATTATGAGGAGATGCATAGCTTCTGGTGATCGGTGGGTCGCATTCAAAGTCTCGCCCTTTCCCCGACCTACCCTTGGCGTCGTCCTTCTGTGGCCGTGGGCTGTCCGGAATGGCCATCGGAGCGGCCAGGTGTCCATGTCGGACGCTGAGTTCCGTCTGAAAACCTCTTTTACTTTGTTCTTCTGGTGCCTACGTCGTTGGAATCCTGCCGGAAGGCCATCTGTCGTACTAGACTCGCTCGACGCACTCCCAGCATCGCATGGCTTTTCGACTGGCGCTCTGCAACACTCGGCTGAAGCAGTAATTAGCATAACAACACGAGGAGAGTAAGACCAAATCCACACATCTCACAGTACTCTAAATGCGATGCGACGTTCGCAAAACTATGAGTCACAGCTTGAGCCCCTTAGCCTGACTCATGAACACCACTGATGACATTTCAAAGGACTTTTGGGATGTTTCAGCTGGCTTGAATCATAATCAATTGAAATATACCTGGAAATTGGACGCTGCCGAATGACGGCCGGTGTTTTCTACGAATTTCTCTTTCTCTAATCGCCGGCGGCGGCCAAACACTGACTCAAAACGAAAACATTCATGAAAACCCTTTCTGCTAGGATTCAACAATGGATTGTTGTTGGTTTAAGACGGTGGGGCAAACACAAATACTCTCTCTCTCTCTCTCTCTCTCTCCCTCTCTCTCTCTCCCTCTCTCTCTCTCTCTCTCTCTCTCTCTCTCTCTCTCTCTCTATCTCTCATCTTTCTCGAAATCTCGCTCTATCTCGTGTGTTCGGTGTGTTTTACTTTTTAGTAAACGTGCTTTCAGTTAAAGAAAACGTTCTATTAATATGAATTCGGTCAACCAAAAGAGGGAAATAGATGGGAGAAACATAAAGTAAAGTGAACAAGTATAAATAGAGCAGAGTGCGTTTTGCGGACAGTCTTCTGGGTGCCTCAGTGGGCAGAAGTGAATAAAAGGGTAAACAGAGTCTTTGGTTGGGAAGTTAGCCAACGGGATTAATTGATTGGCAAACACGCCGGTTGCCGCTGGAAAATGGACTTTCCTGACTGTTGAAAGTGGGTGATTAATTAAATTGGCAGTTTTTCAAGAAGTTTAGATTTCAATAGATGAGACTGACCCAAACTGACCCTTTTCCATGGACGAGGAAGGGTTTTCTTTCATCCAGCGTTCGAAAAAGATCAATTTGGCCATCGCGCGCAAGACGGCTCGTGACTTTCTGTGCCTACTGTGATAACAGGATTATTCCCTATACAGTGATATGGACTGACGTCTTTGCTATCTAATCTCCGTTTTTGAATCGAACACCCAATTGGCGTTTTCACTGAAAATTCTTATCCGGGCCATCCAGGACAGCTGAGAGATAGAGGAAAGGAGCCACCCAGAGAGCTTCGTATAGGCGATTGATAAAGGGAAGGGGGATAGATAGCCAATAGATAAATGTGGATACACAAAAGAATGAAGAGTGTGACAGAGAATTCGACATAGAAAACAGAACGAGGGAAAGAGATCTAACTATAAGATAGGTCAACCATCTGGACTGTGACGACTTCCCGGTGGGTGGCATAAGAAACCAGGCGTGGTGGATTCCTGAACAAACAAGACGATTTTTGGGGCGAGGCCTCAGGTACGTGGGCCGGGAACCATCGATCCTGCGAGGGAGGCATAATTGGGCTTGCCAATTCACGCATTGTGGGGACGTGGAAAGGGGACTGAAAACAGCCGACGGCCACGTTGCGGGGCAACCGAAGGGAAGAGTCGAATGGAAAACAACGGGGCCAAGGACAAGGCACAGGTGCCCTAGAGACACGGAGTCATAGCGTAGTTTCTACGGTCAGTTGGTCAGATTCCTTCTCTCTTCTTTTTGAGCCTTTCTCCGGCTGGAAGATTATTTATCAACCTTTGTATTCTTCAAAACACTTATTCATCTGTCTGAGGTTTAATTCTTGTTTTCCGAAGAGTTGCCATTTCGAAACTCAAAGTTGTTTTGGTCTCTACTTCGTTCCCCACTCATTTTCACGCAATATAAACGTCGAAACGATTCTAATTTCCTTCTTTCTCCCACTGTGTGTGTGAACCTGTGCCTACGAACGACCGAAAGAGACCTAATCCTGCTCTGCCTGATCTGCCCCTTCCTGCACAGGATGTCCGCCCGGTGTACTTCCTCGTCTGAATTTCCTGAGACAGACGCCTTATCCCAAAATGTGCTATTCTGCGATCTCTGAAAAGACCGAAAGAACTCCAAAGCCATGGGAATTCAAGTGATTCATGGCAATCAAACCGATGTTTCTTGTCGAGAACATCGCCCTTTCGGATAAACAACGCGTGACCGATTCCTTATTCCAAGCATAACGCCAAAATACGAAGGCTGGGGGAGGTCGATTAGAACGCTAAAAAAACATTGGCAAGCGTGGACAAAACAAATTAACCTTTAAAAGTGGAACGGTTTATTTTAGCTAAGGGTATAAATCTACCGTATCTAAAAGCAAGCCCTTGCCTCTCTCAGGCCCCCATTTTCCACTTGGGAGTTTCAGCGTAAAATGGCGTGAAGGACTCGGTGTCTAACAGACAAAACACCCCTTGTCCTTAATGTTTTGGGTACGGTAGTTAGCTAAGAGCCAACTTCAAAACATCGCTTAGAACAAGTTTTTGTTGTTTAGCTGTGGTACAATAGATGACGTCAATCAGTTTATCTCCCAGTCTACATCACAATTCTACCGCATATGCTTCACATTCACACGTTTCCAATGGAAAATCATATTCCTCTCGTTGTCTCTCTATTTATTATCACACGTGTGACTTTCTTTCTACCTCGGATTGCGTGTCTTTCTTTTTTCGAGTCGTTGCGAAACCCCCGTTTCCATCCAATTTGCCCCCTTTCCAATCATCGGCGAGAGATTTGTCACCCTGCCTCTGACCACCTAGATTACATCCCCGTCCCCTGGCTCTCATTTCCTACCGTACCTGTCGGTCGTCCCTCCTCCGCTCGTCCAAAAATCTCCGTCACAACTTCTCCCTCTCCACAATCCGTCCTTTCTCCTTCAATTCTGAATCTTACAGTATATTTTGTTTGTAAAATATAAAGTTTCATTAAAATGTAATAAAAATGGAGAAATCATTGAAAATAGAAGTGGGCGTGGCTTCCAGGGGAACGGGAGAGGTAAACACTCCTTTGGTTCACGCGAAGCCCTACGGCGTTGCGTGCATAGGCAAAGCTCGAATATCCCTCCACCCACATACAAAACAAAACAAACAGCCACAATCCAAATGGGTTGCAGACCTGCAAAACCAACAATTTGGTCGTCGGGCAATTGGCGCAGCCTACAATTACTCTTTTTGCGGTGGAAATTGGTATTGTTTGAGAACAACACACTCCCCTTTCCTGGTTGGAACAAGCGATTTCGCTCAGATTTCATTCCCTTTCCTTCTTTAGAGTCATCTCATTCATCTGTACCGCTCTCCTTCTCGAACACAATCCCCTCCTCTCACTTGACTAATCCGCCGATCATGTGTTTCCGCTGCTCCATTCGCTCATTCATCTCCTGCATATTGACTTGTCCAGAGTTCGCACATCTCGCCAATCCGCCGCTAATGCAGTTCAGTTGGAATTCGAATTAACAAATCAACTTACATCCTGATCTCTCGGACGATTCAAAGATAACCTTCCACTGTATTATCAGAACCTCTTTCAAGCATACAGTCTTTTAACCATTTTGTGATAATTTTTTATTCCTTTCCTCTAGTTCCCTTTTGTATTCCAGACTCGTTCACAGTTCATTCGCCCTTTCCCTGATTCCTCACGTCCCTGGCGCTCTGAGTGTTCCCGGATTTGAGCCCTTTCAGGGGATTAGACGGGATTTCTACTTCTTACCGCCTCTGCATTCGTGTCCTCCCAGCTCACAGTGTACTTCTTTCTTATAAAACACCCCTTTCCCTATGCTTTTCTTTCCTCGCTGCTCTCTTTCCTCACAATACCTCTTCCTTCAGATGTCCTCCTCCTCCCTGGTTCCTCCCCAAGTCCTCGTCGACACCCCTCGTCCTCAGAAGAACTCCGACAAGGATGTCTCGATTGCCCTCAACGCCTTTGTAAACTCCCGACCGAGTAAGTGAAACCTATAAGCTTCAATAATTCCAATTTGCAGAATCTCCCATCGGAAACTGTGCGATCGAAGTGAAGAAAGGACTCAAAACGCGAGCCAAATCCCCCATCGCCCCTTCCAAGTGATATTGCAATACATTTTCAATGAATCCTTTGTCTACAAGTGATTCGTCTGATATCCTGATTGTTTTGGTGGTTTTCTTTAGGAGAATCAGTTGCACCGATCTTTCCAAATAGAAAACAAATTGCGTTCGCAAGATCTTAAGAACGACAGAAGAAAGAAACTGTAAATGAACACAAGGGTGTTAATATCATCTGCTCCTAATGATTTCGCGCGCACTTTCAAACAGAATTCTGTAAAGTCGGTTTATAAGAGTTCTAGATATCCATCTCAGATAAAATCGCCTCCAAGACCTTGGACAAAAGTCTGAATTTTAAATTTCACGTATGTTATGTGTCGTGACCCTTGTTTTCGCTTGCTTCAAGCGAAAGGTTTCGGACATTTTGGATACCATGACGTAAAAATGTTGTTTGATCACCTCCGAGGGGAATCCTTCTTCGGGAAGAGACGGATAAATTTTGCATACGAGGAAGACTGGTCTTGGCGTGACGAGTACATTCTGGTGCCATCAAAAGAGGAACTTCTGATCTTCTGGATTTTAAGGCTTCCCAAAGACAACATTAATGTTGTTTGTACTGCTTGTTTCCGCGTTAATCGTCTCATTACAAAAAGAGCGAATATGGGATACTACTAACGTAAACGCCGGGAATGGGCGCACGGTCATTTTTATGATCGAACTGTTTATGACACGGCAACCGTTTTCAAGAAGTCACAAGATATTTTTGAACCAGTTTAGAGTTTAAATTATTTCTAGAGCAGATGCAAACGGAGCCTTCTACGAAATTATCGGTTGCTTGAAGTATTTTGCAGAAATTGCATCCGTGCGTTTGCATCTTCACCAGAAGCCCAAAGGCCCACCGATGCAACATTAATGCGTCTGCTGAAGACGGATTCCCTATGGCACAGATCACACTCTAAGCACACGTTAGAATAAACAAGTAGTCTCGGAAAATGGAACCTTTAAAGATTTTATTCGTAATATTTTAGGCGAAACGCCGACCATGGTTGCCGTAATAGTTTTTGTACCAGTCGTTTTGGGCGGCGTAATTCTGAAATAAACACAAGTTGGGAACTTCCATGTGTTTGCCTGAGAATCGTGTGGTTCATCAGCCTGCGAATGGTAGTAGCTGGTTTGGTCGTATGGTTTGTTGGTTAAGATTTCAGTCATTCCCTAAACTAAGTTTTAATGCTCATGGCTTTCGAAAAACAACCTTTCCCATCATTAGCATTCCGCGATTCATGTAGTACCAAGGGTCGTCCGTCTGCTGGCGCTTTAAACGGAGGGCGCTGCAATGTGCATACACTCTTTTCTCATCCATGCGCACACTTCCTTTAGTTTTAAAACTTTCTCACTTTCTCTCTCTCTCTCTCTCTCTCTCTGTCTGAAACCAACCCTTCTGTGAAGGCAAGAATAGAGAAAAGAAGAAAGACGACCAGTTGCATGTTTAAGCCTCGCCCGTTCCCCATGCTTAAGTAGCAGCGAGTGACCCCGATTCCTAATGGACAACCGGGACGTAATCTTATTATAACAAGAATTTATTAACAAGGCACTGCGGATCACAGACGATACCCGGACGTGTTGAACCCAGAAAAGGCGAAAGACCTCTCTCCATCACGAACCCTGAAACATTCCTCTTCCTTGCTTAGACTGAGGGTTTCTCACCTTTTTATACGAGCCTCTGAGTAAGTTGTCAACCAACTCGCCATCAGTCTCGCAAGAATCGGTCCAATAAGAATTAAAATTAGGGATAGTGTATTGAGGCTTAGGGTTCTCCCACATGAGACGACAGATCTGAACCACATCTCAGAAGGCTTCAAAGGAATGGCTACCTGGCAGAATCCCCAGGGCCTTTCGAGGACGTCATGGTTCCTTCCGTCGAGGAAGACCACTTTGTATTCCCTCCTCCAGTTGAAGTATTCTTCATAGGCAGTGAGGTTCTTCGTGAGGTACTTCAAATAGGCAGCCATGTCCTCGGTGCTGGAGAAGTCGTCAGCTGCGATGAAGGAGTGGGGAGGCACGAAGGGCTCCACGAGACTGCGCTTCAGAACCAAAGGAACGACGTCTCTCTGGTAGCCTTGGGACCACAGCTTTTCAGTTATGTAGTCTTTGCAGATGGAGTTTTCGAAAGCAATGTAGAAGAAGTAGCTGAAAAACATGAACATGGAAAGGTGTAGAAAACTAACTCGTCGTCAAGTTTGTTCTCGCAGGAGCCTCCTTTGGGACATTGGAGGGAACCACACGCACCATAGATGTCCACTGGGAAGTCTTTCTGGAATACAATGATAAAGTTTAAAAAAAGAAAGAGTGACAAACCCTCAATTTCTCGACCAGTTTCTCCCTAAGGCTGTTGGTACCGCAGTGGCTAACAAACCAAGCGGCTCCCATCGTCTTCCCCTGGATCCTCTCCTTCTTCACCATAGCGCCAGTCTTCCTCGATTCCTCAGCCAACTTGACGGTGTATCCGTAGGGAGAGGAGGTGGCCGAGTCATGTCGGAAGCCAAGCGTCATGTTCATTCCCAGACGACCCGGCATGAATCCAGAATTCTTGGGAGACTCCTGACTGAAGTAGATCAAATATTGATCCGGTCGCTGCTGGAAGGTTCCATCGTCGTTTGCGATGAGCACCTGTAAAAAGCTCATTTTCATATCTATCCCTTTGTTTTTATCAATTTTGTAACAAGCAATAAGATTGTAACAAAGAATTCCACTAAGCCGCAATCGCCTAATCATCGTAATCTTCCCACAATTGATTGGACTTCCTCAGTTGGCTTCCGAAAGGGTTTCCCCAGTGATTGCAGCAATGGCTTCTACCGTTCGTGCGAATTGGAAAATGATTTCATTTTTGAGCAAAGGATGGTCGGTTCCCACATTTCGCGTGAGAGAATCCAACCATTTCTGTAGGCAGAATTGCCCCGAAAATCCTAATGTCAATTACAATGAAATGGTTTCTTGTTATTTTTTAAAAGTTAGTAGTCCCAGCTGCATGCTGATCTTATTAGATCGAAGATGTAGTTAATTTAAAGTGAAAACTAGTTTTCTTCATTTAAAAATTAAAATGACTGCAACTAACCGCATCTGCTTTGTTGAGCTTCGACCTGTCGTAGGTGATTTCGCAGTTCCAATCCGGACAGCCACCCAGGTTTTCGTTCCCGTGGCCTGCGTTGATGGAAACAAGGATCTTCTTAGGAGCTAAAGAGACACTAAAATGAAGAGAAGAGGCTATTTTACCGTTCTTATCAACTTTGCAAGTCATTTTCTCCTTCAGTGAAATCCCAAAGTTTGTGAGCAATTCCTCGACAAAGAAAGGTTCCTTTCCAACCGGTTTGAATTCAACGGAGAACTTCTCTGAATTCAAATTTCAAAAGGAAAGTGGCTGAGAGTACCAGCTTCTTCCTTCTTCTTTAGTTTCTTCTGTACCCGTAGAGGTCTAATCGCATTTTCTTCCGCAACTACCTCGCGTATATTCTGAAAAAGTGTGATTAGGTCCATATTAAAGGGGAAGGACCGCGTAAAAATAATTTTTCTGTTTTTGTGATAAAAGTCTCGATCTTATTCCCAAGATTCCGAAAAATACCTCTTTTACCCATTTTGGATCAAAATGAACCGATTTAGGAGCGCTTGAAATGTGGGGAAATTCCCGTTTGAATTGCCGCCAACTCTGCGTCTCCCCATTTCCCACACTCTCTCGCCCACTCAAGCCGTGTTCACGTGCGGCAAACGCGTATGATGGCCGTGTAAACGCGCCCCTTTTGCAGTCCAAATCATATAAAAGGGGTATGTTTTTGAATCGTGGAAACGATGTCTACTCAATGAAACTATAATAAAGACACTTTGAAAAATCAATTTTACGAGGTCCTTCCCCTTTAAGTGAAGTTTTTACTATTCCCTGGCGCACCTTACAAAAGAAAACACTCACGTGTAATTCAGTAGCTTCCAAAGTTTGTTCCAATGGTTCCGGGGCACTACGAGGGCTATAGTAGATGATGAGGTAGATGACAAGGCAGAAGAAGATGAGGAAGCGCCAACTGTGGAGAAACTGTCGCCATGCCCTCATTCTACATACCTGGAAAAGAGATTGAATACTCTGAAGAAATACCATCATGTAAAAGAGAGAAGAGCCAGACCGTATTATTGCGCGTATGGAACTGCCGGCTGCGTACACAAGGAGCCCTCGGGGGTCCCTGGGCAGCTGGGGCAAAAAGAGGAGAGCGGGAATACGCGCATGGTCGAATTGCTTTTGTTAAGGGAGGATGGAGAATAAGGACTGCGATGATGGAAAGAGAGAAAGTAGTGTACGAGGGATAGGAAGGAGAGAAGATTTGACCGGATTAGGGAGGGCGCAAATTCGCGAAGAAGCCTCAGAGAAGGGGGATGACTGCGTTGCGGGGTGACGGACGCCATGGACACGTGGCGGAGGGAGAGGAATAGAGGGAGGGAGAGAGAAAAGAGGGAAGTAAAATAAAAGGTGCATAGTAAGCTACCAGGGAACCAACCATTGAGAGATAACGTTAGAGAGATAGGGAGAGAGAGAGAAAGAGAAAGCTAAAAGAAAGAGAAGAACGGAAAAAGAGACTTACAGAGTCAACGAACGCCATCAGTGCAGGAATACGTTGAAATGGGACAGTGACACGACTGAATCTCATCAGTTTTAAAGAATACTCTAATTTTTATGTTAATTGAGATTATGGTAAACTTGCTCATTTTGCAATGTGTACCGCTTCTCCAAAGTTATTTCCTTAGAGTTAGCTGGAATTATAATTCCCGAGCGAGGAGAAAAGATTTGTCATCCAAAATTAAGTCACGGCCACGTTGGAAGGTGATTTTGAATCGATCGTATATCAGCAACGTTACATAGAAGGCGGGCGGAAGATGAGATGAAGTGGGAAAGACTCGGAGGAGAGAAAGTGAATCATAGGAGAGTTTCAATTACTCATAGGTGAAATATTGGGTTGTTTATGACAATTCCCGGAATGGCCGACAACGCGGTGCAGATTACGAAGGGATTACCGCCTGAACGGCACACGTGGCCCGAAAAAGAATCTGTTTCCGATCGGATTCCGATGGACGGAAGACGGCGGAGAACGACCGAGGGCCGTAATTAGCAGATGCACTCTTCTGATGACCACGACGGAAGACGCAAATGGACCGATAGGACGGAGGAAGCCCTTCCGTCCGAGGTGGCATCGGATGTACGGCTAAGGAGGGTACATCTGAGGCCACCTCGGAAGGATTCATCTGGAGAATGCAGAGGCTACCAATTATCAGAAAGTATACGCGTCTGGTGAGAGCAATCAGGCAGTGGAGGTAAAGAGTCGCTGCAAAGTGGCACGTGCGAGTGGGAAATTAACGAGGTGAACGTAGAAATCAGTGTTGGAGCGTGAGAGATCAAATTATGCGTGGGTGAGCTTCAATTGGTTAAAGAATGGAAATGGCTAAAGATTTCTCAATCTCTTGATCGAAGTTGTATCAAGAGAAAATTTTCGTTTGATACTCAGGCAAGCCCTGGAAGTCAAAAAGCCTTGTCATAGAAGAAACACTTTTTGTTGCTACAATGCGAGTGAATAAGCCCATCTCTTCCGGCCGGATTCAATTTTCTTGCACTTGGAAAGTGCGTTTATAAAGAAGACAATTGTAGTCTTAAAAGGAAATAGAAAAGAAATACAGGGTTCTCGAAAGATAACAAAGAGAAAGAGAAGAGTGATTTGCAGACGCTAAATGCGAATGAGGCAGACTTTGTTTCTTGGTAGCTGGCTTCCTAAGTCGAATTTCCTACTGAAAGAACGACTTCTGACGTCCCAAAGGAGGAAATGGGTCCTGTAGCGATTGTAACAAGGACAGTGGATCTGAGGACATTTTACGAGATGGCAAATAGAACCAGGGCTTCAGGCGATCGATTGGTCACTGATAACGGACGCCGAATAATCGAAGACGTGGCGTTCTGTGCATTGAATTCAAACCAAATTCAATTAACGCAGTTTCACCATGAGAAATAGTTAAAGTTGGAACGAAACTGACTGTTCCTTCTTCTTCATGGTTTTTGAATGAAATAATAACCCCAGTGCAGCTTTAGTTGATGAAAAACAAACCTAAACGTCACTTAATGCGCCTCAATTGAAATAAAAGTTAAATATAAGTCATTTTCGCAAAATAAGAATCAGCAGACTTCCATAGAAACTGAAATCCCAGGTGTTGTAAACCACCTGCTGGTAATCGAAATCAAGTGTGAAAGTCCAGAATCAGAGTGCGCGCTTATTCGGTGGCCATCTGCGTAATTCAATTGCGACGTTTGCGCTGACTGAGCACTACGTAGCTAAAATGACATCAGAAGTGGGTGGATGTGCCCTCTTTGATCGCAGGTTAACTGATTTGCCCATCTCTTTCCATGCTGCGAGCGTTTGGTGTTCTTACAGTGGCGGGGTGACCTGCGACTAATAGCAACCGTGGCGCAAAAGCAGGCACGGCGCTCCGCCTGCAGGGCGCGTGTTCTATCTCGTCCGGCGTCAATGACGAAAAATTGAGCATACACCTGATGCATTTGATGATATACATACTCCGAGGCTTCTTTTGTCTTTTGCGTATTTTGTTCTTCAACTTTCCTCTTAAACGAAGTAAGCAATAGCCTATAAGCAGCGAAAAAGTTACGTAAAATTCAAAAATTGTGATTTCCGCATTCTCGCAACCGAGTCTATCCGGAAAATGGAAGACGAAACATCGACAAAATGACCACGTGTTCACCATGTTATCTGAGGAGATAACGGATTCTCCGTGGCAGCGCCATGCTGAAAGGTTAGTTCCGTCTAACTTCCTTGAATTATGGAAATTTCATATTTTTCCGCTGAAAGTATCTAGTTTTAGAACTCACTCTTCTCTGCCTTGCGGCAGTCGCCCTCTCAGATCTTCCTGATCTGGGATATCCTGGATGGACATGCCCGCCAGAAGTTATGAAACCGTAGGTTTAGAAAATGAGAACTAGAAAGAGGAAGAAAGAGAAAGAGAAATATAAGAAGAGACACAAATAAGGACAGAAAATACAGGGAACAAGACTGAGGGAGGTAAAGAAAGAGAGATTCGCATTAGGTGTTTCCTTCAGGAGCTCTAAAATCCCGACTTCTGCCCATCAGGTTCGCTACGCCGACATCAAGGTGATCGGAGCTCTTGGAGACTCTCTCACTGTAGGTTGCAAGTCTAAGAGTTTTAACAGTAATTCATAATCCTTAGGAGCTCAAACTTTTTCAGGCTGCCAATGGTGCGGGAGCTCCTCACGGAGACCCTCTGGCTGTAATCCTCCAGTACAGAGGACTGGCCTTCCAAATCGGAGGAGACAAGCCAGTGGACCAACACGTTACCGTTACCAGTGGGTCTCTCTCTCTCTCTCTCTCTCTCTCTCTCTCTCTCTCTTAAACGTTTTCTCTCAATGGTTTATTTTACTTCCCCCTTTAAAGCTTTCTTTAGGTGTCCTGAAGAAGTTCAACCCCAACCTCATCGGCTATTCCACTGGAATTGGTTCCTCCAACGTGTGGGAGATCTCTCAGTTGAACCAAGCCGTCCCTGGAGCTGAGACCATCGATATGCCCACCCAGGCCCGTCGTCTGGTGTCTTTGATGCAGCAGCACCCGGAGATCAACGTTCAGAAGGACTGGAAACTCGTCAATATCTTCATTGGAGCCAATGATATGTGTGCTTACTGCGACACTAACGGAACCGTAGGTTAAGGATCGCAAAGATTAGATAAGGGTTCAGGGTGCATACGATCCTATGACTTTCAAGCAGAATTTGATAAATGCTGTGCAGATTTTGAAGGACCATCTGCCGAGGTGAGGGAACACACACACACACACACACACCTCTTTCACTTCAGGACTATCGTCTCCCTCACCGGAATGATGGACATGGGAATGCTTCGCACTATCGACAAGAACAAGTATTTCTGCGACGACCTCCACGTGTAAGCGGAACCCTTGACCTCCTCCATCATATCCTAGCTTCGAATGTCCTTGTGAGAAGAGGAAGAGCTTCACCGATGCTGACATCTCCGCTGCCTGCAGGAAGGAAATGGCGGCTGAGCAGCAGATCCAGGACTCTGGAATATTCGACTCGAGCGATGACTTTACCTTCGTCATTCAGCCCTTCTTCAACAATATCACCGTACCTCCAATGGTCAGTCTTTTGAATGTAGTAATGATATTACGGTAATTCTATTTCAGAAGAACGGCGAGGTCAACATGGACTGGTTCGCCCCCGACTGCTTCCACTTCTCCCAGCTTGGCCATGGAAACATCGGAAAGCATCTGTGGAACACAATCTTGCAGCCAGTTGGAATGAAGCAGACGTCCGTCAATCTCTCAGACCCAACCATCCCCCTCAACTGCCCAGATGCGGTAGGTCTCCTTTGAAAGCAAAGAATCCCTACTTTCAGTCGTGCCCCTACTTCCGTACGACGAAGAACAGTGTCACCTGTCAGCTCAACTAAAAGTGCCAATATTACATATATTCAAAAGTTACTGGTAACTACAATGAAATTGATATAGCATTACTTTTTCAATTAAATAAGGGAACTGGAGAGAAGAGGCACACATTCTTGTGAAGATTTTGGATGCAGAATTACGGTGTGGAGCTCTCGGGCTTCACTGATTTCAACAACCAGCAATTACCATAGATCACTAGAGCCTATTGAAAGGACTACTGGTGGTCCCGCCAGAGCGATGTGATATGTTAAGCTACAGTCACTGGAATATGCGCCAGGTCAATCTAAAGGATGATTACTATGACTAGAGGGATTCTTGAAAAAACACATTAGTTAAATTCATAGAAACAATAAAAACAAACAACGAATGGATTCAGATTCTGTTCAATTTGTTCAACTTCTTCGCTTCACGTTTGATCTTCGCAGCAATCTCCAGCAGGGTCGGGGTGTTTGGAATGGACGATGATGGCATCTACAAATCACACAATTACATAGAAACCAAAGCACAAAATGAAAGGTTGTGAGAAGCCAAAATGTCGTATAAACAATGGGCCTATGGATATCATTTGCCTAGCGTGAGAGGTGAAAAAAGCCAAGACGTTACCTTGTTGCCTGATGCAATGGGGGTGGCAGGAACAGACGTGGACATACTAAAATGATTATTTATATTATATTAAGAAAAATTACCTGATCGGAGGAAGAAGAGAGCTAAAATCCGGCATGAAACTGCTCCTCCGTTCAACTAATACACAAAATCATCACAAAACCCTCGCGGCCAACCTGTTCTCTCCGGAGGACACTCCTCCTCCACGGATTGATCCAATTCGATCGAGTCCCCCTCTTCTTTGTGCTCCAGTTTGTAGATTTTCTTCTCTTTCGGAGGAACGACGTTCTAAACAGATTAATGAAGATGGCACTTTGAGGAACAAACCGTGCGGCTTTTCCTGTAGGCACTCTGCAATTGCCCCGTTCCCAATTTCATCACTTCCGCCATCGGATCGAAGTTGTACGGATTAGGCGCCGGTGAGTCGCCCTGAAATAATGATAATTGGATTTTAATAAAATAAATAAACCTGAATGGGTGATATGGGAACTCCTTTGACGAACTGCGGCTTCTCGGCCTTACGCCTCGGCTTTTTCTCGGACTCTAAAACAAATGAATAGGCACGTCGACCATAACTAAATGATTTTCAGCTCATAAACAAATTGAGGAATCAACACATTTAGGGTTCCAATCAACACAATTACTTTTAAGACGCTTTTGTAAAAGTAATTAACACATGGCCGCTCAACTCCGATCTACAGTATCATTGGATGATTATGTAATTCGTCTTTAAATTAAACGTACTCGGAGTATCCTTCTTAGGTTTCTTCTTGTCCGGTTCCTCCTGCGAACTCTTCTTCCCCCTCTTCGCCGGCTTCTGTTCCTCCTCCTTCTCCACCGATTCCTCACCGGGTGACTGCTCTTCGCCTTCGATCGGCTGACTCTCCTTCAGCTGCCCTTCCTCATTCTCCTGGTAAGTATCCTAAAAATTAACTAATTATATTCATAAGCAGATCACCTGCCTGAAGAGGATTCTGCTCTAGAAAGTCTTCAGGCAAATTGGAGACGTCCATCCGTCTGAAAGTAAACCCCTATTCAAAACTAACATATTCGACCACATCGGACTTTAGTAATTAACAAAAAGGCAGAGTGTAACAGAAAAAAAACGACAAGAAAATATTGAAATTAAAAAATAATCAAACATATTTTTACGGCTGGAATGGAAATTTAAAATTAGCGCCAAGCCTTTAATAATAGGTCCCGGCACGACCAGACCGAGGCTCATTCTGTTTGAGAAGAGAGACTAGACGCTTTTCATCTTATATTTGATGAAACATTTATTCGATTGTATCGAAACATTATATCTTCTGCTATAAAGGCGTCTCGCCGTGATCATCATGGTCAGCCATCCTCTTGTGTCGGCTCTTGCCACCGTAGCCCACATCTATCTCACCAAGTCGTTCACTGCCATCGCGTCCTCCAAATCATCTTCCAGTGAGCGAGATAGAGAGAGAAAGAATGAGAGAAAATATATGCATGGAACTGTTAACTTGTATAAAAGGTTCATAATGTTTAATTTTACAATCCCTTGTTGTAGAACAACTCGATTTGCTTGGTTTTCTCCCGAAGCTCTGGTTCCAAATCGTTCACAGAAATCTAAAGAAATCCGTATTCTTGATGTCATAAGAAAGTTTTTACAGCGCTTTCCTGAGGGAAGAGGGCCAGAGCGACCGGCAGAGAAGCGGCAAAGGAGAGAGTGCAGACGACTGCATTCACGAGAAGATGGCGGACTGGGGAACCACTCACCCACCGATACCTGAACCAACAACATCTCTCTGCGTTAAAAAATGGTCTACCTTTCGAGGAATGGCATAATGCAGGGTGGGATGAGTAGAAGTGGAACGGGAAGGAAGGCACGCACAAGAGTAGTGTCTCTTACAGCCTAGAACTTTCTGTCTTGAAGGAGTCTGATTGTTTTACCCGTCTGGCAGCCTCCTTGGACACTCCGACTGTGTTTCCATCCCTATCATAGACTGCGATTCCCGTCTTCAACTCATTCCACCGCATGCAGATGCAGTTGACGGAGGAGGCCAGGGAAGTGGCAGGCAGAGGGACGAAGCGTTGGATGATGAGACGAGTGGCCGGAGGGAGGGAGGACGTCTTCTTCAGGGCGTACGTCAGACTGCCGGAGATGGAAATCGCTGCTCCGACCGCTGCTCCGTAGGCAGTGGCGTATTTGGAGAGAGGTTGGGGCTGAAAACAACCACATTTCAAGAAATTCTCACTTTGACTCACACAATTATAGGTTGTACTATTTGGGTGTTGGCATTGTCTATCACTCACTTTCTCCGCCCCCCTCTCTCTCTCTCTCTCTCTCTCTCTCTCTCTCTCTCCTCTCTCTCTCTTCCCCCTCTCTCAATTCAAATGAAATAGCTTTACCTGGGAAGCATTTCTATTGGCGTAATTGACAAGGGCATTGTGCGATTGGTTCATCCACTGCCAGAAGAGCAACGTAGGCCAAGAAGGATTCGGCAGAAGCATTCCAGTCACCTGAATTTTCTTCCTTCGCCTAAAGATACAGTAGCCTACCGTAATCCATCCAAAAGGTACATAACCACTCATCCTAAAGGGCTGGAATATCTTCTCCCCCGTGTCTGGATGAAGCACAGCTGAGACCGTCTTCTGCGCTTTCCACAGTTCCCTGTCCGTGGCAGAGCCCGTGCCTTGTCTGTGACTGGCCAAAAGGCTTTTGTATTCATTCAACTTGTCCTAAATTTCTTCTGCTGAAATTAAATAGAAAAGGTTTACATCGGATGTGAAGAGAGTGGAAGGGTCGACTACGTCCAAGTAGTGAAGGTAGCGACCGACGAAGGTGTCTTGAGGGAAACGAGGCCGTCCTTCCACGAACTTTGGATACTTGGGAAAGCCAAATATGGTTTCCTTCTCCGTCATTCTGAAGAGGAAAGTTTGTAAAATGTAAATCAAAGTGCGGAGATTACAGGACAAGGAACATTGATAATCAGACGCCACTCGGTGAGTGTTCTCTGCGACGTGAGACCTCCTTTTCTCTAACATGAAACAATTATGAGAAGTGTTCAAGAGAAAAGAAATGAGGTTGGGTGGAGAAAACAGAGAGTTCAATTCAAAAAGATTAAAACTTTTTAAAACTCTTGAAATTTAAATAGTAAATTTCCATTCACGTGAAAGGTCAACAACAAGCCGATAAGAGGGGAGATTGAATCCGGCTTTCGACCTTATTCTTCGTTTGTTCATTCCCAGCTGGACAGAAAGATGGCGTCAATGACTTGATCTATAAATTTCTATTGTATTAAGTAAAATATAAAGAGGGAAAGGGAGAAAGCTGATGGCAGCGACAGGAACGTGTTCCAAACGTCCACTGATAAGGCGAAATTCCGATTAGATAGCCGAAATCAATGAAAAAAACAATGACGTTGTTTTTTCCTTTATTTCATAGAAAGAAGTGAAACAAAGACACGTTATATGTGTTAACAGTGAAGATTAAGAACAAAGTCGAGAGAGAAAAGAGAGAAAAGGGAAGTGGTCAGAGGGCAGGCGGCGCCATTAGCCGCAGTAACAAAGACCCGCGTGGCAACTGACTGCGTGTTCGGAAGGGTGATCTATTGCTTTCAGAAGGGCATTGGGGGAGGAGACATTCCAACATGCAAATATTGAGACACAGAAAACCAATCCATTAACATTCTGGCTTGAATTTTACATTTAACTAGTTGTCAACATTTCAATGGAGTTCTGTGAAAGTGCCATTGTATTTTAGCTTTGTATTTTACAGAACGTTTTATTTGTGGCTTTTGTCGCTGGGTTCTAGGCCTATTCACCAGCGACGGCATGCTCCCACAGTCTCCCCAATTAGGATTACGGTCCTGACGCCGCGTACGTATTGCGTACAGGCCGCGGCTGCAGCGGCGGCCGCGCCCTGAGCGTCAGTCGGACGTCTGCGCTGGCAGCGAGCGGTTGCTCCCTGCTGGTCTGGCAAAGACTAGGGAACCCGCCAGGGAACCCGACGGTAAACCTAACAAAACTAAACAGAGTCTAGTTAGGGAAGCCAAAAATCCTACTCCTCCCTCCCTCCTAAACAGAGGAGGTAGAGAGGAGTTCCAGTAGTTCCATCCGTAAACAGACGGCTGTCTCTACTGGGGAAACAGGCCTCCCTCCGTGCCCCGGCACAGAGTAGTCTCAGCAAAGTGAACTTCCCCTAGCCGCATTCTAGGTCAGTTGTAATCCCCACTAGTCTAGACGAGATATCTGATTGGGTATCTGGAGATAATCTATCTGTTTCAGGTGTGTGCCGCAAGATGCTCCCCGAGGGCAAAGTGCTCGTCTCTCTAGCTCGTACGTGTCCCGGGATCCTGCCCGTGCCCCGCCCGTCCGATGGCCTTCGCACCTCTCCTCTTGGGCCAGTGTCCACTGCGGCCCCTTTGTGATTCCTGTGTTGGTGTGTATCGGATAAACCTGCTACTCCCAACTCTCATGTCTTAGTTCATTCTCGTTCTATGGAACAACCCAGAGACCTTAGCACCGCTCTCTTCAGCCTGTTGGGTTAACCACCATTACCAGGCATGGCTGCCTACCCAAACCGCGTGGCACCCCTAAACAGAGGGGTTATGGGCGAGCACAGGCAAGAGAAGGGCAAGTCTTCCCTCCTTTGGGTAGAAAGGGGAGATAAGCGGCGACAGCTTTTCCCAAAAGTAACTACCAAAAACCAGTGTTTATTAAAATAAATACAAATATGTGTATAAGACAGAGGGTATCACAGGTTATCGTGGCCGGAGCCTCCGGATGATTCAAGGGTTGACAGCTCAACGCGAGGGAATCTCATCTGAAGGGAGGAGATTAGGTTGAACTTTAGATTTCAAACCCGGGAGAGTCCTTTTTCACGAAGGCGACGTTGGTATTGCTCGCGGGAGGTTTGGAGGACGGAATGACAGCGTTCGGGGACACGCACGGTCAGAGTGTTGCGGAGGGCCATGTCGACGTCAAGGAAATCTGGAAGGAGGGTTTGTATTCCAGGAATTTAAGTACTTGTAAAGCAATAGAGAATAAAGAAACTCACGAGAATCGCTCCCTCTTCTGTCAGACCTCGGGGGAGACGGTGTCTCCGGCGACACATCGAAGGGAAATTGGGTCGGTTTGTCAGGAATTAAAGAAGAAGAATGGAACAGCGGCGACCGACACACCTACACCCCTTTGTTTACAGAAACCCTTTGATCTCTCACTTGAATTGGCGGCTTTGCAGCTATATTGTGGTTGTGCATGTAGGAGACCATCTGGGATGGGATCAGATTCAACGACTGGGCTGCCAGACGCCCTTTGTTCTCAGAAACGTTGTTTCCTTTGACTGTGACCTCAGAAACCACAACGACCTCAGCACACTCCCTTCTGCCTTCCTTTCTACGGCAGATCTTCTGAAGAGGACCAAAGTCCGAATTGCCAATGCAGAGGAAGATAATCGAGAGAGGAGCATCAGAAGCCGCAAGGATTGCATTGTGCAGGTCTTTTAAGTCCGAGGGAACGGATGTGGTAAAAACAGTCAAAACATGGTAGTGAAGGCCTCGGAAGCCGGATCTTTGGGACATTCTGAATTTCTTTAAATCATGTGATGACGTATGGTGTACCTGGTAGCACTGGTGACGATTGGGGCGAATTTGGCATCTTTGGTTGGGGTTACGATAGACAGAGCCTTGCGAAATGCCTCCAGCACTCCGTCCAAACCACGGCAAGTGGGGTCCAGAGTGAAGTTCAGGTGGAACTCGTGGGATTCGTGGAAGGTTGGAGGAATCTTGGCGCCAAGACCAAAGGCTGGGAATAGGCGATTTCTGGAAGAAACAGATTGTATGAAGATTAGGTGAATCAGTCAACTCACGGTGTGTAATCCCTGAGAATGCCTCCAATCGCCCTCAGCCCCAGTTGAAACTGTTGATCGAATTCCCCAAACTGCATGTCCTCTTTCCCTCCCTGGCTATAATCCACTGCCAATTCGAAATGCAACTGAGTTCTGAAATATCCTACTTTCCCTTTTCCTTAAAATCTTACCCAGAGGCCACATAATCCAAAAACGAACAAAAGGCGACGTCTGTGAACTTGACGAGTTCCATCTTCCCGCTGTGTTCGTAGTGTTTCTTCTGTGTCTTCTTCTGTTCATTGACCACTTGGTAGACATTGTCTGGCCCTGGTCCGTACTTCATCTTTGCATAAGTCGTTAGGAATTTCCCGATGTATCCCTCCTTCCCGTCGACGTCTCGGTACATCACCCACACTTCCAGAAGTCTGTTCCGATTGTCAGCTGCGTCCTGGGCTTCCAAATGGAATTCAGCCCATTGGGGATGGGAGTGGTTCTTGATGGCCTCACTTTCGTACAAAAGCACAAGGGAGTCCTCCTCAGTCGTTTCTTCAAGACGGAACACCTGAAGATATGTTTTTTTTTAAATATTTATATGAAGAGTTTGAAACGGTTTTATCGATTAAAGCTCACTCTGAAGAAAACGGCCGTTTCATCCCACAGAAAGTCCTTCCTATCAAGTCCTTTTCCATGAAGTTGAACTATAATCGGCTGCTCCTTCTCCGGAATCTGGCCTAAACAATCCTCAATAAAGACCTCTGATTATAATTTCAACCTGCAATGTGAAGAATTCCAAAGGATTCCACGGAACGGACGGTCGTTGAAATGGCAGCGGCGATGGTGGCATTTTCACTGAAATGTGTTGTTCCATAAGGTAAAACATAGTTTTTGATAGAACAAATTAAAATGTCTAAACTATTTTCCTCCATGGCTTCGTTTGCAAGGGCCATGTCTAACTGCGTCACAGATGATCCCTCAATTAGGCGTAAAGCCAAAAACAATTTGTTCTTTGCCAGTAAACACGCCACATTTGATCGCTAGTTCGGTTTTTAACTTCAGGAGAAGAAAAATCAATAGTTGGCATTTGGCTTCAAGTTGTCAAGTTTTTTTTTGTGAAGGGCGAGACATTCTGGTAGAAATGCTACGGAAGTGATAGAAATCAAATTGAGACAATTGGGTTTGGGAAGGTACTTACACAAGTGGTTTCCTCATTTGGAGACCGAAGGAACCGATGAGTTCGTCGACTTTGAAGACACAGCTGCCGATGATGTCATCCGAACAACTGGCGGTTAGGGAATCATGGCAACGGCATCTGAAAGCAGAGATTAGAAAGAGAGGCAAAGAGAGAGAGAGAGAGAGAGAGAGAGAGAGAGAGAGAGAGAGAGAGAAGGAGGGAGGGAGGGAAAGAGAGAGAACGAGAGAGATAAATGTAATAAAGAGAAAGAAAGACCCACATGTCTACGCGTATCAACTGCGCCTTCTCAAATACATAATTGTATCGAAATTTGTCCTCAAAAACGACGCTTCCTTTTCTCGTCACTAAAACTTCTCCTTAATTAGGCTTGAACTGAATCTCACTTGTCGGTTTCGATGCTCCGACCCTCTTCCATTCCGATTCCTTTTCAGTCGCATTTTCCCAAAGAACACAGGACAGTCTTGCTGGTGCTTCTAATACAACAAGATCTCTGAAAACGAAAATCAACGAAGGAAATATAAAACAACTTCATCAGCTGTTCCTAAATCTACACTGACTTGAGAATCTACCCTTCTTACGCCGTTCTACAGATTTAATGCAAAGGTGGTTACAGTATTTCATTCTTATTGGTTCGCTACAGTATATTTTCTCAAAATTTGTATTTCCTACATTCGGAATATTTTTTAAATAATAAAGCAAGTTCCGATAATTGTTTTCGCATTTAAGTATTTCCAGTAAGAAGTGAAAATACAACCAAAGACAAAAACTGATTCTGTTCTTCATAACATCTTCATGAAATCCCAATAAAAGATAGAGGCTAACAGGAAAGGTTTGGATGTGGGTTTTGTTTGCAAAACCAGGGTACTTCAGAAGTACCAGATTAATCTTTAACTTGAACTCTTCAATTTGGCCTTGTGTGATATGATTGCTGAGGAAATACCTAACGGAAATGGCGATGTCTATCAAGTGGGAAGAAGAGAGCATCGGCAGCCGCTGCACACTCGACTTGCGTCGTCTGAAAACGAGAATTTGTATTTGGTAGCCTCGGATGGGGAAAATTGGCTCATTTGCTGCAGCAAAGAGACATACAGTGGCAGCAGCAGGAGCAGAGGTGGTCGCCGTCGACGGGAAATCTTGGCGTTCAAGGGAGGTGTTGTGGCCGTCGGGCGGGATATTTGAGCGCGGAAATAGAGGAGAAGCGCCTGATGAAGAGAAGCGCCTGATGGCTCGTTAGGGGATTACGGCCACCGCCCGACGACGACAATGCAAGAGCACGCCTGATTGTAAGCCGTTTACGTTCACAGCCCGCGTCTAACACGTGGTCATCGACCAAAAAGAGGTGGGTTTCACAACAGTTGGCTCACAAGAAACAGAACACGCGAGTTCTTATTGTGGTGTGTCCACATATGGTTTCAACCAACTACTGTTTCTCTTTGCCTATGGTGAAACACAAACCTTCCAAGTGAAAACAAAGGCTAATTGGGTGCTTAGCTTTGCCAATTTGTGTAGAAAGTTCTCACGAATCTCTTCCAAGAAGCTCCAAGACCACGTTAACTACCTCTGTTCTTGGAGAAATCAGTCCTATCTATCTTGAAAAAACAGTGTTTCATTAGAATTTCTCACTATTTGTGATGAGCCTGACCAATGTTTCTTTCTGAAAAAAGCTAGCTTAAAAGCCTGAAGAATCTAAGGGAATGGAGAAGGAAGTTGCGTACCTGACTAAAGCAGTGGACCTCATGCAGATGTATGAGTGCTACGGTCAATCCAATTCCGACGCGTCGGCCCCATGCACTCACATTACACGCGCGAATAATTAGTTAGTGGGTCCGGGGGAAGTGATCCATGAAGGAAAATGAAGACTTTTTAAAAAATGAGAAATAATGGAGATCAGCGAGAGAGGGTTTGGCTACAAACGTGTGAAACAAGCATTTTTCGGTGAGCCTTAAGTCTTGGCAACATGTAAGCAAAGTATTGAAACAAATTAAAGGATTTACGATGCAGCAAGCCTGGGGAGAGAATGGGGCTAACAATGGGGAAACCTTCGGGAAACCCGATCCGTTCATTCGGCCCACGTCTCCCTGCATCTGGTTTAGTTTTTGTTTCAATTTGTCACACGGAAGACGGACAATTTGCTTTAATTGTACACATGTGAGCTAGCCATATCAAAAACAATCACACTTTACTCGAGAGGGGTACGGTAGCAGAGACACAAGAATCGAAAGGACAGATTCACCAAGAAATGCAGGATTATCCTTTGTTTAATAAAACTAGATTACAAAAGCAATTTGAAACGCCGTGAAAGAAACGTTGGATTGTTCCAACCCCGTTTGAATACCTACCCTAAAACAGAAATCTGAATATAAACGGGTCGACCCAGGTCAGTGAAATGTGGGGAACCCCAGCCTGATTGATTTTGAATTTTCTAACTTTCTTACTCATTTACATTTCTAACTTGTTTGCTACTTCATATCGTTGTTTTCAGAGGTTTGCAGCAAACATCTGTCAACAAAGCCGCAAATGAGCGAAGTTGCAAAGAGACAAACAGACACAAATAAACAGAGTTTATAATTTGGAGTGCAATTTCAAAGGAAACCGGCAGCTTTCGGAAAATGGACCACAATGCTAATCACTTGTTTATTTTACGCTCTGAGGGGCACTTGACGCATGTTTCAGGCACCAACTGAACAAGCCTCAGGAATACAACGAATGGTTGAAGTTTTGAAATAGGTTCGGTAGTATTTGATTGAAACTAACGAAGAAGCACTGATTTGTCAGAATTGGGTTTGATTCTGCCTCTGCCGCTAATTTCCAGAGACAAATTGCTGCCAGCGTTTCAAGAATTGGACGAACACAAGAAAAAAATCAGAATAGAGAGATGCAAAGGAAAACGGAAATGATGAAAAAAGATAAATGTAGCAAAACAATGAGATCGTCGAAATGAAATGTATGACCGTATTTCCAAAATGAGACTTCCCGAACTAAACTGAATGCAAATCGTAATGATACGGGGTGTGTATACGTGTCTTCGCTAGCTTCCGGCCGGCGTTCCATTTAAAAATTCATAAGATTCTGGAAAACTAGTCTTCTGCTCAACAAAAACATTCGGATACTTTCAAATTCCTAGTAAATCTGGATGTTACCTGATAGCCTCATTGAAGACGGAGCCTGGGGTTGGCTCGACCATGACGCTGTTGTTGTTTGGTTGTCTGGCGTCGGCTCTTTCGGTCAACGGGCGGATTCGATTTTCCTCGCGAGAGACACGCTCCGGAACACACGCGACAACGGAGGCGCGTGATCTCTCAATTCAGAAGAGACCCAGGGGAGCAGCCATGGAAGAAGCAGGGATTTAGGCTCTGATTATCCCATTCTACGACGATTATACGACGCCTTTGTGGTTGCCATGGGGATTGGTGTCAAAACAAGTGGTTGAATCAGGCGAAGGTTTCAGAAAGTAAGAGAACTTGGCCCGTAAATGCGATTGAGCCTCAATTGAGACGACTAGACTCAATTGGCCCGCAGGGAATTTCATCGAGATTGAAAGGTCGTCAAGATTAGGATAGGGGAAATGAGCTTAGTGTTTGCTTAGATCGCATAAACGGAGGATGAAGTGGTAGGATGCGATTAGGAACTAATGATTTAGACTTCTCTTTCATCCTTCCTCTTCCTTCCGTTCCTTTATTCGTTTGTCTGCTTCTCTCTCTCTCTTTCTCTCTCTCTCTATTCTCTAATACTTTTCTTCTAATTTCAATTCTAGTTTTCTTAATGTGCTTGTGATAGAAAACTAACCCATTGAGTGGAGCAACGCGTAGAGCCAGAGGTTTCAGGTAGGCTTCAGCCGTAGACCACCGTCGTCGCGACATCCACTTCTGAATGTTTGTTTACGAAAATAAATACAAAATTGAGGTAAAAACAAATAAGAATTGTAGGGAACCGTATCCAGGGTAAACAAGTATCGTTCGTATAGTTGGTAGCATTGGGAGGGTCTCAGATTTCTGGGTGCCTTGTTTTCTCCTTTCAATTGACACAATCCAGGGAAGGATAGGCTCATGCAAATCGGGAGAGGATGAAACGGAAAAAAACTAGAACATTCTGGTTTAAATTAATTTATACGTCTATTTTTGACGGGGAAGAGGAACGACTACAGAAGGTTTTTCAGGTTGTCCGCATAAGTCACATCACCAACGCCTAGAAACAAACGAAGGTTCGGAATCACGTGCAAATCGGAAAATTTTGAAATTCGTAAAGTTCTGAATTTCCATCAGAAAACAGGGCTACGTTTCCTTTGAAACAGAATTGTCATTGAAAATGTACTTCAAGTCAACTTGTTCCGATTAACGTAAATATAGCAATTGGTTTCATTTTCCCAAGTGGACGTTCACTTTCCCACGAAAGACGCAGCCTGTTGTAGAATTGTGATCGAAGCGATTGGAGAGAGGGAAAGTGGATGAAGTGAGGCGAGAGAGGGTGGATTGGGTGTAGGGGCAGCCTGATGGAAGGCAAGGTCAGCCGAGTGTTAAGGCAGGTAAAGTGGAAGGAGGGGGTACCACAGCAGAACAACAGGACACAGTAACCGTTTGGAAGCTTAGTGTTTGATTCTGATCATCTGAAGGAGCCCTCAAAGTCTCATATTGGTGTTTGAGTTGTAAGGAAAGAAAAGTCTTCCTTTTGGAATGTTTATAGGAGAAAGTACTCCCCAGCGCCTATTTGTGAGAACTTCGAGGGGACAATCTGCCCTTTGGCAACAGCCACACATTGGATTGGTTACGATCGCTCGATCATAAATCTTTTACTTCCGCTGTTTGTGTGGGAGGAGACCTTACAGAAAGAATAGCCAACTGATTTTATGGTTTCCTTCTGAATGGAGAATTAGCTGGGTTGAACAGGAAGTAATAGTTGTCGTTGGAAACATAAGCGCTGAAACTTTTGAAACCTTCGCTTGGCGATTCTGACGGAGGATATGATTAATGCATAAGAAGCGGTGACTGTTGGAATCACACGATTGTTTTCGAGAGGAATTCGAAGAAATTCAGAAAACCACAATTTCCGTCGACGATTCAGTGAAGAAGGAATGTAAACAAAGAAGCCTAACTTCCGAATGTTGAGAGATTTCGAGGGGATTTTTAGAAGGGAGTAATTGGTTGTTGGTAGAGAGGGGCACAACAACAACTTGTTGTTATGCCGATTCGATAGGGATTCCACTGGCAATAACTGGATATCAACATAATTAGAGAATGAAATGGTCTTGGTACAATGAGACATTCAAAGGGAGAGTAAGTGAGGCGGAGAAGCAGAGGTCAAGAGAGGTAGTGGGAAGAGAGCCCATCGCCCGTGGGATCTGCATCGGCCGGATGTCTGCCGTGCGCGATCGGGCTCAATAAAGGCGTATCGTTCGTTGTAAAGCAGCCCGAATCATAAACAGCTCGAATGATCGATGCCGCGCGGATGTCAGTTGCAGGAGGGAGTGGGACTGCCTGGCCAACAACTACCTGAATTATGCACACACGAAGGCAGCAATCAGGCCGCGTGCGACACGAAGGAGACGGCTATTTCAGGAGGAACGACCGAATTATGCAGGACGAGGGTGGCCGATTGCGTTCGATCCGTTAATCGCCCAGCGTTTCCTCCGAACGGGATAGGGGAGGGATTTCTTCCAATACAGTAGGTGGGCACATTGCATTTGCAAGAGCCAATTGCGGTTAATGGTATAGTCTCGTGATGGAAAACAGAGATTACCGGGTCCACTGAACAACGTCATTCAGGCTTTCGTAAAGGCCAATTTATGGGTTTCCGACCACCTCGCGCAGGGCCAGGTGTTGGGAGAAGACGGTTTCCCGCTGGATTCCCGCAACGAATAATTGGAGAATAAAACCTTCCACAAAAAATGGGCAACCAAATAAATGTAGCCGAAAGCAGTGCAACCAATTGGATTTTGGAGGAATCACTGGGAACAAACTACATTTCCTGGAATAAACCACATTCCGCTCAAAAACCGCCCAGATGTTTGCATTCTGCACAGATAACAACGAATAAAAAGTAAAATCAATGTTCACAAAATATTCCACAATATAGAAAGATGAACCCAATGCTCGAAAAATTGCTAGTGAAACTTTGGGGTTACGGTATATTGAAGGGAGTTCCATTGCCAAGATTACGGTAGTTAGCCAGAATACCGTAAAATCCAAGACGAGATCACTGTACTGGATATAAGAGTCCAGTTTAGATCAATTGCCTGGTGGTAATCCACTAAAGAAACCAAGGTTCGCCTGAAAACCAGCCCGCATCTTAGTTATTCATTGCTACCACCTGAGGTTATGCCGACGTAATCGCCCCCAGTGATTCAGGGCAAAGATCTGTTGCCAGAACGCCCCTAAAGCTGCAACCACTTCTCCCCTCCGAAGAACAGAATTAGTCCAACTTAAAACTTTATGGAACGTAAACGTAACAAGTGGTAGAAGGTGGAGATCGCTGTCGCCATTTACAAAGGAGGGATAGCGGAAGAATACTTAACGAGAATGTAAATGGCGAGTGCGGCTGGTTAGGCTTCCATGTCCTCGCCTTCCGTCTCGGGAACGAATCTGCAAGTAGCACATTGGTAGGTCATCAGAAGCAGAAAAGGAGAAAAGAAAGAACGTACCCTTCGCTGGAAACCGGCTGAGCACTGGACTCTACGAGGTCCAACTGTCTGTTCCAGCCCTTGTCCGGCACACGGCCAGAAGCTAGAATCGACTGCAGATACTCAACCTCCTGTAGAGACTTCGCAGCGTTGATCGCCTCCTAAACGGGATATTACTAATGAAACATTCAGCGGATCATAATTCCATCATCCCAACGATGTTCTCCCGCAGGTCCACCGATTGTTCCCAAAAACAAACCTGGATCTTGGTCCTGTCTTCGTTGGTGAGGGCGCTTCCAGCCTCCTCGTTCTCCTTGTTGGGCGCCTCGACGACGTTGGTAGTCTTGATAGCCTCGCGAGCCTTCTTTCCCTTCTTCCCCTTGAAGATCTCCTTCGCCTTCTCGCGTTCCTTAAAACACGTCATTAAACTATGCCCTCTTATACAAAATTACCGCCATTCGCACCCTCTTGAAGTCGATGACGCGGACTGATGGCAGTTTCCAGATGACGTAGGAACGGTAGTTGGTCAGATGGACGATGGGGTTACCCACAAATCTAAAAACGGGAGTAAACGAACATCAGCGGTCAGACAAAATAAAAAAGCGAATACTCACGTGACATATTCGAGCTTTTGACAGTTTGCCAGGCAATCCAAGTCTCCCAGCTCGCAAATGTTGTTATTAGTGAGGGCGAGGGTCTTCAGATTGGGCAACGCGTCAGCAATGTCCGACTGGATTACCCTAAAATGAGAAATATCACTATCAATAGAAAAAGAAAGTGGAATGGAATGGAATGAGACCCACTGGACGCGGTTATTATGAAGATAGAGGGTGTGGAGACGTTTCAGAAGAGGGAAGTTGTCGAGTCGCTTAATGTCGTTGTCGGTGAAGTCGATAACATCAAACTGGTCCTGAAATAGAAACTTTAGAATCATAACGTAAACCAGAAGTACAAAACATGTGTATAGTACAACTGCTACCACATGTGTGTCACTCCAAAGTTAAAAAAAAGCACTGTTATAAATCAGGTAAACTCGGAAGAACTACCTTGGTGACTCCCATGTTCTCAATGACGGGGATTTTGTAGCCGCGGAGGTTGAGCTCCCTCTCGCTGACTGCGTTGATGAACTGCGGCGCGTCGTTTATCATATCCACTGAGAGACGCACCATCTGAATTAGGGTTAGAGCAAACAAAATGAGTAATAAACATGTAAAAAGTGAGATTTAACTCAGCATGGCCAAAAACAGCGAATAAAAAAAGATTTTATGTACACAAGTAATTATAGGTTCTCAGAAGAACAATGTTAGACTAGAGACGAAATCAAAATGATGCCGGTGACCAGCAGGACGATGAGTAGGAAAGGCAGCCACTGCTGCAGGAATCCGCCGCATCTGGAAGGAGAAAATAGAAGAGAAATTTGGAGGGAACCAACCCTACGGAACGTCCTTTGAAGAGAACCAGAAAACAGAGATTCACCATGTTCCAACTGGTCTTCCCGTCGTATTCCATGCTGTTCAGGGCCAATGCGACGTGGGAGTGGCAGTTGTCGCAGAACAAATTGTGCTGAAAACCAAACCATAATTAAATTGAACTCAAATTCTTGCAATAAAGGAGATAAAACTAGAATTTCGAAGCAGGACCATTAGTATACAAATAAAACCTACAAAATGGCCCTTGTACTCGTCGGAAGCCTCCCGTACAGCCCTGTCAAAGGAGTCTGCTCCTCCAGACACCGACTGAAGATCCAACTGCCAGTAGCGGGTAGGCCAGCCGAAGCCCATCTCATCTTCCTGAAAATACATGCATAAATTACTAAAGAAGTAACAACAGACTAGTTTAATATTTAAAAAAAACCCACCGCAACGTAGTAACTGCCGGCGAAGTCGCGGATGATTCCTTTGCTGTTCGCGATGCCCATATGACCGATGAAGGGGAACAACCATCTACACATAATAAATTAAAAAGAAATAGGACAACTCACGATATCAAAGGAATAGGCGTCCATACAATGCAGTTGGGGAAGCGATGCCGCGAGGGATCCACCTCTCCGGCGATGCCCATCTCCGACAGCGAATCTTCGGAAATTGAACGGGGCAGTTTGAACTATGGGCTGCAATATACGAATATGCTTTAACCAAAAATAATTAGCAAAAAAAGCATAACCCAAAGCAATAAAACAATAAAAACGACATTTTCGCAATTAAAATGAAAGGGCGGGGCAATCTCAAATGTTCCATGCAAGAAGCGCGCAGTTTGCGGTAAACGCAGGGCAGAAGCGACAGACCCGAAAATTGCTTGGTTTGTAAAAGGCTGGAAGACCATAAGTTAACTTGTAAAAAACTTCATTTGTTCATGATTTTAAGACGGAACTATTCTTCAGAGAAAACACAACAATGTCATAAAGCGTAACCAATTAATTAACAAACATGAAACAAAACTAAAATGAGAAAGACCCTTCATTGCTTATGTGCCAATGATCTTTACTACTAAATGTTGAGAGTTTCTTCTTATTTCCCATCCGTTTCTTCACTGCTTCGTTGTCTTCGCTTCAATGTCCTTACTGGCCGAAGGGGGCTTCTCTTCCGGAGCCACCAGCTTCAGCACTTTCAAAAAGTCCGCTCGATTGTCGGGATTCTGAAAATGCTACACGTCCATGGCTTCTCCCATACAGAAGTTACCTTTTCGAAGCAGATTTTGAAGACATCCTGGACGATGGGCGGGGATTCGGGCGGAGGGGTCATCGGCGGGGCCTCGGCCAGGATGAGTTCCTTGGCCTGGGCGTTGTTCATGTTGGGGAAGGGGTCCGTCTTGCACTTGGAGTAGATCTCCCAAACGAGTACTCCGTAGCTCCAGACGTCCGTCTTTGTGCTGAATTTCCCTTCTCGGAGGGTCTCCGGGGCCAGCCACTTGATTGGAACGCTCTTCAGCTTCAACAAGACGAGTTCCTTCTTGTCAGCCACCGACAGGCCAAAGTCGGAGATTTTCAGCTCGGTGTTTTTGCCAAGAAGGCAGTTCCTAGCGGCGAGGTCTCGGTGGATGATCTTGTTGATGGAGAGGTAGGCCATGCCACGGGCTGCGTCCTGCATGAAGGCCAGCTGCTGTTTGCCGAGGGTGGCGTCCTGCTGATGGTTTTTGAACCAACTCTGAATCCTCGTTAGTTTTATCCCTTAATCTCCTACCTTCAGAGACCCTTTCGGACACAGCTCCAGGACGATCATCAGCGGTTCCACCTGCGTTGCCACTCCCCACAGTCGGACGCAGTTCGGGTGGCAGATCTTCCTCATGACGCTCGCCTCCTTCACAAACTCCACCATCTTGGTCTTCTTGTCCTGGCCCTTCATCTTCTTCACAGCCACGGGAACCTCCTCCCCGTTCTTCATCTTCAGCGTCCCCGTGAAGACCTCTCCGAAGGCGCCGGCTCCCAGTTTCTTGTCGGTGGTGATGTCCTCGTGGAGGAGGTAGTAGTCTGGACGAGGGATCGCGTTCTTCAGAACAGCACCACTGCTGCCGATCACGACGGCTGACTTCACCAAGGTTTCGATCAGCTCCGGGAGAGTGCCGGCAGAAGTCTGGAAACGACCTCATAGGGCCATTGGAGATGGCAGAGTACCTGGTAGAGACTCCAACTGCACTTCTTGTAGTCGACGGGAAAGTGCTTCGGTCCGGTGTGGAGCACAGTGATGCAGAAGGTCGTCGTGCTTTTAAGGGTGGTACGGCGGACGACGAAATCCCCGTCTTGGGTCAGCAGACACTCGCACTCCCCTCGCGGGATCAGGCCGTGGTACCAGATGCAGCTAAGCAGCGTCTTAGTGGTGAGCTGAAGCACGAGGCTATGATAGTTCTTGACGCATTCCCACCTCCATGATGAGTTTCTCTGCGGCTGCATTCTTTGTCCCAGAGGTAGGGGCGGATGCCATTTCGACGTATTTCGGCTCGGATACGTTCTCCTCACTCCTGGCCTTCGAGAGTGGCACCAACTTCTCCTCACTCCTGGCTTTTGACAACGGCACCAGCAGCACCAGCGGTCCACCACCCTTCGGTGTTCGAGCTTCGATCGCCGACTTCCGCAGCTTCGGCAGCTCCCTCCTTGGGAGACTGGGCGCTCCCCTGCTGATGGTACGACGAAGGAGAGGGCCACCGCTAGCAGCCTCCTTCGAGCGATCCATGACGACAACTGAGGAACCGGCGAAAGGAGGAATGACGGAAGGAGACGGAGACGTCACGTGTGCTAATAAAAGTTTGACGGTTATTAGAGTGAGGTTGTGCCCACGACCAATCCTAGTTCGGCGAGTTGTGGAAATGAGTAAAATTATTATTTTGTTGTTATTTTAATTTCCCTTTACAACAGGATATGTTTTCACGAAATAGCACTAAGCCCTTGTTCGAGGGAAATAGTTTGGGCTAACGATACAAACTATCAAACTAGATTGACGTAAAAATCGGCTCCGAGACCTTTAGTCCCCCCATTGGGGGGACTAAAGGTCTCGGTGTGGGACTAAAGGTCTCGGTGGGGGGACTAAAGGTCTCGGTGGGGGACTAAAGGTCACGGTGGGGGGACTAATGGTCACATTTGTAAGGAGACGAAGAGAAAAGGATTTTACGTCCCCCAGGGGAGGGGGACGTAAAGACAAAGGTGGGGGACGTAAAGTCCACCTAGGGGGACGTAAAGACCCACAAGGGGGACGTAATGTCCATTTGGTCGATTTAGCGTCCAATGTTATTATTATTCATTGCTGCCTCACAGATATTCTTTTTTATTTCTTTTTGAACTTAGCAGCTGTTTGTAGGTACAGCGGACATATTTATGATTTTTAGAATAATAATATGAAATTGAATGCTGGTAAATAATTTTTTTTAAAATCCTGGACCACCCAAGCGAAACCGCGGCTTTTCTTGAAAAAGACAGCATAGGCAATAATAAAATATATTAAGCTGGCAACCGTAAAAGAGCTACTTTAAATGAAATAAAATCTATTCGTAAAGTTCGATGATTTTTTTTCATATACACTGCGGGCCATAATTATACGGCCACCTTTCTCTGTTAAATTTGAGTCATTGCAAAAATTTCTAAAATAGTATGCTATTATCCATTGGATTTAGAATGCATTTATGAACAGATTCCTTTTTTAAAAATCGGAATTTCATTGACATACGACTCTGTCGCGTCCGTTCCCGCAAGGGCCCTTGTTTCAGCATTTATATATTTATTACGGTATCATATCTCTTTGGATAAGGCGTAGGGCATGATTCTATTCGGTATGCTTCCTTGGTTCTCTGGTCCAGGTCTCTCCTAAGCCACAATCAAGTCTCTCCATCGAGGTCTTTGTCTGCCAATACTTCTATGTTTTCCATATGGACGCCAGGACAAAATTTTCATTGGCCATCTGTCTTGTTTCATGTTTGCCAGCTTTTGTGCCCAAAGCATCTTCCTTTTCACGACAAATCTTGCAATATTCGGCAATTTTGTTCGTCTTCGTAGTGTCTCATTCGGTATGTGATCTAATTGACTAATATTCAGCATTTTCCTTTTTATTTTCCTTTGAGCAACCGATATCATTTCGCTTTCCTTCTTCGTAAGTGGCCAGTTTTCACATCCGTATGTCATTGTAGGCATCACAACCCAACAGAAACGTTTTCGTTTTAACGCTGTGGGATAATTAGGTTTCAGCATACTTACCGAAGAATTTGTTCTTGTTTAATTTTACAAAAAAAATTTGTAGCGAGCAGAACGGTTTGTAAAAGCAATTCTTGGGATGAAACTTTGGGTATTCAAATGAAGAATAATGAAAAGTTCCCGTTTCATGACCAAAATTTATGTTTTCTGTTGCACAGTGCTCAAAACAGAGTTTTTTTTGTAAAACTAAATAAGAACAGATTCTTGGTTAACTTTTTATGCTCTGTTTTGACAAAAAGAAAAATTTACCTTTGTATGCTGCAACAAGGGTTCTCGCGGGAACGGACGTGACAGAGTCGTATGTCAATGAATTTCAAATTTTTAAAAAAGGAATCTGTTCATAAATGCATGCTAAATCCAATGGATGATAGCATACTATTTTAGAAATTTTTGCAATGACTTAAATTTAACAGAGAAAGGTGGCCGTATAATTATGGCCCGCAGTGTATATGAATTGTGGAATGTTTTTAGGTTCTTCATTTATATCTTAATGTTGAATGAGGATACTTACATGGGAACCTTTTGTGACGCATCCATGACTATCTCGCGGGGGAATAGCGGTTACAGAAAATATGCGATTACTCGAAAACCAAGGCAGCTCAGCAGATTTTGAAAACGGCCCCTTGAACTACTAGTATATGGCCACCTTTTCCGGTATTGCACGTTTCATTTGGCCATACTGATGAAAATAGGTTCCCATGTTAGGTATTATAATTAAGATTCAAAAGTTTGTCGTTTATTTCATTGTGGAAATACCCATACTATTATTGATACTCTTAATTATTTTTTCCCAATCATTATTCTATGGAAACAAATTACTTTCTGTCTTAAAAATCAAATGTAAAAAAAACATAACATAAATTAATCTTAACAAAAATGATATTCCATTCGAATAAAGTTTTCAAACAAACTAAAAAAATTACAAAGTGTCAGAATGAACTCTCTCATTGCAGACAAATTTTCAGCATAAATCGTGTTTTAACCCAAATTTTCTGTGTCCACGCAGCTTGTTTGGTTTCAAAAGTGTAGAATAAACTTCAATAAACATATTTCATTATGTATTGACATTCATTGGGGTCCTGCCTAACGAGCGACAGACCAACTTACGACAAGGGCGTCAATCTCCTCCTTCGAGGATTCAAAATGTTAACAAAATATCGAAATCATTTATAAACTTAGAAAACAATATGTTTTTACATATTTATACATAAAAAATCAAACTTGAATAGATTTGATAAGTTTTTCCAATTTTAAGCAACTTTTTTCAAGGTGGGCCTATATTTATAATACGGTCCAGAAACCGAAAAAAGCGCGGGAAAATTCAAAATTTCAATCGATTTTAATGAAATTAAGTGAGCATGACTAAATTAACTTTCTGATTCCAGCTAATGTAGTGGGAAACGCGTAATGTTCATTCCGCGGCCAAACACAGCCAAAACAAGGGTGGGTCCATATTTATGATACGCACTGTATTGTTTAAAAAAAAGAAGTAAAAACCGTAAAAATGTGAAAAAGTGAAAAAAAAATTTTTGGAAATGCAAAATGTGATCTCCTCGACAGTTTTACTGTCGAGGAGAACATATTTTGAAGTGAAAATTAGTGAAAATTATAGTTTTTTTGGAGTTAAGGATATGTGAGTGTTACACATACTCAATTAAAAATGTTTTTGAGCTAGACATATCTAACTAGCTGTTGAAATGTCAGAATGAAGAAGAAAATGTGGATAATACTTTGAGTTTTGGTATTCTTTTTTGTGTACAGACACTATCACATGTTTCTGCAGTTTTACAATCAAATAATTTACTTGTTTTGTTTAGTTTGGCTCCGAGACCATTAGTCCCCCCACCGAGACCATTAGTCCCCCCACCGAGACCTTTAGTCCCCCCCAATGGGGGGACTAATGGTCACTTCCCCGACGTAAAGGACTAACGGACAGTCTTTTCATCAATCCTACTTTCCTTTCCAGCCCCTGCATCGGAGGAACACGAAATGAGGCAATGAAACACTTTCTCACTTTCAATTAGCTTCTCGTTTTCACGTGTTTTGGCGTGGCTTTCCTCGTGTTTCTCAGAATTGCCGGTGGTTTACCAATTTTCACCATACTTTGCCCAATAATGAAAGTGAAGCTGGATATAAATCAAGAGAAACAATGAACTAAAGAATAAAACAGTACACATTTGTATAATCAATCTTTTATTGAACAAATATTCACAATGCATGTATCTGGACATTCATGAGGTGGTCGTCCCGAATTTAAACAAAAGTTAATCTCTTCCCCTGCTTCTGACTAAACCCAACTGCATCCAGTGCATCTCTCCTCTATTTTATTTTGTATTTCTTTTTTTTGCCTTTCCGCAGAGGGGAGGGTTTGAACGGGAGGTTCACTTCAATTGCCTAACTCTTTTCGGAACCGCGGGGCCGTTTGGTCTTCTTTGCTGGATCTTCGCAGTCACGTCCCCCTGGAACAAGGGAGGTCCGATTGGATCTCGTCAAGTCTTCCCAACACGAAAAGAACTAAACTATTCCGAAGAGACTCTCAACTTTAAAAGTATCCCCGCAAAGAGCGTCAGATTTCGACATCGGCTCTTTCAACGGGGCGTCTCTCATTCCGGGAGTGGCTCTCAACGTACCTTACGGCAGTAATCCCCAGGAAAGCCTTCCCTTATGAAAAGGGCCTGACCCCACAGCGGGCGCCACTTATGTTTGTCCTTGTTCATTGTGCGACAATGATTGCCTTTCATCGTGGAAGGATCACCTAACGACACCCAAGCGGCACCCCAGTGTTTCTGAAGGAAGCGAGACTATCCCAACCCAACTACAGAAGCCCAAGACTTGCCGATCGCGAGTACCTAATGGGAGAAATGGCCAGAGAAGCTAACACCGAACAAAACCCTCCCTACCTTGTGGCTTTGTTGAGGAGAGAGCACAAGATGAAGCGGGTTTCTCCATAAGCAGGGGAGGAGTGTGGGTCAATTTGGAAGACGACCATCCCATGGATTATCGATGGGGTTCCTCCGACAGTTTGTGGTAGACCATAGGGATCCGTCCAAACCAAAGGGGGGCCTCAACGTCTGAGTAGACAAAACACCGCCACTAACCAATTCACAGGGGTTGAAAGACGCGAAAACGAAGCTAACCTCAATGATATGCTCTTCTACCCACCAGATGACAATTTGACATTTTTGATCGACTTAGATTTAGAGGAACACCCCTTTTGGAAGATTCCAGTGACTACCTACGCCTACGCCTTGGCCTAAGTCATCTAAACGCCTACGCCTGAGTCTGCACCTGAATCTGCCCCTATGCGGTCATTTTTAATGCGCTATTGTACTCTACTGCGAGCCTTTCGTAGCCTATTCTAAGTTTCATCTTTCCTACCCAACCGCAAGTTTTACATAACCTAGCCTGAACTTTCACCCACTTCATCCGCCTAATCCTAAGACGCCCTAAGATACTTTAACGTTTAACTTCCTTTCCGCTATACACACGAGTTTACTTAATCTTACCCTAGGATACATAATTTGTTTACCTATTGTCTAGTGCGGGTTTTTTACTTATTGGTCATAATGAAACACTGCATTAGGCCTTTACTGCGAGCAACTTCAAATCCTAGCTTTTGCGAACCGAGCAGCCAAGCAGCCACACATTTATGTCCTCGTCAATCGTATCCCCCACCCTCATTTCTATCGCTTGCGTGCCCTACGCTCAAACAAAGTAAGTTTGTGCGGCAAATTTTTGCAGCCAGTCCAATCAGTCCGACAGGTCCTGTCTTTCAACCAGTCTAGTCAGTCCGTTCAGTCCAGTCGCAGCAGGTCCAGGCGGTCCGTCCTCAGTCGGTCCGGCCAGTTAGTCCGGTCAAGTCTCGCGACTCATCCAGTCAGTCCGGCCAGTCCAACCATGTATAGCCGATTCAGTCTATCCATCCGGTCCGGCAATGAAGCCAGTCCAGTCAGAAGGTCCGATTCAACCGGGAGGTCAGTCCACTCCCAGGATCCCACTTGCAAAAGAGAAGTTACCTAGAAGTACGCACTACGCAGCCATGTTTAGCGCATTCTTAGATTTTTCGCAGCGCCCCATCTATCCTAAACCCTTGTGAGGACATCTCAAAGTTATTTTAAAACCACTGGAGTTCCACGAAGTTTTCCCATAAGTCTAAGCCGATCAAAATGTCAAATTGTCACTTGACAGGCAAGAATAACATGTCATGAAGGTTAGTTTCGTTTTTGCGCGTTTCAACCCTTGCGAATCAGTTAGTGGCAGTAATTTGTCATCTGAGACAGAGAGGCCCCTCCCTCGTTTCAGAAGACTCCCCATGCCCTACCACGTTGTTGGAGGAAACCCACCTATAACCCAGTCCTTTTTCTCTACTGTTCTTCTTTAGTAGCCGCCGACGAATCGGACAGTGGCCTCCATCCTCCTCATCAGGGCCGCGGTCTTTGTGGCCACGTCCTCTCCCTTG
This sequence comes from Oscheius sp. G VE-2021, assembly GCA_022343465.1. Taxonomy (NCBI): domain Eukaryota; kingdom Metazoa; phylum Nematoda; class Chromadorea; order Rhabditida; family Rhabditidae; genus Oscheius; species Oscheius sp. G VE-2021. Next base: position 4,089,309 of record JAJQXH010000058.1, read on the forward strand.
GCTGCCTTCTTCATCAGCGTCCGGCAGCTGCTCCTTCCCCTCTTGAGAGCCAGGATCTTGTCCAAGAGGTCCGCTGACACCAGCGGCACGGCTGCGATATGCTCCAGAGCATCGCCGATCCTCTTTTCAAGGTCCTCGAGGATAATGTCGGCCTGGAAGATTAGCATAAATGACGTGGGAATGTCATTGTACCGGGGGAGGAGAGGGAGATCGGGCGGTGGCGATGGGTACACTCCTAGGCAAGGGAGACCTCCTGGGGGTAGGCGACCTGGAGGCGGTAGGACTGCCATCGGGGGAGGAGCCGGAGTGGTAGGCCCTCGGGCTGCTGGCGGGGAACGGCGCGGGGCTGGGCACAGGAGACGTCGCCCTCTGAGGGCCGAGAAGGCGTCTAAACATTGAGTTAGCTTCGCCAACTCTTGTAACTTACTCATTCATGTTCTCCGGGCTGGGCGCAGCAGGAGGCACCGTGAAGGTACGGTCAACGGAGAAGGTCCTGTTGACCAGGGGGGAAGAGGGGCCGCTCACGGTGAAGGTCCGGTTCCCGACGGTCCTTCCGGCGGCCGAAGAGGCAGAGGAGTCGTCTTAGGAGGGCTCCGAGGACGACGACTGAAGCCACAATGATTAAGTATTCTTTGACTACAGTTACCCCTCCCACAGTGGTGGCGTTGAAGAACGAGCACCCAAGGGGGTACTCGGGCGCCTGGACTCGGAGGAAGCTCAGTTCCGACTGGTCGAGATCAGTCACGATAGGGCCCCGTCCGTCCGTGGTTTGTGTGGTGTCCATGGGCGCCTCGTTCCTGGGCTGCTTGGCGACCACAGCGGGCGACTTGTTATAGGAGGCCTCCCAGTCGTGGCTGAACTCCTCGTGGGTCTCCCTGGAGTCGTCGGTGCCGGACTAAAGATTCTTTGTTTCCGAAACCTCTTAAAAACCAACATATTCAGGGAGGAGACAGGGAAGGACCGCCCGAACCTGGCCCCTCGTCGGCAGCTGAGGGAACCGGTTCGTGAAGAGGACGGTCGGCGGGAGCATCCAGTCATCCGTCATACAGAGCTCCTGGGCCGCCGTGACGAAGGCGATCCGGTGATGGCGAGGGACGCTCTTCGACACTTCCTCCGCCTTGTCGAACCAGATGTTGGGGTTGTTGTGGCGGTTGACCAGGCGGTAGTTGAACAGCTCCCGCAGCTTCTCCCTCATGAACTCCGGGTGTTTCAAGAGTTCCGCCTGAAAATGTAGTTTTAGAGACAAACAGAACCCTTTCTCACCTCGATGTCGAGGTTCCGCAGAGAGACGTCAAAGCGGGCCCTCTCAGGAGACTTGGCGGAAGAGGCGGGGCTGGCGGCGGTTCTGGGACGCTTCGGAGAAAGAGGCGGCAGATGTTCGTTGCTCTGCCTCTTGCGGCTGGTCTCCAGAAGGTCCACCTCGATGTTAGTGAGGTCTTCGGCGGTGTTGTGCCGGGGGTTGGGCTCCACAGGATGAAGGTGCATCGACTGCGAAGCCGGCCGGGTCTTGGTCGGCGAAGAGGTCAGCGGAGAGATGCTCGATCCGCTGCTTCGATCGGCAGGAGAGGCACGATCGGGGGTGTTGGGGGCGTTTATACCCCGCCGGGTCTCCTCTAGCTGGACCAGGGCACTAGGGCGCCTGGTGGTCACCTGCGGAGGGCTCGCAGGGACGCTTAGATCGCTGGTGATCATATCCGTGTCCATTGGACTAGTCACAGGCCTGAAAACAAAAGTTATTGGAGGTTGGAAAAACACGACCCACCCGAAGACGCTGTGACAGGGGTTGAAATTACGTGGATTTACGAGTGAGCCAAGCCATCCTTTCACGTGACTTTGCTCTTTATTTCCAAGAAAAAAAGATTAAGAAAATGGAAATGTTCATTTCCACCCGTTACTCTAAGATTCCCAATCTATATTTTCATGAATTGTCGAAGACAAACCAAGAACATAAATTAAAAAAAAGAAGAAGAAAGCTCCTGTTTCATTGACGCTTTCTTTACTTTAATTCTATAGACCGCGGAAATATTTGACCATCCTCGTGGCGACAGAAAAAAAATAATAAAGTAAAAAATACAGTTGTTCTCTTATGTGGTCAAATAAAACACATAAAATTATTCATTTATTGCTAAACCCAACTTTTATTGAAGCTAAATATCGCTTTTTGTAGGACGACAGTCTATTTCTTCGACTGTTTCCTGTCGCTCTTCTCTTTGGTCTTCTTCTCCATCTGAGCCATCAGCACAGCCTCCTCCAGTGCAACCGAATTGATCTCCGTCGCCACGTGGGGAGGCACCGTCGTCATCAGCACTTGGTCCATCAGGGTCATCATCTTCTTCTCCATGCCGTCTGCATTCACCTTCAACTGAAACTATTCTTATTTTAGTCCTTCTCCACGATTACCTTCTTGAGAACAACCAACTGAATGTAGAGGACGATGATGAGCAGTGGAAGAGAGGCCACAGCTAGAAGAATCCCTGCGATTGAGATGTCCATGAAGACCGGCCGTAAAGGGCCAAACGAGGAAAATGAAATCCGCCTCTCAAACGATTTTTGCTCAAAACACAGCCTAATTTGCCTAATTCCACCAACATGCTAATTTATGAATGTTAAGTCCAGGGCTAAAACATATATCCTGATTGTCAGATGTATGTATACGGTTTAGCTTGCTTCTCTTTATCTCTGTTTCTTTCTTTTCTTGTCCCAGTAATTCTCGACCACTCGTGATTCAAAAAAGGCGGTCTTCGCTCCTTCTCCTTCATATAGTCTCGGTTGGCCGAACTTCGCTGACACACCGACCGCCGGCCACCCCAAGGTTGTCGAGACTGGTTCGACCGCAATCCACAATTTCATTGATTTCCCTCTTTCAGACATGTTTCTTTTACTCGGACTCACTCTTTCCTCCGCAGTTTCTGCCCAGTTCGTAAGGCCATTCTTTTTTCACAGACAAAACTATGAATTTCAGTTTCAAGAGTCATTTTTCACAGGGCCTGATTATGGCAGAACTTTGAGTCTTCAATTGGCCGCTCTTCAGAAGAGAGTGGAGAAATTGGAGGCGCAGGTTAGCTGATTACTGTAGCCTAAGAAATACGTATTTAGATGGCTGGGTTGCAACAGACGGCCCATGCTGATTGGAACCAAACCGATAGTGGCTCCATGTACAAATTGTTCCCCGAAAGGAAGACTTGGGAGGCGGCTGAGGTAGGAAAACCTGAAAATCACGAGTGACAAGTCATGTTTGGACAATTATCCTGGTGGTATGACTCATAAGAACTTTGGAGGGTACTGTAGATTTGGACGAAAAACACCATTTTTCTTCCATTTTCTTTTTTTCTATAGCTCCCTTTTCTATTTTCATAGTTCTTCTTCAGACCTTCTGTCGCTCAATGGATGCACACCTCGTGGCTGTAGACAGCCAGGAAAAGAACAAGTTTGTCGTTTGTAAGACTCATTTTTAAATAGAAAAGTTATAATTAAGCCCTTATAAATGAGAATCCAACCATTGACTTTGCTTGGATTGGGATGAAGACAAAGGCCTCGACCCGTGGTTTCTCCGAACATTTCTCCAATTTCCACGAGGACAGCCCTATCGATGGATGCGCAGGTTCGCCGTTCCTTTGGTTATCATGCCGCGGGTTTCAGTAATCGACAGTTCGGGCGTCTGGTCGATCCGTTCTTGTACTCAAGTGAGACCCTTCATCTGCCAGATGGTCATAGCAGCCAAGTGATACAATTGTACATAAATATAACAATCAGAGAGAGAGAGAGAGAGAGAGAGAGAGAGAGAGAGAGAGAGAGAGAGAGAGAGAGGGAGACCTAGGAAACCCCGTGATGTGTTCTCCGATCCCTTTATCCCTCCCGCGCAGTTCTCTTAATCCCCTAAATCGTGGCGTTGTTTTGGGTTGGATATGAATTGGGCATCGATCCCTCCCTTCTTCCCTTTCAACCATCTCCCTGGATAATTAGTGTTTCCCTGACATTTCGGGCAACCAACGACCGCCTTCGAAGAAATTGCTTCCGTCTTTCGGATGAGTTCCCCTGCCAAACTTGTGTTCTTCCTGCAGCCTTCCTTCTTCCACGTGTTTCAATTTTCAGGGTTTATTAACCGTGTAGACAACCCTTTTCTATAATGGCCGATTTTCATTTCCGTTTCCAAAACAAGTTGTTTATTGCAGAAAACAAAGTGTTATTGTAGTTAATCTGGTCAAAACAATATGTAACACTCTTTAGAGAGATAAGTCCCGGGTCGGAATAAATGAGGCATATTCATTTCTCATTTTGCACATTTTCCTTTTTTAAAGTTTCATTGTTATAGGAGCGCTTGTTTAGAAAAGGGAGAAAGGGAAAGAAAGCGAGGCAACTGAAATTGCATTAAGAGAAACTTCATCATTCCATTAATCCATTAAAAATGAATGTGTTCATTCGTTAGCGAACTATCCCATCTGTCAAAACAAGACCAACTGACGGCTCATCCAAAAGTATGAGCAAATATCTTTTTGTCCTACGAGTTCAAAAATGTGGTCTATCTCTTGGTCAATGGTTGTGTGGGCTGAACAGTTTTGTGCCAACTGGATAATCCTTCGAACTGTGAGACTTCAATAGACAGCTGCAACCTTGAAGGAGTGTTTTATCCCATTCTCTCTCTCAAAGTCCCCTGAATTCTCCAAAATCTGAGGTTGTGTAAAGGGGAATTGGCCTGAAAGAGTCCTGGCGACGTGCGCACCTTCGGCCATCACTCGGCTATCGATCTCGGCCAGTCTTCGCCGCCTGGACTCGGTTAGTCTCCGTAATTCTCGCAGTTTCCACCGATTCCTCCTTCTTCATATCCTCGAAAACAATGCGTTTCGGGTCGGCCGACTGGTCTTTGAAATTTATGTGCGTTTGTCGCAAAAACATCCACTGCGGACCCGTGTAATTGTTTTTGGAAATCAACAACGCTCCCTTCTCACCATAAACAGTGGCAGCTGCGCAAATCCAAGTTTCAATCCAATACGTCAGTTCTTTGTTGGAACTCTGCTGGCAAATCGTTCCATTCACGTCTTCTTCCGCATTTTAACTGCCTTTTTAAAATGCCCGCAGAAAAGAGTTAGAGATAGAGGGATTGAGAGAGAGAGAGAGAGAGAGAGAGAGAGAGAGAGATTTATGTTTAGAGCAGCGGATGCTTTTTCGCCTTGTTCTCTCCAAAATGTTAGCCCAGAAATGTGATCTCCGCGTCACTGAAATGGGATCCGGTGTCTTCATTAATAAGTTAAGCCTACTTATTCCTTCTTGCGCAATCCTTGTGTTACTCGATTGTCCTCCATCGATTATGCCTTCACGTAGGCGTTAGACGCGTACTCTCGCCTAGGTAGTCGCATCGATCCCCTGAGGTTTCGTCCTCTTATCCTCCGATTAAACGCTTCAAGAAATCTCAGCCAGGCCAACCTATCTAATTCCTTCTTAGACTGATTCTCTGCAAAATATCCGCATTAAGTGGTGTGAAAGAGAGGATTTGGGTGGGCGTTTTCGTCATCAGTACATGGCCAACATCAGAGGCCTTGTGTTGAACTTCTACTATACCAAATTACCCACTTTTTCATAGGATACCACTATGCCCCACTTTTTATTGGAAAAGGTGCATTTGCCTTGTTAGTGTTTCCCTCCAATCCTACCTCACGGGCCTTTCTCCTCCTTGTTATGAGTAGAAAACAAAGTTTCCACTTCGCGTCCTTTCCCCGGGGGAACCGACTGCCAGGCCTGGCTAATTGAACTGCCCGCCCATAAATGGAATGCGTTCTAAGTCAGAATTGGCTGTTCTTTAGGCTTGTGATTAGCATTAAAGCCAACCCCGGTTGGATACTGGTTTGTTTAATAGATTCAGTTACTGAAAGCGTCTTTTAGAGGTTACCCATTGAATTAGAATGTCTATAATTATAATTAGAATGAAAAATATCTATAATTAGAATGAAAAATACGCACGGGTTCATCCCAAAACTCCCACGCACTTTACGCCCAATTCTGAAGTTTTATCCTAGTCCAAAGGTAGCTAAAACTAATTACATGTAAAACGTGATATAAATTGTCTCAGCCACAGAATCCTGCGGAATGGAGTCAATTAGCGAGATGACTACCATCTGTATACAAAATTACCCTCCACTGTTTTTGGGTTGTTTTCGCTCTTTTGTATACTGCGAAATGAACAAAATAGCTCCAAACAAGCATTAATTTAGTCCCATTGATTGTTTTTGTGGTTGGTGCCGAAAATGGCGCCCGGGATTAACTTATAGCAATGGATTAGGGGATTACTTGGCAACGGCAACGATGCATTCAGAAGAAGTCTGCCTTCTCTGAAAGTGACTGCATATGGACAAAAGATGCCATTTTCTCAAATGACGCTCTCTGGTTCTCTATTTCCGTTTTGCGAGTGTTTTCGACGCATGGCTTCCAATTTAAATAGGTTTTCTCAAGGCATGGGGAAGGGACTCTCTCCTTTCTTTCTTTGCTTCCAGCTTCAAGAAAGTGGAAGGCAAGATTCCCCTTGATTTATAGTTTTTACCTAATTTTTGTAGTAAGATAAAGTTGATCGGGCCTTTTGGCCTTTTCACGTCGTCAATTTTCACACGAATGAAAAAGCCAATCCCGTTAATTTCTTTTATTCCTTTCGTACTATCCGCGAAGCTAGGTCGAAACCAAATTAGCCCGCTTCATCTGTGTTCCTTCAAGTGCACGCCTATTTCCTAATGAGCGCCGTCTTCCAATGCATACTGTAGTTTCCTCCGAGGACCTCACCTCTCCTTTGTTTGTTCCTCTCCCACGCCTCCCGTCCAAAACGTCAAAACGCCTTTTTCCATCCATCCGTATTTCACGCGAAACGAGGCGATTTCAGCTGTTCCCTACAATTTCTCCTGCGCGGCCATTACGCCTAGGCGATTTCCGCGAGAAGAGCATCGCGGATTTAACAAAACAACATCGATTTCGGGCCACAAGAAACCCGCCCGCCTCCACATATTCGACGCCTCCTTTGGACACCCTGCGCCCCACTGAAATCCGATTTCTGCTCCCGATGATTCCCAGCGCACGGGGAATAGACTAGCAGCAGTGGGGCGAATGGATCACCCGCACTCCCTCCCTACGTGATTTCTATAAAGTTCAATTAAATCAGTTTTAATCACGAAACTTCCCTTAAATTCCGATTGTCCCACATCTATAGAAGTTTTCCCACAGGCATATGTATTTTTTCTTCAATGGTTTATGCTGTGAAATTCATTCTACTCGAGTGTCATAGTCTTCCCCTTAAAGTCTCGTTTCAATTGAACTGAGGGAAACAACCGAATTATTATAAGTGAACCCGTTTTATTACAAAACTAGAGAGCATGAAGAAATAACCAAATTTTTTTTTTCAGGGAAGCCTTTTTGTTCAAGTCCTTGTTCACTAGGCAGCTGCAAATTGAGTAAAAACCAGCATCTTTTTAGATGTGCCTGGGTTGGACAATTTGAATTTACGAACAATACATTTCTCATTGGCATTTTGATGATTTTTCTCCCAAATCTCCAGTTCCCTTTGTTTGGCCAGTAGTATGTGCTAGAAGAATCATAACTTACTTTACATACATACATACAAACGGTTTCTCTAGGGATACACCCTGAACCGCCAGAATGAATCACTGAATCACAATTGTCGCTTCGGTCGCTCGAAGAAGCTTGTTCAATCCACAGTTTCCTTTGAATCGGCTATGATTGCCCTCCGTCCAAATTGCTGGTACAGCTCTCCTTGCCGTGAGCAGCTTTTTCGTAGGCTTCTGGGAGAATCGGGCGACTGTAGACGACTTCTGTAGCTCATTTGACTTACTTATAAGAGATATACATGCACATCATGTGTGGTATTCTGAAAAGTGTATCTACCTATGTATTTTTAAAATACCACCACCAGGTTTTCATTTGTTTTATGTTTGACACAAATCACTCTCTTTCACGTGTCAATCATTTGTCAATCCAGTGTATTTCCCGCCACCTCTAAATTGGCTTATTTCAAATGTTGTTTTCATTAATCTCTTTCGATGAATAAGAGCTGCAAGCGCCAAATATTCAGTGCCTCGCATCTGAAATCAAACATTCCAATCATTTAGGAATGCGTAAATTCCTTGGCTGACATCACTTTTCCTTCCATTTATTCTTCTGTGAAAGGAACACCCGTTGGAGAATTACGCGGCTTACTGGCTCCAATCAGCCTTCTGGCCTTTGATCCTCTGTTTCCTGGGGAGTAGGGCCGTACAAAGCTAATGTAGTGAGCTGGGAGAGACATCAGTAGAGGAGGGAGAGATAATCCCTTTACTTGCGAAAGGGAGTACCTCATAGATACCGTCTCCTCCCTTCCTTATCTCTTCCCAAACTGTTTGTGCTAACCCTGGCAGTTGTACTCGATGCCACTGGCGTTCGATCGCCCGCTCTCCTGGGAACCGCCGCCCGTCGACCACATCTGGGTAGGTGCTGCCTCTCTTGAATCAACACCATTATCTGGAACTTGAAAACAGCGTAAGCACTCGCTCCTAATCAATTCTAGGGTTACCTCGACTTTTACATGCCTCTTTGGACTAATCTCACTCCTTTGTTCACCACTCCCACGCCTGTGTTCGCCTGCAGTGGCCAGTGTTTTCTTGCCAGCCCAGTTTCCTCGACTGAGACGTAGCCTGCAATTCTTTTAATTAATGAAATGTACAAAACAAATAACAAATGCCTTCGTTTTTGAGAAATGTATCTGGAAAAACACCTGTTCGTTTTAAAAACTCTCTAGATACAGGGTACCCGTAGACGCCTTAAGTTTAAAATTACTAATTGTTCTGGTCCGTGTAAAGTGCGTTTTAAATTTGTAGTTTTATCCATACTTCTCAACATCCGGGCCGAGACAAAAATTAAGTTGCACCGGTCGGGATCGAATCCTGGTTACGTGTTTGACAGTTTTGATTGGATGATCCCATACTATATATATTGACCAAACCAAACGCGTAAGAAGTATGGTTCCACCTTCTATTTAAACTGTTAATATTTTTAAGCGTAATCTCTAAAAACTAAAGACTAGGGCTCTAGTTGCACTAAAACCAGAGCGGGTCCGCTGACAGGACTGCAAAAACCCGCTGTGCTGCGCAGAGTATATTGCGGGGAGGTTCTATTTCCGGACTGCAGCAAGCCAACGTTACAAACATGCAATTCTATTAATCTGATGACGTACTTATCGTTAGGTGAAAAATTCCTAATTAAAATGTTTTCATTTCCCCTTTTGCCAACCGCCTAAGCCCGGTTCCCCTGTTCATTCTTCCATTCTAATCCAGTTTGCACTTTTCCCTAATTGTAGATCAACCCTTTTTCTGGCCCTCCATTATGCCCATAATATTTATTCATGGCTGTTTCAAACGACCGCCGGCGTTGGAATCGCCCCCACTCCCACGTACGTGGCCGCGTTTCCACGCGGGGTCATCCCCGTATTACCCTTCCTAACCAATTCCCTTGTTTTCTTCATTTCAAATAGTTTAAGCTGCCATTCGCAGATCTTCGAGTTCTCACGTGCACATTTGGGCAAACACAATGGAAGGGACAGTAATTTGAGCCCCAGAGAGATTTTTTGGTTCCCTCATTCAATTGAATTCATTGTTGTCTACGGGAACCAGGTTTTAATCAATTGTGAGAGTTTTCTTAAAACTGATTGTTGTCAATCTTCGGTGAAATAATAAGGCTTTTTAGAGGATCTTCTGAATCCTTTGCGCCGAGTTTTAAATTTGTCTTCTTGTTCTTAGTACTTTTCTGTTCGTCCACATTTTCCCCTTTAGTTAGTTATTTCTCGCTTTCCATTTGCTTGGTGTAGATCTTTGGATATCCAAATGTATGCCGTGTTTACGCTCTCTTTTAGGCGCCGATGGTGAAGATCCACGACGCCTCTGCCGAGGCGGAGGACGCTGCGTCGGTTGCGGCGGCCGACGAAGAACTCAACAAAGAGTTTGCTCCGCCAGAGATGCCCATGCAGACCACAGCCGTCCCAACGCTACCGTAAGTCACCGGGAACAACCCCACTATATGAGGCACAGGCCGACGACGCAAGAATCTCTGAAGGACGTGGTGGTGAACAAAGTGATCGACGTGAAGGAGGTCGTCAAGGCGAAAGTCATGAAGGAGACCGGAAGTGAGTGATTGCCCTTCTGTCCACCGCTTCCGCAGTCCGAATTGACGGCCAGGAAACCCGAGTCCGACGGGCGCGGTGCCAGATCGATGCGCCAAGGTGCGCCGATTGCCTTTTTTGAATGGGCCCGGAGGGAGGCTCCACGGGAAGCAAAGGGCCCGACTTAGCAGAGATAGACTTACTCTAGCATGGAGATTAGAACTTGCATCGGCACGTATAAAACAGTTTGACAGTTAAACCCAAGGCGAAAGTATTCTGGGGATCTACTTGGCCCAATTATGGCTCAAGCAACAGTTATACATGAAAGATTGAGAACCCAAATATGTCCGAACGTTCCCATGACGTATTTCCAGTGCCCGAGTGGGCGTTCGTGTTCATGGGAATCCTCGCCCTTCTGATTGTCCTCGGATGCGGGTTCCTGCTAATAAGAAAATTATTCGGAAAGAAACGGCACGGAGACAAAAACAAGAAAGGATTCAAGGTAAACAAACGGTTTATAAGATGAAACTCGTTTTTCAGGGATTCTTCGGCAAAGGAGCAGACATCGTCGCTGGAAAAGACATCGAGACCGGGGTAAAACATCCAAGCAAACGAGAGAAAACAAATTTTCAGATTCAACAAGACCTGGATGCCTTGGAAGCGAATATGGAGGAGAACGAGAAGGCTCAGGCAGAAGTTAAAGAAGACGTGAAATTGGGAAGGATTCAATACAAATTGGACTATGACTTCCAGCAGGGACAGGTAGAGAAGACATGTAAAGCAACAGAAATGAGCTTCAGCTGACAGTTACCGTAATCCAAGCAGAAGATCTACCTGGAATGGACATGTCTGGAACATCAGATCCTTACGTCAAACTGTACCTGTTGCCAGAGAAGAAAAAGAAGGTGGAAACGAAGGTTCACAGGAAGACGCTCAACCCTGTTTTCAACGAAACTTTCATATTCAAGGTGGGCAGAAAGGGAAAGATAAAGAAATTGCTAGATTTCTTTTGGAAGGACCAAAAGTAGAATACAATGCTGTGTTTCAGGTGGCATTCAACGAGATCACAGCCAAAACTCTCGTCTTCGCCATCTATGACTTTGACCGTTTCAGCAAACACGACCAGATCGGCCAGGTAACTTTATCTGATCCCTATGAAAACCAAATTTCAGGTGTTGATTCCCCTTGGAAAAATCGACTTGGGCCAGGTGATCGAAGAGTGGAAGGACATTGCTCCCCCTCCAGATGACAAGGAGGCTGTGAGAGACCCTTCTGGAGTAACCCCAGAAATCTTTCAGGAAAAGAGCTTGGGAGACATCTGTTTCTCCCTAAGATATGTGCCAACGGCCGGAAAGTTGACGGTAGTTGTGTTGGAGGCAAAGAATCTCAAGAAGATGGACGTGGGCGGTCTCTCAGGTACTTCCTTGGTTGCAGTGGTAGCTCTTTCTAGATCCTTATGTTAAATTGGAGCTTATGGAGGACGGAAAGAGGGTAAAGAAAAAGAAAACTTGCATAAAAAGAAAAACACTCTCGCCTTACTACAACGAGTCATTTGCCTTTAGTGGACTCTACCTTGGGAGGATTCAGGTTTAGAAATGGCTTTGGCTGAAAGTCGCGGTTGATCAACTAACAAACAGAAGCCTAATCCAATTAATATGTTAAAGACATAATGTACACCCCGCTTTTCAGATGAACCATTTAATAAGTGACCGTTGAGTGTTACATCCCTTACCCGCTACAATGCGCGTGTCGTTAAAGGGTCAATCCGGCACCTTTTTCACCTTTCCACTTTTTTGGCTCAAAAGGCTCATCTTGGTGTTGAAAACAATAACCGTTACTTTATTTTAAATCAAAATGGCTAGTTTTCGAGAAAAGTGCTTCCAAACAGGCCGTTTTTGGCCAAAAGTGTCGACAAACGCCGACAAGCAATGGAAAATGAAGACCAAAAATTAGAATAACGTGAGAAATGAAAAGGTGCCGGACTACTCCTTTAAGCTTCTAATGCCTCACCTTGACTTGTTCAGTCACCCTTTAACCCTAACAAAGCATGAAACTCCCGGCTTCTTCAGATCCATACGTGAAAATCGTTCTGATGCAAGGAGGGAAACGGCTGAAGAAAAAGAAGACTTCGATTAAGAAGTGCACTCTGAACCCCTACTACAACGAGTCCTTCTCATTTGAAGTGCCTTTTGAGCAGATCCAGGTACACTAACACTTGAGGCTTCCAACACAACCCCAGCCAATTGGAAAGGACACTGCTTATGTTCCCATTTAGAAAGTCTCTCTGATGATCACCGTCATGGATTACGACAAACTGGGATCTAACGATGCCATTGGAAGGTGCCTTCTCGGATGCAATGCTACTGGTGCTGAGCTGAGGTAAAAGAAAAAGAAGGAAAGGGGTGCATATGTTACCATTCAAAGTACAGACGCTGTCAAATTCCCATTGGAACAATAGATGCCCGGCTGATAAATGACGCCGTCGTCTGTGCTTGCGAAAGCCTAATCTGACCAAAACGCCTTTGAGTTGATAAAGCGGGTGTAGTGACATTCCAGAAGAGTGACAAATGACACGAATCTAAGATCACAATGACCTGGCAGCTGACGTTGGGGCCAAGGCCACATGTCTCCTAGATGGCAGATAGGCCGAACTTTGAGGCAAAAGACTCACCTGTCAGTAGCAAGAGAAAATTACGATGCTAAAAGATTGATAAACTAAGTGCAACACTGGAGAAAAGGAGGAGGAAAATAACAAAGAGGAAATAGAAGGAGGCATGTGTTTCAGGCACTGGATGGACATGTTGGCCTCGCCCCGTCGTCCGATCGCCCAGTGGCATACCCTGGGACCAGTGGAAGATGACGGAGATAAGAAGGACGAGAAGGAAAAGAAGTAGACGTGTGCCAAGCGGCTTCCCGGTGACCCACTCCCTGTACATCCTCTTTCCCTCCGCCGCCCACCTCTTCCTGGTCTCACTTGCTTCACTCTCCCCAAGAAAACAAGAAAATATGTACACACCCCGCGTATTTATTTTATTCCCGTCAACATTGTCGTTTAGAGTTTTGAAGATTTTATACAGTCATTTGTGTTAGTGGCCTCTTCCTCTTGAAATACGAAAGACCCTGGAGAATCCACTAATTCAGTTGAATTTTTGACATATGTGGTCCCGGCACGATATGGGCAAGGATGTATGAATGAGGAATCGCCGATTATCCATTCGACGCTCTCTGTTGCAAATTTAAACCGCATTAGTCTTCTTATCTCTGGCGAAACACGAACACACTGCTTTTCGTCTTATCACTCGGGAAATCCGGAGACGAGATAATACACTTGAGTTATGGAACTCCAGATCAACACAGACCAACTGCAGAGTATTCGATTAGGTTAGGAAACATTTGTGGCCATTTCATTCCCTCGCATCCTAGATGTATATTTTGTGGTTAGTTAAGTTTTGATTGTGGGTTGCGTCGAAAACAACTTCAATTGGAGACAAATTTAGTAGAATCAGTTAATCAAGGTGCTTTGATGGCCATTATTCATTGGATTTGGAATGGGACTCATGAAAGATGAATACTTCTAAAAAAGGCATGCGAAACCGACAAAGAGGGAGGGACAGTTGCGTGATTTTTACAGTCAAACGAAGGAATGAAAATAATTGAGGTGGAAAGTAAAAACTTCGATAAAGTTTAAAACTTTTGTTTAACAGCTTTGAAGCAATGCCTTTTCCGTGAAATTTCATGAAAACTGCCGTTTTATAGTGTGAATACTTGAAAATGCGGTCTCTTATTCGAGGATTGTACGGGATGATCCACAATCAGAAGTTGGAATCGGCTACTTACTGTCTTATCGTTAGATATCTTCTGTCAATCCCTGTAAATGCGAAGCTATGTTTCAGAAACCTTGCGTTTATCCCAATTTGAGCCCTACCGCATTTCCTTTGAATGGACTATCAAAAGCGGATAATTACACTTAAATGGGATGCTTTCAGTGACGAAATCATTTGAATATCACGACGAATAGGTTTCACCAACTATGAAACATAGATCCACATCAGAAGAAAAAGTGCAACTGGGCCTTGTTTTGAGTGATGCTTTTGAAGAATTGTTGCCTCAGAAGTCAAAACAACTTTTTCTGTGCATTTATCTCCGATTCACATTAACGCCCGCTGTCTTGCAATAACATCACATGGATAGATGACCACGGGCCACAACAGCTGCCGCCCTCCGATTTCAAAGTCGCAATACCACAGTTGACACCTCAGTCCCCGTTCTTTTCCCACAGCTGAGAATTACCACTGATTGTAGAAAATCTGCAGCCGAAATAACACACAACACGGGTATGTATAAATACTGTTATTATTTGTAAATGCTTCTTTGTAGGATAAAACAATTAAGGGTAAAACCTCGTGCACAAACCAAAGCAACAACGAGAAGGGCGAAGTGGAGTGGCGCCCATAAAATACCGGCTTACAATAATAGCGAACATACAAAGACATATAGTCAGGCTAGCTTCGGAAACAATGCACGTGGCGCCGGAAGGCACTAGAACCTGAGAAAGTGAGGAATTCCTAGATATTTACACAGAGTATCGTCAGAGGAAAGACGACCGAGCGAGGGAAAGAAAAAAAAGAGTACCGGAGTTGGAAAACCCGTGAAAGGAGGCCTTGGGGCGACTACTGGGGGAAGGAGCGGTGGCCCTCCTGCTGCAGCCGACGCATCATGTCCGAATTGGCTGAGGCAGCCATCACCGCCGCCGGGTGCATGTTGGCCATGGCGGCCATGTTGGCCATCTGATGCTGCTGGAGCATCTGTTGGAGCATGTGCTGGTTCCCGTTGAGCATCAGCTGCTGCATCTCAGGAGGCATCATGGCCTGTGGTTGGGGAGCATTCGCCGCGGCAGCCATTTGTTGGAGCTGAAAATACTTCATTAGCCAAGTTCCGGAGGCACAGTTTACCTGCTGCATTTGCTGCGAGAAATGTGCCTGTGCCATCATCTCCATCACCCGTTGTTGGTCCGTGGGCATTCCAGGAGGCACGACGGGAGGCATGAGTCCGGCCATGACCCTCTGATCCATGTACTGGGGCACCATCCTGGAGGCGGCCTGGCTGTGGAGGAGGTTCAGTTGCTGTTGTCTCTGCTGCAGCTCCATCTGCTTGACCATTTGTTGTTGTTGCTCCATCAGCTGCATCTGGTGGGCGGCGGCAGCCTGGGCCTGGGCCTGTTGCTGTTGCTGTTGTTGTTGCATCGCAATGAGAGCCATAGTCATCTGATCTATGTTCATCTGAGAAGGCAGGCGGTTTTCCACGATTCCGTTGATTTCCGGCTGAAAAGTAAGATTGTTTTATGCAAATTACGCTTTCTTTCTACAGTTTGTGTAAAACTGTTTGTGTCATATATATTTCAGTTGAATTTACCTTCTTGACAGCCATCTGTGGACTGGGTGGGACTGGCTGCGGGGGAGGGTTCCTGGCCTTCTCGTCGCGTTTCTTAATCGCCTCATCCCAGGCGCCGCCGGGCTTTAACCGGTACTGGAAATCCGTCCGTGAGCAGCGGTGGCCGACCTTGCGAACAGTCGCTTGAACGAAAAGGGCGTTCTTCGACTGGCAAGCAACCTAAAACACGGGTAAGGGGGTTCATTCGGGGAAGGCTACCTCAGTTCCAGTCTCCCAGGTGGGGTCCTCGTTCGGGTCGTAGTACTCTCCATCCGAGTCGTCATCACACTTTGAGAAAATGACGTCTTCGCCACTGCGAGAAGTCGAAGGCTCCACGGCCAAAACCACGAGCTGAAAAGAAAAGAAAATATATTGTTCCCCTAGTTTAAATTACCTCCTTGATGTCGGGTTTCTCCTCCTTGACGTCATCGTGGAATCCATTCTGCACTGGCTCCTCCTTGACGGGAGAGTCGGACATGGTCGATTCAGAAGTGCTGGATTCGGCCTTGATCTCTGGGACGGGCTTCTCATCGACCTCCTCGATCGGAGGGGTGACCTCCTTCTCCTCCAACTTCTTCCTCTTCGCAGTCCCGTTGACGTGGCTCTTCTTCCTCTTTCCATTCTTGTGCTTCGTCGTCTTCTCCATGTCAAACTCGTGGACTGAGACTGCCTGGCTGGGGCTTCTCCTCTCGTCTCCCATCGAGGGGGTCCTCCTCCGGCCGTTCTTTCCGGCCCTCGTCCTCACTCCCTCCTCCTCGTGGTCCGTTCCTCCGGAAGAACTCCTCTTGAAGAGAGTCGGAGGTACAGTCGACGGTCTATCCACCGGCCTCAGCTGGCCATACTTCTTGAAGAACACCCGACAGTCCGTGCAGAGAAGGAGGCCGTCGCGTCCCGCGTGATGCCAATCTCTGCTGTCTGAAAGAGAACGTTCCTTTATTGCTCTGTTGCGCCCCTTTCCCTCCCCTTATGCCTATTTTGTGATTGTTTCCGCAGTGACCAAACACAACGCGTGTGCGGACAAGGTCGCCGCCGACTAAGAAGGCGCCGCCTGACACCTGCGCGCGGATCATCGCCCAGTCGAAGCAAATAATAGCCCCCCTCACCTGAAGAGTAGCAGTGGTGGCAGGCGTAGTGGGCGATCCTTCCCTCCTCCACATCACTCTCACTCGCAGAAGCATAGTCATTGTACTCCGTAGAGGCAGGCCTCGAGGCCTTTGAGCCATTCTTCGCCTTCTTCACAGCAGCCACCGGGTTCCTCGGCCTAGCCAGGGGCTTTGGCTTGGTGGCGTCGCCAGTCTTCTTCCACAGGTAGTAGTAGGCGACCAGTTGTTCCTGAAACATTTACTTCAGTCTGTCCCGGAAGGGCTAATCCGGGGAAAGCCATCTGGTCACTCGCATCATCGCCCGCGCACACAAGCCGATTAGGGAGTGACACGGCCGCGCCAAACACAATGCCACTCACCCTACTGTGCAGCGGAAGCAGCTCTCGGCTGATGCGGAGGAAGTTCTTTCCGTAGGTGCGGATGCCCTTGGTGAACTTCTTCGTGTCTTCGGGAGTCATGAAGTTAGGGTCGGCTGAGAGGAGCTTGTCATTGGCGTTCATCTCTTTCAGAGCCTCGTCGTACTTGTAGCCACAACGGTGGAGGGTTCCGATGGCGTCATCCAACAACAGATCGCTCACCTGAAGACATTGGGTTGTGAAGAGAGAGAGAGAGAAAGAGAGAGAGAGACTCACCCTAGCGTTCTTCTCGACACTCTGCGACTTCTGATCGTTGAGCATGGAGAAGATCCTGAAGCTCCTAGCCAACTTGATGTAGGTCATCTCCGTCTGCTCGCAGATTTGTCCCGGCCTGTAGACGAGTTCATCTCTGTCCGGTTCGTCTCCGACGCTCGAAGTAGCCTCTGGCGGCAGTTTCGCCTGCAAACACACTCCATTTCCCTCGTTTTTGTCTCTTTTGACGAACGCCGCAACTCCCAGCGGGGCCGCTGTCAGCCGCGTCGTGGCTAATGACCCGTGGTCGGCTGGGAATCTTATCTCTCGCCAATTGCACCTATTCTTGCGCAACTGACCGTGCCTCTTTCACAAAGTGTTTACTCAGCTGCACCTCCCTTTGAAAGTGTTTTGAGAAAGGAGAAAACACCTGGGACTGATAGACAGCCTGGTGGCCGTCGTGATTAATGCAATAGCGGCCGAGAGAGCCCCGTAAATCCATCACGACGCGTAGTACATCTGAGACAGCGGCCGGTCGCAACCCAAAGGGGCAATTAGGGGATTAGTTCTGGCAAGGCGATTACGGCGGGAACAGGCGTTTTTCAGGCGTATCAGGGCTTGTTTGCTTAAGATTTCTCTTATCAGAAGACTCTGACAACGGCAGCCGGCAATAAAGAATGGAAGGAAGGGAAAACACTCGTAAAGACAGGGCTAATGATAAGTTTAGTTTTGAAATTGGAAAGATGAATGAATCTATGTTCTGGGTTGTTTCCGAGGCATTTCCGCCTTCCATTCTTCTCCTTCGCCTCGGCCGAAACAAGCAAAGCGAGTAATTTGCATGCCGATTGGCACAATTTGATTGGCAACACGCCAATGAGTGTGCGCGGCAAAGGCGAAACCCGATACGCGGGGATGGGTGGAGGCCGGACTCTCCTGTTTACACAGAGTTGATGCTCTCCGGCGCAAACAGCGCTCCACGGTCATTGACACGTCGCAAAAGGAACCTCCCTCCAAGACAATAAAACATTAATAGGAGTGATTGGGGCGGCAGTTGGCGCAAAGACGGAAATCCCCGCTTCCTGTGGCAGGGGCAACAATTATCACAGACTGCAGGGCAAACAAACGCCGACAACAGAGAAATGAAAACGTTTCCGAGGTTTTCGACAAAACAAGGCAATTTCGCAAAGGGAATCCAAGAATCACGGGGTTTTCACAAACTGAATGAACACATTGTTTTCGACGAAAATTTGTATCCTACAAAAGAAACTACGCTACGAAAAATAATTGCCTCAAGAAAATAGAATAACCATTCGCTTTAAATTCATAAGATTTATGCGTTTCGTTATCTTGAGAGGGACACGCTACTCATTTAAGGCGGAACAGCCGCTTTCGCTCCAGAAATTAAGAATTTAAGCCGCTTGGAAACAAGAGTTCAAACTGGAGACATAAAGTGAAATTCAGGAGATAATTCATAATAAAATTACCTGGAAGGCTCCGCCGACGCGGATTTCTCCCTGAACGGCAGCCAGTCTTAGAGAGTCCTGGTTGTAGGCCAAACAGGAAAAGAAGGAGTCGCACTTGCTCAGATCGCAGCCGTCGAGGCTCCGAAAGTCCTTTACGAAGGTGACGTCGCACTTTCCTCTGAAAAAGAGCGGTTGGAAGGGAGAGGGGGATTAGTCAGGCAGAGGTCATAGGTTGAGTGGCTGAGAGCGGCTGGCAACGCGGCGATCAATAGGCGACCAACAACTCGCTGACCACGCCCCCATTGAGGCTTATCGAAGCGTAATTGGCATGTTGCCAATTGGGTAAACACTGCTATCAATGACCACCGGCTGGACGCTGTCTCCCCCAATAGGCTAATGGCAATGAAATGCTTCTATCTACAGAATTCCTAATTACAAAATAGGGACAAAGTGACACCTGGTAATTCAGGTGGGATCAATGGTAGCCGATTGTCGCCGGGTAAAAACAAGGCGTTGGGTGGCGCTGGCCTCCGTTTCGCAACCAGAAACCGGTCCTCGCCCGGAAAATGGATACCCGGCGGTGACTGCTGCGAGAACGGCCGGCACCCGAAAATACGCTGTTATTGTAAGATGTTCCGCCTTCTGCCAAGGGAAAACCCCTTTGTCACCGTCTAAAACGCAAAACTCAGGTCTTTTTTGCAGAGGAAGACGGAGGGTTTTTGAGACATAACGGACACGGGCGGCGCCGGCAAAAACAAAGGGCGCGGGTGACGCCGCCGCTGGCCAGCTGCCAGCCAGCGCCACGTGAAGCGATTGCGGGAACAGGAGACACCTGCTGGTATTAGATGCTAATGAGGGAGAGAGAGACACCACTGCTCGTAAATAGCCAATGAGCATAGCCGATGAGAGACAGCTTTCGAATGAAATTCGTTAGCCGGAAGTCCTTAAAAAACATAAAATGGTATCGATCGGATAGCCCATGTGTCACGGTGTGTCATATTACGCCCGCAAGTGGGTCACACCACGAAGATGGTAAGAACGGGGAAGTTTGTAGTAAAATTGCGCGGCTATACTTCGTAATGGGAAAAAGGGAAAAGTGAAAAGTTGAAAATGCGGCGGGCGTTGGCTTTGATTGCAGCGCTGTTCGCGGGCTGTTTTGTGTGTGTTTATAACGTTTTTATTGGCACTTGGTCGTGCGCTTCCCCCATTTCCTTCGCTTCGCACAGCAGCCTCAAACTCCCCCTAAATAGCTAAGCAGGACGGAAATTCCTGGCAATTGCATTACTAGCCGAGCGCGTCTAAGAAACACGATTATGCACTTGCCCGCGGCGAGGGGGCATCTCTATCTCTCTGAATCTCTTTCTCTCTCGGCCACCTGTCATCGGTCAAGGACCGCCAACTCAAGCGAGCCGTGACAAATGCTTCCGTAAATAACAGGCGGGTAATTGGAGGCGGCACTCGGCGCGGCGCCATTAATAGCCGAGGCAAAAAGCTAATCTTCCGAAGGACACACGCACCTGAGGCTGGAGATGGGGTAGGTCATCGAGGACTCTGAGGTGAAGAGCTCCCTCGCGTGGGTGTCTACGATGGGCACGTCCTGCTCGACGAGTTCATTGCGCTCCTGCAGAATCACGGAGATGGACATGTCGGGCACCTCCTCTGGACGGAAGAAACGGGTCACCTTCACAGACAGACACTCCCGTTTGTTCTGAAACAGTCGATTTATTAGGTTTATTTCTTTTTCTGCCCCTTCACTTCAAAACGCCGTCATTCCAGGCTCAGTTATCAACCCCTGCGAAACAGAAGATAAGAGAGGCTCTTTCCGTTTCCTACTCCCGGGACACAAGGGATTACTCTGATTAGGCGGCAATCGCGCCTCCTCAGCGGCTAATCCCAATGGGCCTGCTGGCCATGTAGGCCCAATTAGCGCAAGGACAAACACTGACCGCCACCCGGCTCTCCCGGGAAACGGTAACCCTAATTCACTTATCCTGACAGCTGGGGGATCAATTCCAGACAATATGGAGTGACAGCCATCAAAGTATTAAAAAGAACCATATTATGCGAATCCTAAGTTATGGGGCAGCCCGTTTGTTCAAAACATTACTTCATTTCTACTTTTGAAAGGCCCAAAGGCGTCAATTTCCCAGTGTTGAAGTGCTGCTTGTTCTTTTGCCGGAATCTCCTCAAAAGGCTAGGCTAGGTGGCCCCCGCTGGCCGCGACTTCCCATACACACTTCCAATGTCAACAGCCGTTGTTTGCCCACTTTCGTCCAGATAGACATACTTACACGGGAAAAGTTAGCCTAATTCCCTCCTTCGCCTAGTTATCACGTGGGGAGAGTAGCGGAAGGCTCGTAAAACGGCCGTCCGCTACAATTATACCCTGTGCACCTGTCGTCTGCGATTCCCCCGCGGCGGTTGCCTAATTCCGCCGGTGGATGATATAATGTTTATGCGAAATGTGATGCGTGGAAGTGGAACGAAGAGCATTGTTGCCTATCGGGTTACCAAGGAAGAAACGGCGGTCCCTCCGTCTTTCCAACCCCCGGGGTGACTGTGTGAGAATGAAGAGGATGAGTCAGCGGCGCTGTCGCTCTTTCGGCCAGCACCCGAATCCATCGGGGTACGAGTGACATCACCCCATTATCATCAGGGAAGCAATGGCACGTGTCCTGCCACGAAAGGGGGCCTTCACGGAGGGCCCGGGATGGGGCTAATCCCCGCGCCCTTGTTTGCCTTCGCATTGTTTTATGCACCCGCGCCCGTCGGAGCCGTAAACCACGAGAATTTGATATGCCAGGCACACCACCTAACCCACAGGTCAGACGAATTAAAGGCTGCGGGGTTGAAAGTAGCGGAACAAAGGAAATTCCGTTAATACAGTGTAGCAGCATCAAACTGTGGGTTTTCTAAAGAGGGAAATGTAAAATAAAAGCGACCCCATAGTTGCAATTATTACTTGAACAATCGATTTAAAAGCGCAGTTTGGTGCTTAAACTATTGCTGGACAGTCATGACTGTAAACGGCCCATAAATAAATTATCGATCCTTGTAAATTGAATGCTAGGACCAAATCTGCCACTTCCAGCTTGTATCTCCCCTTTTGCGGGGTCGTCCGCGCGACGTCGCTCATTTCACTCGGACGCTTTGAACCGGTCCCGTTCGTTCCTACGTGTGCCGGCCGTCTGCTTCCCGAACCTACCATTTTGAACTGTGAGATGGATCCGATGATGAATGGATCACTGGAACTGCCATCTATGTACACGTGGTCTCCTGGCCGGTACTTGACTCCGTCGTGGGCTTCGAAGCACCGTAACTCCCCGTCGGACCGGTTGCGGTAAGCCTGTAACGCAAGTGGCATTCGAGGGCGCCGCAAAAAAGTGGCTCACTTTGCCGCGACGACTGCGGTCCGTCCTGCCGGGCACGTTGTAGTAGATGAGTTCTACCATGTGAGAGCCGCCGTCCAGCGACTCGCCGTCGGGGCTCCGACTGCTTTCGCCGTCTTCGCTCATTCTGCAAACATTTCATTCAAAAACAAGATAAGACATAGGGAGAGGTCTCAAGAGGAAGTACGCAAAAGGAGGGGGAAAATCAAAGGGGAGTGGAGGTAATTTCGAGAAAATGAAGCACATTTTGGTAATTCTTGCGAAAGGAGGCAACCCTATCAGCGGTGATAACGCTACGGGAATGCCCGTCGATTTATGTCCAGGGCTTATTACATAACAAACATCGCATTTAAAAAAAGAGATATATTGTGAGATTTATAAAAATGTTTAAAACAGAAAGTAGAGTTTTCAAACAAAATTACAGACAAAGACACGAAACACCGGAAGCAAAACATTGAAAAATTTAAAATTCCCGCTAATTGCACTGCGCTTTCGTGGTGGGACCAAGCAAAGAAGAAGCCGTGTAAAATTAGACTAGCTTTTAAAGGAGGTTATGTTGTAATTATCAAATACTAGAATTAAAAAATAAAATTAGTAAAACCCAGGTGCCCAGTGGCTCTCGAGGGTCCTCTTACAGTCCCATTCAGTCGGAGGAGGAGCAGCGATTAGCAGGTTATACCGCCTGCGATCGATAGTCTAATGAGGTCAGCTCGAGCAGAATCGCGGAAAAAGGGGGAGGCGTGTGAAAAACTGACAATCCATCAATTGAGAACTACGTAGTTTCAAAAAGAGTCACACGTCTGCCGCCTATCAGCTGCTTATCAAAGAAAACACGACGGAACAACAGGTCGAGTGGTCGAAAGTGCCGCAATGCGCTTTGATCGCGACGACAGGAGAGAGAGGAGGCGGCGAGAAAAGTCCACAAACGAGAGGATGTGCAAAAAGACGGGCGTACGCTCAGAATGAAGCACTTGAAACTACTCGAATAGTTAGGTGACACAGGTGATACATCAGCCCCGAGGGCATCGGGAGGAAAGAACCGGTTTCCGGAGAACAGAGAAACAAAAACAGATTCCGGCTTAAAATAGGACAGTTGGAATACTCGTTAACAAGAGTATACATGTATTCCAATGCTTTGTTTATATCATATGGCCTTCTATCGCAATGGAAACCACAATCACAGCATTAGGGGTGGATTAGAATAACAGCTAAACTACGATTCTCTCCCTTTGAAATGTATTGAACTGTGATTTCAAAAAGGTCAGGAAGGTTTATTCGTGGATGTTTCGGGATACTTTAGTAACTTAGTCTCCAGAAAGTGTAAAAACAGGCAACAACAAACGAAGTCTATTTGCCTGCCGGCTGGCACTAACAGGTTCAGACCAAGGAAGCGCTAATCGCAAGAGAGAAGGAAGGACAGTCTCGATTTCAAGCGAAGCGAACACTGAAATGCGATAACGGTCGCAAAAAGTGTTCGGAAGAGAATGACCTCTGCCCTTTGAGGCCTTGGAACAACAGGAAATGGGGACTCCCAATGTAGCCGATCTGTTCGCGGAGACAACGCAGAGCGTATAAGAAGGAACAGAAAGCTGTATGAGAGAATGCGCAAAAAGAGTGAGGGGCGACTGACAGCGCGGCTGCGAGAGATTCGGAGACGGCAGAGAAAAATAGCACCCGGCTCGGCTTTCGGCTGTTTCAGAGAGATAGTCCCAGGATTATCCTCTGGCAACAATGGTCATCGAAATAGCACGGAAATAGCATTCAGAAATGGGAGGGCGATAATTCACAGAGGGCAAAATAGGGATATCTCTAGAGGGAAATTTGTATATAAAACATTGCGGAGAAACTATTAAAAGCCAAAATTGTACATAAAACATTGAAAACAACAACTAAACTAGTAAAGCTGAATCCTACATAAAAGCGCAGTCTTATACCCGGCGGTTGTAATTCAAGCATAAGATCAGACGCGGCTGCCTTCTGGATTTCGGTATCAAACAAAAACCAATCGATTTTGTTGTGTGGTCTTAACACGATTATCCAAAATTTTGAAACTATGGTCTTACGCGGAAAATGTAAGGCACAAGTCACACGCCAGTTCCAGTGGTGCACATTCCTGGGAAATGTTTCAAAGAACAGGCACGATAGACGAGCAACTTAGAAGTTCTAAAACTGTTGGGGTTTGTAGGAAATGCGAAAGCTACCGCAAGTACAAAAAGCGATGTTTTAGCAAACATGCTTTTCGGATTTGGCTATCAGCGTTTGGCTGAGTAGCACTTTTGAAGGACAACTAAAAGCACGCTGAGAGACTCAACAGCATAGAGTTCATGTGAAGTCTTGCCCTATTGGTGAGATTTTGGGCTAAACTTTGTAATTTAGGCTTATTTGGTGGAAATCCGGGAATAGTAGAAGAGTGGTGGCGAAGTCGCGAAGAAATAGAAATGTTCGTGAGTAAGCGATGATAAGGTAAGCACGGCAAACAACGGCGGCCGGATTGGCGCGGCGTTGCCAAAAGGTCACTCATAAAGTGGCCCAACTCCACTGGGCGGGGGTAATCCAGCCAACTCGGAGGCGCCATTATGATTCTAGAGTGCGTGTAGCGTGTGAGAGCACATGTGCCCCCGCGAGAGAGCGGAGGACGCCCGGTAAACAATGGCAGCGAATTAGGAGCTACGGAATTAATATGGGAACGACGTTTATGACCCGCCATCTACGTAAAGACCGTTTTGCAGGAGAGAAAGAGAGGGAAAAGATGGAGAGATGCCGCAAGAACGTGGGAATATGAGAGAGTAAGAGAAACAAGAGGAAAATCCTTCTTTGATCTCTGGATTCATACGGAAATGACTCTCTGCTTATTGATAAAATGAAATGAACGGAGCCCCGTCCCTGCCATAAATGAGCAGGGGTTCCTGTTGTTGAAGAAGATGTAACAGGTGTTCTTCCGATTAAGAAACAACCCCATTAGTCAGAGGCCGTCATCCCAATTGCAGAGAAACGGCGGGAAGGGGTGGGGTCAGGCGGTGCAGCTGGCCGGCTGGCTTCAAAGCGCCGGCCGTAGATGTGACTTAAAGGTCAGCTACGGTATGCCCGGCGGGACAAATGACACATCTTTTGCTTCCATCCATACTTGATGTCATTTCTAAAATTTTTGGAAAGTTTACTGTAATTTAATTTTAAAATCTAATTGTGTGAACTTCATAAAGGGTTTTAATAGAAATTTAAACCCTTTATGAAGTTAAGAAGATCACCAAAAAGGAATTTATAGAAACTCTTTCCAGCAAAAGGAACGCCTCCCAAACTGTTCGTTTTATAGGAAAGCTAATGCTGTTTTTATTGCCGATATCTTATCGTTGAGCGTGGACGAAATCATGTTTGCGTGACTGGGCATGAAAAAAGAGATTGCTTTGAAGAAAGGCGGAAAAGGGAGTTTAATCAGTCTGCAATAGTGCGTTTAGAGTGTCGCGGCACTCGACCGTTGTTTTCGCTCTTTCACTGACGTTGTGGTCGGAGCGAAAATAAGCGCAGAGTAATCAGCAGGAATCATATAGACTCTGGCTTCGAAAGGACTACGGCCGAATGTAGCCCTGGAAATAGATTACACTTTGAAATGCTGGCTATAAACACATTTCAGTGTGATGAAAAGGTTTTGTAAACAGAAGTTATTTAAAAAACGTTTAAAAATTTGCTATAAAGCGATAGTTTTGAAAAAAAAAAGCATTGATCAGGGGAGGGAACTGTGCAAAAATCAATGAATACCCCGTGACCTTCTGGTTACAGTAAACTAGATTGTGACAGCCGCTTCTGGCCATATTTCCTGGTTCCTTTCAGTAAACCCATCTTTGTTTTTGTGCAAATGTTTCAATGTTTAGACTTTTCCAACAGTCTGGTACTAAGCGAAAATAAAGCGTAGTGGAATCATGTTTGCAAAGTACGCAATGTATAATTGACTAGGGTTATGTTTATAGCCAGTGTTATAAATACCCCAATGGGTCTAAAATAGCTTGCAGGTGCAATTAGGAGAGAGAGTAGTGTCCCTGAGAGGGTGGTGTCAATGATAGGAATCGGGCATAGATGCAAACGCGCGAATGGCTCAGCCGCACTCGAGAGGACATATGGCGGCAGAATGTGTGGACACAAGTGGATCGCCGGCCGCAGCCGCCAGTGGGCGCGACTCGTTCCTCATGACCCCGGACGACGGCGAAAGAACGCCAGTGCCGTTGGAGACACCGGCGGTCTCCATAGCTAATTGCTAATCACCCGTGGTGACACATCCGCCAGACAACTCCACTGGTGCCAACCCTCTTCCCCTTCCTCTCTGAGGTTCTCACGGAATACCGTATCCCTGCGAAAGAACCTGAGAATACGCGGTTTACTCATAAGACGTCAGGCAGATGTCAAAAGGACGTAGATAAACGCCGGGTCCACTGGGAGAAGGCCCGATTGGCAGCAGATTCCAATTAGAGACGGCGGATCCGTGACCGAAAAACGGTCAAAACTCGACGCTGGCTTATCGCTTGGCTATCTGTGGCCAGGAGAACAGCGGAGAGGCGGTTCTGAGCCAACACATGGTGCGGGTAATTGCAAGTGACAAGGAGGCCTCATTAGGGGGTCAGCTGAATAGATTACGGGGGCTAGGAATTGGAATAAGTAGCACAGGGAAGGGGTGTCAGGAGAGGAAAAGGGAGGAAGAAGGAAGAAAGAAGAAGAAGAAAGGAGAAAGAAACTACAATTCCTTTACGAAAATGAAGGTAATGGGAAAGGTAGCCTGTGTTCCTTGTTTCAAAAGAATCTCCTTTGGAGATCACTTGAAAAGATCAAATTAGTATTCTCTGCACTTTCCGCCAACCGGTCTGCCACGTCGTTTTTCGTCCAAAACACATCTGTCCGTCGGCGGCTTTGAGTCTCATAGGATTATCGCGCCTCAGAGTTCGAAGCGTAATTACACAGAGGGATGCGGCGTGCATACAATTAGCCCAGAGATTGTATAAATAAAGACCAGGTTTTCAATATGCGCCGTCCGTGAGTACATCAAATGGCGAGGGGATAATTCCCAGCGGCCCGAAAATGGCAAAGACAAAAACAAGGAACGAGTTTAATCCTAGCAGCCCCGGAGAACGGCGAATTGAGAAATTATCTGAGCAAAAGGATGAAAACAAAAGGACTCGTGGCTACAATAACCGGCGCCCATTAAACACCAGGCAGATGTCCGAGGGGGCGCGTCATCTTTGTTTATGTTCGTTTGAAACTGCCGCCTAAACAAACTCCTTACGGACGGCCTGGCGCAACATGTGACTGTCGTAAATACCCCGACTACTTTAAACAAGATTTTCGCTACTTAATTTGAGTAACTTTAAAAAAAAGGTTTTCTGGGAAACCTTTAAAGGGAAGTGGACAGAAGAATGCGCCACATGGTATCATCGATAGATTAAGCGGGATCGGCAGTGTAACAACTACTGGAATCAGCTGATTGCGCCGACCGGCCAAAGTGTGAAGCGGTTGGACCGAAAGCCGTCAATAACAAAAGCCAGGAGGTCGCGCGACGACCCTCATTATGCGTGCGTTGACCGTGTTGACTTTGCGATAAGGAAGAAAAGAATCGCTTGTACTTGGCAAACGAGGGAAATTGGGAGGAACTGGGGCGATTGGGAGAATGACGGAGACCTGAGTTAAGAGGATGGAGGGAATCAGAAGGAGGAGCAGGTTAGAAGGAGAATTATATATGAAACAGACTTATATGCTACAATACGCGTTTTACTGAAACTATTTAATGTTCATTTTAAAAGCAAAGTGGTTTTGTAAAAACTTCCAGGGCATTTCCGCTTTTTAGAGAAAAAAAAAGTAATCGCAAGCTGCAAAAATTGTACGACTCGCTGGCATAAAAAGTAGGCAGTAAAAGAATCAAAGCTCTTTTTAAGCGTTGATTGAAAAAATTCCATAGTAGCTGTAAAAAGATTAATCTGATGAACCTTTTGGACCAAAGCCTTTTTAATGAGGCTTCAGTCGCTTGTGTTCTACTTGTGATAACCGAGGTGTCTGCTGACATCACCTTGTCTTATTTTGACACATCGTGATGTTTATGACTCAAGGCATGCAACGGAACCATTTTCGGCCATCAGGGTTACTGTAAACTAGACCACGGTGTGCTGAAACTTGTATGCCAGTGTCACTTTCGGTGTAACAGCCCATAAATAGCTTAATGGGTCGTAAAGGCTCTGCTGGTTAAAGGAGCCTCATTTATGCCCTTGTGAAGTCTTCTCACTTTGCTTAAGTTGTAATTTGCCATAAGTAATAGGCGGATTCTGCAAAAGGGGTGATTCCAGCGGAAGAGGAGCCAAATAAATGTGGGATTGACGAACAACGAGACCTTCTATTACAAGATCGCCGACCGCGGGAGAGAGTCAGCGGGACGAGAGGGCGCAGACACGACACAGGATGATAAATGGCGGGCAAAAGAAAGGAAGTGTCAGGCAGTGCGAAGGACCATCATAACCCCGGTAGATGGTATGCCACTGGGTCCCGCCACGAATGACCCTCCAAAGGTCACAATTACCCCCGTAATTGGACAAGCATGGCTTATATCCCTTTCCGAATACAAGAATAGGCCTCTTAATTAAAATGAGGTATTTTAGACCTCGTGTACTATTTACTTCCCTTATTACGTAAAATAATCAGAGAAAAGTTGTTGTGGTGCAATTTTCAGTGTAGACAGCGGAAATCACACCCAATTCAACTAGTTTGAGAAGGGAAATGGAATTTCGCAGAGGAAAACATTTGAGATTCTCACGAATGAACAAATTGTCATTTTGAAACTTTAAATTTACCGTAAATGCACTTTTGAGTCAATATTACATTTAAATTAGTGAGATGGTGTGCTATGTAATGAAGGACACGGGAGTTTCTCTGAAACACTGCAATCGTTCAGTGGTGACAGCAGCGGCCTCAGGTTTTGGAGGTCGTTGGTTCTAGCCTCCGGGAGGTCTTTTTTCTTCTCAGGGGAAAAAACGTCACTTTGAACTTTTTAAATAGTTTTGAAATTGTCTATCGCAAAAGATGACGCATGTTTAATAAGCGCAAACTATGCATGTGACTAATGGATTCCTATTAGTTGTAGAATCGGAAGAGAGTTCTATGGGAAAGCACCCTTTAAAGTGCAAATTGGATACAAAGTGGTCTCCGAATTAGATTTTTATATGTGACCTAGTTGCAGCAGTCTCCCCGGAATAGAATTAACGCGGCCCGTTCCGATGTATGCAACCAATAGTTGCGCCATTTCCTCACGCGAGGGCAACAACACAGACTCAAAAGAGGCTGTTTTTAGCCTTTCTTGTCATTTAGACTAAAAGACGGGCGGTATAAGGCCAGCTGTGAGGCCTTCTCTCTTGACTCAGGGGATTATGATGAGGGAGGGGGAGGCAGCGGGCAATTGAGTAGCACAGGAACAAATCTGAGAGAAGGCCGGGAACCGGTCGCTCTCTCAGACCGTGGCGACTGGGCAAAAGAGGCGCCCGCAGGGGCGAAATCCAAAAGTACTGCGTGATGTGTTCCGGCGTGGGAAAACGACGTTATCAGGGCGCGCATCGCCTTTCGTCTAATCTCCAACTGGCCCAATTATCAGAGGGCCGCCACTGGATTCAGGAGGGCACGCGAAACACAATATCCTCAGTGGAATGGGTAAACTGTTCCTTTCAGAAGACGAAGAGAGAGGGCGGGAGGAGGGACAATTGGCGCTGAGGTGGGCAAATGGTAATCGGAGTGGAAGGCTGAACTGCACAGATGAATAGGCGAAATTCAGCCGGAGGCGGGGCGTGTACTCCAGGGCCGAGTTGAGAGAAGAAGAAAGGAAGGGGAAAGCCAAGGGACCAATTGGAGCAATTGAGAGAGAGAGATAGAGAGAGAGAGAGAGAGAGAGAGAGAGAGAGAGAGAGAGAGAGAGAGAGAGAGAGAGAGAGAGAGAGGCAGACGATCCTTGAGACACCGGCTGTGTCATTCGTGGTTCGCGACATAACACAGCCAGCTGGCACAATTGCAGTCAGTCGCATAGACACAGGGTGGTAATAAATGCGCCCCATTGCACCCATCAACAACAGACAAATATTGGCACTTTTCAAAAGAACAATAGGAAGAGAGAGGTAAAGACAACTGTTGTGGGAACAAAAAGTGCATTTTCCGAAGGATCTCACACGTAGAAGTGAGGCTATGTTTCAACTGCTGAGTAAGGCCGCAAAAAGAAACCGCCTCTTGCAAAAAGAATGCGGCGGCGTGTCATCGAAATGAGAATTTAAACCCGCGGGGGTAGTGTCATTTACTGCTTCAGCTCGAAACTCAGCATATACTATGGCGGAAATAATCTTGTATTTCCGTTTTGTGATGCATTAAAAAGGCTGGAAAGTGCAGATTGCAAGGGAAAACACGGGCGATTGCTAGTTAGAAGCCTTGTTCCTTCAGAAATCAGAAAGACAACTTTGGTCGGGAACAGGACGACGCTGCTTCTTATCGGGCGACATCTCAACGAATGACACCGGGCAAGCGGATGATAGGAGAGGAAATGGAGAGAATCTCGGAAACGGCGGTTTCTCTTCTGAGACAATCAAGAAACCCACACTATTGCGGCCGAGCAACGAACTCTGTCAACAAGCGGACGAGGCGACACAAATATCGGCTGCAACTACAGCCAAAACACAGCCGGAAGGCCGTGTTGTGCAGTGACCGATGGACTCTGGGACGGTGTTTACGGGGAAAGGACAGTCTGAGGCCTTTCGGTGAGGGAGACATTAAGGAGCAGAGATTAGAGGGTGGGAAAGAGACAAAAAAACAAGAAAACACAATCTCTCTCACATGCAGAATCCTGGTTTTCTCAGAGTCAACGCAAAAGAGAATAGCGATTCGCCCTCCCAGTTCCCTCCCACTTGGCGACGTATCCGCTATTCCTCATTTTCGGCGGGGCAACCCCGGAACGCGGGATTATGGCGAGGGCTGCTCGTTTATATCCGTTGAGACGGAAATTATGGTCGCGAATCTGTCGGCCGACAGGTGGCAGCGGCTGCCTTTTGCGTCCGAAAAAGAAAAGGCTGACAGGAAAAAGAGGAGTTTTTGGAGAGAACCATTCGGAAGTCTCTCGGAAGAAGGACGCCACGACGGGCCAAACAAACTGCGAGAACCATAAACAAGGTCCATTACACATTGCGCGAGTGAAAGGTCGTCCTCACCACTCGAGGCCTGTTCCGAGTGGAAATTGCTGGACCCGCGATCCTCGCCTTCTGAAAACTGCTAATGAATAAGATACGGATATCAAGGGTGAAATCGAGAAATGGTCTCCCATTTTGGGATCAGACATGGACAGTAGAATTGGACAGATATACTTGCCAGCGCGCTATATTTTATCTTTGTAAATATTTATGAGCCGTCTGTTGTCGGCGCCGTATCAGTCGAAATGACGAATATTCAAGGAGCCGTTTTATAGGTGGTCAAAGAGGAAAAGTATAGCACATCAAAGGAAGAAAGAGAGCCAAGGTCAGAAAGCTCAGAGATAAACTTCAACCCAACAAGAATGCTCTCCTAACTTCGAAATCTCGGAAAAAAAAGGAAATGTCTCACCCGTAATTAACCAAACGTGCTTAATAATGGCTGACAGTGGTTCTTGCGGACTGTGTGATGCGGGGGACGCGATAAGATCTAATCTGATCTCCCTGTGCGACGGCCGTCTGAGGAAGGCGGGGGACGCTGCCAAAAACCGCCGAAGGAAGGGAAATCGGCATGAATTTCGGATGTTCGTCTCTCGTGAGCCCACACAGACACATCAACGAACGCCCGCCGCGTTTCCAAACAAGACGTCGGGTTCTTTGTGCTTCCGAGAGGGATTAGGCACAGATTATGCGCGTTAGAGGGATATTATGGGCCTTTAACGCAATAACAGATCAATGTAGTTGAGAGTTTTCAAAAGAAACTATCATATCTCACGTTAGCCTTTCAATGAAATGTGATAATCCCATGATTTATAACTTGGCTCAACAGGTCACTCTCTCCTAGAAGCGCCTTGTTGTGGATCGGGGGCGCAATGCAGAAATAAACAAATTCCCGGGGAACCACCGCCCTATCGCGCGAACGGCAAGCATAAAAATAGCAGAGGCGATAACAGTAGCGGGGAGAGTGGCGCGCGCGGTTAAATGGGTCAGGTAGGACGAACGGCGACTGGCGGGACTTCCGGAGGCAGGGCTCGAGAGGGAGGCAAGAGCTATAGCAGATTAAAGGAGACACGACCTATAACACTTGGAAAGAACTGAAGACCAGCCTGCCAAGTTTAGAGACCATACTGTAGCAATCGTGTGACAGTTATGAAACATGAGTCCTTTGTCCGAATTTCGCTGAAAACGTCATGAAACCGTTTCAACACCTGTTTCAGACTTACAAAACTGCTAAAGATAGGGGAAATACACAGTTTTACTTAGAAATTACTTAACCGTACTTACGTGTTAGGTTTCTATTTTTTAAAAGAACAATGTCTTAAAATGTCTCCTTCTGAACCCTTGAAAGTTGTTGCTTTGACTGAATTCCTGATTAAAGTTGTTGATTGTTTTGCCAAGTGGCTCGCGGGGTCCAAGATGAGGAAAAAGTGATGTTCAGTGCCAGAATCACCCCTTGCGTGTGTGTTTTCTGTTAGAAAAACCGCGGCTACTGGCTGATAAAGAGCCGAGGACGCAAACATTAAAAGCGGCGGAAACGTCGTCGTGGGCTACCCTGTTGACGCGGGTGGGAGGGGAGGGAGGGGCGTGATCACAGCCGAATTCTCCCTCTTCTCAAGAAAAAGCGCATCAAATTTGGCCGTTTTCGGCCGGATTCGAAGATTATAGCCGAAGAGGAACGGACACAAAAGATTGACATTAATTATACGTGCATCGGCTTTAGCAGGGGTAATTGGGATGGCCGAGGCCACGCCCCCACCGCTCGGCACAACAGAACAAACACGGGAATTCATGGCTCCAAAGGGCGCTCAGGGACTGATAGCCACGGTTACAAGTGACACGGAAACATACACAAAATAGAAAGAAAGGGAAGAAGAGATTAGCAATTTCTTGCTTGCGCACCTGTCTCCACCTCACTATTTCTCTCAGTGCAAGTTCTAAGTGCACCCGGCTGGCATCATTGTTGCAGCCAGCCGTCTCTCGCCGAACAACAATAATCTTCACGCAGAAGCCTTTCAATAGGCCGAGTCAAAGGCTATTGTTCAAGAGATACATTAATGGTCGGGCATTTGAATCCGATTGTCTCAGGCGGCTGTCACTATTATAGTGCCAGCTGTTCTTCAGAGTCTGTATTTTCCCGCCCAAATTTCAAAGTAGTGTAAACAGGGAGGTCTTTTAGACTTAAGGGAACTCTAATCGGCGTGAAACCAACATACTTAAAAATACTTAATGTAAAGATGTTTCTAAGCTTGAAATGTTTGTTTAAAACAACCTTTTTCACAAGAAATTTTTTTTAAACCCTTCTAATTGCACTTTTTAGAGCCTCGTATAAATGACCAATCCGCAAATACTCCGTGTGAACGGCGAAAGTGCAGGCGGTCCGAGAAAAGCGCGGCCGGCCCGAAACCTGCTGTTGCGTCACATTTACTGGCGTTAATGATGTCACAAATGGCCATAAAATCATCCCTTGGCGCTACTTTTGGAGTAATTTTCCTTCTTTTGAATAAGCGGTCGAAAGTGGAATTGAAAGTGAAAGGAATGCTGCGAAGAGATAAATCCAGGCGATCAGTCAGCGAGACTGCATGAAAAGACATGTCCCATAAGCAGAGATTAGCAGTCGAAGTAGAAAACAACAGCCGAAGGGCGCAGCGGCCAAACAGCGTTCCGGGCCAGAGTCTCTGGGAAAGAGTGGATTTAGTACGGGAGTGGCCTCAGCAGGAAGGGAGGCTTCAAAGAGTAAGGAAATTACACTTTCTGATTAGAAAAGTCACTTCCAAATAGTTTCTGTTTGTCTAAATCACTTGGAAATGAGCGTTTCTGTCCCGGAAGTGGCGCAGATGAGTCAGTGTTTGCGACGTGTTGTAAATGACCTTGTTCCTTGAAAGTTCAGGGTAACAAGGGTTCATAAAAGATCCTTTAGACAGAATGATCCCTTCATATTTTCCTCAGTTTGGAGGTTTAAGCTATCCCTGATTTGGGTTAGAAAAGAAACTCATGCGATAAACATGTTTCTATTGAGCCCTGCTTCCAGACTAAAAGCCTTCAAAGTCCCAAACAGTCCGAATTCTCTGCCACCAGCGATTAGTTCCCCCTCTTCACGGCCGATCTCTTCTTTTCCCTTTCGGCGCCCGAAAACTGCAAGAAGAGGCAGCTTGGCGTGCCATGTGGCGGGGCATAATGTGTCTGAACGGGCAAACAGGGGTCGGAGGAGGGGATTGGCCGCGACTGATTCGGAACAATGCGGAATCTCATTGAGCCAGGCACAAGTACATGGCAAACCATTAAGTATGGGTGATTGGTCTCCAAAACAAGCAACCTTTTAAAATAACAAGGCTCTATTTTTCTTTACTTAGGTCAAGGTTTCAAAACCTATTTAACTCGACTACGTAAAGAGTCATTTGTTTCCGGCTGTCGTCTATCTTCTGTTTTCCTTTCTTACGAGTTCAAAACAATCCTTTCGTCAATTATTCACCCCAAGGGTTCCAAATGGTTCTTCTTCTCTTGGCCCTTAAGCAAACAGAAAGACTTAGGCCTAAGGTTTCTTTCCAATGTATTAGATAGAAGTGCATTCTGAGCGTCATAATCCACGTTTCAGAGTTATTTGTCAACTGGGCGATTATCTTAGGCACCGCAAACCGGCCTTTGTGATTCGGGCAGAAGCGATCGGGCTACGATTGCGTTCACAGTTATCGAATAGCACGACAAACATTGTCGGCCGCCCGTTGCGAGAGAGAAAACAGCCGAAGAGCAGAAAGAGTTGGTCGCGGATTAGCCGACACCTGCGCAGGGGTCTTTTACAACTGGTACAAAGAGACCGAAGCCAACAGCAGCCACACAGGGACCCTCTCAAGCACACCTCATGTATCTAATTTTCTCTTTGTATTCAAGGCGACTCTTGAAAAAGCGAGGTTGCAAATTCCGCGCCAGATCCCGGGGTGTAACAGCCTTGAAACTCCAGTTGGGCAGCGTTCCAAAAAGCGCCTTGACCGCCCGCCCAGCACGCGTAATGCAGCCATAACTGGGGGGCGGCCGATTTGGAGAGAGTCGCAACATTTGGGAGAAAACAGAAGGAATGGGCAAGCAGGGCAAGACACGAAAGAAAAGAAGGAGACTTTGAGGAAGGTGAGGACATGAATAAACTGCCGACTTTATGAGGTTATTCCTCCTTCTCTTTGTTTTCTAGAAGAAGAGGAAACATTTCTGCAAAAAATAAATAAAGTGATAATCTTTCGAGAATCAGCCATCTAAGAGGACACGTCACTCCCCTCCGTTTCAAAAGTCCAAAGCCGTTTTCAGCTGATCAGCCTCTTAATCCACTTCTTCGGGAGACGCTTCCCCATCACAACCAAGTCTTGTTTCGTCTGTCACAGCAGGGAACATTCGATTAGCGATGTCGTAGGTGCGAACGGGCAAAAAAGTGCGTTTGACAAACGGCGACAACCGACTGGTCTCCTCTTCGAAACGGCGGACGGGTCTGTGATTGAGCACGTGTATTAGTGGCAGCGACAGATGTGCTTCCCTGGCGTTTGAGGTCAAAAGGCTCCCACGCTCTGGGGTGGGCATTCTTAAGCAAACACACTTCCAACTCTGCGGAGAAAGGAAATTCAAGTTCAGACCCGGAAACTGATACCTTTCTTGGCAAACTATCCGAAATGTGGCAAACTTTTCTCCTTCCTTTGTTGTGGCTACAAAAAGTCTCTCTTTGCTTC
Source organism: Oscheius sp. G VE-2021 (assembly GCA_022343465.1). Taxonomy (NCBI): domain Eukaryota; kingdom Metazoa; phylum Nematoda; class Chromadorea; order Rhabditida; family Rhabditidae; genus Oscheius; species Oscheius sp. G VE-2021. The sequence continues at coordinate 4,125,310 of JAJQXH010000058.1, forward strand.
CCTAGGTAGGAAAGAAGCCGTTCCCAGGCGGCTGACTTGGGTCATTGCCCTCCGCAAAAACAGCCGGAGAAAGGGCTGTCAAGACCGCGATGGACTTGCTAATTACCGTATCCTTGCGATAAGACTCCATCTACAGAAGAGAGGGATTAGGCATTTGGCGCATTCTTTGCCATCCAAAGGATAATTAACGCTTGACCTAATTAGAGATAGATTAACAACAGAAGCGGCTGTTACAACCAAATACATGCCGTTTCGTGTAACTTTTCGCCTGAAGACCATGGTTCAGTTCACTCGGCGCACGAGACACTATCTGCCACGTGACAGCTGGCTGGTTACAGCTTGTACCAGCCGGGGGTCAGCCGGTATTTCTCAACTGGACGGCGCGCCTCGAGAGGCTGTAAATGGTCCTAAATTACGAGACAAAAGAGGCAGCTGGGGGTTAAAGGAAGACATGGGGGACCTCAAGAACCACAGAGGATTTCAGAAAACAAGATCAAACAAACAAAGTCTTTGAGTATCTTTCTGTAGAAATAGTAGGGTGTTTTCACATCAAGCCATCATCTTCGGCTGTAATAGCCATCACAGTCAAAGAAGTTGTGAAAATTTGACCCTAATTGAAGCATCCTCGTTGAAATCCCTTTCTCTGTCTGACTGCCTTCTTTGTTGTCTACTTAAAATTCCCTTCCGTCATTTGTGATCCGCAGTGACAGCCCTTTATACGTGGAATTAGCCCGCGGACCAAGTGCAATTACTTTATGCTAATCTTCTTTTGCGCGAAATCCGGCCATTAGATCGTTGGCAACAGGCCAGACGTCTCTCTCGGAGAGCAATAGAACTAATCAGGTCGGCTCCCGCCCAAACAACAACAGCCGGACAGCTTTCATCGTAAACAATGTAAAATGCAGGAAGACGCTCTCCCGACACCAATTTCCCGTTTCAAACAAACGCCGAATGAAATGCTTCCCCGGGTGCAATCTGGTACACATTATCGTATGATCTAATCAGCAGGCACAGCCATTCATCATCTGGCGCAAGGCGATGCAGCGGGCGCCGCTAATGAGGTGGCAAGTTCGACCCCTGGGAACAACCTGTTAGCATTTCCTGGGTTACTGTAGCCCAGTCTTATGCTGTGGCTTGGCGAAACAGAGGAGAGTAGTTCCTGACATGCACTTTAAGCGGCTCTCGGGGCTATAAATCGCTCTGTGCCGGCGGCAATTGCAAAATGGGCAGTAGATGAGCGACTGAGGAAATAGTTGGACGCAAGTGGTTTTTGTTTGTTTTTAGGTGATTTATAGTGTTATTCTTGCCCGATTCCAGCATCCCTTAAGTGAACAGTACGCGGGCGCAACGGCGCTCGTGGGAAACCGGTCACTGGGCTGTGGGATTCATCGAGAGAAAGCCACAAACACGGGGAATCTCTTGGAAATACAAAGAACAGACAACGCAAAGTGCAAAGGACAGGTGGTTTCCAGCGGAAACTGGTACGCCACTTGGGCGGGTCGGTCAACGACGAAAACATTTCAACGGCCGCAGAATGCGATAACAAAATGTACTTCCAGGAAGAGAAGTGAAGGGAAAAATTAAGGGAACAGGGAACTCCGGCTTGAAAGGTTCAAGGTAGCAGGCTAAAAACTACGTTTATCGCTCGTAATGAAATCTTTGCAATTTTCACGTAGCTGTCCAATTTCCGATTCTCAATAGCGGGAAATGCGGTCTAATCTCCACGACCACACATTTAATACGAGGTTGTTGCCTTTAAAGAGCACAGAGAGCACAATTGACTAACAAGTGCAGAATCTCTTAGATGATCTTTAAAAGTTAGAAATGGACCACCCAGAAGACATAAACCACAATGATGGTTTGAATGCTTCTCTGGAAGATCCCTTTGATCTAAGTCCAGTGCTGGTAGTCAAATGCCTTATCCAACCCCTTTGCTTCCTTTTAATCATAAATTGCTAAAAGTGATTCGAGTGCACATTCCAGCTGGGCTTTGGTTCGCGGCTGCCCGCCCGTCTATCATGTCGCCGCGTGTCATAACAAACACCAAGTGCTGCACCCGAGCTGTTCCGGGCGGCGACACAATCGGCTCGCACAAACTATTTCTGCAGAAAGATACTAAGAACCCTTTCCTTATCAAAACATTCCCTTATTTATAGACCGAGATTAGGAAGTGATAGATCAGTTGACGCTGGGGAACCGGTTCAATGGTCATCGACTGGGGTGGAATGTGACTTCAGCTGAATGAAAATCAATGTTTATTCTATTTAAGGGGGTTCTATTTCTGAGTGGGAATTGAGGTCATAATTGTTTTTGGCCGACGTAACCCCCGCAAGGGGGATTAGCTGCCAATTGTGTTACAAGGCCCGAATCCATTTGAGCCAGAACTAATCGCTTGTTTTCACTTTCTCCTGGGTTTCCTATCGGTGCAGCACACAAACTGATAAAAGATCTTACGTCATGCAGGTCACATGTTTAGATTTTACACTGGGGACAGAAAAAGAAGGAAAAGGCGACAATGTTTTCAAGAGAATAAGAGGGCGCTTCAAGATGGATGTAGCAGTGAATTTGGGGGTTCAAATCCGTTTCCAAAGAATTATTGAACTCTGGCCTTGTTTATAAAATCTCAGTTAAATAATTTCCTTCTCTTCCAAAAGATCATTTTCCGTTGAAGATCAGGTGAATGGAATCCATAGACTACAGTTCACAGTGCCGCCACCGGAACCGGTTGCGCGGTCAAATTGTCAGAAGATTCGCCTTGCGACAGAACAACCAAATAAGACACTTCGAGAGTGTCATTTGGGCGTTGGGGAAAAGTGAAAAAGTAGAAATAGAGAACGAAAAGCTGTCCATATGTTTTTGTGTTCCATTTCCCACGCAACCTACAATTTCTCGCATTTATGATTAGCCGCCGATTGGATTCTGACCCAGAATTCAATTGGCAGCTGGAATTACAGTTGTTCTTAAAAGAAAAGACAACTTGGTTCTTGCCGGGTATCCTCTTCCGTTTGATCTTGGAACGATAGAAACCGTAGTACACAATATAACTCTGCTGCTTTATGACACTAAACTCCACCGTTGCCTTTGCTTATGAAAGATTTCAAAGGTGATCGGAAAGTTGTTTTTCTGTCTACAATTAGTTTCCTTTTGCGTTCCCTGCTCATTCCACCTCAATGGCTTCCTCTAGACTATGAACGTCGATTTTCCGCCAAAAGAGAGACTGAATCGCAACTTGTTTGTGTTTGCGTGTGTGCTAATGTGTATTAATAACACGGAGCTAGAGATCGCATTTTGCAGCTAATCCGCCGTGATTATGTCGCGGAAACGAGCCGTCGTGTTTGTTGTCCCGGCCGACACGTTTTTGCGCCCAAGTGCAGTGAAAGGCGACCGAGAAACGGCGGGGATCACTCTTTGGAAAGAGGGTTCTGGAGAGAAAGGGGAAAGAGGGGTTAAGAGATCACGATAGAGAAATAGAGTAAACCTTATGAGATAAACAAGTAGGGGAAGGAGAAAGGGCAGAGAAACAAGGAGAAAAGAGACAAGTCTCCAAAATTCTCTTTGGCGTTCGAATGGCGCCAATTGAAGGGATTAGCCGGAACGGCGAGGGAGCAGACTTTTAGGACAGCGTGGAATATTTGCAGGGTCCAGGGGCGTGTTCTCATCAGAAATTATCCTGGACTATGAAACACACGGCGTAAACACGGCCGCCATGGCATTCAACACTAATTTGGCGAGTGACGCCAAACAACAAACTCTTCTCTCGCATTTCAGAAGACTAGTCAAGAAGACGGATGAGAGATGAAAACTAACCCAGAGAGCAGTATGAGGCCTATTCTTAATCCCATTTCCGAAAATCCTCGTTTCCTTGAAATCTTTCTCTTGCAATTGAAGCGTATCAGCCGCGGAAGGAAGGAAAGACCCGAAGACACTTTGAATAATTGGAAGCGGCGACAAAAAGACCCCGATCTATCTTATCGAGGCGAGCTTTACGACCGAGATAAAGCACCCGGAAAAAGTAGAATTTAAGAAATGAAATGAAGGTGGTTAGCGGGAGGAAGTGTCCGTTGACTCAGACCAACGACCGCAACGAAAACGCAAAAACAGGCGGCCGTTTGGCGGATGGAACGAAGGGACACTTTTTGTACTATCACCGGTTGTTTTGATTTCCAAACTATTTTGTAATTGAAGGAAAGGGTATTTAAAAGTAAAGGATGTTCCCGCATACGATTGCGGGGAATTGTATTGACCTACTCTGCAAAACACACACTCTCATTGTGCAACAGACAAACAAACAGCGGCCACCGAGAGGCAAACACCCGGGATTCTGGTGCCAAAGGACAGATTGCCTTAGGGGAGGGTCCTTTTGGTCTTCTCTCTTTCACATATGCAAAGGAGGTTACTTCGGGAATATGGGAGTGAGCGTTTGTATTGTGATTAAATTATACCTTTTCCATCTCTACCCCTTTCGTTCTAACATCGGGAATACAGCCAGTTTGATCAGCTCGATCCGTTTACAAATACAAAAACTACGTATTCGTAGTGTGCTTGGAGTCCCCAACACGTGACACATCCTGCCTTTTTATGTTCCTTTGTAAAAGGAGGGAGACGTTTAATAAAACAGTCAAAATGTTGAGTAAACCTTAAGTGAAGCAGGAGAATCACGGGAGACAGTTCCTACCGTAGCCAGGTTGAAACTCTTGCCTGAGTATCATTACGTAACAAGGCAAACAGCAGGTATAAATGGTTTAAGTCTGAGAAAGCTTGTTTTTTCCACGAAAGAACACACATTAATATCGTTTCCTAGACTATTGAGTGCCTCATGTTCTTTGAGCTCTAGAAGAGCATGCGAAATAACAATTTGTTGAGATGTATCACCGAATGACCCGGTATTTGGTTCATTTAACGCCAGTTTGTACTCTGTTGATGGGCAAGATTGAGATATTTGAATCATTTCTTGAATGACAAGTTAACGAAATGTGCCATAAATGATTGCTCAAGAACATCGTGTTTGTCCCAACAGACGGAAGCTTTTTCTCTCGAGCCACAATAGGTTTGTGCCTTTAAGTAAACATCATAGAAACCAAAAACATGCCCTGATTGAAATGAAATTCGCTTCTTTTGTTATCCGTGGCGGTCCGTCCTTTGAAATTACAGCGCCGTGAATTTCCAAGCGCCGGCGTCCGCCGGAAGCCGTTTATTTGACCAAGATCGCTTGCTTTTTCGCTGAATGGCGGGGCAGAAATCGCCTTGGAATCTTCAGAGGGATTAGTTGCTTATCTGAAGGGAAGGATTCCCTTTCAACCGCCGTTCAGCTGTTCGAGTAGCGCTGTTTTTTCGGTCGCCCGCCGCGGCGACACAATGGCCGACGCTCGTAACCCGACCACTCCTGCCCCACGACCACCCATTGTAATTAGCGCACACCCCATCGACGGTGAAGGGCAGGAGACACTTTGCAGAAGCGAGGGCAAAGAAGTTACGGGTAAACAGAAGGGGCCAGGGGTTTGGTTTAGGGGAATTCATGTCAAACAGGGGAACAACTATCCGACAACAACATTCACAGAGAGAACTTCAGTGACAACTGGGTTTCACAAATGTTTTCGTCAAAACTACGATTTTCGAGCGATTTCTGGTCGGTATGGTACTGAAAGTTTTAAAGGGGGATAAATACAATTTACTTTATAGTTCTATGAAAACCAATGATCAGATAGTCCTCATTTAACACAACCTTTTAAAAAGATATGTAGAGAAAAGTAAAAATTAACGCGATGTGTCAAAATATGTTCAATGAAATCGAAAACATTAAAAAATCGAAAATATTTGGGGAAAAAATTGAAGTGATCAGCCAGAAATAGGAATAGTCACTTTTCGTTGACCATTCTTGTATTTTGCTCCCGATAACAGGCCGAACCGCACAATAATGACGTTAGATTATCAGATTACGCGCATTTCCATTGAAAAGGCCGAGGGAGGTAATCTCAAAACATTGGCATTATGTTTTATTCTTCAACGGATACATGGCAATTTGGGAAAGTTGAAGATAAATCACTTGTCACAGTGTCTTTTGTCTTCTGAACATTAGTTTGTTTTCATTCATCAGTGAAAAGTCAACTTTTTGTCAATCTAGAGACACGAAGACTTTCACACGGAAAACATGAAATAGCCCCTCCGAGGGTAATTTTTCTTTTTCTTGCGTTGTTCTCCTAAATTTACGATTCCTGAGATGCATTCTCCAAATTCCCCTCTATCAGTTGCGGGTGTCCTTTTTTGTTTTGCTCCCGCAGTCGTCGATCGCCCGGCATTAACATGATTTCCGCTCCCAAAGCGTCTCGTTGCCCAGACGCAATTGCGTCCTCCTAATGGGAGGCGGATTGTGTTTGGAAGACCACGCTTACACAAAAAAGAGGCTTCAGATAGAAGACCAAAATAACAGGCAATCCACAGTCTCTTTGGTGGCTGTTATAGTTTCCCTGGGAGTCAGTGGGGCTCTGCCTTGTGTGTTTATTTACATGAGTTGTTTCCTCGAATATGCGAAGACTGATTGGCTCTGGATGGCAATTATGACTGCGGCAGGCACATTAGGAATGACGGAAGAAGCAGCGAACACCGCCCGGACGGGGACGCGCAAAAGCGATTACGCACACGACAGAACGGACCAAAGAGTGCTCTGAGACGCAGGGAGCGATTATTACACTTGGACATGCTGGATTTAAGGATTCAAACTAGAAAGAGAGAGGGAGGGAGAGAGAGAGAGAGAGAGAGGGATCTGATGACAGAGGAGACAATGAACGTAGGAAGGGACCAAAGTTAGAGACTATGAAATGAGGAACAACGGAATGCCGCGTTCATAGTCTTTTTGTCTTTTTTCCGTAGATCATTCTTACATCTTTTATCATCGTTTATTCAATTGAGTCAGATGAAATCCTCGCTATCTCGTAGTTATTCTGTCACAAAACAAGTTTGACCAGGCGCCGGTCAAAGACACCTGTGTAAACACACTCCCACTACATGACTGAATCACACAAACTGCGATTACTTTACTTGAATCTTAACTTCCGATCAAGTGTTTTCAGGCGCTTCCCATAATCCAGTAGGAACCGCTCTGGGCCACTCATTAAAGCCTTATGTCGGAAGAGACAAGTGGTCTCCGCAATGACTTGCTCTAATTGAGACGCGCCATGCGTGATATATGGGTCTTGGCCGGCCGGCATTGGCGAAAAAGGAACCAAGGATTGCAGAACCGAAATGTTGCGGAGGAGAGGGATGGGGTTTCATCGGAATTCATCGGAATGCCTCAGTGTCTGCCGTTTCTGGGAAATCAGTCTCATTGTTGGCCTCGAGAGTAGGAAATCTTCAGAAGTGTGTGTCTTTCGTTTTCCGCTCGCGTGCCCCTCTTTTCTGTTTGTCGAACTAACATATGCGCTCGTTGACACCTGGTCCGGGACATCTTTCGCGTGACAAACGGCCGCTTCAAAAGAGACCTTGTTGCCAAATGGGAGGGACTTTTGCATTCAGTGATTCGTTCTCAAAAAAATGTAAACCTCACCTTGCATTTTAAAAGGATGTGTAATTGATGCTTCTGGAAATAGATTTGAGTGAATTTTTTGTGTGGAAATGCTATGCTATTCGCGTCAATGGGTATCAACCTTTGGCGTTAACATAACCGGTTGTGCTAAATGTTGCGTACGTAACGGACAGAGGAGTTGTGGAAAATGATATTATACGATTCAAAAGAGGGGGGAACTTCACAATTGCACACATGTTCACTTACTCACGTTCTCACCACATCACCGCCAGGGAATGAAAGCAGAAGAGACCTATAAACAAAAGCTCAGCTTTTCCTAACTTGACAATTTCAATCTCAGAAGTTGAAAACATTGTTAGAAATACTTTTACTCGTTTTCAAAACAGCTTCTTTTCCCTTCGTCAGGTGTTCTGAAGAGAGGTAATTAGCGGAATGATGTTTGCGAGGGCGACGTTCTTTCAAACAGTCCTCAGGACATCCGCTGCACTTCCAAATGTTTTCAATAGCTCCCTTCCCTCAGATTTTCATAACAACAATTATACTTAATAAATACGCTTACTAATTCAAAATTCACTTTGGTCAGTCTATTTTGCGTAGATGTTCTTGCAAGATTGCCGTCCGATAACAAATGACCAGGTGACGGGACGAGATAAGCGGATAGAACCACGCACGGCAGCAGGGAACGGGGGAGGGGAATTATGACTAATAGGAAGAGAGCATCTTTATAACCTTATAAACTTATTAATGTTTAAAGGATAGATGAAACGGGTGAAATAGTGATTTGTCCACTGCCTGGCGTCGTTGATTCATTCACACGAGCACATCAATGTTTCAGCAGGGTTCCCCTTACACATTCGACCACGAAGGAAACGCGAAACGAAGTGAAAGCACTTTCAAATGTCTCAGAAACTATAATGGCCAGAAACTGAGAAACTGCTATGATCAACACAAAAACTAAGTAATGGTTCTTTCGATTCTTCACCTTTAAAGTTGATATCATTTGCAAAACAGGACTCCAGAACGTGTTGGGACTTTTGTTTTCAAGATTGTTCAAGAATCAGGTAGAATTTGAAAGGTTTCAAAAGAATTACAAAAGTTGCATCGAAGGAAAAAGATTCAATTATCTGACTCTTAAATTAATGTTTTTCAAACCCGTCAGCTGCAAATTCGCCAAACATGTAATTTAAATGGGGAGAAAATAGGTCTGTAGTTTTGGATTGGGAAACGTAGTTTGTTTTTATTGAAAATCTCAAACTTCGTGTTTTTCAGTTTGAGTACAAACACTACGGGACACACCCTTTCTCTCCAACTTTACACAAAATGTGATCAAACAGTCACTTTGGGATTATGGAGGAGGGTCTTCTGGAAGAATGATGAAAGTGATGCCAAGAATATATTGAATTTAACAAAAGAAGAGAAGAAGATTACGATTATGAAACTAAAAAGAATGGAAGAGTAAAAAGGGAGAAGAGAGTTGTTTTCCCAAAGAAATCCCAGGATTTGCGTAATAGTCTCAGTATGAAACGTGTCAAAAAAGCCCGTGAGAAATTGCACTTCTCAGTGACGTCGCAATCCTTTCAGACTCGGCTCCCATACAAAGTAATTTCCAGTATAATCTGCAGTTTTGTATGCAAAAAGACTCATTTGGCTTATTCAAAATGAATCTTTGAAAAAGAAATTCAAGTTCGGAAATTTTTGAACTGTTGCTTGTTGAATTTTCAACTGATTCAATTGACGTTATTTGTAATGCTTAAAAGATTCTTCAGGGGGAACTAGCAATTGGGAACAAATCACACAATTCGAAAATGGAACATCTTGTAAATTGAGATTCAATAGTCATCAAAAGTAATCTCAAGACGAATGATGTTGCAGAAGGATTTTCCAAGGTTTCCGAAGTCAAGGCAGTGCAAAATTGAGATTCGATATTTACCTAGGGTGAATTTTTCGGAACTACAAAGCATCAAACACATTTGCTTCACAATGAATCTGTTAACTTAATAATCTCGTTTTTCCGCGCAAATCCAATTCTAGAAAGCCGAAGGACATCATTCGAAACAATCTCCACCCAGTGAGTGTACTCTGATTTGCGCAGTTTGTTTGAGTTCGGACACATCAGTCAGAGCCAAAACAAAGAGACCCGGTCGGTGGAGGGATGGCCTTTCGAATATTGAGAATTGTCTCTTTCTCTTTTTTTTCTTGTAGCAAAGACAAGACAGGAGATAAAGTGAGTAAGAAAGATGATTGTGTGAGTGTGAGAGTGCTTGACCCAGTTTAAAACCAAAAGGCTTGATCACTTTGATTACTAAATCCACTGTTCCGATTCATCTCTCCAAGTGCCCGCCAGAAGCCAAAAGTGAATTACCCTCGTTTTCCCTCGGCTCATCCCGATCGACTCTTCTTTATCGCTGCGGGTTGCTATGAAAAAAAAGTGATGACACACACAAATGGAAAGCGAGAGATAGCGTCCAAAGCGGAGACGCAGACGCCGCCAGCCGGTGTCGTTTTGCGTGTGTTTCATGTGCAACAAATGGCAGCGTGGCATTTCACTGGACCTCCCGGATGGTGAGACACTTACTTTATTATAATGGGTGGGCAATCAATCAATAATCGTTCAATTTATTGATCGGCGCAGTGTTTGATCGGTTCCCGAATCGTAAACACATAGAAATGGTGACAGCCTGCCGATTTTAAGCAAATCGATTTATACAAAAAATATATGTCGAGCCTCGACAGTCGAGGTCTAAAATTAACAATTCGTAATCTAGAGAATAATTTAGAAAGCCTGATGGTACTTTGAATTTGCAAATCTAATCCCACTTTGCCCGTGGCCTCATCGGAAACAGCCGTTTCCGCCCCTTTGTTGTCCTAGGCGGCGATGGGAAACAAGGCGTGCGAACCTCTGGAAACACGGCAATGACCTCAGCCGAAGGGACCAATTTCTATGGTTCTCGGCCTCCGAAACGGGCGGGTTTTGAAATTAATAAAATACAAACTTTATATTACCACGTCTTCTAAAACTTACTTTTGCTGGAGACCCGTTGGGTGGCATATCCTGGTGTGCAACACTTAGCTAATGGTTCAGTAAAACGACTGCAAAAGCCATAACATAAAGTCTTTACATTGCTCCAATCTGCATTGCAGGTCATAATTGACACCCATTTTCTCTTTTTACAGGTGTTGAAATACTTGAATTCTCTCCGACGCAGATGTCCTTAGTGCGGCCGTCGCGGCCACATGAAAGCGTTTTTCCTGATTTACAATCGCCGCGCAACGCCTATTCACATTAGAAGGATAGCCGTTGAAACGGGGGACTGCCCTACCTTTATGGCTTCATGACCGAAGAGGGAAAGAGGCTCTTTCAACACTGATTTCTATTTATACTTCTTCATATCTGCGGTAGTTCTAAGGGCCAATCTTTCCAAAAAGCTCCCTTATTCTCGTAGTCAATGCCTTCGAAGGAAAGTGGAGTGGTATCCGTTTCTCCGTGCTTGTTCTTTCGTTTGTCCGTCATCTGCCCCATCTCGTTTACGAGCGCCGTGTCCGATTCCAATCGCACCTGGCGACACACAGATAACAAAAGAAATTAGCCTGAAAAAACGGCTGTCTCTCCGGAAATTGGTTTCTTTCAGTGCGGTGGATGATCTGGGATTCGTTCGTCCATGGGACAAAGAAGGCAAGTCTTCTGAAGACCCAGAAGGCATCGGACGACAGTCCTACGAACGCTTCTGGGCCGACTACCTCCCAGTGTTGGTGAGAAGGAGGAAACGATGGGAGAAGGCAGATCCCAGAAGGAGCCCTGCTTTTTGTGAGTTTTGGGAACAGAAGCTATTGGGATTGAACACAGTATTGCGGAGACCACCTGTGCAAACAAACGGAGTACCTCTTAACACCGGTCTCTTGGCGATAGGGACTGATAAAAGCCGTGTAAAGAAGATTGGGAAGGGAAAGATCTAAGAATTCTTCTAAAAGTTACACTCCTCTTTCAGTGCAACGCTTCGTTCGTAAGGGGATACCTGCTCCATACCGAAAACAGGTGAGAGGGGAGAGATAGATTCCCTATTGTGCTTTAGATCTGGATGCGTAACTGCCCCTCCCGGGGTCCTCCTCCCACAGCCCCAGTTCCTGAATCTGTGGTAGAAGCAATTAAACTAGACCTCCCACGCACATTTCCAGATAACAACTCGCTGAAATCAGAAAAGTGTATAATTTAGTATAACTTCACACAGTACCCTTTTAGATCGCGAAATCTTCTGGGTAAAACATTGTACACTTTGGCCCAACACGTGCCAAGTGTCGGCTACTGTCAGGGGCTGAATTTCGTGGCTGGGATATTGCTTCTGGAGATCCCAGATCAAGATCAGGCCACGGATTTATTGGTACATTTGGTTAGACAGAGGGAGAGCTACTACGGACAAGACATGATGGGACTACGGGTCGATATGACGGTTCTTCACAAGTTACTCAGGTGGGACTATCCACTCTTACTGTCTTTCTTTCTGACGAATGTCTATTATTTAGCCGTTGCGAATCTCTTAGGTTTGTCCCAAAGTGCACTTTCTTCCCGAATTACGTTTTTGGAACAAAGTTGTTTTGAATGAGAGGAGCGATTGAGTTGCGCGCGAGCAGCATCAATTCGAAGTGTTTGTGCTGGACAAACATGATAATCTGAGGGACAGCCAACGAGGCACTTCCGTTGCATCCGGGGACGGTCAAACGGGACAAGAGGTTGCTAGGATTCATAACTATGGAACAGAAACGGAGAAGGGAGGAGGGAGATAGATACGGAGAAGGGAGGAAGGACTGAATTGGACGAATGACTCAGAAATTGTTCAAAATAGACATGTTTCCAGGACCCGTGTGCCTCGAGTGGCAGTGACTCTGGAGAAAATAGACGTTGGATTGGATCTCCTAATAGGCAAATGGTTCCTCTGCTGGTTCGTCGAAAGTCTCCCAATGGAGGTGATCCTTCCTTCCCTCCTATGCTAATCCCCTCTTAGACCGTCCTCAGAATCTGGGACTGTTTCATCTACGAGGGAGACATGTGGCTCTTCCGCGTGGCCATCATCCTCATCCGGGCACATCAACGGGAAATCAGCGATTGTCAGAGCCTTGATAAGTTGGTCCTCGTGTTTCAGGATATAGGAAAGAGCAAGACTGCCCTTTATTGTCATCAGCTCATGGAGGTACTGTAGACAGCTCATGATATAATAAGACCACTTATAGGCAGCTGGCGCTGAGCCAATAACTCAGAAGGACATTGACGACTTCAGGAGGGAGAGCCAGCCACATCAGAGAGCGAAGAAGTGACGAATCCCCGATAATTTCCCCGTCTTTCCAAATATGGCATTCCGTGACAACGAGTGAATAAAGCTTTCTTTATACATATCACAGAGCAACCCATAAAATTGAGAGAATTCGAACCCTAGACCGATTTCTTGGCAGTTTTATGCCACTCCTCTGAGAACATTCTCAGGTAGAAGTAGGCGAGGAAGAGGAGGATATGGCAACAGGAGAAGAAGGCGTTGAGGAGGGGAAAGAGGTGAGGGAGGGAGGGCGGAGGGGAGAGGAACCACTCGAGGAGGCAGATAGAGACGGCTGAGAGACAGGAGAGGTGGTGGATGGAGTTCAGGATCTGAAGGAGGGATTAGGCAGAGGAGGTTGAGTACCTTTGAATCGAAGGAAGGCAGGGAGACGGCGCAGAAGATGTAGTAGGCCATGAAGAGGAAGAGGACGGTCTCGGTGCCATCTTTCACGCACAAGGAGAACAAACTGAAATATATTATTTAGAGCTATTTACAACTGAGTGTGTGCCTCGTGTTGGAGATGTGTAGGAACCAGCCGATTTCGGTAGGGAAATCCGGCAGAAGTAGGAGGGCAGCCCTGAACAACCATTTACATTGAAACGAGGATGCTTACATTGCTGGGAGAAGGATGGATTTCTCGTGGACTTGGAAAGAGAAGAGGAAGAAGGCCAGTGACGTCAGGAAGAGAGAGTAACGGAAGTTTTTAGGCGTCGGACGGAAGAACAATAGCCCCAAGGAGGGGAGACTGGCCACCAGGACACATCCAGTGCTGCATAATGGCATTTAAAAGAAGGAAAGACTACAGTATACCAGAGACGGAGGAGATTCGTATGGTCCATGATCTTGTTCAGCTTCAGAACGAAGGAAAAGGCGCACCAGAAACTAGCAACTTTGTCCTGAACGTAGGAGTTTACAAATGAGGATTATCTTAAGAAAACCTCGTAAAGTCCCCGGTAGAAAGGGAATATCCTGGCCAGGGCTGTCTTGACAGAGTCGACTCCTTCGAGGAGGAAGGGAGCCCAGAGGACGGAGAAGGCGACGAGGACCACCAGAGCGACTTGGATCAGGGAGTACAGTCTGAAGAGGAGTTGAGACAACGGAGGAAGACTCACGATTCTGAAATCCGCGAAAAAAGAGGTCTCTTCAGACTGCGGGCCAGGATGAAGACAAAGATGGGCAGGGCGTGGTACAACTCCATCTGCTTGTAGTTCACCGATAGGCAGAAGAAAATCTGCAACAGGAATAATTAACTATACCGCAATTAAATGATCACAGATTTAACAATGCCCTCGTTAGAATTCTAAGCTACGTCCGTTACGTCAGAACGCTTCGTTGGCCTTCCCTCGCCGCGTGCCCCATTCATTCCCTTGTACTCGTCCGGGTCGGCCGTTCGCCGCCCCATTCTTCCAGCCATGAACCGAAAGAGAAGTGCTCGCCCGGACTGGGCCTCCACTGGTCCTCCGCGGAAGAAAGGCCCTACGCCGTCTCCCTTCCCCGCCCTCATCCAAAGCCTCCCTCTGATGATCGCCTCCCGCATCTGCAACTTCCTGAACGCCGACTCTCAAGACGAGTTCTACCGAGTGTGCCAAGCGGGAAAGAAGGCGACGGAACACTTCTGGAAGGCCAAGAGGAGGATGTCCCTGTCGCCAGCTCAGATGGCCCCTCTCTTCCCACAGTTCAGGCACACGGAAAAGTTTCGAAGCCTGTTCGACATCCGCTTCGAGCTGCTCACTCTGGCAGGCTGGATGCCTGAAGACCGTCTGAAGGAGATGGACTTTGAAGGAGTGGAAATCATCGACTGGGCCCTTTTCCAGGCGATAATTGACGTAATCAGGCCTTTGTTCCCACCTAACGTCAAGATTTCAGGACGAATTCGGGGATGGGAAGACGGCTGCCCTGATGGGCAAAGTGACCACTCTGCGACTGGATGGATGCACTGTGAGCAGTGACGATCTGAGGAACGCAGCGGCAGTCCTTCCGATGGTGGAGATGGTGTCTCTTTCGGAGAGGAAGGTGCACGTGTACGAGGAGGAGATGGAGAGAGGAGAGACGGTGCGGGGGGAGACGAAGGGGAAGACGACGGAGAAGAGGACACGCGTCGCCCGACTGCTCAAGGAGTGCTTCCCAAAGCTTCAAACTGTCTGCTTCACTTGATAATTCGCAATAAATATGCAGACTCGCCTTAATCTTTGTCTTCCCCTTTTTTATAAGATTTCGACTGACCGATCCGGTGAGAGTGAATCCGCCGACGAGGGCTATATACGCCGCCAGGAACAGTCCCAGTGATATGCTGTTGTACCTTTAAAACAATGTTTTCGGAAAAAACGTGGCCAACTTACTGGAAATGAGCACAATCCATGGCTATGAGTCCCGCAAAGCCAAACACCGCCGAGAACACGGTGGTCTGAACAGAAATCCGTTAAATCAATGGTATTACAGGGCAACCTGTGAAAATCGGTTGCATTTGGATATTTTGGAGAAGACGGCGGCTGCTGGGAGGAGAATGAAATAAAAGGGGAGGGCGGCGGTGATCCTCATGAACACCTTACTGCCGGATGATTCGATCCCGCGGGAGGAATGGAGGGCAACCCAGGAGGGATCGATCCTATCGGCACTTAAACGGAAAAAATATAAGAATAGAAAAGAAAAATCGTACATGGCGCCCATGAGCCAGCTGTGGTAGGCGGTCAAGGGAGGGTAGTCGAGGCCCCAGTAGAGGAGGTCGTTGTCTGTGCCGTTTACGTACCTGGAATGGGTCCTAACATACAATATTAGAGACAACCGACCATTGAGAGATGGGAAGATGGTAGGTGACCTCCATCCAGTGTCGCTGGGCCTCAAAGTCTCCATGCATCGGAGGCTTCCCCTCACCTAGTTAGGAATAAAGTGGAAGGGAAAGAAGCCTTACCTGAGTAACTTCCCACGGCTAGAACTGCTTGGAGGGTAAAGACCAGGCTCACGGCGAATGTTACAGCCAGCCAGTCGAGCCCTTCCGGGTCTGGTTTCCTTCGAACATTTGTAGATTTCTTCTGAAATTGTGGGATTAAAACAATTATTACCACTCGGGTGTCAATAAGATATGAAACGAGAATAAGAACCTCAGTTTCAGGAGAAGTCTCATGTAAACTAATCTGTGATCTCTACAGTGTCGAATGTACAGTTCGGTAAGACTCACGGCTGGGGAAGGCGAGGATTCCTTGGCCACTGGTGTAAATCCCCTCGCGTGAGTGTTATTCAGGTAGGCGTCGTTTAATATGGGCCTCCAGTCGGAATACATCTAAAAATAAATTTTCTTTTGAAATGGAAACGTATAACAAACTTTTTCATATAAAGAAAAACATTAAATACGAAGGTTAAATTAATAAAATTAAAGTTTAAAAAATAACATTTGCAAATCGGGCACAAAATTCTCAGCATAATCGTGCCGAGACACTTTCTGTAAACCCCATGTGGTCGCATTCACCGGAGAGATTAGCAACCGGTTCTTACCGCAATTATTCCAATGACGTCGATGTTTTTATAAATTCTTTTTTATAGAACACAAGGTTCAATATAATGCATATTAAATAATGACACCATCAATGAACGTATTTCCAATGTAATTAATCTATTGTCAGTATGAATGGCAAAAGTGCAGTTAATTCAGAAAGATCTGGATGATTCGAGTATTCATGAGACCAGTTTCAGGGTGTCCATTCAACAAAATATCGATTCTATCATGTTATTATGTTGAAATGACGCAGGCGAATACGCCTTCCATTGCTTATCTTGGCTGCGTTTGCGAAATTCTGTTTACCATGCGCTTCCCTGTGAATCCACCCAAAACTTCCATCTCCAATGCACAATGTTTTGTTTATAGCTTCTGTATTTTGCCAAGAATCCTTAATTGTTTTTCGCCGTCAGAAGTTTTGTGGTCGTGCCTTGCTGCCAGCTGCACATGGGTTGACAGCCGGCGACTGAATTCGCAGCCTTTTCCCTTAATTAAAGTTGTTTTGTGCCTCGGCTGACGGCTTAACGAGAGCATCCTTTCAAAGAGATGAGAATGCACTTTGACGAGCACTCGCTTTGTTCTCGGGCTTTGATTGGGGAAGGACCAGTAATCTCTTTTGGCTCTTTTCCTTTCTTCAAAAGACTCTCACTCACTCACTCACTCACTCACTCACTCACTCACTCACTCACTCACTCACTCACTCACTTTCTCGCGTATTCTTTCATTCTCTATCCTCTCTCTCTCTCTCTCTCTCTCTCTCTCTCTCTCTCTCTTCCCCTTGCCCACTTTACCCAAAATCGTTAATAAAAATGCAGTTTTTTGGCTGCAAAAACTCCGCTTGCATATCTCATGTCCGCTGCTTTAGGAACCATTTCAGCGGGATTTCCGCCTTACAAGAGGTCCTTCCCAAATGAAGTCTCTCTTTTACTCCTGATTATTTAAAACAGTTGTTTCTGTTGTTGTTCCTTGCCTACACTTTTTTCGTCAAACACTTCTTTCCTAAAAACATTTGGCTTTTGGCCTCGAAAATGAATGAGATGATGCATAATCCCCGAAGTCGGCCATCCCCATGACAACTACTACATTATCCTCTGCTTGTGACCCCCATGCTCCCGGAACTAGCCTCTCAAAACGTTTCCTAGTTCATAGTTACCTTTCTTGGAATACGGCGCTTTTTGATCCCCCGTCTGATGCATGCTCCGCTTGTTGTAACATTGGCACTGGTTCTGGTCTGTGAAGGTCACCTCCTCCCTTTCTGAGTATCTTTCTCTCCCGCTCTCTCTGTCTCTATTTCTTCCTCCAAACCATATTCTCCACCCTCATTTCTTGTTTCTTCTGCCATTTCGCTACAAAGCCGACAACAAGCTTTTCCCCGAAGAACCCATTTGCGTGTGGCTGTTTACTCAAAAAGCCGGGCACGCTCTTCATTAAAACATTCACCCGTGGCCCTTTCTGAATTATAAATCTCTGCCTAACTTGTTTGTGATAAACTGAACATCAGAAGCCAAGATTACATGAATATTTGCCTTCTAACTGGCATATTTATAATTAATTTATTGCCCGAACTAGCTCTAAACGCCCTGGTAATACAATCCAACATTTACAATTTTGGCACTGCCCTTTTCCGGCCTGTTCCTCAATCATGTGTGTGCGTGTGCATGTGACATTTGCTGTCGTAGTCTGCAACGTCGAAATTGATTTAAGTCCTTCCGCGAAACACGTAATTCATTTCTCTTTGGCCACCCTGCAAATTAAGCCTCTTTCCTTTTTCAAATACCAACTGTCGTATTTCCTTGTTTTTCTCCTTTTTCGTCCCCAGAGCCCTTGTTGCAGATGTTTTGATGAGTAGCCGTCCTTCCGTTAGCTCCGCGTTCCCCGCGAGGACGCCCTCTTCCAATGGACTTTCAGGTTCATTTTAATCACCTTTCTCAGAAACACCCATACTATGAAAGGTGCTGACAAGTCATCTTCAGAAGCTGCAAATGGAAATTCGGCGCCCAAATCTGCAGAAGAAGTGCATAGTTTATTGAAGCCTACAACACGATTCGCGTTTGCGGGGCTTGTCACTACCGTAATCCGATTGGACTTCTGGAATGACTATGACCCACATTCCATGTAAGATCATCTGAATACACATATTCACACGTACACACTGTAACAAAGATAACATCAGATGTTTCAGCTTCTTCTGCAAAATCGCCTTCGAAGGAGTCATGAACTGCATGGGATTACCTGAGCGGACCATCCGTACTCTCAAAACTCAGCTGGAAGGGGAAGAAGACGGGGCAGACTTGGTTGTTCTTCTGACGACCATACGAGAAGACCCAGTCATTATCGAAAATAGATCCCTCTGTCTACTGGAGGCCCTCCTTCTCTCTTTTGTGGCTTCAGGTGACTTCCATTTTCCAATAACAATCAGTTTTCTAGGAAACTACGACAGCAGATATCGCGTCTTGCTCCGACATTTAGCCAGTCTTTTGGGAATCTCATGGGATGATTTCGAAGAGGTGAGGGAATGAAATCTGGTTGTTAAAAGGCAATGTTTTAGTTGGAGGAATGTCTGGCTGCATCGATTTTAGAAGAACAGTTCGTTGAATCAGAGTAAGTTCATTTTGTTTTAAGACACACACAAATAACCTTTAGAGGACTTCAGGTTAGCCCTGGGTAAGTAAATGTTGTGCTAGTTTGATGTTGTAAAAGTGTAGTGTCCGAAAATTTGACGGCGGGGTTTTTGGGGATTTGCTAAAAGCATGTTTTAGGTACGCCCGTAAAGCCCGTGAGAAAACCCACCGGGCTAAGAAAATAAGACGGTATCTTTTGATTGGAGCAGCTGGAGGAATCGGAGGGGTACTCATTGGTATGAATCTTAACATAAAAGTATAAAATAATAATCTCAGGTCTGACAGGGGGGCTGGCCGCTCCTTTGGTGGCAGCTGGTGCTAGTGTTATTGTGGGATCTGGAGCTGTGGCTGCCATTGCCACGACCGCCGGGGCGGCAGTTCTTGGGACAACCTTCGGAGTGGCGGGAGCTGGTCTAGCAGGGTACAAGGTGACTCTTGACTTCCTTCGGATAAGAAGCATCAATATTTAGATGAAGAAACGGGTTGGTGCAATAGAAGAGTTCAGTATTGAGACTCTTTCTGAAGGCACGGGTCTTCACTGTGCATTGGTTGTCAGTGGATGGATTGATGATAACGTGGTAAGCTGAAGAAACACCTAGACCAAGCACAGATGTCTTCAGTCTCCTGAGGTTGCATTTGAACAGCCCTGGAGGCATTTGTGCACCGCAAAAGAACAATACACCCTCCACTACGAGGGAAAGTACCTGGCTGATCTGGGAAAAGCCATCGACTATCTCATGAGTTTCGCAGTTTCTGTTGCAATCCAACAGACACTCATGGAGACTGCCCTTGCAGGTTAGCATTTAATATAGCCATGCCAACATGTTTATAGGGTTGTTAACTGCGGTAGCTTGGCCAGTTGCCATTTTATCCGCGGCTTCAGTGTTAGACAACCCGTGGAATGTATGCATCTCCCGATCTGCAGAGGTATCAGATAAAGCTAAGCTAAATATGGTTTTGTTTAGGTTGGAGAGCAATTGGCCGAGGTTCTTTTGACCAGAGCTCATGGGAAACGGCCTATTACGTTGATAGGGTTCAGTATGGGCGCTAGGGTTCTCTACCACTGTCTTCTAACTATGAGCAAAAGGGCTGAATGTGTTGGTTAGTTTATCCCTCTCCCTTTCTCAGAATAACCTTCTTCAGGAATCGTCGAAGACGTGGTCCTCCTCGGCGCTCCCGTAACTGCATCAGCCAAGCAATGGGCCCAACTCTCTACCGTCGTGGGTGGTCGCATTATCAACGGCTATTGTGAAACAGATTGGCTCCTTCGGTTAGTCTGCTCCAAATTCTTAACCAAACCTATTTCAGCTTCGTCTACCGCACTATGAGTGCCCAGATCTCAATCGCAGGTACAGGACCAATTGACACCAAAAACAACAAAAAGATCTACAATTATAATTTAAGTCACATTGTGGGTTTGACCACTTTATCATAACACAATACGTTTTAGGTGAAAGGCCACTTGGACTACTCTCGCAGATTAACAGAAGTCTTGTCAGCTGTTGGCGTCAAAGTGGGGCCTTTGTCTTTGCAATCCCAACAGGATCTGAAGAATCTTGACAATCCAGGCTCTCCTACACCGGTGGCCACAGAGGCTATTAATCACAATCATTTTGAAAACAACGAGGTAAGGAAACAAAGGAAATATGTAGTCTGTATTCTAGGTTACATTCAAAGCGGGGAGCGAAGACGCTGACTCTCTGGCAGAAGCCATAGCTGAAGTGAGGGTTGTGGATAATTGTACATGATATCACACTTCTAGTCGCAGCTCATATCTGTCTGTATATCGATCGATTCATTTCATATCGGGCTTGTATCTGTGATTAAGATAAAGTTTTCACAATTATTTTCATATACAAAAACCTTTCACTGTTTTGGGATTCTCGTGTAATTGAGGCCACTTTCAGCCATCAATCCGAATTCAAAATTAGACGGAATCATAGCAGCTTATAGCTTCTTTCATCAAATAAGGTATGCAGCGTCATTGTGCAAATATGTGCTCTTCTGACCCTTTCTGCACGTTTTTGCAAGGAGCGAGAATAGGGAATGCAGCCAAAATTGTGAGAAATGTTTCCACTGGAGTTGCAGTTCTTGTTTTGATTATTGGAATAGAAATGTGCGAAAAAGTAATATTACATCCCTATGATCTTCATTCATTCAGCTTTTCTCTTCTTAATTTCCTCTGTTTCAAAACAACTTATCACAGTTCTAGCAACAATCCATATCAACCAGAAACAAGAACATGAGATCAAGGCAACAAACACAATAGAATCCAGGGAATACAACTGAAGGAAAGACAACTTCTTCGAAGGAAGAGAAAGATGTTCCATAGGACCAAATTCGAGTAGAAGACGAGTCCATCGAAGCACTGCCTTTCTATATTCTTCGTCTTTTCCTTTCAAAACAGCCGCTGCCAGTGCTGACTTTTGGGCAATTGGACTAAATTAGTACATGAATTTAGAAGAGGAGTAATCTCTACCTGTCTTTTGCTAGGACTTTCTGGAGTGCATCTACTAAAGTAGCCTTTGTTAGTTTTGTTCGTTTGATCAACACGGATAATCCACGATTGACTAGAATCATTGAAATCTGAAGTTGAAGAAACTAACCAGAGTTTTTGGCATTGATGTATTGGTCTCCAAACATCGGAATGACAATCGAAGGCTTTCCTCTGTAGGCAACCTCACAAATACTGTTCATCCCTGCGTGGGTTATAAAGGCATTCAGTCTCTGGTCTCCTGAAGGATGTCTTTATTAGATACATCTTTAGAAAACTAACCTAATAGATCACTCTGAGGCCACCACTGTCTGAAAACGATGTTTGGGTACTCCTTGAAAGAGGCTTCTTCATTTTCACATACATCGTGCTTCCAAAGAAAAGTGACATTTGGGAATTCAGCGAAAGCGTCGAGAATTTCTAAATTCCAAACATATTGAGTTTTTATTTCACAAACCATTCTTTATCCGTGGAGGAATGTGGCAAGAGTTTACGTAAGTTCCAAAGGAGAAGAGGACGTTTAACGGCCGCAGGGAGAGAATTCGGTTGAGTTCCTGAACAAAATAGATGTGTTTTATTAAAATAGGCTTTCATTTTTATACGGGTCCCCTTAGGACTTGGCTTACCTCATCTAAAGGTTTCGGAGGATAAACATTAGTTCCTCCTACATACTGAATCATGTTTGATTTGGCTCTCGGTGATTCCGTAAATTCATTCACGTTTGACAGAATGACTCCGGTTTTTTCCTGAAACCCATTGTAACCGTTCTGCTAAGATATAATCAACCTTTACAACCTCTATCAAGTCAGGCATATCAGGTTTATGTTGTCTGAAGATTTCATTCAGTTTGTCCGTATCTTTTCGATTGATGCGGCCAAACTCGAAATTTGTCTTCATGTTGATCAGCCTCTCCATGAAAATCATGTCTTCACCGAATGTTGTGGCCCAGTCTATAATATCTCATGTACAACTAGTGGGACCTGCGTTTACGCGTAACGAGTTAAAATGGATTCAACCAGGCTGGACCAGTCCGTTTTGACCCAGATTTTCAGAAGTATGGGAACACATACCTGGAACGGTGCTTGTGAATTGTGAAGGTCCAGTGATAGAATAGTGGTATTCAATCATTCCTAGGGCTGATGCCACCATAGTACTCTTTACATTCAAAAGCTGAAGTTTCTATTTTTCGGAGATGATTCATTCTACCAGCCTCAAACAGTCCAATTCCCCCTAATTCATAAATCTCAGTTACTCCAATGTCAAATTTCGCCTCTCGAAGACTTTGCATAACGGCTGAATCTTCGAGGAGGCCTTTGTAAAGACAGCGAAGACCATCCATGTAGATTTCCCAGTCTTCCCATCTGATAGTCACTCCCTCTGATTCCGGAGCATCCCAGAATTCAGGACTCTTCAAACTACAAATAGCTAATGGTAAAAGATAGGAAAGGGGTTCACTCACTTCATTTTCTGCCACAACTTCTGATCCAAATAGGGAGAATAGAATACTATCTTGTGAACAGCTGGGTGCTTTGTTCCAAATGGAGGAATGCTGTCATCAAGGACTAGTGACAGAACCGTCTGAATATTCCAATTTAAAACCAATTTTTTTATCTCAATTGTCCTGAACTCTAATTTTATAGCTGAACTTACCACATTATGTCCGTCGTCAGCCAGAAGATTGGCAATGTTTCCAAGAAATCGGACATGGCTGTGTCCAATGAGAGGGTTCATAATTAGAATATTACCCGTCAATACAAGTGGAGTTAAATAAAACAGTAAAATATACAACATTTCTGAAAGAGAGGTTGTTAATTTAAAAAAATAGTTTAGATAAATAACTAAGAAATACGGGAAATAAAAAAAGCGAATAATGTGCTTTTGAACTATTACGGCGGCCAGTACAATGTCGATTGCACTTTTCTGATAAAAACCAGTAGAGATTACGGGAATAACGGGAAAACGTAACAATTGAATTATAGCGAATTGGAGACTTCAGTAGAAACAAAAAGAATGTGAATTGACTGGAATTCTCAGTTTTGCACTATGTGGCTGGCAGTTCCTTTATCAATGTTGTGCAATACCGCGTCAATCAGTCTGCGGCGGGAATGAAACGACCAAGGATCAATTCTTCTATTTGTTTGAACTATTTTCACCCTTTTCACAAGTTTATTTCGATCCTTGGACTGTGTCTCAAGATTTGTGATATGGTATGTGTGTGTCAATTGTCAGATGGAGAAAACAAGTAATACATTTGAGCTGTTTATTAAAGCATTAAAATTACAAATCTTTTTCCTTTTCAACTTTCCTTACAAATTTAAGCAAATGTTTCAAAGTATAAAACACTAAAACTAAAGAGGCTAAAAAGACGAATCCTACAAAAAGAATACAATCAATTGCATAGATTTGAATAAAAGATAGATTCTTGGACGGGAGGCGAATGTGCTCCATGGGGCCGAACTCAATGAGGAGGTTTGCCCATCGGAGGACGGATTGTCTGTATTCCTCGTCTTTTCCCTTCAGAACAGCTGCTGCCATTGCTGCTTTCTTGGCCACGGGGCTGAAACCAAATCTCAGAAGGCAAGACCTCTGACGTACCTGTCAGGAGCAAGGACCTTCTTCAAAGCTGCAGTGATAGTTTCCTTTGAGAGTTCCGTTCTTTTGACCATGACGGACATGCCTCTGCTCACTAAATTCTTGTTGAAAGGCAGAAAGGAATTTTGGTACCTGCACTCCTAGCATTGGTGTATTGGTCAGCGAAGAGGGGTACTGTAATTGTAGGTTTTCCTCTGAAAGAGACCTCCAGCATAGAGTTCATTCCAGCATGGGTGATGAAGGCCTTCACACGACGGTCTCCTGAAACATTCCGCATTTACCCTCAGATTAATTGATCTACCCAGAAGATCAGTTTGTGGCCACCAGGATTTGGGAATGACATTGGGATAGTCAGCAAACGGAGTAGTGTCATTTTCACATTCTTCATATTTCCACAGGAAAGTGTGATCGGGAAATTCGGAAAATGCGGAAAGAATGTCTGAAAAATCATATTTTCAGCTAGTTTACTTAGTTTGAGTGCCTAGTTTCAGCTCCAGAGGCATTTGGCATCCCTTGATGAAAGTTCCGAATGAGAAGAGCACTGAAGAAGGACGAATATCCAAGACAGCGTTCATTTCCTGGATGAAACATAACTAAATTGGGGTTCTGTACTACCTCGCTCAAGGGCTTCGGAGGATGGACGTTTGTTCCTCCGACGTACTGGAACATGTTGGTTGTCGGACGGGGAGACTCCGTGAACTCATTTGCATTCGAAAGGATGACGCCAGTTTTGGCCTGAAGGAGGACATCTTTCTGTTCAAAACTTCTGAAATACATCAGCCAGGTCATGAAGAGATGGCATATCTGGGTAGAACTGATTGAAAAGAGCTTGTTGCTTTTTGACATCATTGTTCTCTCCCTGGTAAACGTCATAAGCCGACTTCATGTTGACCAATCTTTCCACGAAAGTCATATCCTCGCTGTAAGTGGTTGCCCAGCCTAAACACCCATACATATGAAAATTCAAAAAGAACCCACATGGGACGAAACTGGGAAAGTAGGGGAGACCGCTGATGTCAAAGTGGAAACTAATCTGTCCGAGGGCAGCCGCAACCATTGCCGATTTGATTCCCAAAACCTATAATCTTGGCACTTTGGACTTAATCTCAATTGTATACCTCAAAGTATCCCATAACACCAAGCTCAAAGATTTCAGTGACACCAATGTCAAACTTTGCATCTTTCAGAGACTTTAGCAGCTCTTGGTCCTCCAGAAGGCCTCGGTACATGCCCAAGTAGGCTTCAGTGAAAATATCCCATGCCTGGAAGTCAGTGGCCATTCCATCTGGTTCAGGGAGATCCCAGAAAGATGCTGATTTCATTCTAAGATTTGGCTACACATTCATTAGAGTGGAAAAACTTACTCTAAGGTTCCCCAAATACTTTGATCGATGTACTTGGAGTGGATTAGCATCTTGTGGACTTTAGGGTTAGATGTACCGAATGGAGGGATTGAGTCATCCAGAGCGACCGTGAGTACCGTCTACAAATTAGAGTTTTTTAAACAACTCAAGCATTAACACTCAGGCCAAGTTTAACTCGACAACAAACAACTAACCACATTATGGCCATCATCTGCCAGTAGATCTGCGATATTTCCAAGAAACCTTACATGACTATGCCCCAGCAAAGGATTGAATACTAAGATATTTCCAGCCGAGACCAATTGAACCGAAAAGAGCAAAAGAATCCAGAACATTTCTGAATAAGAATGGTATGTGATAGAGACGTTAAGATGATAAGGCTATCAGGAAAAACACGAATGCGGTGGAGGGAAAAACAAAGTTCAAGTAGATTAGAGCTTCAAAGAAACGGCACTTTTCTGCGGCACAGACGTTTTTGACTCAAAACAATTTATATACGGGAGTTAAGGAACGTTAAAAAGAACATAACGAAATTGATGTTTCAGTGGTAAACTCTGGAAAATTCGAAGGCGGAAGAATCGGAGGCTGACCTATAACAAAATGATCGTTGTTTTGTCGGGAACGAGTCTTTTATACAGACGGGGATGTCGCTGCGAATCAGAACATTCGTCTTATCGGGCACGAACCACACTGTGCGCCACTGTGTGTTGGACTGTCACGGTAAAACTACGAAGGAAAAACGGAAGATCGTAGACATTGCACCGACTATTCTATCATTTTCTTAAAAACAACTGCAACTGCAAGGGTTACCAGTCACGATCAAAAGTTTTCTGTCATGTACTATCACGGTCAAACATGGTTCGTACAGACGTCCTATTCATTTTTGTGCCCTGTCTTGATCACAAAATATTTTGTCTATGAAACATTTTTTCATCTGTCATTTCAGTTCTATTCTCAGTTGCAGCCGATAGCTTCTTTTGTCGTTCGTCGTTGATTGCGGATAAAACGTTTTTGGGATACCGTTTTTTGGGAATCGGAATGGCAGACAGATTTGTTTCCACAAAATGCACGTGAAGGAAATTAGGAGGGCACAAAGAACACGTTTCGGTTTTCGTCTGGTTGTGCAATCTTCTGTTTTACCATTGAAGATTTTTGGTTGGTCATCTGAGTCAACTCTTGCATCACACATATTATGCTCTGAAGTGTGATGGCTTGAACCATACAATCCATCATTCCGCGCCAAAGTGTCAAAGAAATAAACTACAAAACAGCGGATCAAAATATCAGGGTTCGAACCTTTTTTGTCAATGACAGCCTTTGTAAAACGGGTTTCATGCGGCTGATCGGTCAGCTTATTTACAGTCGTTTGGTTGACACACCAAAAATACTAGAAGCCTACAGTAACCCAACATTATCAACAATGACCTGTTACGAACAGTTTGCGTTTTAATATACTCCTTGCCCATCGAAGAAAACTGGAAATGACCAAAATTATTTCCCTCAATCTGACATTCAGAATACACTCTTACTACTTAGATGCATGTTGCTTAAAAATGAACTTTGAACCAAAATACTTTTACAATTTTTAAGTCGTTCTAATCATCCCAATTTGTTTATCCACTGATAAAGGTGCTTCGTGGATTGTTCGTTGGTTTCCGTAGACACCGAACCTCAGCCGTGTTTAGTGTGGGCCATTCTGGCCAGTGTTTGGATCAATGAGGGGCGAGCGCAATGCATTCGCAATATAGGAGGGGCAGCTACCGCCTACTCCTCCCTTACCAAAACTAAGCTTCGTAAACTACCCTATTTACCCTCATTGACCACTTCTGCAGGGCAGCACTCAAAACACCCTGCTGAAGTCTCGCCCCAGACTATTAAGTTAAGATGTAGCATCGCATGAAAACTACAGACGACCGTTTTGGTTGCAATGATTTGATAAATGCCTGTTGTTCTTTCACTGATTGAGTGGTATTTTCAATACCAATCACATTGAGTCACAAACCACAATTTCAAATTTTAAGGAACTAGTTTTCCTGCCTAACCGGTGAAAGAACACAGCCTATAGACTTCGATGATCGTATATACTCCTCGCCCATCGAGCTTGGAATGAGATTAAACTAACCTGCACATCTAACTAGCAAGAGAGCGTGCACAATGAGGAGACGCAGAGTGCATTAGCATAACCATGGCCATTTCAATTGACAAGCTCGATGGGCGAGGGGTATAACTAATAATGCCTGTAAAACTGATAATAAAATTCAAGAAACAACAGTAATTTTTCATGAGTGTAATTTTCCCCATTCTATTCCGACACACAGATATTCTTATGGGAGCAACGCCAACTTGAAATGTTCGAAATTTGATTTTGTATTTGAAAGTAATCTACAATTTTAAATTTAAACCAGTTTTAAAATACCAAAGGAATCCACGGCAACTTCTATACAAATTGTTCGTTAAAATTATGCAAACTACGAGTGAAATTATAAACGAAAATATATGCGCTTAAGTCATTTTCCAATGAAAGCAACGTCAATTTCTGTACCAAATTAAATGTTCGTTCAAATTGCGAAACATAGGCGTCAATTTATGAACTAGAACAGAAAAAGACATGGGCCTTTTGTTATTATCGAAATATATGTCTGTGACGGTACGCATTTTCACCCAATTTGTTTGTTAAATGTTTTCCACATCAAGTTTTCAGAATACATAGCATTTGCACCAGAACATTAATGCTGTTGTCACACACATTATTCCGTTCCTTTAACATCATAATAATTTGCTGGAGCCAGCAGGTAGAAACGTTAACGTATATGTATACTGAAGGTTAAAAATCTATCTGATCGAGATTTTAAGCGTCTACGGCGAAATAAGGCAAGAGGTCTCTTATATAAGCATATGCGTTCGTTCAAACATTCTACTGTGATTATTCTGTAAAAATGTCTATAATTTTCCGTATTTCCTATCCTCGACGTGATTCTTGGCTTGTGAAGGACAATCCCTGCCGTGTCCTCAAGGGTCGATTGGCCGAACTCTTGGCCGAACGGCAGACTGAAATCCTCATTAAGGCGGCCCCCTTGATCCCCCGACTGCCGAATTCCGCACATCGCCCATTCTGACGTCGGTTCTTTAATGAAACATTGCCGACCACAAACGTCCGCGCGGCCATTCGCATCTGGTCCATCGGGAGAACGGAAAGAGACAGGAGCCGCCAGAGAGGACTCTGCTCTCGGATGCCAGGGAGGGGATAATTAGCGGTTCGGTAGTGATATCGGACTACTTAACTTACATAGTTGGACAGAATGTCATGCTCATTGGTAGTTTCTGTACATCGCGTAATATCAAGAATCAACTTTTGGGATAAGCGGAGGCGTGCATTATATTCCTATTCTTGTTTCACGCATCTATTCACACACTTTGATCAATCAGCCAAAGATTGCAATTGACTATCTGCATCGTTTGGATATTTGTGGTTCACTAACCTATTTTTATCCAAAATTATGCGGTTGACTGCAAACAGAGTGACGCACTGGTCAAAGGCGCAATGGATGTGGAAACTTAGAATTTGAAGGAAGCCTTGAATTGGGGAGGGTGAAAACACCGGTAGCGCAACGTTTTAGTCAAAAATATGGCCAGCAGCATTTCCAAAGAAAGAAACCGGCGGGCGTAAATTAGCATGGACATCAAAATTTCCATGGGTCACATTGGATAATTATGCGACCGGAGGCCGCCAAATTAAGGGCCTAAGGCCGCCCATCTAAGCGGCCGTAGGAAGTCAAAGCAAGCGGCCGACCTAAAGCTAGCAATAGCAGCGGCCAAAGGCCGCCCATTCAAGCGACCGGTGTCCGCAAATTCACAAACGAAATCAGAGGCGGCCGAAGGCGGTCTTTGTATTTTATGGTAAAGCAGAATTATCACAGTTAATTTACCACCCAGAAGTGAGAATGTACTTTTGTAGTGAGACAACGGGAGTTTAATCCTCTATAGATACCCTAAGAGTTCTTTTGAACCGCAACCAAAACAAACTTTCAAGAGCTACGTCCACCAAACCCACCCATGATCTACAATGACTTTGCATTTGGCTTGGCGGTTCTATTTCAAACTGCTCCTCTCGCTGAGGCATCAGATGAAATCTGAAAACAATCAATGCTACTCACTTGAAACGAAGAAAAGTCGAATACGACTCCCTGCCACTCCTCCACTAACAACAGAATTAGTGATACCCAGGTCCAGCATCAGCGGATTGGCTTTGGCTTCCCATCGTTCCCTTC
Source organism: Oscheius sp. G VE-2021 (assembly GCA_022343465.1). Taxonomy (NCBI): domain Eukaryota; kingdom Metazoa; phylum Nematoda; class Chromadorea; order Rhabditida; family Rhabditidae; genus Oscheius; species Oscheius sp. G VE-2021. Next base: position 4,154,961 of record JAJQXH010000058.1, read on the forward strand.
CTAACCGTCTCTTGTGGGCGCCGAATGAATTCTGAAAACAACCATTGGTGTTTCCCTGTTACTCACTTGGAAATGAAGAAAAGTCGAATACGACTCCCAGTCACTCTTCCAAAGACAACAGGAGGGTTCGTGAGGCCCAGGTCCGGCATCAGCCGATCCAGTCGGTCCAGTTGGACCACCCGGTTCAGCGTCCGCCAGTCCTTCGGGTCCCGCCGCAGCCGGTCCAATCAGTCCGACAGGTCCGATCCAAAGACCAGTCTAGTCAGTCCGTTCGGACAACCTCAGCAGGTCATTGTGGTCCATCCTCAGTCGGTCCGGCCAGTTAGTCCGGTCAAGTCTTGCGACTCATCCAGACCGTCCGGCCAGCTCAACCATGTCTAGCCAATTCAGTCTATCCATCCGGTCCGGCAATTAAGCCAGTCCAGTCAGAAGGTCCGATTCAGCCGCGAGCGAGGTCAGTCCAGTTACACAATCCCAGGTCGTCAGAGGAGAAGTAGACAGGAAGGCCGCACAGCACATCAGGAAAGAGCAAAGTGAGGCTCTGGCCCTACTTTTTACACGTTACGCCAGACCTCACGCCCCACGTTTTATGCCATTTCCCACTTATCATTACGTGTCGCACTCCTTTCTCATTCTACCAAGGGTAGTTTTGCGTTTTATTTTGAAAGTGCGATGACATACTGCTATGAAAGGTGCCCTATTGCTTTGGTTTTCCATGTACTATGGTAATATCCGTGTTTTCTTTGGGACACTGGCCATAAAGCAGAACTGCCGTGTTAGTGATCCTCAGCCGATGTTTACCACGGCCTCCAATGCCGTAAATTTCTGGGGACTTTTGATTCAACTGCCTTGTTCCGAACTTATACGAATAAGGGTGACTCAAATCTTGGCAGCATTTATACACTTTCTATTTTAACTGCTATCATGAAAAACGTATATATTCAACACAGAAAGGACACTTTGGTTCGAATGGCCTACACCTATCGCGCGACCCCACCGCAGATCATTTGAGGTAGAACTCTATTAAAGATTGATAAGAAGCCGTGATTTGTGGTAATCACGGTGTGTTTGTAGAGACAGACCGGCCGGAAACAAACCGAATTATTGGGCAATCTCGTTAGACGACTGCCAGGCCTTTTTGCGCAATTGCTCAGCCAGCAACATCGAACTTTTTCATGTCATTTCGTCACCTTCATAAAGGAGTTTTACCATATTTTCACTTTGATTGATTCAGAAGAGCTCATTTCAAGATAGGGATATAGGATATGTTTGAGTGAACTACAATTTACATCTGCTGTTCTTCCGAGGTCCCAGTTCATACCAGCTTTTACTGGTGGCTTCCTTTTCACTCCTCCGTTGAAGTGTAGGTCATCTCCAGGCTCCTCGTGGTTTCTCTTTTTAGTCAGCGCTAATTGTGTGGTGGCCGAGTGTTTTCCCGATTCCCCCGGCGCGTCGTTTGTCAAGCGATAAATCAGCCGTCGTCTTCCGTCGATGGATGTACTAAGGGCCGTTCCCGTAGCAAAAAGTGTCGGCCAATTGGCCCATTCACTCGCTTTGTGCGGTGTCTTTTCGGCTGACCGGAGTGTGCTGCTGGCCGTCGTTCTAATTGAGCAACATGCGGGCCGGCGGGGCGGCGCTCGTAAACCTCTCACTATAGCGAATTTCATCCAACGCAGTCCTCCGAAGGTCCAATTGGCCGACTCGTCCCCGATTTGCAACACAACACCAGCACACTTTCTAGCCAATACACGGCCTTTTTAGAACATCCCAAAAGTTTTTCTGTGAACGTGAAAGATCAGTTCGTGCATCGCACAGACAGTGGCACTACTCTATATTTCATACAGACTCAAGTTGTAACTGATTACCGCCTTGCCTTCCTGACTCAAAAACTATGATTTTGTATGGTTCGTCGGTTTTCCTTTAGTACGAGCAAGGGGGAAACGGGACCGGCCCGAGTCGCGGGTTTCGGAAGATCGGGCTGACCCGGAGCAAATCCTCCCTTCAGAACGAACATGATCGAGAAATTGTGACAGTTGTTGAAAAGTCGTAGCAGAAACAACTAGCTCTGCCTCTATCAGAGATCACTTATTGGTGGTTGCTCGTCCATCGTCCATTCCTCCCTTTCTGACCCTCTGTCCTGCCACTTCCCAGGCGTAGTTCCGCCGTCGGCGGTCTCATTTTGGCCGCGGGCCATCCCATTGGGCTAGGGCACATTCATGCCTTTATGAACGGCGCATATGTAAGTCCTTCGCAACACGAAGCACACTAGGAGTTCGTAGATCATTCCCCGATTACCCTTCCCGCGTAACCGTGCTCTCTCTCCATTATCCTTCGTCTGGTCTTTGTTTGCGAAGGGCCACATGACGACGTTCTCTCGTGTCCGACGACCATACGAGGCGCCACGAGTTGCATTTCGAATGACGCGTAATCCGCTGCATTTACAAATACTCTCTTTGTTTTCAACTTTTGGCTGGGGACAATCTGAAACAACTTCACTTTGGTCCTGGGCTAGGATTACATGAGAATTTAGATTCTTTATGGTGCCACTTGAAGGCCTCTAGATTCTTTTATACCCCTCGCCCACCGAGCTTTCCAAAGCGGCTGGTAAAAATGCCTCTGCGTCTCGCTTTTTCGTGTGCTATTTCGCTAATTAGATGTGCAGGTTGTTGAAATAAGGCCATTTTTGTAGTCGTGGTCGGCGGGCAGCGACTATACGTGGCGTTTTCAGTGAAGATTAATCAATCCTTGTAGTGAAAACATTAATGAAATTACACTTACAAGTGTCTGTTGATTTTATTGAGCCAATCGCTCTTACCTGGGTTTTGAAGTAATTGGTCCTGAAACGATAATTGTGGCCCGGATAATAATGATTTGGGAAATAAGTTTCAATGGAAAGTCAGCATCCTTCGATTCCAGTTCGATGCAATTCCAGTCTAAAAGCAAATGCAAAAGAGTTTTTCCATAAGTATAAGCGAATTCAGATAATCCTCGCCAGAACATTAGGGATTTAACCGGCGTACCCGGAACTTCTTTTGTTAAACCCTCGCCCGTGTAATTCACTTACTCTTCCAACTGCTCTGTTTTCTTTTCAATCCCAATATCTTCATATTCGAAAGACGAAGCACAACCATTTTATTACAGTAACATGCACTTGTTTCACTATTTGATCTTGGATGTGTATGGTGTAAGGAAACGAAGGCTATACGTAAGGAGACCAAAGCGTCCGCTTGCAGTTGGCTTCAAGTAGTTTCGTTCCCTGATGGACAAAGCATCAGTGCCCTTGGCCTCAAGTACGTCCTCTGTCTCCTGCCCCCTCGTCTGCTATATCCGTCGGCCGCCAGTTTCCGCCGTTTTCCGTCGTTTGCGCCCAATTTTCCCATGTGTTTTCCGGTCGAGACGACCCTTTATTGCTCCTTCTAAAAAGAACTAATGGCGACTTTATAGGCCCTGCCCTTTGAACGCAGCGTTCTTTTCTTTATTCTCCCCCCATCGAAGGTAGTTCGAAAGATGAATTGTGACACCCGGAAAGGAACGCAGTACTAATGAGATGCTCCTCATTAAATAAACACCCGCCGGCGACGAATGCATAATTGACACAGTGTGCCCAGTGTTCCAATTCAACTACCTGCACTCATTATTGCAAAGAGGCTTCTGATTTTCTGTTTGAATTCCTCGAGGTCAATGTCTCACCCCGAGATTTACCCCTCTCCCCGCTGCAGAAGCAACAAAACCCCGCGATCCCCTCCCCATGGATCCTCCTCCTTAATTTCGGCACTGAGCCTTTCTTCTGTGTTTTGGCCGGGTGTCATATTTCGGAGGCCGCTTCCATATAGGTGGAGAATGGCGTCCGCCAGCCGGCTGTTCCGGCAATCTGGCACGGCTCAGCGCTTCCACGCGCGCCCCTCGGGAGCACGCACACTAATCACGACTGCCCTCCCACTTCAGCAGACGGACACACGTGCACTTCGACTTTGATTAGGCGGAAGGAGGGAGCCACAATTGATTCAGCCCTTTTTTGAAACCAAAGGCGAACAAATTGCACCTTCTGGCACGGAATTGGTGGAAAAGGCTTGCACAGAAGGGTACTGGTACCCTTCTAGCCACGACTGGTGGAACTGTCACATCAAATTAATATTCTTTCAATCGTTCTATATCTTCTCTATTTATCATCTGTTCTCTCATGAAATTTCTCGTTGGCTTCTGGGTCATTATTCTACTTCGTCATTTGATGGACGTGCTTCTGCCTTCTGTAGGAACGCAGTTAGAAGAGAAGCCCGACATCTTTTCAATTCTTGCGCTATTCTAATTTTTTGAAAATGATTTTCAATTGTGCCAGGTAAAACCATTTAAAAACAAACTGAAAATGATGGTAAAATGCCCCCGTCAGAAATTTCCATTTTGCAAAGCTTACAAATTCTCTTTCTTGTGCTATTTTAGTCTCACGCACATTTTTTCTTATTGTCTAGGGTGTTCTACAATTGTGAATTGCAGGTGGTCGTTGAGCAAAACGCGGGGGCCAGTAGATGCCCCTTTGACACCCACCGTGCTACCTCACCATTGGTAAGTCTCCCCCGAAGGAATCTCCGTGTCTTCAGTAGAAATGCATGTGCGTGCTTTTGTCTTCTGTTCGGACTACTTAGAAGTTCGGATGTTGCGCAGAATTAATTAATAGTTGATCAAAGACGACGACGGAAATAGGGCGCCAGGGCAAACACAAAGAGGGCCTAGGAGACCTTCCAAACAATGAGTAATCAAACCAAAACAGAGTGAAACGAGAAAACGCCCAAGTAAGAATGTTTAGGAGCGGTAGGAACGGTGGGTAGATGGGCTGATGGAGGAACAGTTCAAAGAAATCGAAGGTCTGCTTGAGTCGACAGCACACGCAGAACCAGACAACGCCCACAGCCGCATCAAAAAGGTGGGGTTTTCAATGCACTTTGCATTTTGAAACCATTTTCAGTACGTAAAACTCGTCTTTCCCCATGTGGCCCTTGTGGCAGTCGTGTGTCTCTACGCAGTCATCGGAGCCTACATCTTCTACCGACTCGAGTCACCTAACGAAGACTGGGTCAGTTCAAAGGATCTCATCCTTGAATCCAAAGTTCAGTTGAAACAACAGGGGAAAGAGTCAATAGGGAAGATGCGAGGACGGTTGATAGGACTGATCAAGGAGGGCCATCTGTCGAAGAGAGAGTGGAAGGGGACGGTGGAGAGTGAGCTCTACAGATTCAATGATGACATCTACAAGGCGTTTAAGGAACAGTACGTTAGGTAAGCAATAGGTTAGAATCGTTCAAGTTTGTTATTCAGATATCCCGATGTTAGGGTTTCCCAGAGGTTAGATTTATCAGAAGAGCAAAGGGAGGATGGAGACAGGACAAAGAGACATAGGTCAGTTGGAATCTTGGCTGAAAGAGATCCTCTTTCAAGAAACAGCAAGAGTCGTGGAGAGAAGAGTGAAAAGATGTGGACTGCCAGTAGTGCCCTCTTCTTTGCAGCAACCACCATGGCTACAATCGGTGGGTTTCACCGCATTTCTTAGAAATGCGCAATGGAGAGCGACAGGTCACAAAAAGCTTTCTGAGCCTACATATGCGTTAAAAAGCGGCCTGAGCCTACTATCTGCAATTCATGATAAAATTATGTCCTGTGTCATAGCAAAATATAACAAAACGCTATGGTGTGTGTGTGTGTGTGTGTGTGTGTGTGTGTGTGTGTGTGTGGTGGATCACCTCCGCTGTCATTTCCCGCAAATGGGAGGGTAGGTGCGGTCGCAGGCCGTGTTCATGCAATTAGCGTATATTCATGCTCATTTCAAAATAAAGAACGACCGAATGCGGTTAGAAAGAAGCGAAAATTTGCATATATTCGGTGCCGAAGGCCGTTCGATGAAGCGGCCGAAGGCCGTCCGATGAAGCGGCCGAAGGACGTCCGGCTAAGCGGCCGAAGGCCGCCCCGTTAAGAAGCCGAAGGCTGTCCGATGAAGCGGCCGAAGGCCGCCCGGTTAAGAGGCCGAAGGCCATCCGATAAAGCGGCCGAAGGCCGCCAAATTGATTAGCATACCTTCGGGTGCGAGACCAACCCATCCAGGAGGTAACGCGCCGTAGGCGCGTTTACCGACTGGTAGCAAAATAAGTATATACCCCTCGCCCATCGAGCTTGGCAAATGAAATGGGCATGGTTATGCTAATGCACCCTGCGTCTCCTCATGTTGTGTGCTCTCTTGCAAGTTAGATGCGCAGGTTGTTTTAATAAGGCCGTTTTTGTAGTCGTAGTCGGCGGGCAGCGACTATAATATAACGGCTTTCTTATAATTCTCAAGTGTATTCAATTCAAATATTCTTTTGTGCTGCTTGCCGTGACGTCAATGCACGTATTGTTTTCCTAATTGTTGACATGGTCGTTGTTTTGTTGGCAACGCGTGTTTACGACGAAAACAAACGACAGACGGAGGGACGAATGAATATGAACACGAGGGTATTCTCAGGGTACGGAAACATCGTCCCAGCCACTCCTTCTGGAAGAATAGCCTGCGTCGTCTTCGCTCTCTTCGGAGCCCCGCTGGCCATCATCACCATCGGAGGTTACAGTTCCAAGAAATGAAACATAACCAGAAATTCAGATCTTGGAAAGTTTCTCTCAGAATGCACTATCTGGTCGTACAAACAAATGAAGAAAGGAAGAGTGCATATCAGGAATCGATGGAGGAGGTTTCGGTTAGGAAAGGGTTAGTTGAAGTGTTATCTCTGTCTTTTGATTTCAACATAAGAACCTAAAAACTAACGTCTGATACAATGTTACTATGATAAGGAAGTATTTTGTTGCAGGAAACTTGGACGACTGTGAAATGCAATCCGAAGAGAGTTCCCGTTCGAGTCTGGACTGGGAAGACCTAGTGATGGACAAAACAGAAGTCCCTGTTTTGATGGTCTTCACAATACTTCTGGTATTGATTGAAAGATGTTTATTTGAAACACTTGGTTTTAGTTGTACATCGCCTTTGGAGGGATTCTCTTTTCGTTTCTGGAGGGATGGACTTATATGGATGCATTCTACTACTGTAAGTTTCATGTAAAACGATTGATCGAAGACTTTTAAGCTTTCATTTCCCTGACGACCATTGGATTCGGAGATATCGTTCCAGAGAACCACGAGTGAGTATTTAATATCCAATTAGTTGTGGAATTGTGGTTGATGGGTTTTCCACCAGCTCAGTCATGGTTTACCCTGATTCAATGGCTCATTTTCAGTTACATAGTGCTTATGCTGATCTACCTGGGTGTCGGTCTGGCTGTAACCACCATGTGTATCGATCTAGTCGGTATCCAGTACATCCAGAAGATTCACTACTTTGGACGAAAGGTGGCTTTCTTTGAGATTTATTCTTTTGCATCACGTTTTCAGTTCCGAGGCACGGATTTGCTCCATCTGCTGAAGAGAAAGCGAATGATCGAACGACGATTGGCAATGGGTCAGGGAGACGAGATCCTCCAGCTGTACATGCAGCAGATGCAGAGTCAAATGTAGGCGCAGTCTTCTGTCGAAGCTAAGTTTTATTTTAGCCCCGAAGCAGTTGTAGTGGAAGAACAATGGCCCGAAGAAAAGTGTCCAAGTCCTTCAGAGTAAGTTTTGAATTCAACCGGGCGAATCCCAGAGAAAGTTAATTAACGTAGATAGTTAAGCTTAGGACTCTCCCACTAACCCGTTTGAGCAATTTATACATACCCTCTTTTCCAGATGGCTCATCGACGACGCGCTCATGAGCAGTCGGCTCAGTTATACGTATCCCCTTGCCGAGAAAGTGCCTTCTCCAAATGTTCTTTCTATACGAAGGTGAGAATCATTCCTTTTCATTGCAAAATCTGTTTTCAGTTTCCGAGTACCGAGTATTTATTCCAATTCGTCTGCTTCCGCTAGGTCATTGTGGGTTTTCTTGTCTTAAAGTCTAATTTGAACCCTTAGAATGCGTCTCCGGCTGGGTGGCCGTGGTGGTTCCTGGGACGAGTCGGGTCCGTCTTTATCGGAACACTGCTCCCTGTCCACGGAGCCGTCTGTGCATATCAGGAAGGCTTACTGGGACGAGTACTGCTCGCCGGATCCCTCCATCACCTCTTTCAAGTTCAGCTTTCCCCTGCCGAGTCCGGATTACTTTGAAATTGGTTGGTTTCCACAAAGAGAGACAGATAGAGATATTTTAGCCAAGGCAGCTCGTGCGTCCCGTCGTCTGAACTCCTGCCCTCCGGACCCTCTATGGCCTCCGTCTCACTCCGCCTCAGTGAGCTCAGCCCGTCCTCCCAACAGGGCTTCTGAAGCCACTGCTCATTCGCCCCTTCTCTCCCATCCCCTCAACAGCTTCTGCATCCCCGAGCCGTTTATGCTTTCCAACCTGGCGGCCCAGTGTGATCTCCTCGAAGCCCTGGAGGACGCCCTGCGTTTCCAGGGTCCGAGGGGAGCGCCCTTGGCCACCAAACCGACGTCTCCACCGCCTCTCGTGGTTCCAACCGTCAACGAACCGCCTCGGCCTGTGCATGTACCCCCGCTTGTGCTCAAGGTACTTTCCCGCTTTGCATCCGCTTCACTCAGACATTGCCACAGGATGGTCAGGTCTTACCTATCCAGTGTCAATGCCTGAGTGACTTTCCCTCTGTCGCTTGCATTTCTTTCTTTGAGGACTGCTCCCCTCCACCGTCGAGTCGTCTCTCTTCCAGTCGTCTTTCGTCCAGTCGTCTTTCTTCCTCCCTCCGCTCACCCTCTCTATTCCCCATTCTGGAACGTCGTCGGAGCACATCGCCTTCTGCCCCAAAAGAGGAAGTCCCAGTGCCTTTGCTGAAACGGAAAAAGAGGGAGAGATTGGCTAAAATGGCCGATCCCCTCCACAACGTCGATTGGCTGAACATCTCTCCCCGTGCCACTGCCATGAAGGTGGTCAAGGAGGACCTCCCAACTCTCTTTGACGTCGTCCGGAGGACTCCCTCTGATGCGACCACCCACGTCTCTTCGCCGACGGAACGCACGCTTCCTTCGGTTGTGCTTGTCAGCCCTCGCAATGTGAGCTTGTTCCTTTCCCCGCTTTCTTTATTCTTTCGCTTCTGCATGAATGCAATAGGAAAATAAGGAGAGGAAATTAAACTAGGGGAAAATCATAAACATTAAAACGCGATACTCATATTTTATCATTTATTTATTATTAGGATTCCATTTGAATTTGAAAAAAAAGATTATAGTCGTTGCCCGCCGACCACGACTACAAAATGGCCTTATTTAAACAACCTGCACATCTAACTAGCAAGAGAGCACACAACATGAAGAGACGCAGGGTGCATTAGCATAACCATGGTCATTTCAATTGCCAAGCTCGATGGGCGAGGGGTATACTTTTTCAATTTTACCCCTTTTAACGTTTAGAATTTGCTGAAGAGCTGGAATTATAACTATAAAGGTTTATATTGACACTGCCTCACATTTTTAGGAGAACTTTGATTTAAGGAAAGGGCGAAGACCATGGAAAAACTACAAACACATGCAATCCTCATCACAATCTCTGTTTCAGCCGGTGGGTCTTGCGTGTATGGAAGACTGGGACTCTTACATCCGAATGTTGGAGGAGTACGAGAAGCCCTACGAGAGGTTAGTGAAGCCTTCCTTTAATCATTTTAGCAACGTTCCTTAGTTAAACTTAGTTCCTCACATAGATTCCCTGGGTTTAGTTTGTTTCTTAGTTCTCTCGGTTCCTTGGGTTCACAGCATGTTTCTTCAAGACTGCCGCCGTCGCCGATCCCGTCTCCTCCCTGCGGTTCCTCCCACTCTTCGGTCCCTCCTTCCACGAGGGCCTCTCCCACCTCTCCTCCTCTTCCGACGCCTCCTCCCCTCACTCCCTCGCCTGTGCCCTCTACCTCTCCCATATCTGAACGGGAGTCACCTGTTCCTTCGCCTCCTCTGCCGAGGGTGGTGGCAGAGGCTCCGCCATGCCGTTGTTTTGCTGACACAACTCCTGTTCCGGCAACATTGGTGTCCCAAGTGGCGGCGGTCCATCGGAAAGCCTCGATTGTGACAAGACCTCTTCCCTCCTCTCCAGCCATGGAATTCCTCTTCCTGGAGAACAGGATGCCCCTGGTCATAGAAGAACGCGAGGATCCACCGGAAAAAGCACCCAGGTCCTTATTTTTGCACTTAAGGGCACGGTCCAGACTCTAAGGGTCCGTACTGTTTCCTGACCTTGCACTGTGCTGGTGGTCGTCTATGCACTTCTTTTTCTTTCTTTGCTCGTTTTTGGTTTTTCCGCCTTTTTTTCCTTTTTGGTGATGTGATGGTCTCTTTTCTGTCATTTTCTTTCCTGTGCAGTGGTGGTCTCTTTGCTTCCTATGCTTGTGGTTGTGGTTATACTTTAACAAACCTGTAATCTTCAGTCCGATGGCGGCTGAATCATCCTCAGAAGATGAAGGGCCTTCTGGATTTGACTTAGATCTCGGGGCTTTCGAGTTGGTTGACTCAGGACTGTCAGCGGAGACCTTGCTCAGCACGGAAGAACCGGTTAGTGTTTCCTTTTCTTGTTTAAAAGGCAAATGAAAAATCAGAATTAAAACACACAATTTTGTCAGACTAGTGTAATCTTTCAGGTGATTTTCCACCAAGACCTCCCTGTGCATTCTGTTCACCACGACACAGTCCAAACAGAAGCTGCCTTGGCAAACCTCATGGCAGCTCCTGCGAGTATGCTAACAGCTGCCATTCCGCCCATCATGGTCGAAGTCAGTGTCCTCCCCTAGCCCATTTATATCCCCTTAAGGACAATTACTGTTTTGTGGTAGACGGAGAAAGAGTGAAAATGGGTGACATCCTGGGTGATGACCAGTGGTGGAGACATACTTCCCGTCCAACCAAGTACTTCTACTCGGAGGATCTGAGGCAATTCCATCGGGTGAACTGCATAACTGCCAAGGGGAAGGTCATCACAGCCAAACTAGTCTCCGGTTCTCTTCATGTAGGGTCTCAGTCGGGTTGTGGTACTCGTCGTGTTTAAGGTGCAGGGCCCTCCTTCGTCAGCTTCGACTACTCCGCGGTCTTCTGTCAGTGGAACGAGTTCTCGAACCACAGGCAATGGAAGCAAGGTTCCTCTCTGCCATGTATACAAGGTAGGGAAATAATTTCTGAGTTCCTAAAGATGAAGTGATTGTGGTTGCATCATTTAACAGTTATTCATACTGTGTCATTTTAGGTGATTCGTTTCTACTCCTTCTGGAAGACGTGTACCTCCTTCCACCGAATAGTCACAATGATCGACAAGGTGCCTATTTTTCCCTCCTCAGTTTCTCTTTCTTTCTATGTTTCTTACTTAAAAGTCCAGGTCTCCGCCGATGAACGCACCGTGAACCCAGACTTCAAGAAGCGTCTGTTCGTCCAATACCTGTGGCGCAACGCAAAGGCTGTGGAGAAGGCGCGGGTGCATAAGGAGTTCGACCCCCGGCGACAAAGACTCCTCCGCTTCGTCACCGACCCCAGCGCCCGCAAGAGGTTCAACAAGATGTGACTCCCCTAACTTATCTATCGCTACGGGTTCTCTCTCACGCGCGTGGCCATCGGCTCTCCTCTGGGGGGCCTTTGGCTGCGGAGCTCTCAGGTCGCACAAATTTCTATTCGCGATGTATCTCCTTCTGTGGCCGTCCGTGCCTTTCCGTTTCCTTCGTAGAGCCACTCCTTCGCTTGTCGCTTCCCCTACGTGATATCTGTATCTTTCCCGTGTTAATGAAGGGTCATCTTCACTTCTCCGCCTGTTTCTTTGTTTCTTTGTCGTCGTCGCCTCTTCTCTCAGAAACTCATCAGAATACAGGTTTGTCGAGGACGACTCTTGCACTTTTGCCGTCATAATCGACGACGTTGGACTATTCCCAATTCAACGGGGAAGGTTGCAGAGAGTACCGCATATCGACAGGTTGGAACATCCGAAATATGAGGTCGTACAGACAAGCTAATCGAAAGTAATTATTGTTTCTTGGAAAAGCAGGGCAAGATTATGCAACCCAATGGAGAATCAGCGTCGCACGGCAGTTGTGTCGTTTATACCGCAAATTTATACCCGTCAAGTTGAACTAAAACACATGCAACATGGAGGTCCAGATCATTTAAAAGCGCCCTTTAATTTGTTCTACTTTAAAATAAAAAATAAAATTCTCGGCCATCCTAATTTCCCGTGCTTTGGAAATGGGTGGATTAGGAGATATTACGTGTGGCTAAGACTGGCATAGAATCTCTTTTGACCTTTCACCTTCGATTTAATATAAAATAAATCATGATAATCACCCCGTTGCTTGGAGGGGCGGTGTCGGATACAATTTTCCTAATTGAATGGGGTTATTTAGTACAACATTCATTCTCAGTTGTAATCAGAAGTCTTCACTGCAGAAGCTGCTAAAGTGAAACTACCTTGTTTTTGACAAATGTGACCTCCATTATCTTTGAACAAGTTTTCTTTGTTATTGCAACATTATATTGATCTGTGCCTTAAAGTATGAGAGTTTTAGTCCCAATTTTTTTGGTTTCAAAAATTGCGTCATATAACTTCAACAACTCCACCAAGTATACCCCTCGTCCATCAAGCTTGGCAACTGAAAATGACCATGGTTATGCTAATGAATCTGCGACTCCCCATTTTGTGTTCTCTCTTGCAAGTTAGATGCGCAGGTCAGTTTAAACTCATTGTAAGCTCGGTGGGAAAGGAGTTAAAAACAAAACAAAAATAAGGGGATTATACTCGTTATCCATCGAGCATTCACCAAAAACCTATGCAACATGAAACTAATAGAGGATGATAGACCGCATTTCCAAAGAGTGGAAGTAGAACATAGCTGATTAGGCTAATTTTGGGTAACGAGTAAAAGTCGATAGTTAATCAATTTTCAATTGAGGTTTTCTCATTTTAGAGAAGAGTCAGAAGACTCCACAATCGACTTCCCTGTTCAAGTGAATGCCGTTCCCATGAGAAAGAGTAGGTCTAATCTTGGTCAATACAATTGTCTCTTAGTAGACGCCGAAGAGAACGAAGTCCTACTACACTACGGAGATTCTGATGAACCGGTGCCTGTTTTCTCTGTTGGGGAACAGCCTTTAGACGGCCCTTCCACCCTCAACAACATTATCCACTGCCCTGTGAAGTATATCAGCAAGGTAGAAAGCAAATGGAAGCCGACGATGTTTGGTTTAGACACCTCCCTCTTTGGTAGTGGACAACTACTGTTTCATTTGCGATGGGGATGAGGTCTCGGAGGAAGACATTCTGAAGGACAAGCAGTGGTGGAAGGAGACCAGCAACAGCACCAGACATTACTCATCCGACAATCTCACCACCTTTCATCAGGTAGAACATGAATTGCTGCAAAGCAAGTTGCGCCTTTAGGTCACTCTTCTTCAATGTCGTGGGGAAATCAGAGGAGCCTACCGCACAAAAGAACGAGGTGGTGGCCTTACAAAAGTGTCTCTACATCAGGTAATTTTACCCTTACCCTAAAAATTAACAGCAATTAAGGTATTCCGGGTATCTCGGTCCTTCAGCTGTTGGCGAACATGTCACGGGTTCCATCGCATAGTCTCTGTAATCAGTCCTGTTACAGAAGGTTTGTGGAGATGTAGTACTGACAAATGCATGGCTTTTAGAAGGAGAGCAAAGTAACAGCTTCAAGAAACGGATTTTCATTCAGTACTTCTGGCGGCAAGAAAGGGTTGGTTGAGCTTTTGCGGCCTCCTTTACACACACACACACACACACACACACACACACACACACACACACACACCAGAGCTCTCTCTCTCTCTCTCTTCTCTCTTTATATCTGTTTTTCATTACTAATTATTTTTTCTTCAGAAGCAAGATCGTGAATTGGTTCAACGGGAGTACATGGACTCCAAGCTGAAATCCTCTCCCAGACACAGTCTGGTCCCTCCCTCAACTTCCTATAGGTCTTTCTTCTTTTCAGCAATCCACAATGCGTGCCTTAGGTCCCGTGCCCAGTACCCTTCGTCCTCTTCCTCAATGAGCTCCTTTGACTCAACTTCACCCAGACATTCCACAGCAAAAGTAATTTAAACTTCGTTTTAACCATGACCAGCCAATGTTTAGGAAGAATCAAAATGGCGGCTTCTGAATCGCGTCTACCAAACGAAACGAGCGTTCCTTGGCAACCGACGAGACATGACTTTACCTCTGCGGGGCAATAAGTGATCAGGATATTTGGTTTTTCAAAGAGATCTCAAGAGTTTTATTTATTTCTAATGAATTGCATTTTTGTTAGTGATGCTGAATCGGAGTTACGAAAACTAGATTTCGAGGTTTAAATCGTCCACAAACAAAGGTACGGTCAATGGCATGACCACCCAGTAAGCAATAGACTCCACAATACTCGAATGTTATCCAACTGTTAGAAAAACAGCAAATGCTTTCATCAAAGGATGAGTTTTGAAATAAATAGCTATCAGAAGAATCAAGTTGGGTACTACACCGAAGAACAGGAGAAACGTCCACGTGGTATAAAACAGGAACATTGTTAGGACGTCAGGATTCGGAACGGGAATGAACCTTTTTGGTTGAAAAGGCGAAATATTATGAATTCAGGTAGAAATGACAGGGTGAGGGTAGCAATCATCCACGTACCAGTTTTAGGAAAACATCTGAGTGGGTTGAATCGTGGTCTATGGTCAGTTCCTTATGTAGAAGTGATAGAGTAGGTTAGAGACTGGTCCAGGAGCACTGAAGGAATTCGGTGAATGACTCTTTAAATTGGTGTACCTATTACTCACGATAGAATATAGTCAATTTTGATAAGAAGATTTTGAAGAAGATTTTTTCGTTGACTTGCCAACAATGCACGCAGATGCCTTGTTTTCTTTTCATCGATATATTCTGCGGAAGTGAAAACTGACGGTCAAACATAGGTGTGATCAAATCACTGGTTATGTTTTATGTTATTTTGCTGTGGTTTGCACATTAAAATCGTTTGTCTTTTTTGCTGGCAGACATTTTTATTGAGAAACCACATTCTTTCGACGCCTACCTTCTGACTGCCCTTGTTATTTGTTCCTCTGTGCCAGCGATGGAAGTAGATGAGACTTCACTGTCTCTTTTCTATTCCTTATGGACTTGTCTGATGTTCCTTGGATTGATTCCAAACGTCATACTTCTACGTGCAATCTACAGCAGTACTCATCCCCTTATGAAGATATTTGCAGTGTTTTTAATTTCTGGATCCATTTCTAGTATCATTGAAGCCACGACTAAATGGACTGTCATGCCACGGTAGGTTTTATAAGGGTTGCAGGGAGTGGGCTCAATTGAAGGGGTTTTGGTACAATTTACAAACCACCTTCAGGAGTCTGTCCATATCCGACGGTGCCTATTATGCCTCATACGGTATTGGGAGATTCTTTGGCCCCAAATACGGTTTCATTGTGCATTTGATCTACAACCAGATGTCCATGAATATCTCAGTCTTAACTAGTTTATCCTTCGGCGTTCGCTATTTCGTCCTCGCTAATAGACAAATAACGATGAAGGCTGCTTTGCTGTTGGCTGTAGCCAGTTGTATTCCGGGTTGCTTTTATACGGTAGTCTTCTGCAACATTGGAGTTAATTCATTTCAGGGATTTCTTTTAGTGACATTTCAACCTTACGACGGTGAAGAAAACATGACACAATGTAACAATGTAACACTTTGTATTGTTTTTGGATTAAATTCTTCAATGTGGCAGGTAAGAGTGTGTCGATGTGAACACGTGTATGTGTGTAAATACGCATTACTTTCTTTCAGTACAATGTCCCAACAGATGCTCTGATCACCTTCTGGTTCCTCTGCCTCGTCCTCTCCCTCGTCTTCCGTCATCTGACCATTCATGCCCTTGACAATGTCCATGAGCACATGTCTCTTCCGACGAAGAGAATGCACCGCAACATGGTTACCGTAAGCCTTCGTCCTCTTCTTCTGATAACGTCTACTTAGACATTGACTCTCTTGAATATCCCTCCTGTTCTGGGAATTCTTTCTTGGTGTTCCTTTCTCCTGAGAATGTGTTTGCCTCAAAACCTAATTTATGGAAGTCTGAGATTCGTCATCCACGGTCTGATCCCTCCGTTGGAAGGGCTAATTCCTCTGTGCACTATCTCTTCCTACAGAAATGCTGTATTTGGAAAATGCTGTAAAAGAAAAAGGAAAATTACTGTAGTTCACGTTCAACAAAAATTTTGACAAAACAAATTTCTGCCATTAATAGATAGAGTTAGCCACAACGTTTACTGGTACGTGTAAGTATTTGTGAATGAATTTTCTGTAACTTCGATTGAAAACAAGAAATAAACACTTATGTTTTCTGTTTAACACGTGCTCACGACGACACAATAGCAATGAAGAGAACACTTCAGTCTTCGGGCAAGAGAGTGCCCGACGAAAGTTCAAAGAGTGGAATGTACATGTTATCTCTAAATTTATAAATATTAAAAAGACACGGTTTCATTATTTGGTTACCAAAATCTGTAGCTACGCCGATTTGGCTTTGGCCTGGCCTCCAGTTATGGTATGGCCTATTAAGATGATGAACCTGAGGCACGTTCCCTCTTTGTTTGAAAGATTTTTCCTTTAAAGGTTAACCGTAAGCCTTTATTCCACAATTGATCGACCCGTATCTGATATTGGCTGATATCCCTCTGTCCCTTCATTCGCTGGATTCGATTTGTGGATGTTCTTTCTTGCTCTCAGTGAGGTAATCTCGAATCTCCTTCCGCAATTTCGGATTGCACTTGCAGTAAATTAAAATCCGAACGGCCGACGACACCATGTAACAGATGCTAACGGTGTCAGATAGGGCTAAAAGTAGAATCAATGGAACCAAAAGAGGAAACAAACCGATGTAGAAGTTACTTGACTGATTGTGGTCATCTGAATCATAGAGAAGAGAAGAGTCCGTTCTTTCAAGGAAGGTGAGGAAGAGATGGACTCCGTTGCACACCAAATAGGACATGACGATAGCCAGCATGGTGTAGATGGCATTTCGAATCTGGGAGCGTTTGCCTCGAGATTCTCTGAAATGTTGGATTTCCGTTGAAAAAAAGTAGTTGTGCCGGACAATCACTTCTCACAGGACGACTCAATACAATCTGTGAATCTTTGTGGACTACATGTGTATGATATCTACGATATTCTTCGGGCTTGGAAGGCTCTAGGAGCTAAACAAAACTTTTGATACAGCTGGTTTCAAACGGACAATCCCTTTCTTTTGAACTAAACGTCCCGTCACAGTGGATCGACGGAAGCAAGGAATGTTCATCGGAAACCAACCAAAATATTTGTGCTTCTGATTATCATTTGCTATGTAAAACACAAAACCACCCAATTGACCCGGGCTATTCCCCTACGATACAAGACAAATTACAACCAAAAACCAATAGGTTGTTGCTGCTGAATCTACATTTCGTGCGTGACTCACCCAGAAAATATATGCACAAGTCGCTCACACAGTGTAGGCCTCTTCGGACTGCAGAAACACGTGATGTGATCTCACACACTCACAAGCACACACTCGGTTGTAATACTTACCTCTGGATGAGGGATTCTTTTATGACTTCAGCTGCCACTTCTAACAAAACGTAGTTTTCAGGCAATGCACTGCGACTGCTGTTGGATTGCACGGCAAAATTGTTGGAAAGACGGGGTTTTAGGGATGAGCACAACTGAAATTCCTTTCCCTTGGGAGTTTCAGTAACTACCTGTTCTCTTTTCTCAGCGATGAGTCTTTGTACAATGATGAGGTTCAATGCGAGCAGGATGATGAATGGAAAACACGTCTGCACGGCAGTTATCACGTGGAAATCGAACACATAGTAGGCTGAAAGGAGAAAAGGAAGATGAAATGATTGGCTAGATACCTTCGCTGTCGGAGGCCCATTCAGACGGAGAGACGGACTCACTGCGGAAGTAGTCCGGACAGAAAGGAAACTGTTTCACCTGAAAGAGGACGTCTTCAAATGTTGGCTTTGCGTGGTTAGAACAAACTACAAACTACAACCCTGTAAAACTTCCCACCTCAGTGGCAAAGAGCACTGGCACACGAAGCATGCAGCTGATGATCATCAGCATTGCGACTGTGATGCTTCTCCCTCGGTCGTTGAACACTGGGGCGAAAAGAAGCCTGAAATAGCTCATTTCGGAATTTATCCCCTTCTTTCGATGTTTCTCAACACGAATGCTCAAGTTGAAAACATAATTCCGCTCGAAATTAGCCCCGCTCGACCACTAATTCAGTTATAACCTAGTTTGCGGGTGGCATCATCAGTTTTTGGACAAAATATCATCAGAAACAATGGAACAAACAAAAGTACCTCATTCGGTCGCCCGTTGTCCACATGAATCTCTCTAAGGTAATCAGAATGAGCAGGAAGGGAATGGCGAATTGAACGACTTTGGCGACGAAGAACACAGGCACTATGTAACGGTGGTAGAGAAAGAAGAGCGCCTGAAAGGGAAAGTCAGAAACAGAAAAAGAGAAGAAAGAAATATTGCTTACCGTATTTTTCAAGTAAACAATACCCGCATCAACCCCGAAGAGCAAGACATAAGTAAGGCAAATGGCCATATCCATGGATGAAAGAGTGGCCAGAAACACGGAGGAAGGAAGAGTCTTCCAGAAGACGGCCATCAGTAACTGAAAGTAACCTCTCCTCCTCCCTTAGGGTCTGCTCTGCAACGTGCCATTCCCCAGTCCCCTCGCCAAGTGAAAAAGAGGATCGGCTCTCGTGAATTCTCATTTCCAGCCGATGACTCTTCACAGAAGGCATCTCGGAACGGCCAATCAACACTCGAGCCTCGAGGGGATCGCCTGAACACCGCCGCGCAATCGCACGGAAAACGCAGGAAATTGCCTGGACCCGGGAAAACACTGCAAATTCCAATGGAAAAAAGTATTTTTAATTTCATTAACGGTTCAATGTATCGACCAGAAAACAACCAGCATTCGGAAATCTTCTTGTTGTTCGAGTTTGGTAAGAACTGGCCTATATTCTCAACTAGTCTTAGAAAGTTCAGATTTTAGCTAGCTGATTTAAGTGCAAACCTCTTAGGGAAAAGTATCATTAGACCTTAATTTAACCCAGGTCTCAAAGTATGAAAATTCAGGCGCTTAATCTTCGCCAGGTTCCCAGGGGCCTTGTTTTATTACGTGTGCTCGGTGATGTTATTGCACGCGTTATGGGACGCCGTGTAACAGTTGCAGCCAATCCCCCTATCCACTTTTTATGTGTCCAAAGTACTTTAGCCGAAACTAGACAGTTACTTTGAAAAAAGATGTTTGTTTTAGTTGGATCACATAAAGTTATCACAAAAAGTATCCCCGATATCGCCTTCGAAACAGAAACCACAGTTTTCTTCAGCAAACACTTTTCATAGCCCAACCGTCTAGCCCTTCCTTTACTAATTGAACAAACAAATAAAATGCCAACAAAAACTCTGTTTTATAGTTGTTTTGTCAAAACAACAAGTATGAGTCACAAATGACAATACCATGCCACTCACTAGTCTTCAATTTCCAATTGATTCTGGTAAACCTACCGTATTCGCAGCTACGCCAAAGAGAGAAATGACTGAGAATCCAGTGATAATGAGGAACCGCTGCATGGTGTATCCCTCGAAGAAGCCGCAGATCTCCTCCGCAGAGACATTCAGCTGCTGCTCCTCCATTCTGAAGAGAAGCCTCAGAGGGAAAGCATTGCGAAAGAGGGAGGAAAGGAACGGCAACCAGACATCGTGGCTATCACCCTCTAATTGTTTGCCACGAGGTTGTTTGTCTTCGGAAACAGATATGGCTTGTTTTTCTTTAAGTGGAAAAACAAACAAACACTTCCAGTTTCGGTTTTCTTTTCTATAAATAGAACACTGGAAATACAAAACAATTCATGAATTAAACGAAACTTAGAAACATTTTACTGTTTTCCATAGCATTTTCAGCTTATGAAAAAAATTGACTGAATTTGTTTCGGGACAAGAAAATGTTTAGCTAATAAACAAACTATTTGAGTAACCGAAGTTCCAACTATAAATACCACATTTTGGATTGTGAAGACGGAAAGCAAAGCCAATGGGAAGGACAATTAGAGGAATTAATTAAGTATTTGTGGAACTAAGGGGTTTCCTAGGAATGAAGTACGGTACGGTAAACATAAAAGTGGCAGAAAAGTAAACAACCGTTGATGGCAGAACATAAATTGTGAATTTGATACACGCATTTCCAAGGGGGTAAACTTCGTTGCTCATTGAAGTTTCCCATTATAAATTTCAAGTCTGGATGTGTAGGGCTTTGAAGCCGTTTAGATAAAAAAAAGAAGATTAGAAACGGAAACATCAGTTGTTCACAAAACATTGCATACCGTATTCGTGGTGGATGTTCAAAGGTTACTGTTGCTTACGTTTAACCGCGCACAAGAGTAACTTCTCCTGCCTTATAAAATGTTTCTATTCCCGGTGTCCTATTTGGGTATAAATAGTGGGTTGGTCTTTTCACTCTTCCCAGACAAAGAAAATGCGAGAAAGCGCTACGATTATTCAATTGTTCCGCTTGAAAAGCGCACGTTGCAATTGTGGCGTCCAATTGGAGCAATTGGCGAACGACGGAAATGAAACGTTTGCGGTCAAATCCTCCCTCGTCATCCGCCTGGATGTGGACGGAGGAAAGGAGGAGGAGGGCCAGCAGACACTGGGACAGAAAGGAGGGCGGATGGGTGGGAGACAGGGGAGGAGACTGCTTTATGGGAGGTCTGGCACGAAGGGGAGACAACTAAGACAGAGAACAGATGACCTGAAACAAAAGTCTAGCATCTAATTGTCTTCATTCTCACCCATGTGATCATATCTCTCTCTCTCTCTCTCTCTCTCTCTCTCTCTCTCTCTCTCTCTCTCTCTCTCTCTCTCTCTCTTGCTTTCTCGTTCTCTCTCTGTCCAGCTGTCTTTCAGTCCTTCTGTATTTTTCTCTGTATTTCAACTAAGACATTTTTCTCTGTATTTCTCTCTCTTTCTTGATCAAACATATTTTGGCATATAAACAGAGGGAAATTTCCCTTTTCCCTTTCTCGTGAACAGAAATGAAAGAACAAGCTTAAGAAGAAGAGCGTCCAAGTGATGTTATTAAACGGCGTATCTGCCGAGAACTCTTGTTTTGAGCAAATTTAATCTGCCCCGGCAGTTGGCTTCGCCGTTAAAAACAAGTGCAAAAAGTGCGTTGAATATCAAAAAGCTCTGAGAACATCATTCTCTGGGAATCACTCCCCTTGCCCTTGATAACGATGTGTTCTGATTGTTTGTGACCCAATTCCAGTGGATGGAATGTCCTTCTGGTTACAGTAAGACAAGAGAGAAACAATGAGACGGTGAAAGCGGACACGATAATTGAGGTGATGTGGGAGACACACGCGACCACGCCCCGACAGACACGGGAAGGAGGAACAGGCGGAGGGACAAATTGGGCAATCACCGTACACATCCGACGACCTAATAGGCAATCTCGGCTGAGGAGAGGGAGGTAGAAAACAGGTACAGAAATAGGGAGAGACAGGGAGGGAGGTAGCGAGGGGAGGAGAACGGATGTAGGAGGAGCACTCATAAGGGATAGGTCTTAAAGCGCTTCTCTATCACCTTCTTGTGCTTACCTCGGTATGTCTAGGCATGCGAACTTGTGTGTACGTGGCCTATTTGTACACACAAAGCATGGATGTCTTGGCCAAACTCTTTTGGTGGAAATTCACTTGTAGTATTTCGCTGAAAATCCTTCGGTTTGCTCGTTTAGTGACTTTATGAGAAGGGTAGATTTTATGGAAACCAAAAAGACATCATCTTGAAGTGTTTCCGTGATCTTTCGTTGTGATTTGTCATAATTTTTTTTACTTCTTTTGACAATTTAAAAACGACCTGAATCATTTGATTTCACTGAAACAAGATGACCAAGAATCAGATGACGAGTGCGATTAATCCACGAGAAAAGGCTTTAATAAGAAAGCGGCTCGGTTAGGGGCGGTGGCGGTCGGTGTCGTCTTTTTGTATTGGGCGGTGGCTATCTCATAATCCATGCTCAAGTGAAATTGGACGTCGCGGGTTCTGCCTCGGGATTTCTTCAGATGCCCCGAAAACAGGCCAAGCAACACCATAACATAACTAGGTTCTGCTTATTTGGTTACGCTTATTTGTTTTTCTCGAAGAAGCAAGAAATCTTACTTGAAATAGGCATTCCGAGAGAAAAAGAGACTCGGAGTAAAATGGATGACATAGTTTTAAGTAACAAACATCTGAAAGAGAGTGTTTCTGGGTCAACAACGGAGTCCCCCTGGAAATGGAGGATCCGTTTTGAACTGCCAGTTTCCTTGATTTACAGCTTCACTTTGCACTGGTCTGTCATTTGGGTCTCAATTGGGGGAGGAAGTGGACTGCAGGTGACGACGGCAGACGCATAAAACAAATCGGAGTCTCTGTTTGACTTTCATTCTGGCATCAAGCACGCGAGGTGATGAATATGTTAGAATGGGCCAAGAATGGATTGTTGTCAAGAAAAACCAACGATTTAAGAAATTATAATCGTCGCTTAAATATATGGGAAGTATTTCTGTTGGGAGTTCCTGAGAAACTGGTCTCTTCCCCTAAATACATTAATCAAGGGTTACTGAAAGTGTGCATTTTCAAATAGCCAACATCGAAAAGTCTTCGTTCAATCAAATTGAAAGTGAACTGTTGCTTTTAAAATTAGGAAAACGTTTAAAATGCGAACTTCGAAAGGCCCTGCGATAGGAATACGTTCAAACTGACAGTTGGGGATGGAAACCCAACCCAACATGTTCATATTTTCAATAATTCCACTAATCATATCTTGACTAATACCGCTTCGTACAGTCGTTACTCATTGAGCTTTCCACAGGAAACTATTATAACACGCGAATTATGGACAACCGTGCAGATACACGGCTCATTAGAGTAAGGGACCCCTTAGGAGTACGTGCAATTTCAGGCAGTATGCGTTATGGGTTGCGACTGTTTAATCGTACTTTGAAAAACTTTACACTTACAAAATCCAGTTTCCCCGTCTTTTGGAAATGGGTGACATTGTTATGTCGTTGTTTTTGGTTTCACTTTTACATGAAATAGGGCCACTATTTTCGGGAAACTATGTCTGGCTAAGACTATACATTTGTGAGAAATCTGAGCCCAAGTGACACTGATTAATATATCCATGCAGTAAACTAAAGGGGAGAAAAAAAACGCAAATAACAGTTTGAATTTCGGAAGTTAATCATCCATTGCTCTTGTGTTCAATGGACCTCCAGGACTGTAGGTAGAGGAGCCAACAAAGTTTTGAAAAGAATTCCTTTGAAATCTTGTGTTGTGTGCAAACCATTGGGATTGAGAGGTGCTGTGCAAATACTCCTAAATCCAATCATAAACAAGACCTAAGTAAGCAGATATCCGGGAAGGCTCTTAGCTCAGCCGCGTGTAAAACAACAACTCCGACTGCCGCAACACAATAATAGGAAATATCAGCTAAGGAGGTGGAAAACAGGTACAACTGACGACTTAAGTGGGGAACAGAAAGGCAAGATACATTCCATTCAGTTGCTTTACCTACGGAGTCTCACGCTGTAGACAGCCTGTAGCTGGCGGATGAGACAAAAAGTGTTCTATTTGATCCACAAATGAAACTGTAAAATCCAGAAAACCCGACAAATTGTCAATTGTGCACTTATCCAGGCAGCGGTGATTATTTCTTGTCGGCGCCGCAATTCCCGTCGGAAATCGTTTGTGGGGCGGATGATGAGAAAGGAACACAGCCCACCTGGCAGGGGCTTCCCGGGAGAGAACGGACTATTTAAAGAGGAGACTGCTCTCAGAGGGATAATTGTTTACTTGTTGACTTCCCAAACACGGTCGTTTAGAGGAGGAGACAAACAATAGAAGCACAGGGGAGGAATTCTATGGGAAGGGCTTGGGTAAAGAAGAACCCACGTGATCTCATTATGATAAACGCAAAACAATGAACTCTGACAATTGACACAATAATAATTTAAATTTTATGATGATTACAAACATATATCTTGGCAATTGTAGGCAAAAGGTGACAATAACTAAATTGACAAAACATTCAATCATCGTAATGACCCGGTCCCGGAGCAAAACCTCTTCTATTTTACAGATGTCCCCCAGTGCGCCCCATTGTCTAAGGCGTCAACTTCTGTTTCAGAAACCTTTGTTTCACCCAATTTTGCTCACTTTACTTGTACATTTTGGTTTTCATTCGTATTTTTCTATTGCTCACCTCCTGTCAATCATCAATTCTTCGACGGATGCTCATTAAAGTTTGCAATTATACTTTGCAATTACCAAGCGGATGAGTGAGGCTCATTTTAATACTTGCCATTCCCAGCGGGATGACAAAAATCGACGTTTTCCTATAACATTTGAAGCCAATCTGCTAGTTTTTAAGTTATCCACTCGGTTGTTCTCCCGATGCTCAATTGCTTGTCGCAGTGCTGTTTTCAGCCTTATGTCACTCGTACCTGCAATTTCAGTTATACCTGTGATATTACGAAGATAAATGTGTTATAGTGGGTAAGGAGGTGTGAATTCATTTGGAATTGTGCACATGTGTACAATACATCTAATTGAGTTGAAGAGGTGATTGAGCCCCGATATTCTTCCTCTCTTCGTCAGATTTCTGAGAGATGCAGGTTTTGTTAATTGTTGCTGCAGCAAGCCCATAACTTTGCCCTAAATGTTTAGTTTCCTTACAATAATTTAGCATAGAATAATACTCATGGTCAGGCAAGCGGCGGCTATCCTAAGAAATGTGTAAACCACACTATCATGAGAGGAAGAAAGAGTGAGTGAGTGAGTGAGTGAGTGAGTGAGTAACGTTATTTGAATTAGTTTAAACGTCTAGTCAGTAGAGTACGCAACGTTGATTGAGTTATTGTGCTCACGTGCAATGTGTTTATGAAGTGATTCTAACTACTCTGCATTTCATATTGGGATTTCAAGTATTACTTTGCAATACGCCTCATTTCAGGGAAACATCGTCCCATTTTTCTCTTTGACATCTTTAAACTTAGACTGATTAGCCTTACACTTTTTACAAAACTTCAGAGAGTAGGCAGATTTAAGAAGTCCCTCCTTTTCGTAATCTATCCTGCAAGAGTTCTACTGCAGATTACCCCATCGTCATATTCCTTGCGTTCCAGTGCAAGACCAATTTTTACCTGTCCTAGACGTGCAACCTCTGAATTCCCACGCCGATTCCTTTTCTATTCTGCGCCTTGACGGGATCAGACACGAAGAGGTTCAGGCGCAAAGTGGTCTTCCTGGCTTCTGGGAACAGGGCAAACTAGAAACATCAACAGGGACCTACGAAAGCCAGATGACTAGTTCTGTATCGCAAATGGGCTCTCATGCGTCAGACCATTCACAGTTGTCATTTCAATCTCTGGTTCTTTGAAATTTCTCCCTTTCAAGGATATTTCTTTGAGATTTCCCTGAAAGGGAGAAATGTGCATTTTCTCCCTTTGAAGCGATTGCTCATTCTATTTCTCACGTGCTGGAGGTGTGAATACCAATGTTTCAGCCTCTCCCATTCCTCCATTCACTCTTGACGGAAAAGAGGAAATTAGGGTCAGCTGCATAAGGGCATCCAATCATTGATCATCTTTCCCGCCTAAAAAATAGATTACATCAATCTACACGGAATGATAACTCGACATGAGTCAAATGTCGTCACTAGGTATCTCTTTTAAGTTTTCTCTCTTTTGATTTATTTTCCTATAACTTCAACTTGTTTTCATCTTATCATTTCGTCACAGTTATGATTGTTTACCCGATTGTGAATAATCCATTTTGGCGCTCATTACTATTTTGGTACGAAGTATTTCACTGAGATGCTCTTTTGATACTGTGAAATCGGAGACCGAGCCAACAAACCTCAACGTCTTCGATGGTTATGACAGAGCAAACTGGGAGACAATGGAGACAGACGGCGGACTCTGATTCTATGAAATACACACACTCACTCACTCACATGCTGTCTTTTCCTGAACACTTCCTCTCATCTAACGAGAAGATGTGTTCTTTTTCACCGTTCATTTCCCGCCTCGTGAGAAAATGCTTCTATCTGAGCAATTTTGAACCAATTTTACGCAAGAGGGAATCGCTCTTGCAGCTCCAAAGATCAAGTGCTACCATTTGCCAGAATGTCGTTTTGCGAACACATTGAATTTTTTGCCCTTAAATCTGGTATTTTATGGGGAAATGTCATTTATTTCGAAGTTTAAAGTGTCAAGGTCTCGTTTGTTAACTAAGGAAAAATGAACGAAGAGTCAAGTGCTGAGACATCTCTTGTTTAGACAGACTTTGAGTGCTCGAGGACTGTTTTCGCACCATCTTCCTTTGTTCTAGTCCTCCTCTTTCTTCCCTACTTCCCTTTTCTGATGTTGTCTCCCATTCTTTCGAAATCCCTACTTTTGAAAACACCCCATCTATTTTTGAAGTCCACTTCTGTCCCGATGAACTTTAGAATCCACTTTGCAAAAGTTTTCCAAGTAATCGGGTAATTGTTGCTGACTCCTTTGTTTCAATGGTATCCCATCTCCTTCTTTCATCTCTTTTTCTTCAGTTGTTCCACCCACTTACTTAGCAACAACTTAGCAACCAGTTAACCAATCTGTGACAACTTGTAGGTGAGCCTCGGCCTTTCCAACCCTCATCATCTCTGTTTTTCAGCCAATCGGACCTTAATTTCCGTCCATATGATTTCAGTACATACTGGAAACATAGCCATCATGCACTTCTTCGTTTACTTCAATACTACTCAGGCCGTCTTAGACGGTTCTTGGCCCATTCATGCAGCCATTACCATTGTGGAAACTGTTGGAATTTATATAAGGTTTGTAGCATTTACTCCTCTAATAGCTACTTTTCAGCTACTTTTGCCTGGCTTTTGTATTATACCTAATGAACAAATCCAAGAGTCTTCATGTCAACCTAAGAGTCATCTGGACTTTTCTAGGATGCGAATATTATACTCAAATTACATCGAGATCAGTGGAAATATACTATGTATTCATCGGGTCTCCAATCGATAATGGTACGTCACTTTAAATAAGGCATTTAAATAATGTCCTTTAGGGTTTATAGCCGCTTCTATGGCCAGATGTACTTGTTATTTTATTGGTGAGCGAATTTAAAAAATACGCAGAATAAAATATTTTCAGTTAGTCTCCTCCTTCCCGCACTGGTCATCGAACGTGGATGTGCCTCTTACTTTCTAATGGACTACGAAAGAAAACCTCGTCCTTGGGTCTCAGCTATCATTGTTTCATCAATTCTAGCCTCTTCTGTAGTAATGGCTGCTGCCTTCCACTTAGGTTGGTATTGCATTTCATAATTATTTTATTGTATTTAGTGCAATCCACCATGGCGTTGCACGTGGCCATGCTAGTTGTGAACCTCCTAGCCTCAGTTGGGTTATTTCTTCTCGAAAGATTTAATCGAAGCCGTCACAAGAAGTATTCTGGAAGAACTGGGCTACCCAAGTATATTCTTAGCGAAAAATACCAAATAGCTGAGAATCTCAGGACTTTTTCGGTAGATTTTCCCTTTTAGTAATGCAATTATTTTTAGATTTTGAAAACAATGGCGAACACTGTGACTATTTTGAATTTGGTTAGTACGGTCACATTAGCACTGAACAACTTTGATTTTTCACCTTCCACTTCAAACATTATTGTGACCACTTTCAATGTCACTATTCTAGTGTAAGTAGGTCCTTAAGGTAGCTAAGGTTGTTTAGGTACGGAACTACTGGAATGACTGTAATGGTTGTTTGCAATGAGCCTTGGATGAAACTGGCGGCGGAGATTTTCAGAAAAGTTGGTTAGAAAGGACACTTTTTGAGTATTCAATTTTAGATTCGGAAGATTCCACCGAAGGAAAGAGTGGCTCCCATAAATGATCCGACGGCGGAGAGTCGCCAGTACTTTCTTCAATTAGCCAACGACTGGGAAAGGGGGTTTGCATCCACGGGTGATCGAAGACCATAGTAAAATTGTTATAATGCACTCTTCATTTGATGTCAAACATAATTATGCTATTCGGTCGATCACAGAGGGTTTTCGTAGCACAATAGACAATAGAGTCTGTCTTAGGATGGGAAGGTCGAGAGTTCGATCCCGGGATCATATTCTACCTGAAAACTAGCTTAATATAGATGCGATCAATTTGTTTATCCCGAAACCTGTAGTCCTGTGTTTCACGGTCGAGTGTCCGTTGCGCCGGAGGTCAAGCGACGCTTTGAATTGGCCATCCGGCGATTAACCGACTTACGCCAGACCCCGAATACCATCTCTCGTCCTGACAAATGGACTATTTCAAGTTTCTCACAGCTATCTCTCTATTCGCTATTGGATACATTTTCTTCACACGAAGTGGTCTTTCCCCAGGGGTCGGTTCAATTAATTTTCATGCACTGCTGTTGTAGGTTCAAGAGGAAATAAGCCGAACGGTCCGAGGTCTGTACGATAGATGGAATGCCTGCATTAAGATTCAGTTAGCTGATAGTCTTCACGATCCAACAAAGGTAGATATTGTGAAAAGAGTAGGAAGTAGTTACTTTTAAATGTTTTAGTTGTGGGAATCTGTGGGTCCCGCGTCTGAAATCTGCGAAGAGACTACAATCGGACTGCTGCATATCAACGCATACCCGAATAAAGATGAGACCAAGTACCACATTCTGCCTTACGACGTAAGTTTTCCTATTTAAAAGGTAGTGAGTGCGAGTTTAAAAGGCAATACTTCAAGACAAAACACACAATACAACACAATAAATATACTAATTGTAAAAGTAAACACAATATTACGTATTTCCTAATTACAAAAACACTTAAATACAGTGGTCTTACAATGAGAAGTACGAGTACTTTTATTCGGGTGGTCTAGTTGTGGATGAGGGGATTCTTCGTCTGCTGGCTCTTCCCAGCCGTCCTCTTCAGGTCGCTCACGATTCCCCACATGTCGAAGACCAGCTCATCCGGGAAGTCGAACATCTTGAGCTCCGACTGAAACCCTCATTTGAGAAGCATCCAGAACCTCCCACTTACATTGCGCACCGTGTCGATCATGTCCTGCAGAGTGCTGCACTTTCCGGCCGCATCCCAGATCGTCTGCGCCAGTTCATCGTCCTGCACTCCCAAGTAAGAGTCGAACAATTCGTTGAGCTTCGTGGTCACTTCTTTGTTGGGTGGCTCTGCCTGCACCACCACTCCTCCGTCGGCCTTGAAGCGGACAGTCCCCATTCCACTGCCTCCCACAGGCTTCCTGGCAGCAGCGGCAGCTCCTCCCCTCGGCTGGATAAACGAGAACCCAGACGTCAGGGGATTGATCAGGCGCATGGTAAACTTCTTTCCCTCGGGGATGCTGCGGAGAACCTTGGCCACTTCGTAGTGCCGGAGTCCCAAGACGCAGTGGCCTTCGATCTCCTCGATCAGCTGACCGACGCAGACGGCAGGTTTCGCAGCCGCAGCCACACTGCACTCCCGGATACGCTTGATGAAGGAACGGCAGAGGCCGTTGTCAGCAATCGTCACTCCCAGAGCAATGTCCGTCTTCGTCATCTCCACCTCCACCGGCTGGCCACGGACATGCACGAAAAGCAAGTCAGTGACATCGAGGGAGCCAGTGAAGAGGTTGTTCATCTCCACCTGAAGGCTTCCTTAGACGGGCCCTGTTCTTCCATACCCTGTGGTTGTTGATGGTGCAGAAGATAATGTCGTCTCTCTTAATCTTCAGCCCACTAGCAATCTGGTCGAAGAGACCGGCGATAGAGGTGAAGTTGGTCACCTTAATGGTGGGAGAGCCATGGGCCAACTGGACGTTGAAGGCCATCTCCTTCAAGGGGTGGTCTGAAGATGGAATTTCTTCTGCTAGAGATCTATCCGCACCAATGTCGGACAGGGAGCGGGAGCGGGTGGGCGGCGCAAAGACGGCGACTGTCTTCGGAGGGATGGGGACCAGGGCGCCCTTGTTCTGGGCTTCCTTCGCCATGAGGTCTTCCATGAGCTCCGTGACTTCCTCCACTTTCACAGCATTCTCCAGGTCCTGTTGCTCACAGAGACGGATGTTGGTGGTGCGGAAGTTTTGGCGATTGCGGCTGCGGGAGCGAGAACGACGACGCTGGCTGAAAGAGACTTGGATGAGGAGGGGAGGGAGGGGTACTTGTTGGGGAAGAACATGGCGACCGTCCGCGGGTGGCGCAGTTAGTAGAATGACGGCTATGAGCTCCAGTCTCACGCGGTACACGCAGCAAACGGTCACGTAACGGAAGCGTGAGTATATCACGTATTCAACCGTTCCACACGTGGGTAATAAATGAGGTCGCAGCCATTTTTATTCGAATGCAACATTAATTGATACTTCATTATTAAGAGTTCTTACCTTAGGATTCTCATCACACTTAACCTTGAATGTTTAGAAAGAGGAGCTGTCCATTGTTGTAACAATGGGAATTGGAATGGATGCAACAGCAGAGGAGAAACTGAAGAGGGTAAGTTCTGTTTCTCTCTCTCTCTCTCTCTCTTTCTCTCTCTCTCTCTCTCTCTCTCTCTCTCTCTCTCTCTTTCTCTCTCTCTCTCTCTCTCTCTCTCTCTCTCTCTCTCTTTCTCTTTCTCTTTCTCTTTCTCTTTCTCTCTCTCTCTTTCTCTCTCTCTCTCTCTCTCTCTCTCTCTTTCTCTCTCTTTCTCTCTCTCTCTCTATCTCTCTCTCTCTCTCTCTCTCTCTTTCTCTCTCTCTCTCTCTCTCTCTCTCTCTCTCTCTCTCTGTTGGGTTTGACGTGTATCTCAATGTTGAAATGCACAGTAAATGCGACCCCCTTCTTTTTAGGATCTTTCCCTGACTTCCCTCTTCTTCGGGGCTGATCCAATCCTCGAAAACGAAAAAGTCTTCGCCTCCATCGGCCAGTTCTTTCCATTTGCCGTTAGTGGTCGATCCGGAATTTCCACGGCCTCTGTTCTTAAAAATGGTAAATCATCCTCAGATTTCCAAATACCGTATCCAGGAACTTACCAAAACGACAACGCCATCCACGTGGATTTGGCCTATTTCCTGAAGGAAATGATCGAACCCTCCTTTTCCGTGTTCGATGATCTTTGGATCGATGCAGAAGGAGGGGAGTACGGAATGATGCCTTTGTTCTACAAGGGAGGGAAACTAGACAGACATAATTTGACCATCTGCCAGTTCAATATGGAGGTTTTACTTGGGCAGACTCTGAACAACGGAAATTTAGGTTCACAGCCCCAATAACTTGCAGAAGAAGAAATTTCGAGACTTTATTCAGAAAATCATAGATGACAGAAGGTATTATCATCCAGTTTTGTAACTATAAACGCATTTTGTTTCTAGGTACGTCTTCCTCAAACTATCATCGGCTGCCGGTCATTGGCGAATGTTCTTTCTCAACTTTGACAGCACAATTTGCTCAAGAAAGTATTTGGTTCGTGTTCACTCTCAATAAAGTTTATGATTCTGTTTTGTAATTTGTGCAATACATTTAAGTGAGGTCTAACGTCTATGTTAAAATAGTTTATTGATCAGAAAGCCATTCAGTTAAAGTCTTGGTGATTTAAAACTCCTCGGAGAAGGGAAAGTGAGGGTGGTCGGCATCGCGGAAAGTGAGGTCGACGATGCGCCAGTTGCGATCGAGGGCCTCCATCTGGCCCATCTCCTCCTCGGTCAGAGAGAAGGAGAAGAGGTCGGCGTTCTGGCGAATGCGGTCCTCATTGGTGGATTTGGGGATCACTATGATGTGGTTCTGGACAGCCCAACGGAGGGCGATTTGGGCGGGGCTCTGAAAATAGATCAATTTCCAGCTGGTTTAATAGCAACTACCTTTCCATGCTTGGCTGCGATTTGCTTCACGACCTCTTCCTCCAGAATGTTGGGGTCTCCTTCCTTGCGGAACATGGTCGAACCGGGGTTTCCAAGGGAGCTGAAATAGAATGTCTTGGCTCTGTCTTTTTCTGACTCTCTCATTGACGAATCCTTTCTTTAACTCATTTTACCTGTAAGCAGTGATAGCAATTCCCTGCTGAGCACAGAATTCCCTGAGTTTCCTCTGCTGGAAGTAAGGGTGGATCTCCACCTGGAGAACCGAGGGTTTCACTCCAGTCTCCTCAATCACCCTCAGGATCTGCTTGTGGTTGAAGTTGGAGACTCCAATGGAACGGACCTTGAGAATATGTGTTTAGCTGATTTGTTTGATAGATTTTACCTTTCCCTCCTTCTGGGCGTCGATCAGAGCCTTCCACGTGTCAACATAGTCGGCATTGGAGTACTTGACCTTGAAGCCATCCTCAGCCTAAATTTCATGTTCAAAGAAGATTGCTGGCAGTTAAAATGCCAAAAAATAATACCGAATTTATGACAGGCCAAACAAGAACCGTCTCAGTCGTCATAGTTGTGTATCCAATGTTCTCACCTTGGGAATGGCGTCTCCTCCCTCCTCGTACCCGTGGGGCCAGTGGATGAGCAACAGGTCGATGTACTCCAGCTGGAGGTCGGAGAGAATCATGGCAACGTTCTCCTTAGCCTTCTCAAAGGAGTGGTAGGTATTCCACACCTTGGAGGTAATGAACACCTCTTCCCTCTGAATGATCGTTTGTTCCTCATGTGGTCTCTCAAAGAGATACCTTAATCTCTCCTGAAGAGAAGACCTTCTTGAAGACTTCTCCTATCTCCTTCTGGTTCCCGTAGATCCAGGCGCAGTCAATGTGACGGTAGCCGGCGTTGAGAGCCTTCTCAACGGCGGCACCGACCACTCCAGGCTGGCTCTGCCAGGTTCCAAGGCCAACACTAGGCATCTGGTGGCCGGAAGAAAGCTGGATGGTTTGACTCATTCTGAAATTTAAAATGAACCAAGCCTTCAAAACATAAAATCTTAGAAGGAACAACGAAAAAGTACATGTGGTACAGACTGGTATCGAACCCTGGCAGATGTTGCCTTAGATTTGTCTCGATGATTGTTCCGTTGCAGCGTGTCAGATTACTTGTTATTTGGTTCCATAAATATCTCACTCTTAAAAGTGCGAAATAGCAAAAAAAAACTAAGTGAAGTTTATCATTTGTAATTGTTTTTGTAATTGTGAAGTCCAAAATCACACATCGCATTTTATACACAAGAAAACAAACTGTTGATGGTGCAAAGTAGACTATGACTATTCCATTTTCAGTTTTAAAAAAAAAGCATTTTAGAATTTTGTTTCATTTTTTGCTTTAAGAGTAAAAAATAAACGATCGCCTTTCATAATTTCTGTACATTGGAGTAAAAAAGACAAGGAACACTATTTAATTCCATGGCAGTTTTTTTAAAGTTACCTGTTCGACTGGGAGGAAACCAAAAGAGAGGAAAGGAAGTGAACGGGAGCCGCGTTGGTCAAGGACGGTTGGTTTAGTGGCGGCTAATGGCGTGCAGAAATCGATAGGGGACAGGCCAAGTTCAGGTCACACAGGCATTTACGATATGGGACCAACGGTCTTTGTCTGCTACAGGTTTATTGCACACTACAAAGCACAATCAAAATTCCTCCTTGAATGGGTAGTAGGGGTGGGTAGAGTCATAGTCCATGCTGAGAAAGCGAAGGTTCCTATCCAATCGGTCGATCTGATTCATTTCCTGACTTGTCAGGGTGAACGAGAAAAGATCCGCATTCTGGCGGATTCTCTCTTAAACATAAGTTTATATGTCATCAGTTTAGTTTCACCTTCATTAGTGGACTTTGGAATAACAAGGCAGTTGTTTTGGACTGCCCAACGGAGGGCGATCTGGCCAGGGCTCTGAAGCATCATGAAGATAAACAGTTAACAGGACGAGGTTGATTTGCTTGTTTTCTCTATAATTCATTAGACACGGTCTAATCTAACTACTTATAAATTCTAATTAGAATGATCTTCAGGCGAGTGGCGAGAGTCCAGGCGAGAGATCATTGGCAAGAACTTGTGCAACATAAACTAGCCTTCAGCGCATGTCTGAGTGGAATTTGCATCTATGACCATTAATCAAAAGACTCTCAAACTAATCCATACCGAATTGAAAATGAAAATAATTAATTTATACGGTCTACAATGGAACTGGGTGTGATGTGCTAATATATAAAAGAGTCCTCGAAAGCTTACCTTTCCATGCTTATTGGCCATTTCGACGACGCATGGTTCTTCCAGAATATTCGCATCTCCCTTTTTACGGAAAACCGCAGAACCTGGATTTCCAAGGGAGCTAAAAACCATTCTTTTCTTTTTTCAATCTTTCACCTGTATGCCATAAAAGCAATGCCCTTCTGGGAGCAGTATTGACGGAGCTTCTTCTGTTGAAAATAAGGATTCATTTCCACCTGAAACCAATTACTTTTCTTATTTTCTCTATGAACCTGGAGAACGGCTGGTCGAATTCTCCCATTGTCGAAAACTCGTTGAATCTGTCTGTGATTGAAATTCGAGAGACCAATCGAGCGAACCTGAACAAACAGAATAAAAATGAATGGAATTCCAAACCTTTCCCTCCTTCACAGAATCTTCCAACGCCCGCCATGTCTCCAGGTAATCGATATTAGAATATTTGTAGGAAACTCCGTCTTCTTTCTTAAAATCCAAATGGAGTTGAAGTAAATTCGAGTTGAAACAGACCAATGGGAACAGGCTGGCGGTGTTTTCGTCATATCCCATTGGAGAATGGATGAGGCAGAGGTCCAGGTAGTCCAGTTTCAGCTGGGAGAGGGTCATTTCTATGTTCTGCTTTGCCTTGTCGTAGGAGTGGAAGGTGTTCCACACCTTTGACGTCACGAAGATGTCTTCTCTCTGAAACGTAGTGCAAATGCACCTTCGTCATGTTTCAATCTACCTGTTTTGTTCCGGAGCTGAAGACTTTTTCCAGGACTTGTCCTATCTCCTCCTGATTCTGGTAGAGGTAGGCACAGTCTATATGCCGATATCCATTTTTGAAAGCCAGTTCAACAGCTTTTCCTACCTAGAACACTTCTATGATACATAAACTTGATGGTCGGAAGCCAAAGTGCAATTATATTCCTAACAACTCACTTCTCCAGGAGCGCTTTGCCATGTCCCCAGACCTACAAATGGTAAGCGATATCCGGAGGAAAGGAGGACGGAGTGTTCCGGCATCTCTGAAATGAACGAATGGGTGGGGCAAGGGCATATATTTGGTTATTAGACATGGAAGGTTCAGCGGATGAACTGGGAAAAGACCTTGAACACGCAGTATTTATATTGGAGGCGAGGGCGGGGAAAACAAAAGTCCATCCGAACGAGGTGTTTTCAAGAGGAGGCAGGAAATAGGCACAAATTGGTTGTTTTGAATACAACTGATCCTGATGTTTGGTAAAGGGAAAAAGTGTTGAGGTTCATTCACTCGATCGCTTTGAAAAGAAAACTAGAGTTATTAGAGGGGTCTTTCATGTTTTAAACATCGGATCTCCATAGTGAAATTGATATATACCATTTGCGTGTGAACTTGTGTTGACCACAGCTTCCTCGGAAGTGTTTGAAGTTTCCGTTCTACAAGGTGATTAATCATTTCAGGAATCATCCTACTCTGTTCGCTGGCATTAAGACACATTTCCTTATTAGGTCATATTACAGACTAGAATTCTCTTGTCAAGACGGACTGAAAGATTGCATTGATGAATGGTACGAAAATTTGTATTCGAGTCAATATAGTAAATCTGAGCCGCCCGGTCTTTGGGAAACCCGCTGTGCGCGACGCAGAATAACTCCACTTGCGAGCTATCTAGAATGTCTCCGTGGTATTCCTCTTGGTATTTATTAGAGTAAGAATCAATACTCCTCTTTAAACGGATAAAACGGGTGCTTCGAGTCATATTGCATGCCGAGGAAGCGAGTGTTTCTGCGATCGAGTTTCTCTATCTCTTTCATATCTTCTTCTGTCAGCTCAAACGAGAAGAGGTCAGCATTCTGGCAAATCCTTCCTTTAACAGAAACATGCGAAACTCAATTCACCAAATACCTTCGTTTGTTGACTTTGGGATCACAAGAACATTGTTCTGGACAGCCCAGCGGAGGGCGATCTGACCTGCGCTCTGAAATACAGGCGTATCTAGTTTTATAACGATGTTTCAAAGAGATATA
This sequence comes from Oscheius sp. G VE-2021, assembly GCA_022343465.1. Taxonomy (NCBI): domain Eukaryota; kingdom Metazoa; phylum Nematoda; class Chromadorea; order Rhabditida; family Rhabditidae; genus Oscheius; species Oscheius sp. G VE-2021. Next base: position 4,191,161 of record JAJQXH010000058.1, read on the forward strand.
AGGCCACTATGATATTAGCTTGTAATCTCACCTTTCCGTATTTCTTGGCCATTTCCAGAATACAAGGTTCCTCAAGAATGTTGCGATCTCCTTCCTTTCGGAACATTGCTGAACCAGGATTTCCAAGAGAACTGAAACATTCTCTTTCAGTTTTTTTTCTACCAGATGTTTTCTTCTTTTGTTATTTCTCACCTGTAAGCCATGAAGGCAATTCCCTTCTGATCACAGTACTGTCTAAGTTTCTTCTGCTGGAAGTAGGGATTCATTTCCACCTGAAATCTACGTAACAATTTCATTATGTAATTCACCTGAAGAACAACTGGCTTCATCTTTCCATTGTCCAAGATTCTTTGAATCTGATTGTGGTTGAAATTCGACAATCCAATGGATCTGACCTAAAAGAATATGTATTCAGTGGATCTGAACTTCTCAACCTTTCCTTCCGCCACTGAATCCTCCAAAGCCCTCCATGTTTCCAGGTAGTCAACGTCAGAATACTTGAATCCCTCTCCATCTTCTTGCTGAAACTGTGGTTTGAACTGTGGAAAACTAGTCCAACCATGGGAGCAACGCTTTCAGTGCCTTCGTCGTAGCCTATTGGGGTGTGCACAAGACAGAGATCCAGGTATTTTAGCTTCAGCTGGGACTGACAGGTGGCTATGTTTTCCTTTGCCTTGTCGTACGAGTGGAAGGTGTTCCAGACCTTTGAGGTCACAAATACCTCCTCCCTCTGAATTATGCTCAGAATATATGTATTAGACTGTTAAAAAAGCTACCTTCACAATCGCAGAGTTGAACACCTTTTCGAAGACCTCTCCGATCTCCTCTTGATTCTGATACAAATAGGCACAGTCAATGTGTCGATAACCATTCTTTAACGCCAATTCCACAGCTTTTCCTACCTAAATCTCATTGCTACTTGTCTTCAGTAAAAGCTTGCCTCTCCAGGGGCGCTTTGCCAAGTCCCAAGGCCAACGAATGGCAGACGATAGCCAGTGGAGAGAAGAATAGAATGAGCGGACATTCTTAAGGATAACTTTTTTTTAAAGAAATTGGTAAGTAAAAATTGGGCACGTAGGGTTTGCATTGAGACAACGGATGACAAAAACAAAAGTGCGATAGGTGTTTTTAGATTGGGAGACAGGAAAAGACGACAAGGAATGTTTGTCAAAGTGTAATTTAAATGGATATTGTGGGGTTTACGGCACTGCAGAAGGAGAGAAGAGATAATTGGAATATTGGCTCTAAACTTAAGACAAAAAGATAAATAACACCTAAATAAAATTTTGTAAGGTGAGAATGTGGCCAAATATAAGAAACTGGTACATTTTAGACACCAAACAGCAAAACAAGAATTGATATATCTCCTAGTATTTTTTTGCCAGAATAAAAACGGCCGCAAAAACATTATGTATTCCTGCCCAAATGAAGAAAACTCAATAAGCTTTTTCAGTTGGTCTCTGTGGAACGTACGGTAACCAAGAGGTCGTTTGAAAGCTGAGAACTAAACGCGTTTCAAAGGACCACATTTTGTCAGCAAACGCAGACATTGGGCACAAACAAAGCGACAAAATTTGACAATTGGCACGTACGCACGCTCATAAACATAGGGCACACATCACAGATTACACTTCACTTAGGAGAAGTGGGGAAGAGAGAGAGAGAGAGAGAGAGAGAGAGAGAGAGAGAGAGAGAGAGAGGGAGGTCGGTAGGAATGTGTAACTCAACATGGTCTCATGCTCCCATTCGGTCGTTTTCTTTTTCATCCTTTTGTCTCTCTTCTACATTTTTTCTCAATGCATATTTGACCCCTTAAAAATAAAACTGTTAAATGTATCTGTCTGTGGTTCTGTTTGACGCTTCCGATCACAAAACCATTCTCTTCTTTCTTCCGCCGCTCTTCTAATCCGGAAGTGTCGTATTTGCTGTCAAATATTCATCTCTGTGTTTATTAGTAATTCATCTAAAATTTACCTTCCGTCTGCCAATTTTAGGAAACCTGTGATCAACGTTTTACTCATTCGTCCCCATGGGCAGGGGGTCGTTAAGAAAAACCGACAAACAACGACGACCTTCGCTCTGAGAATGGAGACACGCTAAAAATGGAAGGCCAGGGGTCGAGGCCCTCGCCAATGTCCTCAGAAATTCTAAAAACTTTAGTTTAAAACAAGATGGTTGGTTGTCCTACAAGTCTTGTGAAATTGGAGAACTCTCATTTTACAAACCGATCTCAAATGACAGTTGCAATGTGCCCAGGTCATAATTGAAAAGGTTTCCCTAAGAGCCATTTCCTGGAAGTTCCCCGTGGGAATCCCTGGATGAATCGCGTCTTTTGACGAAGCACTTTGAAGGGCCGCTAATCAGTACACGTTCCCTTTCAAATATTACGTCCAATGAGCACTTTCATCTCAAAAACAACTGCACGACGATGGCACGGCATGGGACTGGGAGGAAATGAATGAAGACTGATAAGAAGTGGAGAAGGCTGAGTACGGAAGCAGGTGAGGCAGGATCTTCAAGATGAAGACCTATTGGCAAATGGTAAAATCTGGACCCCTGGTTCCCTTTCTGTTCCTTTCCCCGCTGTCCTTTGTTTACCCGCAGTTCCATTTCGGTCCTTCGCGTGCGCAAGCGTTCCTGTTGGTCTCCGTGAGAGCATCTCCCACGTGAGGTAGCCCCCTCGTCTCGTGACAGAAGACAATCACCAGGTGCAGACTGCAATTACCGTCGACGCACGAGTACACGAGGACTTCCGGCGGTCGTAGTGGTCGACGGTAGACGACCGAAGGCTAGGCTGCAACCATCCATCCAAGTGCACTTTTACGTAACAGCGGAAATAGAAAACAGATCGAAACATCAAGGGAAGAGCAGACGGATTAGCAGGCATTTCAGAGGAGATCTATTCAGCTGCAGATAACAAACACAACCAAGAGTGCAGAGAAGAGTTACTTAGTCAAAGGATCAGCCTTCTTTTGAACTCTTTGACTTCCAGTGTCTATTCGACATCTGAATTGAGGTTACTACGATGGTACACGGTTGGAATTGTTCTGACAAATTTAAAGGAACCGTCAGAGACCAATTTTCGGCTTGTATTTACCTATGGTGATCATTACTTATGCGGTGGAACTACCCTTACCGAACCGATCACGTACGGGTGTGAAATTCTTGGCGCTGCAATGTCAGACAACTAGAGTTTTCTGTCTCATATCAGGCGAGAACATTGAAAATTCGAAACTGCCTACCAAAAAGTCGATAAACCGATGGATTGGATGAATGCGTAAACACCTCGCACGTAGTTCGTTAAAATACCGGTGATCCAGAGATGGCTGTCGCCTATGATAGCCAAAAATGGCATTTCAAATGCAGATTTCTCCTAAACGACGTATTTAAATTCAAACTGTTATATATGTGTTGGAAGGATGTCCCGACCTAAGTTCCTCTGTAAGGCGCATATACTGCACACGGGTCAATTCAGCGGCAGTTGTCTTTGGATCGTCTTCTGGTTTTTACCCCGATATGATTGCTGTGTTTTGATCCCATGTTATTCGTACAGATAAATTTAGAAACTCAATCTACTCTGCTAAAGTTTTGAAACGGGATGCCACTGCTTTTGCAAGTCTATTTTGCTTTTGCGATGTCATTTTCGCACAAAACACGACTAGAGGCTAAAAGACCAATTACCTTCCATTCAAACTACGTTCTTTTGATTCTGATGTCAGGATTAGTTCCTTCTTGCAGAGTCTACAAATGGAAATAGCCTCTGCTCAGCTGAAGTCCTTTTTCACTTTCGGCAGAGAACACCTGTCATTAGGCCGTCGTTTCAGGATTAATCGGACCGAGTGTCAGATTTCAAAGTAATGTTTGATTCTCGTGAGTGAAGTCTGTTATTCAGCACAAGACATCAACGAACAGTGGAAGAAGCTTTGCTAAATTCAGAAGTTATGAACTTTGGACAAGAGTTACAGTTGGAAGTTTCAAAGACCTTCGAAACTTACCAATTTGGGAGGTTTAGGCGGCAATAACAGGCAAACAACAAAAGAATTTGCATCTGGCTTTCCTGGAGGCAACTCTGGCAACATCTGTTAGCATACCAAACGGTTCCTTGAAATCTTACTGAGATACCGTTTGGAGGATGCTTTACTGTACCTTGCATTCTGGAGACATTCTGGAGACTTGGAGGCCTTTTCTCTATGGCGATTTCCAAGACCCACTGTTTCCAACTGCAACCCTTCTGTCACACATAGCTGAACATTCGAAATGAAATCACTGCTGCGTAATTTCCAGCTACAAAATATTCCTTCCGGGCATGAATCAGTGGAATGAGTGGAAATGACCTCGCCTTGTATTCCGCAAGAGTCAGAGATTGACGTTTGGGGATGTCACTTTAAAAATAAGACTGATTTTCCGAAAACATCCTCTGGTGAGTAACTGCCACTCGGTCTGTGGCCGAAGAACTCGACGACAGAAGGAATCATCGTCAGGGAAATATATTCAGGCTGTGCCTTTTTTGAACCACAGTTTGCAAGGAGTCTTCCCAAGAAGTTTGAACGTGTTCTGCATTTGTCAGCACACTTTGCAACGTTTTGTGATTTCTGTCTTAACCAAATGTCATCTGAACACATTTCTCAAGATACGGGCCCGACCGTTTTGACTGGGTGGTCCGTGTCCTGCAGTTTTGGCTGGGTGGTCCGCGTAAACGGGCCCAACGTACCGGGCCGGACCAAAGATTTCTTTTCCCGCCGGCCCGGCCGTAGTTGGGTTTACTAGAGAAATTGTCCTCCTGCATGTTCTAGAGGTAAAGACGAAGTTGTGTGGAAGACCAAAATTTATACTTTTCAGCCCATTTAAATTCTGTTTGCCCTGCGATGTAACCCATTCATTTTGTTGTTATTGAGGCTTTGATTGTTCTATTCTAAGTGGCCCTTCTTTTTCCGTGTTATGTTTCTGAGCCAGAAAAAGCCTGCAATTGTGGCCAGTGTTCCCGTGAATCAGGGGTATTTGTACTCTGCTCCCGTTATTATCCCCTGTACCCTGACGTAAAAAAGAGTTCACCACAAATGCCAAAAAGTTGGAAAGTAATTGGAAAATACCTGAAATTGGAGGAATGAATGGCAAAGGTCGGAAACTTTATTATTACATGGCAATTGTATTATTAGTTTCTTGAGCATTTAATTAATCTCAAAGCACTCTTACAAAGAAATTCACGTGAAGAAAAGAAGAGTCATAAAACTGAAAAGGCAAAATACCGGGTGAAAGAAAACCAGAAAATTTTAAATCTTTGTCCCTCTAGAAAATGTCAAGTGAGGCATTTGAAATGTTGTTACCGCTTCCCTCTCGGAATACTTTCCACTCTTCCGTTTCCTGTTTTCCGTGGATTAGCGATATTTTTAGTTTCGATGGATTTCCAACTCCTCGAGTGCAATCTAGTTCGTCTATACAAAAACTGTTGACTGCCCACTCCGGGGGCGATCCTTCGGGATTCCGTCGGAACTTCCCCCGGGCGGTGGCCACAACACAAACACCTCGTACAGCTGGGGAGGTGGCTCCTGACTGAGAATGGGCACAAAAGCACCACAGTTACAGTATGGCATTTTTCAACTTTTCAGCAATGAAACTAAGATATTATACTCCAACAGGAAACCAGTTATTGATGGCTTCAAGGAATCACTGTTTTGGAAAAATATAAATGGTCCTCTTACCTTTTTCTATTTCTCTTGGTCCCTCTATCTCTGCGCAGTTTGTTTGGTCAAGTTGGTCAAGTTTCGGAAGCAACCATGTTTGCCTTCTTCCCACCTTATCCATGTTGTCCGACAGACGTGGTTCCTCTTATCCACAAGACAAACTCCACAATTCATCTATCTTGAAATTTCAAGATTTGCCCATTTCAGTCTGTCGAAATCCGATTTCCTGAATTTCTGGATTCAACGAAACACTGAAATGTGATTTTATAATTGAAGCGTTCAAGTTTGAAACGTTCATCAGTGAAATGTCACCTAGGAAAAGTACTTTGACGAAACTTTAATCGGGGAGTATTTAAGAGTAGTTATCCTTCTAGCAATTCTTGGAAAGGGCGATGACACAGGGGAAATTGGTAACGGACTTTTTGTGACCTTTTGCAAAAATGTCTCAAATTGCAGAGCGAAAGCGGAAAACAGCAATTCGGAGATCTTTTGATAGATGGCTGTGCAGAGCAATGGTCACACAAAAAAGGGCTAATGGCTTTACGGATTGTTGCAAAGTATAGGGAAATGTAAGGGAAATAGAAAGGAATCAATTGACACATACACACATGCACACACTCACACATTCACACACTCACACTTACTTACTTACACAAACTCACACACTCACACACGTGAGTATCACACTTGAATGAATGTTCAAACATGGTTAAGATAAAACTTCCTCTCCGAAAATAACCTGTATAATTGATCAGTTGGCCTTCCCTTTCATCTCATTTGTCATCCGAATTGTTTTCGATTTCTGCTGATTTGCACTGAGAAGGATAATCCCATTGCGTGTTCTCCTCCGCTTCCTGCGCAAAGACCCCTCCATTTCAAAGAAAATCCTCCGAATTTAGATGAGGGGGTGGGTTTTGGCTAAATGTGAACTGGATTTGGGCATCAGCGGACCAAAATAACACCTGGAGGAGGTTTACACTTTTACTCTTTGAAACAACCAAAGATCATCGTCATTCAGTTTCTTTCGGTAAATAATCTGCAATAAAAACAATTGTTAGACTCTGCTGAACAATTTAACTCAAACGTTCGCGTTGCACAACCTAGGCAATGTTTTCTAGCAGTGAGGAACTGTGTAAGAATTAATGCTCAAAGAACTTCGCAAGCTTCCCACAGGATAAAATTAAACGCAAACTCTATTTTTATCTTTTACGTTTTTCCAGATTCCTATTTCCAGAAGATGGGATTGCGTCCGTTTCTACGCGCATTTGACCCGCGTTCTTCGGCGTGTATGACATGAATGGCTCTCAGATGACGCAATTAAAATCCCACGCCGTTCACACGACCGAAATTTTCACTCCTTTGAGGATTCGGGGCTATTGTAATAGCAATGAACCACATTAAACAATCTACTCTTAGAATGGAGTTAAAATTGTACGTGACGCTGGTTACTGTATTCTTCATTTTCTGATACCGTCGTTTTCAGGTGACTGTGAGGGTTACTGTAGTTATGGATATCTTCAATCTACATAATACATCAGTTTTACACTATTTGGATCCTCTTTCAAAAACAGGAACTAACTTTCCCGTGAATCTCGTTTGTCCCCTGCCGTATGCTCTTTTACTGATCTTGGATCTTTTAATTTCCCACTTATCTGACAAATATTCGTCTCGTAAAATTGTAAATTAGTAACATTTAATTGTGGATATTTTCAGAATCGCAACTTCTCGTCAAAAACCACGCGCAAAGGACAGAAGTGATCACGTGAATCTATTTGTCACTTTCCACTACGTTTTACAGGGAATTTTGAGAATAAAGTAAAGTTGTTTTCGAAATAAGACGAAAATTAAAAGTCATTCGAACAGAAAACGAAAGGGGTGTAATTATGGGATTCAGTCTTTCAAAGTAAGACGGTGAAACTCGAAAATTTGAAGGAAGGGTGACCGATAAGACTGTTTCCGCCATTTGGGATGTCACTGGTGTCAATGATGTTTCTGCATCAGAATATTCAGTCTAAACTATGTTTAGAAAAAGAAGCATTGAGTGTATGTACTCATTATGCATTGAATCAAACTAAAGACCTACAGAAACCAGGCACTCTTGGTGTCTCTATATCTTAAACCTACATCCTTGGTCACAAAAAACATTTTATTGAAGAATTTAAGTTTTTTTTGTTATTCTGAAGTTTGAACTTATTTCTCATTTGATTGTTTGGCTAGTCCTGCAATTATAGAAGAATGCACGAGCGAACGCCAACTGTACTGTACAAGTTAGCAAGTCATTTGCATGATAAACACATAAAAAGGCCAATAAAAAGTATCTTTGCAAGAAATTTTCAGAAACATGACAATTAGACTTTTAAAAAAAGGTCTTGTCATCAATTCACTGACAAAGTGGGTAAAAAGTTGTTATTTCAAGGCGGAACAGATTTCGTCTGATTTGAACGCCCACGCTCCAACTTCAGGGCTTTTTCCGGTCACGCGAAGAGTGGTAGTCTGAACCCTTACTTTTAAATTCATTTTGTAAACTCTTCTAGGAACTAGTGATTTATAATTGAAAATTATATAATATTACAACGAAAGTTTGTTCAACCGAAAGGAACTTATAAGCATGTAAATCGCGAGGTATAAACCCAGTACCAACTTGAGGTTTAGGACTTACAAGGACCCACCGAGCCCTCTGCAATATTCCTTTCTTACCTGTCATACATAATTTTCTCTGGCAACAAATTCTTTATCAAAATCATACGGGTTTCAGTCACACATACCGTGTTTTTGCACTTTGGGGACCTGATAGTTCCTTCAATTGATTCATTTGAAATCTCAATGGCTCTAACTATTGCCTGGTGTTGCCGGAACCAAAATCTTTTAGGCTGTAAATTGTAAGTTCAAAGTTTTTAGTTTAAGAAGTACTGTTTTTCGTATTCCTCCCGAAGAACCATCAACACAGACTACAACCCACTGAAGACGTAGACCTCCCAGACCGATTCCCTCATTTAAAGGGGGGAAACCTTTTAGGAAAAACATGTTTCTGATTCCGTCAAATGTTGAAACTACGATGCGACTCACAACAATGTTTTAGGAATTCTAGCTTACGGAAGAAAACAAAAACGAAAAACAAGATTTCTGGGCTGTGATATCACGTATTTCCTAGTCACAAGGATATAGACAATTTAAAACCTATGTTTTTCTTTTGATTTAAAAAATAAGAACGATTTGAAAATAATTAAGGTAATTTCTGGTTGGACAGATTTTAAAGGTTTGAAATGTTGAGAAATGAAGAGCTGAGTTCTATGGCCGTGGTAGGTCTCACAGCGTGCTTTGTCCATCTTGTAGATGACAAATACAGAAAGGTAATCTTAATTCACCCATAGAAGTTTTTCGGTTCTTTTCAAGGGGTTCGTAGAAGAAAAAAATTAGATGTGTTCACGGAGGTGCAGAAACTAAGAAAAAGAGAAAGTTTCAACCAAGGAGGCGGAGGTAGAGCGCGGGAGAAGAGAGATACAGAGAGAAAGAGACAGAGAGAGAGAGAAAGAGAGAGAAAGAGAAAGAGACAGAGAGAGAGAAAAAAAAAGAGAGAGAGAGAGAGAGAGAGAGAAGTTTCATAAGAAAACCTTTGCTAATTTGGTTGTAATTTAAATTTGTGGTATAACCCATTGCTTAAGAGTGAAATTATCATTTCTGATTCAAAGTCAAGCCAGAGGTATTCGGAAATTAGCAATAGGAATGAATATTCTTGCAGTAATCTATAAAAAATGATTTCTTTGGTCTAATGGGATATTCCTAATCTGTCTCTTAGAAAACTGAGCTTCTTGTGAAATGGGCGCCGTTCCTTGTGGGGGCATTCGTTTACACAGATCACGGAAGGCACGATGACGTTCAAGAGGCTCTCGAATCGACGTTTATTCGATACGTATAGCCTGTGTGGCACAAGAATCACAATCGCTACATGAAGTGATAAATATATTAGACTATGACTAGACTAGGGAAACAAGAGATCACAAACGAGAGAAAGAAGTGTCAGCATCACCTAGAACGTGGCAGTACCCGTAGCGGACCAGGGAGCGGGGATTCCTTTCAGCAACAAAATTTCTTTAAATAGTCCATTGTACATTTCTCTTTGCAGCATTTATCCGTCACTTTTTCTTCCCGTTTCGGCCGCCAGAAATCTGGAAAGAGGGTTTGGTTGGGGTGGAGAGAGACAGTTACCTGATCTTTTCTCAAAGACACTGCTGCCTGGCGGTTTAACGCAATTGTTGCAAACGGCCTGCATAGCCTTGGTTAACACATCTCCACACATTCTGGATGCTCTCCTATGCCTCATGTAATAAACTGGGGTGTCTGCTTCAAATTCAGAATACTCAGCGAAGGCGTCGTCAGGAGGAGCAATGACGATGAATTGACTGGAGATGCAGCACAGCAAGAGTACCAGCAAACATTTGGTGAGCAACATTTAGACGACTGATTTGGGGGAGGACCGTCGACGGCTATCTTATATGCCAAAGGGGGCGGGACTAGAAGAGAGGCGGGTCGCCCAAGCCACACACGCACAATTAGAAGAAATATACCTGAGACACGCCCCTGAGGGAAGAGACCGTCTCGTTCGAGGAGCTATATTTGGAGGAGGACACGTGGTGGAGAGAGGTTGGAGATGTTGACAAACAGGGACAGGAGAGAATGAGGCTGATTGGAGACAGATGACAACACAGCAGGAGCCATGATCAGAAATCAGGAAGAGAAAGGACACGCACGGAAGAGGGCACAAGACGAGGTACTGCATCAGAGCCTGATTGGAACGGAGATCCGGGGATACCAACGGGCACAAGTAACTGAAGCGCATCCTCTTCTGTAGCACTTGAGACATTCAAGACGTAGGTCAAAGTGATTTTCAGGTGCATCAGATCTTTATGTGCTAACTTTCACACAATAAAACTTATGGAATCAAAAACCGGGAAATCTGAGAGCATCAAATGAAAAACCTAACAAAACACGAATAAATCGCTAGAATAGCATCCCAAAACAAATCTTATTAACAGTAACAAACCAAGGGGAGATCATCGTCAAGCCAATGAACATCTTATTCCGCAAGCGGCATGAGGTCACCTGAATCTGCATAAAGCGGCCTGTCAGGATCTACCGTAACCGGTATAAGGTAACGAAAATTTTCCGAAAGCGGCTTGAGGTTGCCATAATCTTCCGAAAGCGGCCTGAGGTTGCCAGAATCAGCAGAAAGCGGTCTGAGCTCTAAAGTCAAACAATTGTTTTACATGGAATCTCAACAGGACCTGCATTCTTGTTGAACCGTAATCCCGCGATTCATGGGATCCTATTTGAGAGAATCGTACTGTGTTATTAATGTTTGATAATTTATTTACCCCATATTATTTTCTTTTAAACTCTTCTTTTTGCACGACAACGTCATTAAATTTTCATTATTTCATGTTTTTGCTTAACTTACAAAATGTACTTTCTGCATTTCCAAACTCCCAAAATAGAATAAAAACGTCAGCTGTGGGAAAAGTGGAAAAAGTTTGATTGCAGTCATTTTCCAAGGGATTGAAAATGTCTTAGTTGCAACCAGATGATATTAATTGTTGCTTTGTCGTCTGTGAACGTGAGAATTCGAAAAACAATTGGGTTCTCCAATTAGCGATTTTTGACGGCCGATGAGCACAAAAAAGGATTATTTGTTTTGATGCTCCGCCTTTTCTATTCAATTATCTATATTTGTAGGTTATGACGATAAGGACAACCGAAAACACATTTATAACAGAAAACAGGAATCTGCTTGGAATATACACCCACTTCGATAATCTTCTGAAAAGACTTGTAAAAATACATTTAAATCACCAGTTTCACACTTGTTTTACCGTCCTGGTTTTTTACTCGCAGTTGTATCACTAACATGGTTGGTTTTTCAACCCTGCTTATTTGAACAAGGGTTTGTGTGAACCGCCAGGGGCCTCTTTTCGACTTGTGTTTGGGGATCATTACTGTATGCTACCCCGCGGCCGCGGTCTCGTACGGGTTCACACCTCGTGGCGCTACCTTGTCAGGCAACCAGAGTTATCTGCGTCTTTTCAGCATTGAAAATTCAAAAATGACAATCAAAAAGCCGATAAACCTATGGATAGACGCGTAAACACCGTACACCTAGTTCGTTGAAATACCGGTTATCAAAAGGTGCCTGTCGCCTGGAATGACAGGAAATTGCTTCAAAACGACTGTTACATATTTTTTTGAATAGCTTTTCAAGCTCTTTAATTAGAGATAAATTCCCGAACTGCCCTTTGAAAAGACAACTGCAAAGTTTTTTGCAAAGTAAAAAAATTAATCTACTCTGCAAAATCTTTTCAAAAAGATTTTATTTTGACAGGTTAATAACCGAAGGAGCAACGCCAATCCGGCTCGACCGGGATTTTGAAAAATCTTTTTTTGCTGGTACTGTAACGTTTCCAATGCGTGGGATTTTCAACTGTCCAGACGATGTAATTTTTCGTTTTCTCTATTTTTCGACAAACTTCACTTTACTACAATTTGAGTCAATTAGAGCTAAAGTGACATCAGAGTCAAATTCTCAGCCTGATCTAGTGTCCTTCGCAAAGGATTAGGCCAGTCTAGCTCAGAACCCCTCGCCTACTCAACTTGGCTGCGGTGTACTTGTCTTTCCGTTGTCTTTTTTCCGCCTTCGTCGTTTTATGCCAAAACAAACGTCAATCGTTTGCTCATCTTAACAGTCCCAGTGGACCGCCGATGAAGAAAACACCTCAGGTGACGACAAAGGAGGGGAGCGACGGTAGGCAAGGACACCTTTCAATCTGTGGTCTGTTTTCTTTAACAATGCAGGGAATTCCAGACGGCAAGACTTTGGATTGCTGTAGGAACAAAGGAATTGGAAGTTTTAGTCAGCGGTAGTCTTCACTGCAACATTTAAACGCGTTTCAACAGTCAAAGGAAATCAGCTATCCTTGAATATTGACAGATGATTAAAGTCATCGCAGATGTTTCATTCCATGTTCATTGAGATATAACACGAACCTGCGCATCTAAGTTGAACGGGCCAAAACGGGTCTAGGTCTAAGTTTTTCTCAAATAGACTCGGCCCGTTTTAGATGAGCATATGGTCCAGTATCTGCATTTCAAAGAGGCTAAGAGAAGCTCTAGACGACAACCGCAGTTTGTCCAGTGTATTCCCTTGTTCTCCTATATAATCGCCGTCAAAGCATGAAGTTCCGTTCCTGGACCCTTGGCATTTGATTCACTTTTGTTTCACACCTCCTTTGCCTGAATTCTCAGGTGCCCTTCCCACGCAGCCCGAAGAACTTTTGGCTGTGCGTGACCTGTTTGACTGGCGACATTTCCAGTCGAAATCTCGCGTGTGCCCCCTGCCCCCATTGACCGCAATCAAAAAGTCTGTGTTGGAGGGAGCTGCTAGAATATTACAGCGCTTCTTCAGGTGAACAGCCAAGAATGCTGCGTAGAACCAAAAACTCGAAAACCATGTGGGGGCCAGGTGGTTAACTAAATGGACGGTTCCTAGACATCCAAAGAATGGAAAACCATCCTTAGAACGAGAAAACACATCCTTCTGTTTGCAAACGAGATGCAGTCAATCTCAAAAGATAAGATTACTGTATCCCACTCTTTCTCTATCCCTTTTGCGTGGTTTTCCATTTAAAATTTTCCTTCCAAAAGTGATTCATTCGAGAGAAAGTCGACCTGTGTTTCTTCCGCGAGAGTCAGAGACTGACGTGGTCTCTCCCAGGGCTGCGGCTTTAAAATAAGAAAAAAAGTACTTTCCAACAACATCCCTGGCTGAGTAAGCGGCACTTTGGTCTTGGACTAAGAAGGCGAAAACAAGAAGTCTTCTTCTTGTAGATGAATCAAGCAATATGCTGTTTTTTCAAAGAAAAAAGAAAGGGGAAACCGAACTGAATGTTGGTCAAAATGTTTTGTCGAAATGTTTGTGTTTCAGCAACAAACAACAAAGGGAATGCTTACATTTTGAACCAGATTCAGTTGTACTATGTCTCGCCGTGAACGGTTGGTTGCACACTGTGTGTATGTGTGTTTGTGTTTCTGTGTATGTGTATGTGTGTGCTTGTGTGTGCTTGTGTGTTTCAGCATATCCATTTTTCTACGTTGTTGGTGTTCCTTTGAAACCAAATATAGACAGCTGAAACACATGACCCCAAGGGTCCCGTATTTGCACTGGCCACGACTTGAAAATGAATGGCAACACGTGGATTTCAATTGTCTGAGCTTAAGAAACATTTTTTTCAACAATGGTGAAAAATCAAACTAGTGATGCGTTAGACACTTTTCTTTTGCTCAAGGACTATCTGATTCGTGACTTAAGCCATCGTGCTTTAAAAGGAATTACACAATAGTTCTCTTTGGTTTGCACAGTACAAGCCCTTAATAGTACGTGTGAAGGAAAGATTAAACATGATAAGCAGTACACTAAGTAGATTGCTCACATTAAACGAGTTATTTGGCTGTTAGCGGTGAAATAGGTCACTATTTACCTGTTGAAACGTTAAATACCTACATTGAAACAGTAGAGTAATTTGGCAAAAGCGCAGGATGTTAAATTGCAAAGGATTTTCAGTTCCTGCTGAGGAACATAGTTTGCAAATGTGGTGTTCGTTCCTTGTTTGTTTCTTCCGCGACACGTGCCACCCTCACTTCTGGGTGTCCTTTGGCACGTAAAGAACGCATCTGAAATGAGATGGACCCTGCTCCCAGGAATACAAATTAAACAGGATCTGCAGAAATGTCTAGCCAAAAAAAGGACGATTCGAATGGTCACATTCTGTGCTTTTCATCTTTCTTTTCTGTAATCTTGAAATTAAGGTCCTTGAAAATTAAACAAACACTACGAAACGGACCCTTAAATATTGAAATTCGTGTCAATTATTGGGTGTTCGTTAGCAGAGGCATCAAATATACCAATTGCTGATAAGAAATTGAAATTACTTTGCTAGTGATAAAAGATTTTATTGCGATGTTTGGTTTATAGAGCTTGTTTGTAGTTTGAACTATCAACAGTAACCAAAAACAAAGTTATATAAAAAGTTTGTATTTTAGTGTAAACTGAAATAGCTCTACTCTCCAAACTAGTCTTGTTGTAGTGTGTTATAATTGTTACTATTCTAATTATAGTCTGCTAGAACTGATTGTTCTAAAAATAAAATAGCACTTCCAGGAACACTGATCCATCCTTCAAACGTCGACTGTTCCGCCGGTCTTTGGTGAAAACAAGAAAGAAGTACACGATGAACTCAGGAAATGTGGGAACGACCTCTGATGTCGAGGGAACAAAAGCGGTTTGGACTCCGTGACCCAGCTATAAAACAAGGAGGGGGAAGTATGGATTTCGTACGAATAGACACTGTCTGGGATAACAAACTGACTGGGAGAGGCATATGAACGAGGGGTTCAAAGAAAGAAAGAAAGAAAGAAAGAAAGAAAGAGGATAGAGAATGAAAGAATACGCGAGAAAGTGAGTGAGTGAGTGAGTGAGTGAGTGAGTGAGTGAGTGATTCTAATTTATTTTAGCCGTATTTTCAACTATCAATAAACAGAATGTTTTGATGATTTGCCACACTTGACGTTTTCTTCGCCCGTAATACTACAAATAGTTATTAGTTGTTATGTTTTCTTAATTCCAAAATAGTTTTGTTTGTTGTTTCAGTGATTTTTTATCATTCTTTTTATATGAAAGACGTTTGGTGATACATGGGAAATTCTCAGACAACGCATATTTGAGGGAAAGAAAACAGACAAAGGACGCTGGTAATTGGCTCGCGCACTCTACGTCCACAGAAATCATTCCGTTCGAAGCTCACAGACAACCGCAGATTTCCAGGGAACATCCAGATTTATTAATTTCAAGCTTATCAAACAAAGTATATAAAATTAAATAATGCATCATTAGTAGAAAGTCAAAAGAGGATCCTGACGACTACCCTGTCCTACATTTACGTGCCACAGGAAATTTGTCCAGGCTTCAGATGTCTTTCATTCTTGAATTTACGATTCCTACGATGCAGACCAAAGTGCGCTTCTTGTTTTTCAGAGGAAGAATCGTCTTAATTTAGGTTAAACTGAGGTCTGAATGGCTAATCGCCTACTCATTTCACCACATTTTCAGAAAAATTTGTTTCTCTGTTTCAAGGGGGTGTTTCCTAAAAATAGTCGTTTGTTTCTGTGACACGGGTTGCACGTGAGTCAGGCATTTCCAGCGAGAGAACACTACAATTTCGAGGGCAACACGGGGTAAACAGGAATTAAAAGCTGGCATTTACAGGTGGATGAGAGGGCAGGACACGGGAACACGGGGCAATCGGGAAACGAACGCATATGCGGATGAGGGTAGGGTCATAGAATGGGTGATTCTGCTATTTCACTTAGATGCGCAATTGCTGGCTAGTATTTGAAAAGATACTCAATCAAGAGCGAGAAGTCAAAAGACGGTGGTACTTTTGGATACATTGATATAAGACTTGGTCAGGCACGCAAGAAATGCGGGCCGGGCGGTTTGCTTATTGGAAAAACATCGAGGGTTCGGATCGACCCTGGGTCAAACTTTTTTGTTATGTTTATCTAGTGGAATCCACGGCACCGGAAGGGTATGGCTGTGAGTTTTGTAGCCATGCATTTTTACCGGCGTAATTTTTCCAAAAGACAGTTTCTCCTAAGAAAAGTTTTTAATAAATATCGAAAAGTAAGTTCACACGCCCGTTTTATAAAATAAGAACTTTAGCAGAAAAACAGGAAAATTGGAGAAGAACTCTAATTGAAGTTCCTTTTGTGAAAATAAAGTTTGTTTTTAAATAGAACACTGCTCTTTGCAGATAAACTTGGAGAAAACACGACGTTCGTGATTTCGGGCACGTCATCCTGTGGGAGAGGTAATGAATTAGTACGACACGTTGCTAATTCTGCCATTCGGCTGCAAAAACCCCCGAAGGGGATTTTCTGGAAGAGGAAGAGGAGGAAAGGGCCTAAGGAAACAGTAATCTATTAGTCGAACATTGTGAGTCCCCAAGACCCAGACCCGCGAGATGTCCGGAACTTTTCTTCTCTACGTCTTTCTTGACTAATTGTCTCTCAATAACCAAATCTGCAAATCCATCAATTGTATCAAATCAAATATGGACTGGAAAGAGACAGATATGGTTAGATGTGTTTAGAACACAATTAACGTTCGGCACAGAACGCCTGTACGCTATTTACCGAATCGGTGAGATGCTTCGCTAAAGTGATTCAAGAGTAGAAAAGGTTTATTAAAAAGGTGCCTGGCGGTTCCTTTAACTCTCTCTTCAAAGATTTCGATACTTTTTACAAGAGTTTACAAACTTTCGAAACTTTTCCCTCAATGCTTGATTATCGATTGGACATATGCGGAAAGAGGATGGTCCTTTGTCGCAGATCGTAATTACTGGGAAAAGTGACTGGGGCACTTGCCCGCGCACAGCAGATGCCTCGGCTTTGCTTTTTATTAGCTTTTTAACTCTATTCTAACTCAATGCTGTCTTTTTCTGCCGTACGATCTTCAACCTTTTTAAAATTTACATTGATTTGTCCACTCATTTTAATTTACATTTAATATTTTAAATTTAATCCTAAGATGTGGTCTATTCTTAAGTTTTTAAACGCATGTTCCTTTCCTTTTGCTTAAATACAAAACCATAATAGTTATGTTCCTGATACAAATGACAGAAGGCAAATTTATGCGTCTCTTTTCTTGATCTTCCAAATTTTTGTTTTAATCCTAAGATCCGTAGAACTCGTACTTCCCCAATCCTTGCCCAAAAGGTGTGATTCTGCCCTGGGGTATCCTTGGCGGGATGCTCTGGGCGAATGCCTCAAGGGCGGGTTATCCGCCCATCGCTGACCCAGCGGTGACCCAACTGCTGGCATTGGGCGCCAAACAAGGCACATTATGCCTCACGCACTACCCCAAGCACTCCCACATTATGGCCCTTTTATGGAACTTGATTAAAAGTTTATGTTATATACCACATGACGCACCTAATTTTAAAAAAAAGAAAGCTATGTCTCTTTTGGATGAAAGGAGTCTTCTGAGAATAGATGAAAACTCTCCCTCTTCCACCCTCTCCTTATCTCCACTTCCTTCTCTACCGCCGTGGGTGATGATATTTTCTCGGCCATGAATGTTTTCCTCTCCTTTTCGAGCCTCTTCAGCCTTCCTCCCCTCCCCTCTCCATTCCAAATTCCCCATTTGATCGCGCTACTTTTGCCGTCTGAAAATCGATGCCGAGTAACAACTCGAACAGCCCGTCGGGTACTATCACGTCGTTTCCGCGGGCCTGGACCGGTTTTCACGAATCCCGCCTGACTCACAAGTAAGGGACTACGGTAGAAAGTCCAAAACTCACCCGCGGGCTATTTCCCACCAAGGACGCCCAGCAGCTACCGTACCCCGTGGCTCTTATCTGACCACTGCGATCCCACTGGGGCCAATGGTCCTCTGACAGATCAATCGATGACGCTTAATTCCCGATCTCTGTAATTACTCCCCCCTCGGGCCGACTCTGCGTCTCTCACCTGCCCTCCCCGAACTGTTTGTCGCGCGTCTGCGTCTCGCGGAAGGCGCTCTCTACCACCCGAATTCCAGCGGTCGGGGTCGGGTCGACACCGCTGGCATTTACTGTCCAGTCACTCCGAAATGCCGCGCTCACACGGCAGACCGGCGGCCGTCGGGAGTTCCCACGGAGTCTCGGGAGCAGCTTTCAACTTTTGCGATTTTAACCCTGAAAGTTTTGTAAGAAACTAGAAAACGGTCACTCAACGTTCCAGTGTGCCTTCTTTCTATCAAAACCTTTACCCACAACCTATGTTTCTCTCAAACCTTCTCCATTTTCTCCATATAATTTCTTTTGAGGGTTCAACTTAAAGTAGGCGGGTTTTTTGTATTCGTTCTCCTGCATTATCTCCCAATCTCGTTTTCTCTTTTCCCCTCCCTCCCACTGCAGTTTGTTTCTCTCCTTCAGTCTCCCTCTTACTTGTTTCACCTCCAATGTGACTCTCTACTTCTTTAGTTCTCTTTGTCATTTAATTAAATTCTGTTTCAGAAAATGTTTCCGAACCTCTTGTCCGCCCTGCAGCAGCCCCTGCACGTGGTCCCCGTCCTCTCTCCCTCCTCCTCGGCTCCTTCCTCCGCCTCTCCGACCCTTGGAAAGAGGGCCTCTTCCCCCCTCGAATCTCAGACGAAGAAGGCTCGATTGTCGCCAGAGGTCAGTCTCCCTTCTTCTTCGTCTCCCTGCACTATGGTTTCAAGTGTAAATTTTGCGCGCCCCTACGACAAAGGAAACGGCCGACGGCGACAAGCCTTTTTGTGACAGCCGGCACGTGAGACTGCCAGCTGGTGACCGCCGATTCGGCGATGTCAAGAACGGTCAGAGGGTAGATTCAAGCAGGGGCTTCTGTCTCACTCAAGTTGGGCTAAAATAACGCAAAATTCGAACTTGGTTTATCTGCGAATGAGGTATATCTCCCTGTGCTAAATGATAGTGTTCCGTGACTGATAGTGCTTTGGAGTTACCGTAATCCTCAAAATGACATCACATAACTAACCCTTGAGATATTTTTAGAGTTAAGAACCGCAGGT
Organism: Oscheius sp. G VE-2021; assembly: GCA_022343465.1. NCBI lineage: Eukaryota > Metazoa > Nematoda > Chromadorea > Rhabditida > Rhabditidae > Oscheius > Oscheius sp. G VE-2021. Next base: position 4,210,478 of record JAJQXH010000058.1, read on the forward strand.
GGTGTTTAGTGGCCTGTGCGCAATGAATCATCCTTGTTTGTTCTCAAGGTTTTAAATTTTTGCAAAGGAATAGTAAAAAAACTAAAAAATGATGACATACATCGTTAGGCTTACTGTAATTTGCAAGGTCGTTTTTATGAGCTGTGGTCGCAAAAACAGTACGAGTCTTATTCCATTGCGCCACGACATTTTAACGTCGCCAGCTCCCCTAATAATTGATATTTTCAGAGTCCGTCAAAGTTCGACACCAAGTCTCCCCTGTCAGAAGATCTCACAGAAGCCACCACTTCGGACCTCTTCTCCCGCTTCCAGGGCCCCGTCCCAGATGACACCGTCTTCTGTTCCGTGCCCGGTCGCATGGCCATCCTCAACGCCAACACCAAATACCCCGTGACGGTCGGAGAGGTAGGTCTTTTTTGTGGTGGCATTGTTGGCGCTCGGCTCGTTTGCCGAGGGCAATCGATCGATACCGGAGGCAGTTACCGCCGGCAATCGCCGCCGACCTCCAGGGCGACCTCGGCACACAATGCCCGGGGACAGGGCGAGAGAGAAGCCACAATGCCCGAGATAGCGGACAGTCGGGGGAACACTTGGGGAAGAATATGCTTCTAACATTCGAGTTTTCAGATCAAGCGTCGCCTGGCGAATCCTGAGCGTCTGAACACCTCTGTGATGGGTGGTATCCTCAGAAGGGCCAAGGCCAAGAACGGAGGAAAGGAACTCCGAGAGCTGTTGGAGAAGATGGGATTGGATCTGCCCATGGGCAAGCGGAAGGCCATCGCCATGACTCTCTTCACTCCGATGGTCGAGGGAGAGGCTATCCATTTGGCCAAAGACTTTGAACACCTCTGTGCCACCGAGTTCCCGACGGAGGCTGTTGCCGACCACATGACGACTAAGGCAACTGGCGAGGAGAAGAACAGCAGGAAGGAGAGACTCGGAACAGCAGTGTGAGTTTCTGAAAACGATGAGTCTTTGTATTCCACTCCGTTGATCCAACTAATATTCTTTTTTCAGTGGTGTCCTCAATGAGCTGAAATCGGTGCTTGAAAAAGACCATAGTCCCTTGATGGCCTCCCAGCCGGACCCCGTCCTTCCCTCCCACGTGCAGGAGTCTCTGACGCACTTCTCCATGTGCACCCACGGATTCGGAACTCCTGCCCTCATCGCAGCTGTGAACACTGTCATTAAGTAAGTCATCGAACAGACGACATCGCTCTTTGACGTGATGCCATCTGCAATTACCCTCCATTATGGCGGTGATAGCAGCCTCGCGTTTAATTATCTTGCGTCAAACATCTGAGGAAGATTATGAAATGCGAAGCAAGGGGTTTTAAGTCCAAATTTATACCAATGTAGATAACTCGCCCCCGCATCATACTATTGTCCTCGATTAATAGCAATAAAATGTCTGCTTTCAGAATCGTGGAATCGTGTGTGGCTCAACTTGAGGAGCCAGTCCAGCCGCCCGCCCTCACTCAGGAGCAGATGCAGTGGTTCATTCTGGCGGCGCAGATGATGCAGGCGGCTCAGCAACAGCAGCAGCCCAAGGACTCCCCCTCCCCCTGATTCCCAGACCCCTTCCCTGATTCCAAGTGTTCTTTGTCCTCGGGTAATTTCAGTCTCAAATGCTCACAAACGCCTTGTTGTGGATCAGGTTGTGTATATGTACGTTACGAGTTGTATGTTCAAGAGAATGAGAGATAAAGCTTTAGCTTAGAAACTGTACTTGGGGAAGAAACTGAAACTGTAAGATGGAAATCTCAAAATCCAAGAATAGTCGGTGTCCAGGACAATCGCCGTTTCTGCCGGTTAAAGGATACATGGTCCCGCACGGAATAGCGGTAGATCAAATGCGGCTCCAATCTTTAAGAGCGAGGGAGAACGCGTCATAAGGATAATCTGGAGGGCACATTGTTCGTTGGAAATAGACTATAGTGGAAAAGAGCCTTTGAAAATTTTGAAAAGGAGCAGAGTCAACTTTATAAACTCGTTATGTGGTTAATGATAAGTTGTATTCAATAGCTTATATATGTTTGTTTTATTTACAATCACAAGTATGCCAATATTATGGTTGGTGTATGAGATCAATGAGCCTTCGGTTTGAATCCGGCCCCGATGAGGAGCGACAGAGCGAGGGTGGTGGCCAGCATCATTCCAATCGCCCAGAAGCACAGAGACAGTCGAACAGAGTAGTTCTGAAGAAACGATATGATTACGGTTGATGATTCAATGAAGCCCCGTGTTAGTACTATTCTTTGTTATTTTAGGTACCTCTTGCTGCTTCTTCGCATATTTTGAGGAAGTACGACCCAGAAAAGATTCCTGGAAGGGAAGCATAGCGGGGAAAGGAGGGGCTGGGATTTGTTTAGGTCTGAGTTTGCTTACCGTTTCCTTCTTGTCCTCTTCTTCTTTGTTTGGAAGGAAGAGGGCGGTGGCAGGCCAGAGGACCAGGAGAAGAACGGTTGGAACGACCATGAGAACCGTCTGAAGAGGAGCGTCCGTCCACAGCTTCTTGAACTCTGTGGCAGCCACCACAAGGGCAATCACTGAAATTCGCGCTTTGTTTTTAATAAGGGCCATTCTACTGTCCTTCCTCTTCTCTTTCACTACTTTTATATAGGACACCGCGTAACTCAAACTCACATGCCAAAATGTAGGCGACAAATCCGATTATCCTATGGGTCCAGTTGAAAATCGGCCTGCGTTTGTCATTTGCACCGCACCTGTAATAAGGCATGTTATGTATTTTTATCTCTCCTTTTCTACCTTAGCAAAGAAAGGAAAGGCTGAAGAACAGCCAATCCAAAGGCGAAGACTCCAGTGGTGGTGTGGAGTTGGGTGGGAGACTTGGCCTGACTGAAGACCCCCTTCCACTTCCACCCGGTGGCGATGAAGACACAGAAGAAGGAAGCAGTCATGAGGAGAATTGCGATTATGTTGAAGGTTCTGTGGACCTGATAATTCAATTAGTAAGAAAGAAATGAGTGGCTTACATGGAACCAGATGGCCAGGCCAAAGGGTTGTCTGTGCTTGAAGGAATCTCTCAGCATTCGGGCGAAGAGCATGGCAGAGGGGATGAGGAAGAGCCACGAGATGACCATCAGGATTCCTGGAAGAACATTTGTTACAACTTGTATTTCTTGTGTAAAATTTAAGTTTTAAAATACCAAATTCATAGCAAACCTACCGTGTGCCTTAATAAGGTTGTGCCTGGTCTCTGGTGACATCTCCTCCGCCGCCCTGACGACGCGGCCGGCGCCCTCCACTCCGTTCAGAGCCATCGAAAGGATCATAACTGCCACCTCCCTTCTCATACTGAAAAAAACAACTTTTTAAATATAAAATTTTATATAACCAATACTATAAAATTGATTTGTTTGTAAATCAAAGGATTTCAAAGACAAAGCGGGGAACAGTAGCTTTCTCAGAGAACAATGAATGATTCCAGATCGACCTAGAGTGGTGCAATCGCTAGCTCAATCAATTAGTAAAATTGCAGGTTTGCTAAAGCCCTCGTTCTAAAGTGATTGTAATCCAAATTAGTAAATGGAAAGCAGAAAACTGCGGAATGACAATTTCGGAAAAGAAATAGAAGGTCAAGGGAGACGCCGTGGAACAGGTTCACCGGTCAACGATTGGCGAAGAGTCTTCGCCCAAGTGTAAATAAATAAAATGGAAATATTCAGCGAAAAGTGTTAGAAATCCGTTGTGGTCAAACCTCTTTGCCTTTTTTAAACAAGGCATGGGCTGAAATGTTTACAACGGCGGTGGGAAATCATCGTTCAGTGTTAAATGGATTCTAATCCGATCGATCGGTTTAAGATCGTATGAAACAACCCACGCGGGATCGAATCCCGTCCACGGCACACTTTTTGCTTGAGTTGAAGTTCAGACGCAAAACTGTCACTTCAGTTTTGGGCCTTCAAGGCTAGTAAACTATATTTTTGTTTGAAAAGAAGAAGAATCAGTTGCACTTTTGTTGTAAGGCACTTCGTATAGTTTATGCGCCTTTAGTTTCTGCTATCGAAGGCTCTTATCAGGGTTCAACGGTCAGCCACGGCGGTGGGTTCTGATACAAGTGAAACTGGCACAAAGGGTCTTTGCATTCTTCGAACGGATGAAAAAAAAACACTTCCTTGTGCGTCAAACAAAAGAATCAGGGACAGTGTTCGATTTAAAAACGCATTGATTTGAGTCGGGTCAAAACTATTGCGAACAATTTGGGTGGAACGAAAGGTAAATAGGGACATGAAAGACAAGCCGATGACAGAGAAAGGTTCAAAGCCTTTAGTGCAAGGAATTTTAGACACGGAAGAATTTGTTGCGAACGTTGACGTCCACGGCAGTTTTTCACTAGACATAACAATTCCACCCCGCTAGACAAAATATGTTCTACCGAATAAGGCTGTCTCTATAACAGAGAGAAAGATAGAGAGAGAGAGTGAGGGATAGAGAGAGAGAGAGAGAGAGAGAGAGAGAGAGAGAGAAAGAGAGACAAAGGGACAGAGAGACAGAGAGACAGAGAGAGACAGAGAGAGACAGAGAGAGCGAGAGAGAGAGAGAGAGAGAGAGAGAGTATCGTTGAGCTCTTCAAGAAAAGCAAATTTACACATATTGTGTGATTTAAGGTGTTGTAAACACGTCTCCAAAAGCAAATGACTAAGCAAGCATTACAATCACAACTAACTCCTACTATGCGCTTCATTTCTCAATCTATTGCAAACTGAAGTTTGTAAATCAAAAGTTACCAATTGAACTAGAGCGAGTGCTGGGCGATCAGCGGGTGTTTTAAAGTGGTTCACAGACGGAGGCAGATGGCCTTATCTTTTGGTAGAGTTCATCGACAAACCAGATAAGAACAAAAGGTGAGGCTTCGCACGTTGTGCACAAAACAAACTGAAAGAGCCCTCCATCGGCCGAATATTTGAGGATCATCGCTTGTGGTGTTGATGTACGCACCTTCGAGCGCGGCTGGCTTTGACCTTGACACTGCCAAAGGCTTTCGAGAGACTGCGGGAGATCTATGATATCACTCTTGGAGTTAAAGTTTTTAAACTTATGCACTTATTTGAAGAAAGGAAAATTGCTCTTTAAATCGCAATATGTTAGTTTCTTGAATTTCTGGTTATTTCGTGTGAGCAACAATACGCATCGAGTCATCGTTGTCACCATTTCGGCAGATTAAATTTCTTCTTTTGTGAAGCATCCTCGATGGAATTTCTTTTCTTTAGCATTCCAAGAAGTTTCAGGCTACATCGAAGTTCAAAAATATTGTTTTACCACGTTTTCACATAGACAGATATCGGTAAGCCGGCTCTTTTACAAACCCATGTTTGCCTTTCTTTTGTTAGCTGGTCCCTCGTTTCGGCTAGACCCCATATTCTGTCGTCTGTTCTGTAGATCAGAACCGGCGCCGGGCAGTTCAGCGGCCACGGCTTATCACTTCGAACTTTGAGCGGACTGCCATATTTCATGGAATCTCACGTAAATCTTGCAATAACTGATAGGGTGGGTGTCCTACTACGCAACCTGCAAGTGATCTTCCGGGAAAGGTTTTTGGACTTGCACGGAAGTGCACAAACAAAGGTTATTCACAGGTACTCAGCTATTTTCCAATGATACGATTTACATCTTAAAATTATTTTGTCTGCACAGGTACAACTGACCACATCAAATCATTTTGAGTTCATGTTTATCATATGTTCAATGACTAGCGCGGGCCGTAATATCCCAAGCTATACACGAGGGCCGCGTGTTCTATCTCATAGCTCACATTTAATTACGTGTAATTAACAGAACTTGTGAATTTAAATAATTTATTTGTATGTACAACACGTATTTCACTGACAAATCATGACGGCGAGAGCGACGGCATCTCCCGCGACCAACCCGACTGAGACCAGCACCACCACCTGACGAGCCATTTCCAACTGAAAATAACATTTATCTTTTGATGTTCAAACTGGCTTACCAGAGGATAATTGCTCTGATCCTTTGCCTGCATTGCGTCCAAAAGAGGGTTGAAAATAAAGAGAGCCACCATGAGGGAGATCGGAATGAGCATGAGACCCAGCTGCAGACTGGGGTTGGGCCAGAAGAAGGTGAATTTATAGGCGGCGATTGAAAGGGCGGTTGCTGAAAAGAAGAGAATCACGGTTATTGAGTGGAACATACTGGCTAGAACGAAAGCGAGGACTCCGATCATGCGATGGACCCAGTTGAAGATGGGTCGGTTGGGGGTATTGGGATGGCATCTGAAGGAAGTGCTGCTTCTTATTTCTATAAGAATTACCTCATGAAACTGATAAATGGCTGCATCCAAGCGAAGATCAAAGCAAAGAGTCCTGTCATGGTGTGGACCTGAGTCCAATAGGTACTCGTTGACCCAGGTCCAGTCCATTCCCAGCTGTTGGCGCACATAATACAGACAAATGAGGATATCATCAACACAATTCCCAAGAGATTGGCCGTTCTGTGGACCTAAATTTATAGTTAAAGGTAAAATGAAAAAAGGTTTTACGTGGAACCAGATGAGGAGACCTCCGGGTTTCACAAGTGGCCAACTGGCACGAAGGAAACGGGCGAAGAGGATGGCGGTTGGGACGAAGCACACCCAGGCCAGGATCATCATCACGGCTGCAAACAATAGATAGTTTGGAGAAAGAGAGGGGGGAGAGAGAGAGGGAAAGAGAGAGAGAAAAGATAAAGTCTAAGATTGAACTGACCATGGGCATGAATAAGTCTTTTCCTCAACGCTTGATCGATACCCTTCTTTCCTCCGGCTACCGTACCCACCGAAGAAAGATCGGCAGGCGTTCCACTAGCCTGTTTGTCAGAGTGGACATTAATAACTGAACACATTTTCAATTCTTATTCTTTTCTCTCCTACCAGTGGCCGCAGTAGTACCCTCAGCTACAAGAAGGTAATATTTAGTTCCTGGAATATAAGTGAAAACCTGAACTTTTAATCTATTATATTTTAATTATGGCCCTACCTCAGTGCTTCCACTCCATCCCCCAACATTCACAGTCGCTTTGCAGTACATTTGACCATTTTCCTGTTTGTATACGGTGTTTGTAAAGTAAGCGCCTTCGATTGTCTGAAATTGATTGTTATGTCTAAAATGTGCCTGGAAATCTGGTTTGCCCAGTTTTGCTTTAACCCCGTAGTCTCACCTGTTCATTGGGAATCCTAACGTTGTTGGGGCTGTTGTCATTGTAGGAAAACTTCATTGACAAAGCAGCTCCTAGCAGTTGAGAACATTCAATTACTGGCACATTACCCTTAACACAATCATATGTCAGTGTATTTGTAAAGCCAATACCATCTTTCCATTGGAAGAGAAGCCAACAGCCACGTAACCGCTGGTACTGTCTCTCATGAGCTCTATTTCAATTTCCGTTGAAGAGATGTACTGTAATGTGATGTGTTAAGAAAATATTGGAGAAGTGTGAACTAGTTTGTTTGTGTCTGTGTGTAAGTATGTACGTGTGTACGTGTGTACGTGTACGTGTATGAGAGAGAGAGAGAACCACTGACTTTATAGGCAACGCCCATTCCTGTGCATTTTTCTTGGCCACGGGGGAAGAAGCATCCTTTAGTGACGTTGCACTGAGAGCAGTCGAAGTCCTGAAACATGGGATTTAGAATTGAACTCTGTTTCAGTATTTTCAGTTTAAAATAATGAGCCCTGCCTCATTTGTCGCCGGGGTGGCTGGCATGATGGGCTCCCCAGTCTGAAGATTGAAGGAAGTGTCTGAGACCACGTGGTCAAAGTGCTTGTTCAATCCACTGTCGCTGGTAGTTCCACTGGCCATCAAAAGCCAATAATCCACAGATGGGTCGTATTTAAAAATCTGAATAAATGATTTACTTGATTGTTCAATTCTCTACCTCAGGATTCTTGGGAGATCCACTGACATCAATCGTGGCTGAGCAGTAGAGTCTTCCGTCCTCGAATGCCACCTTCTCATTGGTTATCAACTTGGGACGAAGCATCTGAAAGAGAATCCGTTCATTTTGATTCAGTTGTTTTGATAAGACTGAATTCTTTCGCTTGCATCACACAACCGTCATCTAACTATTTGCCCGCCCTTAGATGAATTGAAGAAGACTGTCCATAACTTTCTGTTCCCACCTCTCCAATGTTTTCTCTTTTCCTCCCCCGCAATAATCCAAAGATCTCAGTTTGTTGAACCTTACCCTTGTTGGCTGAGACATCTCACATGATGCTATTCGTCTTACAAAGGATTCCCATTCACATGTTTTCAAAATTAGCTTTTGAATCGAATCTAAATTGAACTTCTGGACTGTGGAACATCAACGGAAGATCTTTGGGGGAATGTAAAAGTAGGGGACTTCTTTTCGAAAGACAAAACCATTAGAACGTAATGTCCAATCAGCTATATCTTCTTTAAGAGCGGTCAAACGCCAAATGACTGAAACCAAAAAAGTAAGAAACCTACAGGTTCTCCCTTGATCCTCGTGTTGTAGATTTCATCTCCGTCTGCCACGTTGTACGAGTACTTCATGGAGTAGGCCTTTCCTCCGATCGAAGAACACTCAATAACGTAGTCATTGCCCTAAACTTCAACAGTTGGTAAGGAAGTCTTAGCTGACCATTGTGTTATCGTCGGAAAATCCCAGAGCTACGTAATAGCCAGTGGAAGTGGCGACTGAGAAGATTTCGACCTTCATTGTGGAATTGTTGATGAGTTTGTAGGAGAATCCCATTCCATTGCAGCCCTTGTAGCACTCGGTGGGGAGGAAGCAGTTCTTCTTGCTTCCACAGGTAGAGGTGTCGAAGGAAGGCTGCAAGAAAATCAGTCGATTACTTTTTAAGAGATCTTCAGTTTATCTCCCCCCCCCCCTTTTTTTTATCTCTAAATAAGGCTTACCTGTAGTTGGTTGAGATTCAGTTTCTGCTTCGAAACACAAGCGGCGTCATGTGGGGTTAGGCCTAAATTCATAGTTTGAACTAAAAAGACGGATAATTTACCATTGTCATTGGTCCTTCCCTTTGCCAGCTGAAGATAATACTCTTGGAATGGGTCGTACTTGAAAATCTGAAATTACTTGCGGTTAGCCTGTTGCCATCAGATTGTCTGACCTCTGGATGGGCGTCGTCTCCGGTTATTTGAATGACAGCCGAGCAGAAGAGATCTCCGTCTTGGTAGGTGGAGTAATCGCTGATGTACTGAGATCTGATTGCCTAAAACAGGGTTAAGAATAATATGGGAATGTACCGGTTCTCCGTCGATTCTGACATTGGTGAAGTGGGCATTGTTGTAGGAAAATTTGGTAGAGAGGGGTTGAGTTCCAAGGGAAGAACACTCGATGACGCTCTCATTGATCTGGAAAGTTTGATTATATTTCTTTCACAGCTTTATTTTACAAGAGTTTATTTATTAAGACAATCTCTTCTCACCATTTTTCTTTGTTGGCCGAAAGCGACTGCCACGTATTGGCCAGTGCTGGAATTCGACGAAGACACCAACTCCATCCTCATGTGAGTGTTATTCAGAAGCCTAATTACAAGTAGTTTGGCTCCTTGGAGTAATTCTTACAGGTATGAAACCAGCATGTCATGGTCTGGTCCAAAGCACTCGTCTTTTGTGGGAATGTAGCAGCCCTTGGTCACTCCGCAGCCATTTCTATCAAAGGCTGGCCGGATCTGAAAGGTTCCATAGTTATCGTAGTTTAACGTTGACCTACATCAACTAAGTTCACGGGATTATCAACGGTGACGTCATGGACGTGGTGGCTTAGTCCTGAAAGAGTTTGGTTCCGCGGATTAGGTGGGTTAAGAAGAGAAGCCGGATCAACGATAAGGGAAGGGAGGTTCACCTGTGTCAGTTGTTGGACCATTGGCCATCATTAGATAGTAGGAGATGGAGGGGTTGAATTGGAACACGCGGGGATCAGAAGCACCTGCGACGTTCACTACGGCGCTACAGTACACTGTTCCATCGGTGTAGGTGGCCTTGGCATTTTGGAAATAGGAGTTGTACTGGGTCTGAAAATCATTCATCTTTCTTTTATTTGTGTTTCTGTGTAAGATTCCTTTCTAGCATCTCTTCGGATCCATCCATCACCCCCAAAACCCACCTCATTCACAATGCGAACGTTGGTTGGTCTCGAAGCATTAGCACTCTTCCCTGTGTTGTAAGAAAACTTCAGGCTCACAGCTTCCTTTCCAATGGAAGAACATTCGATCACACTTTCATTCCCCTGAAACAGTTCTTGTGTCCATTTGTGCCTTCCTCTGATCTATCGCCGGTTCGTCGACTAAAGAGATAAGCCCGATCTAGCAAACCAACGTTATCAGCAAAGAAAGACTCGCTTTTGGAATTTCGCACGCAAAAGTGGAGATTGTGGAATTGAACTGTTGTTCTTTGTTGCAACAAGGGATCCTGCAAACTCTCACAAAAGCAGCTCTACTGATCAATCAAATCTCGAGGATGATGCACTTGATCTATTACCCTTCCAGTTCGCGAGCCGCACGTCAGCCAAAATCATCATTGCTTTTTCTACAACCATTTCCCTTCTTATTGCTAAGACCATTGGCTGACAATTCGCAGATGACACCTCTCTTGATCGTTCAAACAACGCCCATTCGGCTTTGAACCGAGCTTGCTTTATCGCGTGTGTTGGCTACAAACTAACCAGACAAATCAAAATGACCGGTCGGAGCAATGGACAGTAGGAAGTTTACGAAATGGAGTAAAGTGAGCATTTCGACTATAATCCTTTTAAACATTGGGCACTCTGCGTGTGTGTGTGTGATGTTAGCAGCGTAACGTATTCTTGAAGAGAGAGCGGCCACCCCATTTCCAAGGAAGGAGACCAGTCAAACGGTGGAAAGGGCGCAAGTGCAAAAATTAGCATGAGCCTAAAAACTTCCATGGGGTACATTTGATAGCCAAGTGGCTGAAGGCCGTCCATTAAAGCGGCCTTTGGCCGCCCATTCAAGCGGCCAAAGGCCGCCCAACTAAGCGGCCGAAGGCCGCCCAATAAAGCGGCCGAAGGCCCCCATCTTAGCGGCCGAAGGCCGCCCATTCAAACGGTCGAAGGCCGCCCAATAAAGCGGCCGAAGGCCGCCCATTAAAGCGGCCAAAGTCCGCCCAAAGTTCAAAGGCGGCCGAAGGCCGCCTTCCCCCAGAAAGTAAAAACCCGCGTAGCGGGTTTTTAACTTTCTGGTAAAAATGAATAAGAAGTCTGGTTTAAATAATGTAATTCGTCGTCCTATATTCAAAACCAAAACTATGTTGATCTACACTGCAGAAGCCCCCACTCACCATCATGTCGTTGTCCGAAAAGCCAACGGCGAAGTAAAATCCAGTTGGGGAATCAGAGTTTCCTGCGATTTCGATCTTAATGAGTATTTCTTATGTTCCTGTTGATATGTTAAACTACCGCCATGGTCGTTTCATTCACAAAGACGTAGGAAAAACGCATTCCATTGCACCCTTGGTAGCAGTTGTTCTCAGAAGGAACGAAGCACGCCTTCGAGACTCCGCATGTGCTTGTGTCAAACTAAAAGTAACAGGTGATGTCGATCTTCTCTATCTCTCTCTTTCTCTTTCTCTCTCTTTCTTCCTAGATTTCATACCTGACTATTGCCGTTAGCAACGGCCACCAGCAGAAGCAGCAAGTACCACATAGCTCTTCTCCGACTTCTGACCGAAACAGGAAGAGTTGATTTAGCGGAAGATGGAGCAGGATGACTTATGCGACAGTGCAAGCGCGAAATGGCCCAGATAAGGGTTCTTGACAAGGAGACCGAAAAGTAGACTGGGCGGGGTTTTAGATTTTGACAGTTTTTTTTAAAACTACAGATAAGTAGGTAGTTCAAAACGTATGTTTAAACGAGTGAATAAACTACTACAAGCGTCGAATTATAGTAGGATTAAGAGTTAACAATGAAATAGTTGGTAGGCAGGACCAATGTGGGGAGAGATTCATATCTCTATGGATTGACTTTTGGACTAGGGCCTCAAACATTTGTCTCCCAGAAAAAACTACTACTGTAGGTGGTACAAAATTTTACCTTCAGTTGTCTTAAGAACTATCAATGTTACCAAACAGATAGGTATTCGTTGAGTAGTTTCATGAAAATGAAAAAGGCTTTCACCGACGTGATGAAATGAAATTTTTTGGAGATTAAGGGCAAGTTCATCGGCCGCCCTATAGACTACACCTCTAGTCTCTTATCTCAGAGTGACGGGAGAACATGCACAATTGACGATCGAGCAGTCATCGCAATGTCTAGTAAAGATGTGTTTCTGAAACCATGTGTTACTGTATTCGACGCCTTCTTCTTTTTCTCTTTCTTAAGTGATCATATACTTTCTATCTCTTTCTTTCTCTCTGTATTTGTCTCTATCTTCCTTTTTATTTTGATCCCTCGCGAGAAAAGTTTTCGTGGAACAAATACAACAGTCAGACAAGGGTTTTGATGCGAAAGAATCAAAATACGCCGTTCAATCGCCGTGACGCAAGTGAAGACCATTTCTACGAAGAAGAAATCAGCAATGTCAATACGGCGTCATGTCTGTGATATGCGATGGGAATCTGATTGATTGTGGGCGTCTAAAAATCCGATTGAACTGTGTTATTCAGAATGACTTCTCCCAATAAAGCTATTAATTTTGAACAATCTTCACTCTGATTCAGAAAAGAGTGAAATAATTTATGGCAATCACAAACTGACTAGTAAGTATCCCGAAATGGCAAGTGAGTGAGAGGAATATGAAGTGAATAACATAACAGAATGTACAAATAAGATCAGAGCTTGAGGGCGTCGTAGAAGATCTCCTGGAGGAAGGAACGAGACCTCGGCTTGAAGCGGTACTCATCCAGCAGTTCCAGCACATCGGCGTAGAGACACGGCCACTCAAAGAGCCACGGGTGGACGGCACGCAGACTGAAACAAGCGATACACTCGAAGGAGGGATGTTTACTTGATCAGCTTCTTCTCCGGGATGGACTCCTTCACTTCCAGCATATCCACCTCGTGCAGCACCTGTCTCCTCAGGAGAGCCACGTCGACATCCGCAGGCAAGGGCCATTCTGAATGGGAAATTGGTAAAAGAAAATGAGATACAAGGGAAGGAGCCCTTTCCCTCCTCACTTGCTGTGTTGGCTTCGCAATAGAAGCATCTGTAAGTGGAATGAGCTAGGCCAGCGTCCGTCCTCTGATTCTTCGAATGTCCGCTCTTGGCCCCTCTGTCCTTCACCGTTTCGTCTTCCGTCAGAACCACCTTCCTCGGAGTGAAGATGTTCTAAACCCCTAGTTCCCCGGAAGCCTTCCTCCCTACCGAGCACATGACCTGCACTTCAGAAGGCAGGGCTGTGATGTGCACGGCGTGCATTGCATGAGGCGTCGGCAGCTCTTCCCCGTCGACCTTTAGATGCCGCGAGAGCCATGGATCCTGCAGCAGATGACGACGGTACAATGAGACGCATTCCTCCTGAAGCCATAAGATTCTTCAGAAGACTAAATAATCACCTCGTGTTTCGTCATGAAAATGAAGCGAACCGGATCGCCAATGTTTCGATTTACTTGGAGGAAACGGCGGGTTTTCAGAGGAGCCAGTCTCCAGCGCTCTCGGTTCTTCGTCGAGAAATGCGGATCTCGCAACAAGTCGGCCATCTGAAAGGAACTGGTGTGTCTGAAGTAATTCCACACTGAAATCCCCTGAAACCAACCGTTCCTTCTGCCTCCAACCGGGATTTGTCAACCATGAGTCCCTGGCTGAGACATCTGGCCACCGTCGAAGAACGAGACCTCGACTCCATGTCCTCGCACATGCTGCCCGTTGTGGTCGTCGTGCGTCTTCTGGCTGAAAGAGACCCCAGTTGTTCCTCTGGTCGGCGCACTCACTTCCACTGGATTCATCCACAAAGGAAGAAAGACCGCTGTTAATGGCTGATTCCGTTGTCATGGCTCTGCTCCGTGCGTTTTCGCTGCTGCAAATGAATTCTTAGTTCGTAACTAGGCAGTGCTCCTTTCCCACCTGTCGTATTCCGATGCGGGTGTGCTCTCCTCTCCAAAATGTAGTGTCACATCACTCCCACTCCTTCGCAGTTTCACAGCCTCCGCCACTGGTCTCAATGGCGTCCAGCAGCTGTCACTAGAAGACCTCCCTCGGCCGCCTTTGCCAGCCGGTGAGTCCATGCGTCGAAGAGGCAGCGGTCGGTCGAATGAAATGGACACCTGAATATACGTCCCTCAGTTATCATAAGCAAATGCGATACCTCGGGAACTATGGGATTCGTGTTCCTTCGTTGATCCTCCTCTTCCGTGCCTTGCTTTTCGTGGAAACGCCGTGCCTTGTCGATGACCCATCGGTGCTGATTGCTCTCCCAGCCGTACTCACACAGGGCCTCGGCGCCTGAAATGATTTCTCGTAAGTTATCTTCATTTCAATCGATGCACCAGCAACTGAAGTGGCCATTAAGTTGAGAGCCCAGAAGGCGGTTCCCCGCACAGACAATGTTCCAGAATCCTCTGCGAGGCGAATGATCTTAGGAACGACTTCTGGAGACAACAGCTCCATTCCTGAACCATTTTCATGTTTTCAAAAGGAAAGATTGAACCTTCATCCGTGCCTCCAATGTGTCCTAGGGCGACGGCCGCTCCTTTGACTATTCCAATGTCCTTCTCCTCTGCCAGTTGGACCAACAACTGCCTGCAGACCCTTTCCTCCTGAAAATATCATCAGAAATATTCTGGGCAAATTACCTTCAGAAGCCATCTGCCATACTCGTGTTTGGCCAGGGAACTGAAGAGATGGGGAGGGGTACGGACACCGAAACGAGACATTCTATAGATTCAGTGAGTACGGGGTGTGTCGTAACAAACATTTCATTGCTGGCTCTGGAGAATCCTCCGTCCATCGACCGACGGATGTTCAAAAGGGCGATGCGCATGTCGTCGTCCACACTTTCCACATATCTGCTGTTGAATCCCTGTATTAACCAATCATTAATCTTCTGAAGGGAATCTCACCGTCATCCATGCGTGTATGGTCTCCCTGGTCAAGTCCTCATTGCTGATGCACATCTGCTCCTCCGCAAAGAGATGTCCCTTGAGGATCATTCCCGCCTCCCCGAAAGAGTCCAGAGGAACAGCCCGCAGACTTATCACACTCTCCGGATATACCTGTAATCCCCGCCCTGACCGCATTACTCCAAAGGTTCTCACGGGCATCCACATGTGCAGCTTCCGGATGGCGTGACGGACCACCTTCACAGACTCGTCCCCCAGCTGCCCCAGAATCAGACGAATGCCCCAGTCGGCGAAGGCAGGAAGGCGAAGGGCGGCCAATGCACCCATGAAACGGGTACACCAACGACGAGAGGCCTGGAAATAGGTGTTTTAAGAAAGGATAAGGAACAACCTCATTTGTGGAGGTGAGTGCCTTCTGGAGAACAATGCGAGAGGAGTCGACTGAACCGTAGTTGAGGCAAGAGACGACCAGCTTCACGTATTCCGTCGGGGTTTTTAGGTTCATCTTCTCCAGGAATCTGGAAAATTAGAATACTGGCAGGAACAAAGAAGTGAAACACCTTGAACAAAGAGAAATCCCTACACCCAACAAGTCTCTTTAGGTCAAATATTTAAGTTTTGGCAGCCGCTTCTTGGCTTACATTTGATTAGGTCATCTATGTGCACCGGCAGAAGCCGCTTTACGCAACCACAACAGCAGTCGGAGATCTCTATCATGTCACTAGCCATCGTTCCCCGATGAAAAACTGCGATGGCTGAAGTTTCAATCCTTTCCGTCGTATTCGAATGTTTCGCTTTGCTACAGATGACCTTGTGAAGACGTTGCAAAGCGGGCTGTGACAAGCAAACAGCTCTCGGACCCCCATAAACGAAGTGTCAATGGCGCGTAGAGGCTAAAACTGGTCAAACCAAACACCTCCTGCCTCGGGGCATTCCCGGCCCGTGCCATCCTGTAATGTCCTTTCGAATCCTCCACCCGCCAGGGCAAATATACAGTCACGACCTCATTTCGTCTGATCCTGCTTTTTGTCGATCTCTGATTCAGAATCTCTCAAATTCCAGCCCGAATCGGATTGTAAAAGAAGGAAGAGACCGGCCAGTAAATTAGCTTCTCAGCGGCTATGTGCCAGATACCTCAGACAGGTTTTCCGCCCAATCGCACGCCCTTCGAAGATTGCCGGTCGACAGTCCTCTCGTCGTCAGCTGGCCATTCACCCCTCTCAGTTCTTCTGAGGATGACACTCCTCATTTTACATTTCCCTTGGAATTCGTTAGGGATTCGTTCGATTAACCTACTCTAACAAACGTTTATTTTTTTAATTTTTTTAAAGTGCTATAAACAGAGTTTTCCGGTAGAGTCCCTGGATCAGGTATTACTTAGCCTAATGACCCATCGTTTGGGGGTACTTCATTCCCCACCATTCCTTGTGTCTTCAGAAGTTGTTCAAAATTTCCGATCCGAACGTGATTATTTTGGGAGAATGGCCTCCCGCCCAGGTCTAATGTGCGTTTCGGCGCCGTTCCAAAGAAATCCAGAGTGTTCCGGAGGAACGGGGACATTCGGATATGCAACAACCAATTGCTCGGGCACGGCGCTGTGTCACGACTCGTTTTGAGGCCGGCGGCGCACCGTCGCAATTCCAGCACAATAGACGATCCGCAGAGAGATGGCGTTCGCTGCCGAGCTGTACACCTTCCCATTCCCTTGGCCAACAGTCTTCCTTCCCGGTAACGGATCCAGTCTCAGGGTCGTGGCCGAAGTAGCCACACACAAACAAGTTCCCGGCGCGCGTAGCAGCGCATAATTCCCATCTCGACTGTTGCAGTAGCCGCCGTGGACGTCCCTTTTTGTTTCCTTTCGGCTTATTATCACTTTCGGGATCTAGCCACCCGGATCACCCCGAGAACTTGCGGCAGTGGACTGGAAAGCAGCTACACAAGCGGCCGCTTTTTGAGACGCCCCCTTCGCACGATCCAATTTATTCCTCCGGCAGATCATCCATTTCACTCTCCATCTTATCTTCCGATTCCCCTCACTTCTGCCATTCAGACTTCTCTTTCAGATGATTCTCTGGGTACCACTGCTGTCTCTTTTCGCAGTTTCCTTAGTCTCGGCCGATCTGCCATCCTGCGAAAGGGCCAGATGCGTCCATTGCGAGGTGGAATTCATCGCCAGGATGTGTCCAACCGCCTGTTCTGCCTGTTCAGCCCCTGCTCATAGCCAGGTACGATAACAAGAGAAAGAAACATATATGCAAATGTAAATGTTTCATCTGTTTTGTTTTTTGTGTAAATGTAGTTAAAGAATATAAAAAGAGTAACAAAACCTTTGTGATTCTCCATTTCTGGATTGAATAAACAGGCCAACAATTACAGACGGTCATCAACTCTCAGCCCGCCCAACCGCCGGCGATCACGCAATTCCCAAGGAATCCCGTTGCAAATCAAGTTCCCGCACGGCAGGCGGGAGTGCAGACGCAGGCTTATCAACAGGTGAATCGCAACGGTCAGCTGGTTCACGGGCGCACTGACTCATCTCCCTCTCTTGCTCTTTCTTTCTCTTGCTCTATTGCTCTCTCTCTCTCTAACTGAAACATTCAGGCCCAACCCGTGGACCCACAGCAGCAGCCTGCCCAGGCCTTCGCCACTCCTCAGGTGCAGGCCGCCTACCCCGTGGACACCTCCACCCTGGCTCCTCTGATCGAACAGCCCAACGCAGACACCCTCAACCCTCAGCTGGCCAGAAGACCCGCCGATCTGGCTCAGCCTCTTCCTGAATACCAGAATCAGTTCCCCGTCCAGCAGCAAAACAATTACTACCAACAGGGATATCAGCAGGGACAGCAGCAGACCTTCGCCCAGCCTCAGCAGCAGGCATTCGGAGCCCAGCAGGCATACCAACAGCCGCAGCAGAACGCCTTCGGGCAGTTGGGAGGCCAGCAGCAGAGCCAATTGTTCCCTGGATTGGGAGGACAGCAGCAGTCCGGCCTCTTCAACCCCTTCACTCCATTCCTTGGGCAGAATGGAGCCGCCGCCTTTGACCCCCTCGGCCTATTCAACTTCCCCGGAAACGCTGCCTTCACCCAGGGAGCGGCTCCTTTGGCCAGGGTAGCCCAGCCAGCCCCTGCTCCCCAGCCTCAGATCCCACAGATCCAGGGTCCAAGGCCCGCTGGTCAGGTCTACCCGCAGCCACAGCAGCTGCCGGCTCAGCCAGTTCAACAGACTGCAACCGCTTTCACCGGAAACTACAATGTTCCTCAGCAGCAGACGAATCAGGCACAGTCATCTGCCGCCTACAACCAGCAGCAGGTTCAGCAGCCATACCAGGTACGAATTAATCAATTAAAGATAAAGAGTAATAGTTGAATTATGTTAGTTTATACAAATATATTATAGAACTAGGTAACATTTTACTTTCAGAACGCCCATGTTGCTCCCAGCCAGCCTGTGACTGTCAATGTGCAACAGCCTGCTCAGTACAAGACCAATGCACAGACTCTGCCTGTACAGCAACAGTATATCCAACAACAGCAGCAGCAACAACAGCAGAACTACGCCCAGCAGCCAGTAGGTTCAACTGATAGACCTAAGAGAGGACCTCGTTCTTAGGCTCCTCAGCAGCCTCTTCCTCAAACGTCAAACAGCATCGACGCCGGAGCCTCTTTGTACCAGAAGTACGTCGATGGAAAGGGCCCAGCTCCTGCCCCTGCTCCCGCACAGGTGGAAAGAAAATGAGACAAAAGAGACGATAGTTTCAGTGCCCTCGTCAACCAGGATGGGCTCCCTGCATCAGCAAGGACGTGGCCAATGAGAGGTTCCGCAACTGCTGCGCCCGTCTGGGAGACGGCTGCTCCGCCCTCTGCAACTACGACGCCACCCTCGCCACGGTGAGCAAGACCTGGATTCCTTAATTGCCCTCTGCAGATGCAATTGGCCGTGTTGACTGGTCGTTGCCCTCTGAACAAGGTGGCCGATATGATGGTCTGTGCCTCTGGCTACGAAGACGCCACCGCCTGTTGCGAGGCATACAACGTATTCGAGCCTGGATACGAACAGTGCCGTCCCTACTGCAACCCCGCCGCCGGCCTTCCTCAGAGCGGCCCTCTCTCCGACAAATACAAGTGCCTCGTGAAACTGGGAGCCATCCAACAGTGCTTCTACGTCTCTCAGAAGCCTTAATAATGCCTTCTTCGCCCTGTGATCCCCTGTGCAATCTACCGCAATACCTGCAGTTTTACTCTCTTTGTATCACGTAACTGTGCCATTTGTTTGAAAACTAATAAAACTTACATGTGAAAAATGCCGTATTTCTCCATGAGATGGACTCCCTTCTGATGACCGGAGAAGGCGCCGATCAGAGGGAAATAGTACATGGTCCCGTGGTAGACGAGGTTCTTCACGGCGAAGAAATCACTCTGAGAGAGAGAGAGAGAGTAGGAGGTTGGGGAAGGAACCAACCGCTTCCAAGCAAGTCTTGCACTCGGAGATGAAGGAATCCAGGATCTCCTCCAATGCCTCACACTTGGAATACAGCTGGAATGCCAGTTGGATGGCCAGTTTCCCAGAAACCACGAGTTCCTTGTTCTCGAGCCAGCTGGTTCGAAGGCCACGGGTGGGGGAGACGTCTTCCAGGATCTGGAAAATACATTTAGGATAATTAGAATTCAGGAGATCAAACCTTGGCTATTATCTCCACCACGTCATCCGTGCAGTCCAGTCGTCTGCAAATGTCCACGTCTTTCAGAATCTCGCGGAAGATGAGGGAACAGACGGTGGGGTCCGGGTTATCCTCGCCTTTATAGTTATCCAAGTGAGATCGTAGGAATTGATCTGAAGGATAATTATAAGTCCCTCGTAAGAATCGGTTTGGCACGATTCCAGTTATAGAATAGATAACCAACCTGTGCTAAAGGCAGTGTAAGGGGGTGTCGCTCCCTCCGCTCCCCAGTGCTCCATAAACATTGTGTAGTGAGAGTCCAGCGGCGGTTCAATCGTCAGATTGTGGATCCACACCCGATTGAGGGTGTCGAATCTGAACAACGCGAGGGCGGCGTTTCTGAAAGGAAAAAGTAACGAGAAATAAGGGATACTCACTCTGCGTGGACGAAGGTGAACTGGTCGTTGACTTCATCGACCGTGTAGCCGTGGGTGGCAGCTGCAGCCCTGTTGCCAGCCAGGGATTCACAGGCAGACTGCACCAGAGAAGGCATCGAGAGGACACTCGCACGCCAGCCAGAGGGGACCACAGAGGGGGCCTAAATGGAAAATGAGGGAAACTAGAATTAGCTTTATTTAGGCTTTTACTTCATGTGTTACTAGGCCCAATCGTAAGAAGGAGTTCTATAATTTCGTTCACGTTGCGTAGTTCCGCAGCCTTTCCTTTGCCCTTCATTCTTCGGTGGATGTCTCCCAATGATGGTTGTTTTCCTCCTCTTTACGACCATACTCACGCTGTTATTAGGAGTTCATTTAGTCCAGGTAATCCAAGTTTCCCTCCAAATCTCAGCTATTTTCAGTGTAAGAAGTCAAACAGCAGTCAACAGCAGCCATTGGCAAGTCAAAGGAGTTCTACTCTGACTCCCACGAAGAGTAGGCCAATGGGAGCTCCAAGAAAAGAGGTTTTAGGCCAAGACTCCCAGGCGAAGACAGCTACGCCTGTGAACCCACGATCCCCGAATGTCCGCCAACAGCCTTCTAGGAATTCGCTGAAATTCGACAGAGTCGATTTGAAGTCCAACAAAAGCGCTGCAACTGACGAGGTACTCTCTCTCTCTCTCTCTCTCTCTCTCTCTCTCTCTCTTTCTATTTCTCTCTCTCCTGAATGTGAGCGTCGAATTCAGAATGCAACCAACTTGGACTCTGTGATTGGAACAGAAGACAATCCGCTGAAAGACCAGCGAGTGATAGCCAAGCTCCGGGGATCAATTACAACGAGTGGGACGACGTCCAAAGCGAGGAATCCAACTGTGACTGAGCCATGTGCGAAAACGGCGAAAGAGCAAATCCAAGTCCAGCAGAAACAGCCGAATTCCACTCAGACGGTTCCCCTGAGTAATAAAGCCGCCAGCAAACTCCTCGACCCGACCATGGACACCGTGAGGGACAAGGGGAGACTTTGACTGTGATGGTTCAGGCGTCCCCCTCCATATTCGAACCCAGCGGCTACTTTGACGAGAATCTGCGGAGGACGCCGTCGTCTAAATACGAATCTAGGAGCAAGCACGTTTGGTAGACATACAGGCTATTTCGAATAAAATACTGAAAAGCATTTGTTTTTTGTCTTCCGATGCGTTTCTCGTTGTTCGTCATTGTTTGAAGATTAAACCATAAACTCACAATCCTGAGGAAATCGGAGAGTAGGAGCGTGGCTTTGATGGCGCAGGGTTCGTCAGGGTTGGATACGATGAGTCTGGCGAAGGACTGCGGCAGACTGGCGTTGATGAGGACGAAGAAGGCCAGGGTTCGGAAGGAGGAGAGCACATCCACGTGGCGGGCGAACTCCTTAAAGGAACATTAGACTATAAGGAAGGCACCTAGAGTACAGCGTCGTTTCGGAGGAGGATTTCACTCTGAGCCAGGACGAATTCCTCCTTCAGCGAGTTGGAATACACGTCTGGGGTTCCCACAGAACCTGGAATTACGACTATTGAGAAAAAGAGGGGGATATACCGTAAAACTCGACGGCCTCTTTCCAAGAAGTGAAAGTCTTTGAGGCGTAAGGAGCGTCTATGAAATCACAGCAGATGTTGACAATCATGTCGCGGATGTAGGAGAGATTGACATTTTCTACAGTACCCAGACCAAGGTATTCCAACAATCTGCAACAATTCTCAGTATTCTAATCAACAAGTGACTGGCCTAAGTGGGGAGGAAGAGATGACTGTAGCCTTGGGTCCCACAGCGGCGCAGGCAAACAGTCCGGACCAGCTCTTGAGGATTCCGAGGAACGAATGGGAGAAGGTCTCCATCACGCCTTCCACCACTTTGTCTACTCTAAATGACTTGAAATTGGATACGAAAACACCAACTTTTCCGTTCCAGTGATAGTTTTCTCGAAGAATCCAAACTCGATCAAAGGGGCGAAGATTTGCTGAAAATGCCTTTTCTCAATCATAATTTCGAAGTTTTCCTGCCAGATGCTTGGAACCAACCTCGAGGACCAAATGCAGTTGAGCCACGTTCCTGACAGTCTCGTCGTCCAGCCAGCTCACGAGAACACGGCCGACCAGGGCGCTGATCCTCCGACTGACCCTCACTGTCCCCGTCAGAACTCGAACCTAAACGTCTTTTATATAAGATTCAGGAGCAACTGACCATCCAGTCGGTGCCAGCCATGTCTATGATCAGCTGAGGCTCGTGGATGCAGAATTCCAGGAACATGGCTATGCAGCTCAGACCCAAACTGAAAAACAAAGCGGTTATAAACACAGATAATAATCCAATAGACTAGGTTTCGATCCCTCGCGTTCCTCTTATTGAAGTTTCCCCTCTACGTAAAGAATCACAAATCCCCTCTACAAACAGCGTCTGGCCCTATTTATTCAACGCACCTGTCATCTGCCTCGTTATCAGCTGCCTCTGCCTGGGAAGAATCGTTGTTACGAGGCCTATTCATAGCCTTCAGGGCCACTGCGATCACAGGCTGCATTATGGACTTGGGAAAGGCGTATTTCCTGAATTGAATATTGGCGATCAAACAGACTGAACCCACTTTCCACCGCTCTTGGAAGCCGCTTCTTCGATGAGTCTCTTCAGATTGGAGGTACGGTAGATGGAGAACATGGAACCGATCAGACGCAAGGCCTCGCACCTCTCCACTTCGTTATCCACGCACAAATCCAGGGACCTAAAATACTCATTTTGACTAAAATTTAGTTTTGCCGGTTTCAAAAAGAGGCGCGGTCTTGGATTGTTTGGGGAGTTGAAATTCCCACATTTACAGCATATGCATATGCTAGCATGGAGATCAGAAAAGACATGCCTACCTAATAACGTAGATGTCGACGTGGTTGGTGAGCATCAGGGTTAGATTTCGCTCAATGAAGAATGACAGTCGTAGAATCCGATAGCCCATGGCCCTGATGGAAGGGTACTCGTCCTTCAGAAACAGAAGAATTCTAAAGAAGGAGTCAGTTGGCTGGATGGAAAACCCACTTTTGACAGATGAGATCGAAGAATTCCGGGGAATTCAGCGATTCCGGCAGAGTTTCGGCGATCAACGAGTGGACTTTGTTGAGGAATCCGGCCCTGGTCTCGTAGTTCCCTTCCAGGGCGGCATCCACCCCCTCGCAGATGAATCTCTCGCAGGCGGACTTGTCCAAATGGGGAACTACCACCTCGCAATGGGTTGTTTCTGAAACAACGGAACATATAGTAACCTAAGGATTAAACCCACTACTCATCTGGCGGTTGATTCGGTAAACTCTTCCGATGGCATCCGAATTCCGCGAAGATTTGCGGATTCTGGGCAGCCGGCTGGGCCGTTCCAGCCCCAAGCCGTCTTCCATTCAGTGTATTTAGCACACTTCCTTGGTTAAAACCCTGAAAACAATGTTATAATGATTCTGAAATTAAAATATAACAAAGAAGGCATTGGGAGAATGCATTTTTAACGTCAATAGAATTAATGCAATGTGCAAATCAAGGCGAAATCTCGTTTAATTGCTTAACAGGAAAATTTTTCCTTTTTAGGTGCTATGTGGGTTGGGGGGGGGGGGGGCAGACCCTAAAAATTTTCTGGGGCCTATTTTTTTAATAAACTCAAAAAATGGTTAGAATTTCATGGAAAACGGGTAAAACGCACTAAAAAAATTAATTATAATTTTAAAAACATTTAAACGTGTACGGTTCTCATGGATCTACGCAATCGCGTATGATTTTCCCTCATACGAAAAATTCGTCATTTTAAATTTTGAAATTGTTTATCAGTCTTTACGCACGTGACTTTACTTATATCCTCTTTTAAACAAAAAAAACTTACTAAAATTAATAATGAAATTACTTTCAAATCGATTGCTGCAATTGTGCACCATCTGTAACAGTCTGTAGTTTGCCGTTTTGTATTCAAGTACTGGTACCAAAGAGTAAACTACAGACCTTTAAAATGTGTGCACAGCACACTCCTCTAAAAATTGGGCCCAGTATACTTCAGTACTGGCTCCACAAAGAAAATGTACCGTAGAACGGGATTGCATACTGTAAGTTTTACTTGTTGATCGCCCATAGAGTAAAAAGTTGTTTTTATCGGTTAATGCGTGTTTTTATTTGGAGTTCACATTTTCAACCGTAAACTACTCCTTGAAATTTAATTTACTTCAGGCGATGGCCGCCCCGGACCCCCTACTATTCCTTGGCAATCTAGTCAGGCTGTACGTGGTAATGCCTCCTTCCATAGCTTCTATTTATCCCCTTTCAGACGGATGTCTCCAATTACTACAGAAGTGCCCAGGCCCAGAAGGGCTCCCGTTCCGTCCCCCGCTTCAACTACACCGCCTTGAGCAGGAAGGTCTTCGACGACGTTCCCGCCCAGCATGTTAGATCTCCTCAATTGCCGTTCTATTTCCCATTTCAGTTGCATCCGTTGTACATTGGCCTGTTCGACATCAGTGACATCTACGCTCTCCAGAAGGGGACAAACGTCGTGTTGGCCAAAGACTGTCCTCAGAGCCATACCACCCTTAGGGACCTCATTCTTAACGTAATCAACTCTTCTCAACCAAATCCAGCGGTTTAGGTCATTCTGCCCTACCAGCTGCCGCATAACGTGAAGAAAGATACCAAACAGGAAGGAAACAAAAAGGTTAGTCATTGCTGAAATTCTAATCTTGTTTAGGTAAAGATCGTGCAAGTTCCTCCGCGGGTGACGCCTTCCATCGAAGAGGCGAAACAGCTGTTTTCTCGATTCCTCACCCTACCTCTCCCATTCGACGTGGGTTTAGTCCTCTTCCGAAGAAATCGCATTTCAGACCAAGTTGTGGCGTCAAATGCGATTTATCCTGATGCCGGATCGACCCAGCGCCGACGTCGCCCAGCTCGAACCCATCGCCAGGGAGGCAATTCGTGCGGGAGTCATTTCGTAAGTATATGAATTTGGCTGGTCTGTTTTGACTATATTTTGACAGTAGATATTACCAACTAAAAGGGGACTCTTCAGATTCGCCGCTCTTTCGTTTCTGATGGCTGACTCCGTGATCTCCGCCTACTTCGACCCTGGCGTTATCCTCCATGGGCTCTACATTGGCCCTCTGAAGGCATCCACCATCGAGGTTCCTTCCTTCCCTCTTAGTTATTCTCATTTTTAGTCATTCGCTTCGAACAAAAGCGTCGAGTTCCGTAGACTCTGCCGAGAGATGATCACCAGCGCAGAGTGGGCTAGAAAAGACGAGATAACATTTGCGTGGGTTTCATTTAATAATATTTTCTAGTTTTACGTACTAACCGGATGTCATTATAGTTGATATTGATACTTTTCAGGAGATATCGGCCGAACTACATAGCCGTTGAAGTGCTCATGTGCTGGAACTACAAGTCCTTCTGCGAGAACATTATCCTCATTGTCAATGACATGAAAGGACGTGGGTGGCTTATTCATGTCAGCGGACTCATTTTCCCATTCCAGTTAAGAGGACCTTTACGCCGATTTCGCCCCAGTGGGCCTACGCTGCCATTAAGAAGTTCGGGAAGCGGGCGTACAATGAGAAGACGTGGCGGGACGAATGTTTCTACGATCTCATATGGACGATTATTGTGCAGAGACCGCACATGAAGAAGTGGGTTGGAGACAGAGAGGTGGCATTTCTCCTTGTAGGTTCATATGCGACACTTTGGAGAGAGACTTCCACGATTACGGGGCAGCCGGCTACTGGCGCAGAATGCGGCCGGAGCAGATGAACCGCACGCGCATCAACAACCGGTAATTCCCATTCAGTTGCCTATGATCTGCTCTTAGAAACGAAGTCGTCGACTCCTCGCTGAACGATGGTTCCCAAGAGTTTCTGAACTTCCCAGCGGCCGTCAAGGTATTATCGTTATTTGTCAGAGGAAGGGCCTTTCTTGCAGGGAATACACATTATAGACACCGTCAGGGACCTCATTGTGCTGCGAGGGAGGATGATGGATGAGGTTCGTATTCTGGATCTCAATCTGAACCCTTTAGGTCGCCATCAGCAACTTCTGTCTCGTTGGTCTTGACGCCGAATGGAGCGCCTTCACAGGAGAGAGCAAGTGGGTTCCCTCGGCAGAGGGAAACTTACTGGATTCAGGGCGAGCATTCTGCAAATAGCTCTTCGTGACAATGTTTATATTGTCGACATAGACGCCACCGACACTCTGCCGCACGATGATCTCCGAGATTTCTTCCATTTCATGTTCATGAACCCACAGATTATTAAAATTGGTAAGATATGAGAGGAATTTAAAGAAATCTCTTTTTAAAGGCTTCCAATTCGCTGAGGATCTGACGCAGCTGCGGAGCGCCGTCGTCAACTGCCGTGCTCTGTTCCAGCCAGAGAATGTCGTCTGCGTCGGGAAAATGATCGCCGATGTGAGCATATGTTCAAATGTCCATTTTCCCCTTTCCAGCTTCTGGAAGAGACGGAAAAGCGGGAGAATGGGCAGCTGATTTTGGCTGAAATCTGCCCGAATCTCTCGAATGACAAGCGCGATGGAGAGGCAAATGAGGGGAGTCCCCAGGACGACAACGAGAGCCACGGTTCGTCCCCTCTTTTGTGGGAATTCTGTTAGTTTCAGTGCCTGACGAGACGGAAGCGGTGGCTTCAAACTCCACGGAAAAGACGGAGTCGGCGACGTCGCGTACGATCAACAAGGGACTGTCGACCATCTGCGAACAGGTCCTGGGACGACCTCTGGACAAAAGGGAGCAGTGCTCCGTCTGGGACAGGAGGCCCCTCCGTTCGCACCAGGTCAGACACTCTTCAGATTCAATCTACAAGGAATTTGTTCACACATCACAAACTATATACATACGTTTTCAGATGCGCTACGCGGCGATGGATGCGTACTGTCTGTTGATGCTGTTCGACTCGTGCGTGCAGTGGACCACCTACCTGGGCACTTCGATCGACGCCCTGCTGGCTCATCAGCCTCCGATGCGTAGCTCCCTCCCCCTCTACAGTGACGATCAATAAACCCCACGTTCCGTTTGAGGATCTCCGTAGCTTGTATGCATATCTACTAGTTTGTACTCGGTTCCCCTTTCCCACTCCTCTAACTGTGGTAACTTGTTAGTCTGTGTACGTAGCTCTCACCTCCCACTTAGTCGGTTTCTACGAGGTTATTCGTTGTTATTAGTCTTTCCCCCGGAAATAGCCTATTATCACATGTATCATAGATTTTCGTATTGGAACGAGGGCAACTCGCCGCATCGGATAAAATTTTTCCTGAATTCCGCTTGTTTTCAAGATTGCTGATGGATAAAATGAGATCGAAGAGAAGAAGAAACTTTCAAAAGAGATGTAATGATTGCATGTATTGGCTAAGGAACTGGCTCCTCAGTGGCCGAACGAACATTTTAAAAGGTGGTATTGCCAACATAAGGGCACGTGTTGGGACATTGGACGTGGAAAAAAAGCAAATGACAGAAGACTGGAGCTATCAGTACATTTTAAAGGATCTACAGTACACATAATAGTAAAGGTGGGAACAGAAAAAGGATGCAATCTATCACAGTTTTATTGGCCAAGATCGATCGTATCGTAGAAGTTTTGGTTTCTTGTCGTAGTGATTAGGAATTCAGTCTCCCTGGGACACCACACACACAAACGGATAGAGACTATAAGCGGATTGTATAAAGGCGGATCCCCTCGCTTAATCACCGCGCAACCATTTCTACCCTCTGGAAATGAGAAGATCCCATTCCTAGAAATTTCACGTTGCGCTGTTAACAAAAAGAAAGAAAGGGCCGTCTCTTTAAAATTATAGTCTATATAAGGATGATCTCCTCCTTGGCCTGCGCCTTGCCAATCTCAGCCTACGGCCATCGTTTCCATTCATTGTGGCAATCGGCCTACCCAGGATAGAAAACGACCAGACGTCGCTCTTCTGGTCGAACTGGTGGTTGTTCAAGACTTCGGGAGCCAGCCAGCGGACGGACAGAGGGCGGTCGTGCTTAATTTCGTAGACTAGGCCCTGTCTCGAGAGACCAAAGTCGGAGATCTTGACCAATGGGTCGCCAGGAGCATCACCTCCCACGAGATAGTTCCTCGCCGCAATGTCCCTAAAGCCCGATTCATTAATGCAGTAGCCATTCGATGGGTGTACCTGTGGATGCAGGCCCTGGAGTGGAGGTAGGCGATTCCAAGCGCCGCCTGCATCATCATCGTAGTCTTCGTGTCCGTGTTGAGGAGATTCTTCATTACGTAGTTCTTCAGATCCCCGTGCTTCACAAACCCAGCACCAGCATCAGGGGCTCCACGGCCACCGCCACTCCGTAGAGGGAGATGACGTTCGAAGTTGCGCATGGTGCGGGCCTCCTGCATCATCTCACGGATCTAAACCAAGACTTTCTCTCCGTTTCAAAGGAATTCTACCTTTGCTTGGTCTCCGGATTGTCGATGATTTTTGCGACCTTCACGGCTACAACTATTGGCTCCTTGCGGGAGGGAAGGGCGAGGGTGGCCTTCCGGACGACGCCAAACTGCCCCCCCCCCCCCCCAAGAGCGATCCAGTCGTGCTTTAGCTCCCACTCGGGCCTCTTGATCGGCTTCACCAGACTCTCCTTCTTCGGGCACTTGCCCACCGTGAAGACGATCTTCTCAATCGTGTACTTCTCCACTAATTCCGGAATTTCCGAAAAGTACTGCCGCTGGTCAAAGGTATACGTTTCGTTGTTGTACTCGAGGACCACGTGTTTCACCACGTACCGTGGTAGTACTCCTGTTAATGCTAATGATACTTTATGCTGATGGTACACGGAATAGGCCGAAACACCCTTGAGGACTGAAATCGATGATTTGCCAAGAGAAGAAAAATAATTTTTTACTGTTTTCTTTCAGGGAACGGGACGAGACCGAATTGGCTGTGTGGTAGGACCCCTCCTCCGAAGACCCTCCCAATAACCAAAGTTTTCCAAGAAACTATGACAAAGGTTCATTGAAATTATTGCATGATTTACAGTTTAGATTCCATCTAACATGGCTCTTCCAAGCTGATCTCTCTCCAGGATGCGCAGTCAGACGATGGTCTGGTCCCTATTCAGCTTCTGCATTTCTTGTAAGATGATCATCAGAATATTCTTTTTTCTTTTCTTAAGCGTTAAAAGAAAATGAGCTGAGGATATTCGAATTCCATTCCCATTTGGTGATGGTGCGCGGCCTGCGCGGTCTCTTCTCGTTGTGGTGTGGATGTACAGTACTCCTGGTGCTCATCTTCTTAATCGCGCCCCCCATGGAGGTCTCCATTTCTCCATTTGTCAAAAGCAAGGAGGATCTGCAGAAACTGGCGGATGAGGTCGTATTCTACCAGTGTGTTGCCTGCTTCCCAATGTCTATCTCTTCCCTTTAGATACACCCATCCCTTCGTGTGTCTCTGCCTCTTCTCCTTGCTCTACCTCTACAAACAGTCCTTCGCCATCCCCGGCTCTTTTCTCCTGGTTTCTCCCTTTTTTGCTTAATTCTACCGTAATCTTCAGAATCTCCTGGCTGGCGCTATGTACCACACCCTGAATGGCACTTTCCTCATCTGCGTTCTAACTACCATTGGAGCCTCGTTTTGTTACCTGATCTCATCCCACTTTGCCAAGGCCTTTGCTACCGGCTGCTTCTCTAAAAGCATGAAGAGCATCAAAGATTCAGTAAGAATAGACGACTTCAATTTCAAATCAAAGATTAGGTAACCGACGACCCTCGGGCGCTCTTCTTCTACCTCCTCTCCGTCCGTCTGATCCCCTTCACTCCCCATTGGCTCTTCAACGCCTGCTCTCCCTTCGCCGGCGTTCCATTGAAAATTCACGCCTTAACCGTAGCCATCGGTTTGTTTATCATTTTATTTGTATTAAAGTTTAAATTCAGGAATGATACCGTATAATTTCCTCTGCGTCCGTGCGGGATCCCTGATGTTCGAATTTCACAGCTGGAGCGATGTTTTCACCACTCCGCACGTCTTTTTCCTCATCGCATTGGCCGGAGGAGCTAATTTCATGGGACGCTACCTTCAGAGACCCCAGCCCTCCCTTCCCAGAACTGCCCAGTAAAAAGAGAGAAAGATTAGTTCCCTAATAGTCAGAGTCTAATAAACGTTTAACGTTTTTGAAACCACTTTTTGAATGCTCCGATTGTGTTTTTAGTTCTCTATTTGCACAATTGTTTAAAACGGAAATCGGATACCTTCCTTTCCCAGTTACTCGTGTCTTTATTCTCATTCCCGACTCACAGGGTTCAAATGGCGGCCACTCTCTTCCCCGGGGATGAATATGCATCGCCGCCGAACGAAGAAACACAACAAAAAGAGATTCGCAGCCGTTTCGGCCATTACAAGATTTCTCTGCGAACTGGGCATCTGCAATGTCAGTGGCTTCGATCGTTTACATGTTTTGTTTAATGTTTATGAAATGACAACATCAGATAGCACAAAACAATCAATCGGGATCCGTCTCACACAGGCGGTTGATTGAACCTTGGATAAAGTTCGTTTGAGGACCAACTGTCACTCCCGAGTTTCCCCAAAACACTTCACGTTTGGGAACTTCTTTTAAAACACTGCTAGTGACGTTTGAACGTTCACAAAACCAACCCTTGGAATGCGATTACCCTGCCCTCCTCCCATTCAAAGTCTCACTTTCTGGCGGAATTCTGCGGACGAAGATCCATTGACCGTCTTCCTATGTCTGGGTCTCTCAATTTGCACGTATTTCCATCCTCATTGATAAAATATTTCCTCGACACGTTCTCTAAAGATCGCCGGGTCAACCTGATAACGATAGCGCTCATTTGCATATTGACATCATTGCGCACACTTTCTCCACTTTCGCTGACCCCTGCCTCTTCTTCAATGGTCATAGATAGCACATTCTGCTCTTTGATCTGCACATTCCCATTTCTCCCTGTCTCTGAGACTTCCTCCTTCCCAAAACAAATACTCTCGCGTACACTTTCCCAATAAAAACCAGTTCCTCTCCCAAATAAGCAGGTTCCCCAGTGCAACAAAGTAAAGTAGCAAGCCTGCGGCTGCCCTTTCCTTATTTTCAGTCTTTTCTGGCGTCTGTATTGTTACTGCGCATCCATCGTTCTTGTCCTGTTACCAAAGTTCTCTTTCCGCGTGCAATTTGTGCAACCACTCGTTTTTCATTGGACTTCGATCAAGACAAATCGTCATTTCTTTTCTGAAAACACCTTAAAAGGTAGAATTGGAAGTGAAAATGTGTTCGAACCGGCCGGCAGCTGTCTCATGGGCTTTTGAGGCGTTTCTTCCTCCGCGCAGAGTCAATAAAGGGATCTGACCGCACGAACCGCTACCAGCCACGGTCTGACCACTGAAAATATCAGATCCTCCTTTGTTTTCAACATACTGTCATGACGTTTGGGATGATTACGGTAGGACAACGAAAACTTGACATTTCTTCAAGATTTGCAGCTGATACTGTTTATTCACTCTTCCATTATCATACTTTCTGCCTTCTTTATCCGTCTCTCTCTCTCTCTCTCTCTCTCTCTCT
Source organism: Oscheius sp. G VE-2021 (assembly GCA_022343465.1). Lineage (NCBI taxonomy): Eukaryota > Metazoa > Nematoda > Chromadorea > Rhabditida > Rhabditidae > Oscheius > Oscheius sp. G VE-2021. The sequence goes on from JAJQXH010000058.1 coordinate 4,242,164, forward strand.
CTCTCTCTCTCTTCTCGATCATTGAGGGGCTATGTAAAGTGCATTCTCTCTTTTCGATGACGCCTAAACTTCCTCCCTCGCCAAAACATGCAGGATCAACGAGCGTCCATCCACGATGACTCGTTTTCGTCCGCCTCTTTTTCTCATTTGCATTTTTGTGACGAAACAGACAAGTACAAAAAGAGGCGCCCAGCAACCCCCAAACATTCTTCTGTTTGGCTCTTTGCAGTTGCAGTAACCCGACTGTTTTGTGATAAGGTCATCTCTCGGATTATTTTTTTAAAAAAAATTTCCTCTTTTATTGTTTTTACCTTTTAATTCACCGTTGTTTTACGTTTATTAGTTTCAGATGCCATCTTTATCCATACACGTCCTCTCCTTAGCCTTATGTCTCTCGTCTGGCTTCCAACAGGGCTACATAGCTTCTGTCCTCAATCAGCCGTACATGTACATTGAACAGTACATAAATGCCTCGTGGGTGGAAAGGACAGGAGAACCCATGGGAAAACAGACGCTCGTAAGTTTTAGTTGCCGAACAAGGCGCGTCTTTGATCTTATTACCCTGTTAATGACCCGCAAGAGTGGCCGAGTGGTCTAGTGGTATGATTCTCGCTTAGGGTGCGAGAGGTCCCGGGATCGATCCCCGGCTCGGCCCAACATTTTGCATTTTTTCAGAACGTTGTATGGTCGCTCTTGAATGTCTCCTTCCCCGTGGCTACTATCTTCGGCCAATTCCTCGCTGCCTGGATGTGTAAGCGCCTCGGCCGAAAAAGGACAGCCATAATCGCCTCTTCAATGTACATCCCGGGTGCACTTCTTTGCGCATCAGCCAAGTACTCGGGTGGAATGTTCGAGCTTCTCTTCATTGGAAGAATAATCTGGTAAGAGATCAGCAGAAAATGAACTAAATGGGGATTAGGTCTCTGGCGAATGGAGTGAACAGTGTGAATGCGACTGTGTGGATTGTGGAGTGTGCGCCTCCTCAAATCAGAGGAAGGATGGCTGCGATGCAGGAGTTCTTCATGGCCTTTGGTAGCAAAGCCCATGTATTTCTAATTCCAAACCCTTTTAAGGATCTCTTCTGACCCAGGCGGTTGGAGTCCCCTTTTCGTCAGAAGAACTCTGGCCTCTCGTCTTCATCCCGAACATCTTCGTCGTTATGATCTCCTTGGTCATGTTCAGCTACGTGTGGGAGTCTCCTCAATACATCATGGAGAGGGAAGGCAATGAATTCAAGGCAAGGAAGGCCCTCGCAGCTTACCACGGGGTGGCCGTCGACGATGCTTCTGTTGAGGCTGAGCTCAGAATATGCGAAGATGCAATGAGGAATCAACAGAACAAGGATGGATCCAAGAAGGTAAAACGGCCAGTTGGACATGAATTAATCTTTAATTTAGAAGGACAGCGCCTATGACCACAGTGGCTCAACGATCATGTTCAATCCCTGGAGGGCAAACGATGCCATGTCGAAGGTTATCCGTCATGCAGCGTGGCTTGGAATTATGGTTAAGGTAAGTGACTTTATAAAAGTGGCTGAAGACGGGAATGATGTCAGATTGCGTATGTATTCACCGGTGCTCGTTGTCTCCGCTCCTACAGTACCTTCATTCTGCACACATTGGGTGGATGGCCCTTCCAGCAGGCACTCTACGGCTCCTTCTTTGTTGGTGAGTTGAGTGGGAAGTAATATTGTGAAAGAGACTAGGAGAGAGACAGGGAATGAAGAGACATTGTTCTTTTCAGGTCTCCTCCGCCTGCCAGTGACCCTCGTGCCCGTGTTCCTGGTGGATAGACTTGGCCGTCGTCCTCTGATGATCATGTCCACGGCTGTCTCCTTCCTAGCCCTGGTCTGCATGATGGTCGGAATCGATCTAGGCTCTGATTGGAAGGTTGGTCCTTCCTCTACTAAATCCCAATCCTCCTTCAGGTTGCCACCCTCACCGGATTGGCAGTTCTTCTGCTCATCAACGCCTGTGGCATTGGTTCCGTGTCCCGTTTCTACGCCGCTGAGCTGGTCCCCCGTTCCCTTCTGCTCTCCTCCGTCTCCACTTTGACCATGTTCGAAGCCCTCACCAAGATCGCCGTGGAATTCTCCTTCTACCCGATGGCCAATGTGGTCGGGGCCTCCTCTCTCCTCATGTTCCTCATCCCAACTGCCGTCTTCATGGTTCTCATGTGGGCTCTCTGTCCAGAGACTAGCAAGAAAACTGTCAACGAGGTATGGCCAGCATGATTATTTTCCCTGCTTTTTTCTCTTCTGGAATGTAATAATTCTGTCATTGCAGGTGCTGAATGAGGTGGCCCAACGGAAGAAGCTGAAGGTCTCCTTCCCCTTGTGATCTTTCCGTGAGGTCTCTGCCTATGCTCTCTGTGAGAGCACTCTCGTGTCTCCACGGGTTCATTCCTTGCTATTTTCACATTCACTTCATTTACACAGATTATTCGATTAAATTATGATTTCGTTTACATTTTAATCAGACAAATTAACGTGCAAATGTCAAAAGTCGCAGGTCTCTCTGTCAAGAGATAAACGCCCTTAGAGTTTTCGAGCGTCTGAGCCAACCATGTATCTAATTATAAACAAATTAGAATATCGAAAAATGCTAATTTTAGTTATGAAAGCTTTTCCAACAATTTAACAAGGAAACTAGCATTTTCTACACAAATTCGATTAAACCATGAATTAAACGAATTAAATCTTTCCAAATTTCATTGTTCGCATAAGCAGCTGTACAACACTTAAACCCTTGCCCTCCCAAAAAAACAAGTCCGAATAAAACTTCATTATTTACAAATTTTGGTGATGTACACCGTAAAAGCACCCGTTACTTCTACTCGATACCGTAATGGTCTCTCTCTAAAACATAGATGGGTCTGGAGAGAAATGTAAAACAGGGGGTTGAATTATAAGGTTAATACAACAAACACGTTTCAGAAGATAGCTCACGGGAGAAGATCATTCACACGAAGAAGCGACTGGGCCCACTGCCAGTCAACATGGAAAATGGGACATGGGGCAAAATAAGGGGGCCTGTGGTCACAGGCGAAAACAGCAGAAATGCGCCAGAAATGGCTTAATGAGATCCGTCCTTGTGCAGCAAGCGGTTCATTAGCGAACGGCCGGGGCTCGACTTGGAAGGCGGGCTGGGAGAGCGTCTGAAAGAGGGATTCTTAGATAAGGAGAGTAGCCAAGGTACCTCGAGGGACGAGTGAACTCCTGAGTTGCAGGAGGTTCGCTCCTGGCCAAAGGACTGACGGGGATAGGCGAAGTGGGGATCTTGGCCATCGGGGTCGTAGGCAGGGGCGGGATCTGTTTCAGCCCACGCAGCGAAGACGGACGGGAGGAGGAGACAAGCGGCGAACGGCTGAAGATGGAAGTATATGATGTTCAACCATTACTGCCTACCTATTCTCTTCCCTGAGTCCCACATCGCTCATCCTCTTGGTGCAGACAGACGTCGTTGGTCCGGCAGGTAGGTTGGGAATGGTGGTGGCGGTGGCCTGCAGCATTCCACCGTCCTGACTCGAAACGGACCTAAATTCAGACGGTTTCTGGCCATTTCCCTTAGTCTGCCTGGGGATGAACGTCTGTTTCTGGCTGGAACTGCCCGGAACAATGTCGTTGGTGGCCCTCTTCCCACTGAGTCTTCTGAGCAAAGAAGACGGCTTCCGTGGCTTCTTCTCCAGAGGAACCCTTCTCTGCGGCCTCTTTGGCTTTTTCTTTGCCATCTTTCCTACGGTCTTCCTGGCAGCGCCCTCCCTGATGGATGTGGCCGAAAGTGGAGTCACCTGTAAATAGCCCTAAACAGACAGTTACAAGCACCATAGGATGAAGTAGTTAGACAGGACAGTTGGCTGGAAGAAGAGGCTAGAAAGACATGCTCTCACCTTGACATGAAGCTCGTTTCCGTAGCTAAGCAGTTTGTGCATCAACTGCGGATGGGTGAGATTGTGCACCGGCTCTCCGTTGACATTCGTGATGAGGTCGTCGCTGCGGAGACCCGATTCGTACGCGGGCGAGCCTTCCACCACATTCGTCACGATGTGCTCGATGGTGAAGTAGTCGGACTGTTCTCCCAGGTACACGCGGACGGACTTGATGGTGAATCCGAATCCTTGGGGACCCTTCCTATAAATAGAGATTATCAGAAGAGAAAGAGAGAGAGAGAGAGAGAGAGAAAGAGAGAAAGAGAGAAAGAGAGAGAGAGAGAGAGAGAGAGAGAGAGAGAGAGATAACGTACCTGATGCTAATGGGAGGCTTGAGAGATCCAGCCGAAGGGCTGACCTGCTCCACCGCCGGATGGGGAGACCCGTCGACGGAAGAAGTGGAGGACACCGAGCCAGCGCCCGGAGACAGCTGGCTGGAGCTGATGACGTAGCAGGTGTCCTTTGAGGAACTGGGCGAACTGCCGGCGGAAGGTGTAGGAGGGATCACCAATTGCAGAGGAGAGGAATGGTTCTGAATCAGTCGATTGGAGGGTGTTTGGGAGATGACTAACCCTGAATCGGACAGATTCGTCGACGGGAGAGAGGTCCTTGCTCTGGCGATGCTCACCGCCCTCGTCAGGGTCACAGTGGATGGCGAAACGAGGCAGAATAGACCTGAAGGTAGATAAGTGAGACTGTTTAAATACATATGGCGTTTGATCCCCTTGAAAGGTGCTCACTTGTTGGACTGTACATCTGGAATGATGACAGTGCTGATGTGGCTGGCGTCCATGCTGCTGTCCGTCGAGGAACAGGCCGTGTTCATGCATCCAGTTCCGGTCGTTCCACTCGACGAAGTGGAGAAATTGGCCTGGCGCTGGGCGGAGAACCGACGGCGAAGGAGGACAGCCTGGAATTCCTAGATAAAAGATGGTAAGAAGCCCTTCGAAAGTCGACAAATAGAGGCTGCCAATTCTAACAGATGGAGCTAAAAACTCACGGTGGCCGTGGTGTCAGAAGTAAAATCGGCGCTGTCGTTGCCCTGATCCTCGCTGGATTGAGTGGCGGTCGACGGCTTACGAGACCTCATGGTCGGCTGTGGCGAAACGGACGAAGCCTGCAAGGAATGTTGTCTAAGGAAACCACAGCGGATACCTGTGGTGGCAGCTGTGGCGGATCGAAGGAGACGATGGAATGGCGAGGGCTGGCCGTGGAGAAAGAATGGAACATCGGAGTGGCGTCCTCCTCACCGCAGGAGTCGGCGTCGTGGTTGTAGCGATCGGAACGGGCTAGAAAAAGAGATTAATAGAATCACGGATACTAAGACTCACTGTCGAAATAGCTGGTGTCCTCGTCGTTCTCCAACTGAGGCACAAATTCCGCCTTATCTCGCAAGATGGAGGTGAAATCGGTTGGGCTGAAGAACGGATGAGCCATCACGACTGCAGCTCCATTGGGTGCACCTGGAATTAGGCTCAAGTTATAAGATTCAGAGGAAACTGACTGGATCCAAGACGCTCGGCCGGGTTCTTCTCGAGAAGCTTCCTGATGAGATCCTCGGCTTCCGGTAGCAGAAAGAGATCGTCTCCTTCCGGAGGAAACTCGGCTTCTTCTGAAAAACAACAAAAGAATCCCTTCTTGAAAGAATCCCTCACCAGAGATCACTCTTCCGAAGAGTTCTTCGGGAGTTTCACCCATGAAGGGGACCATTCCGATGAGGAATTCGTAGAGAATGACGCCCAGAGCCCAGAAATCCACGGGTTTGCCATAGCCCTGCCTCAGAATAACCTCAGGGGCTATGTACCTGAAACAGAAACATTTTCATGCATTTTTGTTTATTTAAAAGAAAGTGGGAATTTACGCACTCTGGAGTTCCGCAGAGCTGTTTGTCCTTGAACTGTTGTGCCTCAGCCACCTCCACTCCCTCCGCCACGAGGGTAGTCCTGCTCATAAGACCGATCTTAGAAAGCCCGAAATCCGTCAACTTGATGTGGCCCATCGCGGTCACCAGAAGGCTAAAATTAAGAGTTAAATATATAAAAGGAGGAATTACTTGTCCGGTTTGAGATCCCTGTGGACAATTCCGTAGGAATGGAGATATTCAATGGCCAGGAGGGTCTCCGCAATGTACTGTCTAGCCACTTCCACTGGGAAAACCCCTCCTGGCTTCAGAAGAGAAGCGCAGTCTCCTCCCTCCACGAACTCCATTAGCATACAAAGGTACTGGCGAGTCTCGAAGGATCCGTAGAAAGAGACCACGAATGGATTGTCAGTCATTGTGAGGATGTCCCTTTCCGCGAAGACCTACAAAGCCACATTTACAAAGAAAAGGGGTTTAATATACCTGATCGACTTGGTTTCTCAGGAGAAGCGTCTGCTTGTTCATCTTCTTCAGAGCGAACCTCTGCCTGGTCTCACGGTGTCTCACCAGGTAAACTGCGCCGTATGCTCCGTTGCTGATTAGCTGAAATGGAATGTAAATTCAAATGACAAATAGCAATGAAGCTACTCTTAGTATAAAAAAGATATAAACTAACTCTGATGGTGTCAAAGTCCTCCTCGCAGGGTGGTCTCTGTTCGCTCCACTGCTGTCGTGTCGCCGGCGTCTCCTCCCTCCTGGGTGCCGAAGGGGGTGAGTCTGCCCTCTCTTCCACATCCATCAGGGGGTCCCTGTCCAACCCCAGCTTCCCAATTATGTACTGCGGCAGGTCGGGCACCCTGGCCGTTCCGCTGCCCAGCTGCTCCCTCACGACGCCTTCAGCCTCAGCCAACAGGTGGTAGAACTCGTCCGGGTCGAATTCCTAGACTCAACGTTAGGAAAACCTCATTTGCAACCAACCAGACACTCGAGAAGACGGGCAGGGCGACTGACGATCATCAGAAGCTGCTGGACCAACTTGGAGAGGAAGGCGTACGACTCTTGGTTGGATTTCTGACGAGCCTAAAGGAGAAAGTAGAAATGGACAGGGAAGAAGCCACCTCGTTGAGTGTTTCATCCAGTCGCTGACTCATCTCGCAAAAGTAGGAGCAGGTGATGGAATCGTCGATAGATTTGGCGAGGCAGTCGGCCGAAATCTGAAGGATTTTATTGATTTTATACAAAAAGAAGTGGAACCTCGACTATTTGATGGTGAAGGAATCGCGTGGCTCCGTCGGCCAAAAGACGAAGGAGACTGCGATCAGCCGACTTTTCCGCCTCCAAAACCTGCGAAATTGATTTAACCTCGGCAGATAACGGGAATACCATGGATCTTCTGGAATTTCTAACATCCGGTTCCGGTTCGCTGGTGGAGGCTCCTCCGCTCAGAGGGGCGTTATCGGCTATGAAGGCCTGCAGACGCTGCTCCATCTGGTCCTTAGCTTTGGGAAAGCGCTCCTTGTAGACACTGTTCCTGTTGACCACGTCCACGTTATTGTATTCCAGACCGAACTTTACAGGACTCCTGAAACAGACCAATTTGCCTTGCCTCCTTTATGACCAAACAGTGGAGTTTCATCACCACTCTCCCAATTACCCCCTAAGGAATTTATAGACTAACGTTAAGCTGCGGCTGCGTGGCCTGTATCCTCCGTGTGCGTCCTCGGTCGAAGGGTAGCTCTCGTTGCTGTCGAATCTGCCGCCAGCCAGCCGCATGCAATCCAGCATTTCCGAGATGTGCTCCGACGAGGAATATTGGCTCTGAATCTGGGGTTAATCTTCCATTTTCCGGCGGCAAACACCGAAAAGGCGGAATTGCTGCCAGGCGTCCCGTAGCCACTCGTCGACGGCAGCGAAGCGAGCGACCAACGACGATTGTCGTGCTGAGGGGCCATTAAAGAGCTTCCGCTTCGCGTGGAGTAGGATCTGAAGTTGGGGTATTTCGGGAAGAGAGAGAGAGACCTTAGGGGGACTGCAACGGGGGCGGTGGTTCCCTTAGAAGTTCCCTGCTGTCTCGCGGGACTCCTACACCTGGGGGCCATGATGGGTGACGTGTTCAAGCCGAGGCGACCAGAATTAGACCTCGGATGGGCCGACAGCGCCTGGATGTCCTTCTAAAAACAAACTCATTACCATTGTATCGAAGTTTCAAGCCATCGTTAATTCAGGCCAATCTAAGTTTACAAGTTGTGTCCCCCGGGAAATAATTAGTTTCAAGCGACACTATCCATATCCTTCTATATTTGATATCCCATGTGTTCCTTCCCTCCTTTGCCCTCCGTCCGTGGCCATAACTCAATGAGGGCGCCCGTTTACCGACGGGGTCCCCTAACAGATGGCTTCTGAAAGGCTTGTCCTGTGTCAAACCGCTCCCTCGAATATTCATGTTTTCCGATGGATAAACTGAGGCGTTGTCCCCGACGACTGCGCCATTAGATCGAGGCAGCCGCCACAACAAAGCCAAGAGATAACGCCCGGAATCACTTGGGAATCTTGTCAATAAGAGGGAAAACAATTGTGATTCACGAGGAGATAGTCCCTAAAATCTATCTCCCAGGGGTTCTTAAATAGGAGAAACTTCAACATTAATCGAATTTCATTTGTTGATAGTCACTGGCACATTTCACGTATTCTACACCGTTTTCACTAATTTCTGTTCAGCATCAATTGGAAAGAATAATTGAAGGAAGGTCAATTGCACCCAAACATATGGTAGGAAATTTATTTAAAACAGCCGGAAAAAGGTAAAATTGCATCCGGACTTGGGACTTTAGTAAAAAAAACATTTAAAATTAAATTTTTAATTGGAATTCGACCAGCATTTCGGTGAAATTGCGACCCACGTAGGATTCCTTTGTTTCGAGAAAAACAAGATCGCTCGTTTTCGGTTTTGTGGACAACACGGCCGGGAACCAAAGTTCTCGTGGCAGTTATCTGTCTGATGGGAAACATTTTCATCTTCCGCCGGGAGACATGACAGAGAGAGAGAGAGAGAGAGAGAGAGAGAGAGAGAGAGAGAGAGAGAGAGACCACCTTTAGTTTGGTGAGTGGGGAGAGACTGATTGAGTGCTGAAGAGGCAGGTGCTCGTGGGATCCCATGACAAAACAGCTCACGGATCGTCCCACATGCGATTCTCTCTTCTTCTGCCGAGTGAGACGAGCCAGCATGGTTGGAAAGCGAAGCCAGGGGCTCTCTTCTGCGCCCGATGCAAAGGAGGAGGACTTTTTGTAGCCAAACATGTCTTCGGAGGGAAGGAGTGGTGTTGTGCAAAGTTTCGAGTGCAAGTGGAGTGAGGCATCGACTAGCCAACATCCAATAGGCGGCACAAATCTCAAGCCCCAAGAGAGCGAAAGGCTCGCGCCGTCACTGAAAATTATCGACCTAATTCCACAATCATTTGCCAGAAACACCGCACATTCCGTGGCTCGCAATGAGCTCATTAGCAGGTGGGACAGCCAAAACAACAGCAGACGGTAAACAGAAAACGGCAGAAGGCGTTTACGCCCTGTTTTGTTGAATTTCCCAGGGTTCCTTCGCGAAACGGAGAAGAACACACGGAATTACACTTCCTCGCTTGCATTTCAAGATGGAAAACTGGAAAATGGAGCAACTAAACGACAAAATATGCGTATAATGCGTGTTTCCGCTCAAAATAGAACCGCTCCGGGAAAGGTCAGGGAATTAATGGTTCCGTCGAGATTATGAATGCATGGAAGTTCGTTCTTTTGGGGGTTAAAACTCGAGATTTCGCTTGAAAAATCCAATTTTCAGCAACTATTTAGGGTAAAATTTTCAAAAGAGTTTTCAGAAAGAGAAATCTTTCGATATTCATAATCCTGCTGTTGCACATTGGCTGTCTTTCTCCTTGCAGCCGTGTAAATGATGTTTCAATTGAGGAGACACCGTCCAATTAGTCCTCTTTCCCATTCAAAACTTGCAATTGCTCCCTGCGAACGCGCCTAATTACGGCCGGAGGGTTTGAAACGCAAAACGGATCCAATCAACAGCTTTCGTTAATTATAGCCTCAGCCAGACGACTGAGCCAGCCAGCCTATCATTCCGGTTGCCCGCGTCTTTCCAGAATCAAAGCGACCTAATGAAGCAAATATATGCGCCCCCGCACTCCCTCAGAACCAGGGAATAACTTGTTGCCGGATGGAAATCACACGCGGCCAGGAAAAGATGGGAAATTGCACCCCACGAGGACGATTGATGGTGCACCCGCGGATTATCATCTTCTCGTCGAAGACCTACAAGTGGCCACAAATACGAAGGGGAGAGCAATCTAGAAGAGTGACTCAGCCAATGTTTCACCAAAATGTCTGGGAAATAAGGAAATGAACGGGATTGCATTAAGGAAAGTGCGAAGGTCACGCAGGGGCTGTAAAGGGAACACGGCTAGGCATTTTTTTCTGTTTTATTAAGAACTTGTATAAAGGCTAGTTTTGAATTTGTAAGCAACACAAAAACCAATGTTTGTCCCAAAATACATTTTTTAAGTAAATCAATTTCCTAAAACATCTATTTTTAGTCAACTATGTAATGTTCGACTTTGAAATAAGTTCCAAAATGAAAGTTTTCTCATTGTGGGAAATGTCTGGTGATTTCTCTCTTTCTCGAAAAAGTGAAGGATGAGGACGTGTTTTGATCTCGGTTAAAAATAACGAGTCAATGCGGCGCGTAGATGTGTAATGCATACCCTTCGTCTTATTTGTCCGGAATCTGTTCCCAACTCCCAGAATGACTCACCGAGAAACTGCTGGCCATGGCTCTGTGGTTCTCCGACGGGGAATAATCGTCAAAAAACGAGGATCCACTGACCACCGGGGGAGAATGATGTCCTATTTCCAGCCCCACTCGTCTGTTCCTCGAAGGACTTCGTTTCCTTTGTCCAAGTGGACTGGGAACTCTCAGAATCTCAGAGGTGGAAATGGAGTAGCGAGGCTGCTGTTGGCGCCAGGTGACTTGAATTGGGCGGGCGAGAGGCCCCGTGGAACCGGACTGTCCCAGATGGAGTCCGAGGGGCAACAGCGGCAGGGAACAACGGCGGGAGCGGCGTCTGTCCATCATTTCAGAAGAATAGATTTAAGAATATCAGAGGAGAAGGGATCGTGGCGGACATTGTCGCACACGAGACCGGGTGGAGCTTCCGTGCGTCAACGAGCAGACCCCGCCCCCTGGAGGCAGGCCAATTACCACCAGGGCTAGCGTTAATCAATTAAGCTAATCTAATATTTCGGCACACTCGTTATTGATGTTTGGATTTTGCGAGATGAAGGAGGACGCAGAGGTTGGAAACCAACACAAAGCGAAGCATATCGACCGAGGATTAGAAGAAGGCCTGAATCACCGGCGGCAACAGAGGCCTGCAAAACAGCGACCACCAGATAATACGATTTGGGTTCATAAATGCAGTTGCCAGACGGAGGAACCAGCCGTCACAAGGGACATTCTTTTGAGTTCTTCAGAGGAAGCGCCGGATTCCCACGGCAACGCCATTGTTGACAGCTGCCAGCGGCTGGTCGCAAACACATGATTTATCCGACGCTTAAAAGAACCGTAAAAGGGATATCAGGGAGTATCACATGGAGAAATTAACGAGAACTTTCAAAACCACCCAAAATGGATAGTTCCGCTTTTAGCACCATGATCTGAGTTTCGCTATCAAATGGCAATGATGTCACCTGTGCAATGATCTGGGTTAATTCCAAATGTCAGAGTGGCGGATTGGAAATAATCCTATGAAACTTCCCTCAGCGGAATGATACACCCCATACATGGGCATGATAGGAATAGGGTGCCAAAAAGAAAGGCCTCACGATCACGCCTCACTTAAATTAGCAACCGTCAAAGCATACCAAGTGGTCTTAATTACCAAAAGCGGGTCAAACTTCCTTTGCCGGTCAAAAAGCGGGGCACGCGACCAATCGTTGTCAGAAATCGGTATAAGAAAGTTCTGGTGAGAAGTACACTGAAAAGTTTCTTAAACAGCGTCTGGAACATTTGAATTTAATGAGCTGTGAACAAAAATGCATAGCTCTGTTGGTGCATGTAAAATGTTTACTTCTGCAATATAATTAGTGCATCTGTTGACAAACACGCAAAACAATCAAATATACCATCTTCTGAGACCATATCTGACAATCCCTTGGGATCTGCAGTGATCCCCTTTGTTATTTCTAATGGTCCTCTCTCTCTATTTTCGTCTAGACACCCCGAGTCACAAGTGTCAACAGCCCCATTATGCACACCACACTGCCTTCGCCTGAGGTCCCTGTATTCCACCAGAGGTTTAATGAAGTGGCAGAAGGAAGTAAGATACGAACCCTGCTGCGAGGCGACTGCAAAAGTCCTCCGTTGGCTGAGATCTGGGGGTCCGAGTGCCCGAGGCAGCTGCGCAGACGGACGAGGTTAGAAGTGGAACTGGACATGTTGCTCTCCATCGAAGACTCACTGCAGACACCTGAAGAAAGAGAATCATTGAATGTTTACCCCAGACTTTTGGTTTCTGATTATTCCAGGGTTTCAGTATTTATCCCACTTTGCCTACAATTCAAAGTGCAAAATACCGATTTTCATACTTCAGCGAAGCTAACGCCAGCTAAAATCTATCTCGAATACTGCCTTTTCAAGCGCGTGACCTACGATTTGAGTTCTGAAGAGCGTGAGAACATGGGAACCCCAGGGATTCACACGCCTATTTTGTCCCTTTTTCATGAATATGAAAGGTTATTCGACACAGAAATTGCAATATTTTGACTTCAGCGACCTTTCTTTGCTTCAGAAAGTCGTAGAATTGCCAATTACCGTAGTATTTTGAGCTTCGGAAAGGGAAACCTTCTCCAATGCCATTTCCTGTCTCTACAGCTCATATTTTCGTAAACTAAATCCCATAAGCCTGCGAGGGGATAAATGGCACCGTTCCGGCAGCCGACAATGATTCGTATTCAGGGTGAATCCCGTTCCATTCAAATGTGTTTTCCGCGATATTCCTATTGATGAGGCATTAATTGAAACGAAGAATCTAATTGTAGCTCCCGTCTTATTAGGCTATTCGTACCAGCTGCATACGCAGCACCCGCAGACGGCCATAGGGAAAGAACTGATGGTTGGAACAGAAGATAATTAACAATGGGTCTTTCTCATTCGCAATATCCAATGTATATAAATTGGGACAGACTTACAGCATTCAAAATTAAATATTTGGTGAATTACTCACTGCTTTTTCCTTGTGCGACGGACAGGCGTGCGCTCATTGAGCGCTGTCGCCAACTCATCGTCACCTGATGAAATATGCATAAGGGAGGAAATGGATCTCTTGGAAGAGAGAAACAAACAATCGCTCGTTAGAGGGAGGTACTTGTGAAAGAGCGCGTAAGAGGCAAATGAGGTGAAATGGAGGAATGGAATGGCTAATGGGGGATTTACGTGCGCGGTGGCGAGTGTGGAATTGATCTCTGTGGCAGCCACAACTAAATTAGAGAACGGGTGTGGCCATTTAAGCGAATTCAAGACAGCGCGCGATTCCATGACGATTAGCCGGCGGAAAACTACTCTCTTTCGCCAAAACACACAATTATCGCATCCAAGATGCAAATGAAATGTCTGTTGCTGTCTATTTTTGGAAGAAATTTCTCCGGAAATGGATATCTTCCGCAAAAAGTGGGAAATTGCAGGCTATGTGGGTATTGGAGGGCGTAGTTAGACGCGAACGACGGGTAATGAGCGGATAAAAGAGAAAGAAACGGTGAGTGGCGCGAGCGCCGAGTCAAGAGCCAGTGACGCCATGGCCGTGTATTTGAGCGGCGCTGAGACATCACTCTCCATATTCACAAGCATTTCGCACTGCAACGGAGAGAGAGAGAGAGAGAGAGAGAGAGAGATAGAGAGACAGACAGAGAGAGAGACAGAGAGAGAGAGAGAGAGATCTAAGAGACTAAAGAAATGAGGAAAGGCTTCGTTGCCAGGAGATACAGTGGTATTTCGTTTGTTTTACGAATAAGAGGGCAATTGATTAGTTTTACGGGAAAAACAGCATGTGTTGAAGGTCAACTCCATAAGATCTTAGCAAAACAACTATTCTCGCGTTCCCACCAACATATCATCTGTTACGGTAAGGATGCGTCGAAAACAGAAAAACCTCCTATTCATCCCCTAAAAGGGCATTTTTTTCCATCCCAGATGGTGGGATGGGCGCGAAAATAACAAAATGACGCCATTTTATCCTTTTGAGAGACCGACTGAAATAATTAACAAAAATTAAAGCCGCTTTTAACTGGAAAGTGTCAAATAGCTGCGAATAGTACAATTTTCATCAAAACCTAAATGGAGGATGGGACACGCTTTGGACGGAAGAAAAGGCAGTTTTTTTAATCAGCGTTTTTTAGAAACGGAAGATGGGGCATAACAAGTAATGGTTCCATTTCGGCACTTTACTACAGTTCTATTCGTAAGAAGTGTCGATAATTGGTGGGAATAGGTTTCCGGGTTGTAACTTTTACTACAAACCAGCTGGTTTCCAATCGTGCCCCCTTCAAACGGGTTCCCAGGACAACAGACGTCATTCTTCGTAAACAAACTAACCGTGGACCATCGTCCTCCGTCGAAGCCTCTTCTTTCGCATCCTGTCTGGGTCAGACATTGACTCTGCCCTGCAGACGCCGGGCCTCCCGCCGAGGAGATTGTTGCCAGAACTGTTCCTCAAAACACCGCCTGAACGACATTGATTAGTCTGGGAACAAACACAGCGAACAATATTGGAATCAGCTTATTTTTCTTGAAATTGGAGGAAAACAACGCCCAGACTTGAGAAATACACACAAACAACGCCCAGGCGTTTGAAAAACAACTGTAAACAGGAATTATTGATCATTCCTGGAAACGGAACTAATAAGTGAAATCAAAATGATATGGTTGGTCTGTCTTTTTTAAACTCATTTAAAATACACGCAGTATGCGATTGAAGCTTTTTTTAGTTCTTGGCTAGGACCAATAATGTATTCATCTGCATATTACAGAGAGAAAAATGCCAGCTGGTTCTCACTCAGTTGGAGATGTTTGCTTACCCGTGCCTTCTTCTCATTAGAATAGAGTAAAACTAACTGTGGAAGGCGTTTGCCAGCCGACTGCCACTGGCGGATCTGTTGAGGATGGGGGACATGGTTGGCGTGTTTGGACGGGAACCTTCGCGACCGCCGCTTCCACCAGAGGCCAGACTGCTGGCCAGACTCCTCCGGGCGATCCCTCCGCTTCCCTCTCTCCGCCACTGCACTCCATGGTCACTCTCGGAATCAGAATTCTGAAAATTAGTTGAATTCTCCGTCTCTAAACGCAAATAATAACATAGATATTGTCACAGAGCCCTGACTGAGGCGTCGAAAGCCGTCTGGTAAACAGACCCAGTTCGAGAAGACATCTGATTAGGTTCCTCCTGAGACTGACCTGGTGTTTGATTGGAAGAGGAGAAGAGGCGGCAGACTGCGAGCGAATCGGACGAGAGAGCACCGGCGACAGAAGAACGGGCGGCACACAAATCGGAGACTCTGCGCCACTCAGGGAGCTCTGAAAAAAAAAAGAGATTTTGACGTTTCAACTTTAATACAACAGTTTTCACTCCATAAAACGTTTTGATACCTTGTAAAAACGACAATCGTTCAACGCAGGCATGGCCGAAATGGGGGCCGCGGATTTCGGGAGACGGGCCGGCCCGCTTACCAGGCAAACATCGAGGGTTCGAATCCATTCCGGGGCAAACTTTTTTGTTTTGTTTATTAACACTTGTAATGAATTAAAAAGATGTATATATTATTGTAGAACAAATTTAAAGTGTTTATAAAGCGCGCAAAAAAAATTTTGGCTTGGGGCGGATCCGAACCCTCGATGGTTGCCTGGTAAGTGGTCGGGCTGCGGATTTTGAGGGAGCGGGCCGGCACAGAGCCATGCTTGGTTCAAAGGATGAATGCTTTTTTTCTGCCCCTGACCTTCAAGGGTGACTTCAAGGGCCGAACAATGCATTTTATGGGCAAATTTCCTTTAACAAACACGGAACCCCAAAGGATAGGGTAAACCAAACGGCAATCGAGGTAAACCTATTTCGTATGAATTGACATCCAGGAAATCCAACAAAACTAATAGGCAATTTTGTCCATGAGAATAAAAAATAAGGTCCAAAAGTTAAAATTAGATAAAAATGAGTTATTGAATGTCTGTTTATTTTTTAAACTTGTTATTTTTACGAGTGTCCCGTCGTATCCCATTTTGTGACGTTCTGAAAAACAGGTGTTTTTGACTAACGAAGGGCATAGTTCAAAGTTTTGCCCCATTTATGAGTCAGAAAAGCAATAACCGTGGCAGCTGGTTGTCTCAGCTTGAGATATTCGATTACCCGTGTCCCCCCTGGCTAATAAATGAGCGATAATCGTGGCTACAGCGATGGCTGATCGCATCGTAAACACCTGAGTCGTAGGAGAGGTGTAATCCCCCACCTGCCGCATGTCTATATCCGCCCATTCTGAAGTCCTCTCATAAGTAAATCCATCATCGTAATTCACGCAGAATGCGAGTGCGCCACGCCAGCAGAAGAAAAGTGATTGATCGCTACGACACAAAACACAGCCAATCCCTGAGCCCTTTTCCACAAAAACAGCCGTATCGGCTGGTCAAATTCCGCAGAGTGGCGTCTAATCCACTTCTTAAGCTACTGCCTAAGCGAGATGTCGAATTCTCAACAACATGACGAAAGGCTAATCCGGCAGTGGGATCACTTTGTTTTCCACGGTTTAGGGGAACGACGCGTGATGTGCTATTACTCAGGTCTCGTCATCGCTTCCGCTTTGTTCCCAAGGCTTACAGCCAGAAAATGACGATTATGATCTGATTGATTACTTCTGACAAGTGTCCATTTGGTTAGCTTCCAGCACTTTCCCACGGATACAAGAAAGGACGAAGTGATAGAGTTACAGGCAGAATAACAACCTACGAATACGGGGGCGGATCAAGATTGGGCAAAACAGGAAAAGCAAACAAATCAAGATTTTGCAATAAACTGCAAAGGCTTTTTAATTAGCTAATAATTTGAGAAATTTCGAATACAAATGCTGTAAGGACTGGTCGATGGTTACGGTAACTATTATTTTTCTTGAGTATCAACGTCTACCCGCACTTGCACCAGTCGTCAATGGCTGTAGATCATAAAGCCATCTATTTTCATATGAAAGCTTATTTTTCACGAAAGTACGAAAACTCCTCTACGCATGTACAACGAAGACAACAGCTTTTATGTTCCATCTACGAAAGGCCATATTTCTAGGAACAACAATACCTTTTGTAATGGAAACATAGTGTTAAAGTTTGATTACATCGCCTCGATTTTCTGCTTCTGATTACTGGGAGTGGTCTGAGTCTCTTGGAAGTAATTTGCTATTCCTCACTTTCCTTTATGAAAGAAAAATGGTCCCTTCTTCGGACTCCGCGTTAATTAAGTTTGGCTGGTTTTTCGATGCACTTGCGGATTTCAATTTGGGAGATGAAAGGAATGCCAAATACAGCCGGCTGATTAGTTCATTTCTTAGGGTTGTGGACATATTTCATTTTAGATTCCACAGGCCTCGAAGACCAAATGTGAGTGGGAAAATCTCATATAGAAACCCAATTTGTTAACTTGATCGTCTGGCGACACTACGCAAGAAAAATATAAATCCACTTGTATTTGCACATAGCAATACCATTTTAAGACTAGTGAACAGACCTGTGCACTTCGTGGTCTTCTGATGGGTTCATATCCGAGTACATCCAGTTCATCTCCATAATATTTGACGCAAGTCCACATGGGAGAAAGGAGGTTCTGATAGCTGCTGCTCATAGAAATAGTCACTGAATCACTCAGAGTCGAGGCAAAGCTGGCCCTTCTGTCAGGAGGAGGTGAGGCCATCCTCCCCATTTCCTCTGTCTCCGTGTCGAATCCGGGTACTTGCAGGTAGTTCATTGGGGCTTCAAACACGAAATTCGTCCCCCGGGAGGAGGGTTCTGCCGGCGGGGGACTGGGTGGATCCAAAGATATGCGTATGGCGCCCAGTTGGGAGGCCAGTCTGCGCATTCGGGGGGAGACGGACCTGGCCCTCATTGTGGAGGACGGACTAGCAGTGGTTGCCAGCGAAGACTGCACGGGGAGGCACCGGGAATCCATAGAGACGCGGATTCGGGACTGAGTGTCGCCGCATAGGAGAATCTGCCTGGATTATCTGTCAATTAGCCGCGAGAGCAGGAGAGAAACGCAATATAGAAGTGAATCTCTGCGGCAGGCAGGCTTAGCCTAATGAAAGAAGAAGACATTATCGTGTGACAGGAAATTCGACATTGATGGCCACCGAGCGTGTGACATCCTGCCCGTCCGCAGCTGTCGTGGGGGGAGTTCCGCGGGGCGGGACTTGAGCCAATTGCGCCCCCATTGAGGGCTCCATTATATAAAACACGAGATGACTACGCAGAAGGGCCTTTCAACGACCCGCCTGGAATTAATCATCGACAAGAGCGTTGTTTTGAGAACAATAGCAACCAGTTTATGAGACTCTGAAACGAATTAGACGGCATAATTGAAACGGAGCACACGGGCCCGCGAGGGTCCGTCCGTGGACGGCCGCACCCTTAATTTTTGGGTCCAATTTTGGGGTAGTCCCCCTTAACTTTTAGGCCCAAAATCAATATTTCGTAAAACTAGAGCCTAACCCCCCTTAACTTAGGGATTTTCCGGACGTCTACCACCCTTAACTTGTGATAACCTGGATATACCCTCCACAGGTATGGGGAAAAGCCAACAAAATAAGTACGGAGGAACTATAGGAGACACCAAGTGTCCTTTACAGATGACCTCGCCTCAAAGAGCCCATATGATCTGTCTCTAAAGAACAGTCCAGCTGGAAGAATTGCGATATTATTGTCATTCTCCTTTATTTGACAAGACGTCATACCTCAGGGTTCCTATTTTTGTTGTTATCCCCCAGGTATCAACCCTCGTCATTAGATTGTCTTCTCTTTTCTCTTTGCGAGTGATTGTTTATCGTGGTGATTAAGTATTTGTGCCAACCGTGTGGCAATTATAGCAAAACTACAAATAAGCAAACTTTGCAAAGTATTTACCGCGATAAGCAAGACACATCTGGCGGATATGTGTTTAAATATAATTCTGTCATATATTCCAAACATTGCCACATTCAATTAGTTTGCCGAAATAACCGAAACTTGCCAACTAAAAGTCAAAACAAAGGAGGACAACTGACCCCGGAAGCCTTTTCTGCACGTATCCTAATCTCCCGGCTCACTAAGACTGGCATATTTTGCACTGGGCGTCCGGTCATTAGCGGTAAAACGGATTTGCCCGCTAGGGGACAAAAGACCACATTCATAATTACTTCTTCCTTGGTATTTGCATGGTGTTTAATTATTTAGAGACAAATCGATAAAAGACAGATTTCTGTTGAATTCGGGTTCTAGCAACAACTAGTGACGAGTTTAAAACTTTCCCAACTTGATGACTTTTAGTTTTCCAATTGAATGTTCAAAACGTACGTGAATGTTGTCCCTGGCGAGACAGGGAGGTTTCATGGCGCGTCGCTTGGTGCAGGAAGGGGAGGTAGGAGTGGCCGAGTCGACAACACTGAAAGGCGAGTTTGAATGCGGAGAAAGCAATTAGGAAGCCCACTCCGCACCGAATCTCACCTCGATTTGGAGGAATCTGGGCTGTTCTGAGGCGGAGGGTTATCCAGGTACCATTTGCTTTTAGAATCCATTGTTACAACTCAATCTGCAAATAAGAAAATATAAATTGAAACTATTGGGATTTGTTTTCAGCAAAAAAATCAGAAACAAACCTTATGTTGAGAGTTTAAAGAGAATCCATTCCACAAGTCGGAGGTTCTTACCAGATATCACGCTAAAATAGGATGTTAGACAGGGAAAGGAGGAAAAACAGTGGCAACGGTAGGATACCGTGGCGACGGACATTTGGAAATAAGAAAAAGATATAAATAACCGTTTAGCTGACCTCTGAGATAATGTACACTGCCTAACTCATAAAAACAACCGGGACAATGACAAAAGAAGTCCAAAGGGGAACTAGCTATAACCTATGGCAGGGCACAACTGAATGGGAAGGCAGCCTCCTCAACAAACAAGAGAATGCCTAGAAGTCTACTGTTTGATGCGCTGGCGCAGTTTGTTGTACTTGTCGGTCATCTGGTCCACGCCCTTGGCGAATCGTCCGTAGCCACGGGCGATGCTGGCGCAGGTGGCCAGCACGAGAGCGTAGGTCTGTTGGGTGAGCTTCACTCCATAGATGAGCATGTCGCGGGTGATATTAAAGAGGAGCACCTGAAAACAAGGAATAAGGAAGGGAGACTAATTAAATCGATACCAGGGCCTTTGTTACGGGGGCGGCGCGGACCATCTGACCCACTTGCGACGGGTACGACTGCACCGACTCCACCCAGGTGTCACGCTCCCAGATACCCACGCCACGACGCTCCGCGATCTGAAACAGGTTACTTTGGGAAATGTTATCAAAAATAGCCAACATACATGGGCGGCACCCCGTAACTTGCAGGGGTGGGGGTCTCGCCAGGCAAAATTTTATATAAGAAGGGGTCTCGTTGACCACCCAAAAAGTCAGTTTTTGTTAAGGTGGGGGTCTCGCCACGATCCGGGTTACGGTACCGAGCCCATGTATGATAGCCAAATGGCCGTTCTTCAGTTTCCACTGGTCTGAAACAACTTCCCGACGGTTGCTTTACCATCAAATCTCGAGAAAACACGATTCGGCGGTGTACGCCAGAACGCCAGAACGATGGAGCAAACAGAAGGTAACCGACCTTTTCGCTCATCAGGAGACGGCTGACTAATCGTGAATAGGCGGGATTCGACTGAAGAGCCTTCAAATGGCGAGAGTGATCAGGGGCCGGCACCCGGGCGTATCCCCTCCGCACCAATTCCACGTTTAAATTAGTCCTTGTCAAAAAGTTCTGAAATGGGGAAATTTATTAATAAATAAAGAGAAACGGACCCGTCTGACGGTGACGTCGCAATCGACAGAGTCCGCATTTCCGTCAGTGGGCTGAAATGACTCAATTCGTGGTTTATTTGGAGTGATTCACCTTGATAACGGTGAAAACGACGGGTTTCGTCTTCAGACGGAGATCCTTCGACATGAATTGCTGTCCAGCCTCAGACATGTCGATTCCCGCCACCCGGATGTTCAAAAGACCCGTCTAATAAGGAAATTCGAAGAGAAATGACAGAAAACATGCCTTGTCGGTGATTTTCCTGCGGAAAAGGGAGGGCATCTTGACGATCGGCTCGTGCAATACTCGGAGGTCTCCATTTGGAAGCACCTGAATGGAGAAATTGAAGAATTCTTTATCGGACCTAACCTCCCGGATCTGTCCCTTGAGTTCTAGCTCCTTGCGAACAAACTCCTTGGGGATCTGGCTGACATGTTCGAACCTAGCGAACTGAAAAGACAATGGTTAAATGGAAAAGCGGTCAAGACCCACGATCCTAGAATTCTTAACGAAAACGACAGCTCCAGCCACACCAACAGCGACGATAGTTCCCTAAAAGAGAAAATGTTTTAAAGGTACCTTATTCAGGTAAGATTAGATTTTCAGTAAAAACATACGCGGACAATTAGGGCGGAATACTTGTCGAGCGGATCCACGTAGTGCACTGCGTCGGCTGCCGGTGGAGCAGCCTTCGCCGGTTCCGGTGCCGCTGGAACCGTTGCCTCGGTTTCACCCATAGCTAAAATTACAGATTCTGACTTAGAAAACAGGACAAGACTGGAAACAACAAATTCGACTGTTATCAATTCAGGGTGCCCCACATATTCGAGCAGGGGAGATTTGACAGCCAGCCGAAAATGCGATAAAAGTGCACCCTTTTCTCTAAAATTATGCAACCAGTTTCACTTCAAATTAATTTTTATACGCGGCAATTCAAGAAAGTCGTATTCGCCTGACCAGTTAAAGCAAACATAAGCTCAAAAATATCCCCAACATTTAGCAATAAACCGGAAATATCAGATTTCAGCCGTCAGTCGGTTCCAAAGAAGGTTTAACCATGATTTTTTTTCGTAACATACATTGTACAAAATCAATATACCAATTTAACCAGCAACAGAATACGTACATCAGTGGACACCGCTGAATTTCGCGCATCCAAGGGTCGACTGGGGTATGCGATTAGTATCGGATTTCCAGGCCACCTTGACGTTTCCCCCAATTATTTCAGATTTATAAAGTTTTCAGCCGGCTTTTATGAATGTGTTATATAATTTTGTCTATTAATCACTCTTTATAACTATAAATCAGGTTGTAAAAATAAAAACAAACAAAAAACAAACATGTGTTCTCGGGATAGAGGGCACGGCATCCGAGTCAGTCGGGGAGATTGGCGCATGGTCGGGGGAAGGCGTGCTTTCTGAATGGCGCCCCAGGCACTTTTATTTTTATCTCTTTGCTCTCATTAGTCATACGTTATCTTCCGCATCCGGCGCCGTATTCGGAATTAAGAAAAAAACAATTTTACTTTTATTTGAAAATGAGTCACCGACGGAAAGAACAGGGGTTTCGAAAGAGATTGTTTGCTTAAGGGAATGGACCCCGCAGAACCGACAAACTGCCGATAAAGCCCTTGTTTTTTGCTTGGCTAACATTAAGACATAAATCTCTGGTTGGATATGGCTACCACCTTTTTATATCAAAATCTTTATTTTCTAACTGTCCTGTCGCTCCTGCAGTGGGTGCTGTGAGAATTGTTGGCCTCGTTGAGGTTATGGTTAGCACACATTCAAATACATCTCTCAGACAAATTCTGGAATGTGATGTTGTTCAATGAGATTGTGTTGGCTAGAGCCAGGTATACGAAAGAATTATGCATTTGGTATTATTTACCACATTCTGAGAGAAAGCGGAGCCGGTTTAGTTTTGTTCGCGAAAAAAACAGTGCTCTACGCTTCGTTTACCCAAAGTTGAGTAAACGTTGGCTCGGAATTTCCCCTATTTCACGCAACTAATCCCCTTTTTTGTTGGAATTATCTCGATTGATTTATAACCAACAAATTTTCGCTGTGGTTGTTGTTTACCGAGAGTGGAAGGCGGCGTAATTAACCATCAACGCCTGTTTTCAACCGAGTTATCACTATAGTAAATGCAAAATTACTGCAGACTCAACCAAGTTGTTTTTCTCCTGTGAGAATTTATCTTTTGATCTGTAGATGAAATTGACATAGTATTTTGCTTGATTGTGTCCGATAATTCTTGCCATATGGGTGTCAAAATCAATCAACATTTCGTTAGTTTTGCCGATCCCTAAAGAATAATTCAATATATCAGTTGTGTTACCGACAACTGCCAATTTCCCCAATGATAAGCAGGAAGCTTTTTCTGTTCCGTCTATGCTCCATGAATCGATTTTCCCCCTTTACCCATTTTCTCTCATTTTCCTGTTTCAATCCAAAATTCCCTTTTTCAGAGGCTGTCATGTGTTAAGTTATGCAAATCCACGCCCCAGTCGATCGCCGTATCCATCACCCGAATAGTCTCCTGAGAACCATGATGTCGCTCGTCACCGCAATCGTCGTCATGGTCGGATCTATCTTCAGCTACTTCCTCCAGGGCTTCCGAAGGATCTACAGGGCTGTTAGTCATTTCATTCCACTCTTTATTATGTATTAATTATGTATTCCTTTATTATATGTAACATTCCAGTATGCGAAACACCAAGTCGTGAGGTACGAGCACGTTCCCCTATCTCCTCTGACTTCGCACAGATTGAGTGAGTGGGAATCCGCGACAGAATAAACCCCGTTTCAGTGGTAGTTAGGAAGAAGATTCTAGTTTTGGACTTGGATGAAACTCTCATCCACTCGCACCACGACGGAGTGATCAGGCCCATGGTAAAGCCCGGCACGCCCTCGGATTTCACGATAAAAGTAAGTTTTTACGAGGAATTCTTGTATTTTCTTCGTTTAGGTAGTGATCGACCGCCACCCGGTCAGATTCTCGGTCCACGCGAGGCCTCATGTAGACTACTTCCTCTCCGTCGTTAGCGAATGGCACGCATCTTTCTCTATATCTCAATTGCATCATTCCAGGTTCGACTTGGTTGTGTTCACTGCAAGCATGGAGGTCTATGGAACGCACGTCGCCGACAAATTGGACAGAGGGCGGGGTATTCTCAACCGTAGGTCAGTATTTTTTAAATGCATTTTTTCCTTTTCGCAGTAATCTTTCACATGTCTTGATGTCGATTATTACAGGTATTTCCGTCAGCACTGCACCATGGATTACGGGGGCTACACGAAGGATTTGAGCGCCATCCACCACGATTTATCGTCCATCTTCATCCTGGACAATTCCCCCGGCGCCTACAGGAAATTCCCTCGTAAGTTTCGTATTTCTTTCTTTCTGAAGCCCTGGCTTTCAGAGAACGCCATCCCGATCCCCTCGTGGTTCTCGGACCCCTTCGACACGTGTCTGCTGAACCTCCTGCCCTTCCTGGATGCCCTCCGCTTCTGCTCCGACGTCCGCAGCATCCTCAGCCGCAACCAGCAGAACAACAACCCCGTGTGGTGACCACATATCCTAGCATAGTTGTACCTAAACTCCTCGTTATCCGACCTCATTTCCAGCAGATTCCCTGTAGTTGTCCCTCCCTCTCCCCACTGGAACCGAGGCGATCCCTTTATATCGAAGACTGGTTCAAATGCCGGTAGCAGTATTCGACTCGTATCTATGCTGGTTGTATATTAGCAAGGCGACCACGCCCATTCCCTCCTGGTTATACACTTTCTATCCCGATTTTCTACTGTTGCCGGGCTTTCTTGTTGACTCCGACACTAGTGTCCATATGTTGGTAATATTTAAACTTGTTCTGTTCTTTAAAGTTTCTCCACCGTCTCTTTTATTAATAGGGGTGGGGGTACATCGAGGGAACGAGTCATCTCGAGGAGATCTGGAGCAGTCTTCTATGGCGTCCATTGTGGCTGGGGAACATCTTCTGAACTATGAGCACCTGTCACTCATCGACAACATCCACGTCTTCTTTATTTCCAAGGTTGGAATGGTCTTCTGGCTTCGACCTTGCTCTCTCTCTGAATCACTTTGCACGACCAAAGACAACAGCGATTCAAAGATCAGTGCCAGTTAAATTGGATAAACTCCTGACGCATTTCGAAAGATTGAAATCTGCGTGGCAGTTCGGCGTACTCGCGTATTTCATTTCTGATTTCGGGCGATATCGCAAAATCATCCAAAACGGCATATGACAACGACAGGACGAACTTCAGTTTGTTTTTTCCTCGTGACCCAGTGATCAAAGGCAAGGTGACTGAAACGAGGGCCGGCCTGCGCCTGCCCGGGCTGTCGATTCTCAGCAAGCCCTCCCTTTGAAGCAAACATCGAAGGTTCGAGTCCACCCGGGACATACACTTTCTTTCTTAAAATTAGCTTGGGGCAGATTCGATATTAGCCTCAAAGGAGGGCTGGCCCGAGGATTTAGGGAAGCGCCCCGG
This sequence comes from Oscheius sp. G VE-2021, assembly GCA_022343465.1. Classification (NCBI taxonomy): domain Eukaryota; kingdom Metazoa; phylum Nematoda; class Chromadorea; order Rhabditida; family Rhabditidae; genus Oscheius; species Oscheius sp. G VE-2021. The sequence goes on from JAJQXH010000058.1 coordinate 4,267,571, forward strand.
CACCAAGCCATCCCTGGTTAAAAGCATACGAATCGTACGGAGGAACATCCATTGCGGGTTCGAATCCCGTCTACGGCAAAACTTCTTCCACTTGAAAATTCGGAATTCATGAACGGTGAATTTATTAACCCCTTAAAATTTAAAAATTTGGTGGTCTGCTTCGAATATAGATTTCGAATTTCAAGTGGGGAACGAGACCAGGCAGAAACTTATAAATGTGGCATGGTTGAATTTAGACTAGAAACTGTTTTTAAAAATTGAAATACAATTCTAAGAGTTGGTCTGTTGACTTATTCATTAAAACAAGTGATCTTCAATTTATCACACGATCGAAAAATGATTGAACTGAGAGTGTCTCAGTAACACTTTACTCTTGCCTTGGTCTTCAGAAAAACCGGAATCTCTTCATGAGGGGAGAGTCTTCCAAGGCGAGCATCCGACAGCGTTCGGGGTAGAAGATGCACCAGGAACTGAAGGAAGGAGAGATGGCCCGGGAGTGGCGCAGGGGAGTGGTCGGGTAGGCCTGTGGCTCGTCTTGGCAGGAGGCGAGGGAGACGAGGAGGGCGGAGACCAACATCCAAATGTAGCAGTACATGGCGACCACCTGGAGAGAAACAATTAGGAGTAGTGTGGCTGACAGGGAAAACAAGTCGCATTTCACATTCATTGGAAACGGACGAATTAAATGGACTTTCCAGAGAAACAACAACCGTTACGGACACGAGTTAATGTCTGATGCAGAGGAACTGGGTTCCGATTTACCCGCGAACAGAATACGGGCAGATGACGGAAGACAAAGAAAAGAACTGGATAATGCATATTGGGACAAGCATCTCAATTCCATGTGAAGTACACATGAAACCACCCATGTATTCCATGCAACAGGAAATCACTGAAGGCGCGGGTGTTTGCACAACTTGAGGAAAACCTTTATGAGGGGGTAGGGGGGAAAGGAATTAATTCCAAAGGGTGAATCAGATACGTGACATTTGAATTTTCAAAAGGCCAACGATTTCTTTAACATCGAGGAAAACAAATAAAACATTCCAGTGCCGTTTGATGTTTTGGAAGAATCGCCCCTCCGTCGGTAGGTAAGAGAGAGAGAGAGAGAGAGAGAGGAGAGAGAGCCCGTTCTTCTAAAGTGCCATGTGCTTAGAAAATTTAACTTTATATACCAGGCTCTAAGAGTTTGTGCATTTTCAATGTAAGTGAACATTCCATGCATTTCAAAAGCGTTTGGTCGTCCAGTTCATGTGACCTACCAAAGTAATGAACAAACATTATTTCATTTACCGTTCCCTATGAGTCCTAAAATTCCGATGGCGATGTCTAACCTTTGAAAGAATTCTGAAGTTTTGCGTCAAATTTTGCTTTTTAGGCTCTTCTGGGTAGCCACTCAAATTTTAAATGAGGTCCCATAATTTAAGGTAAATTTACATAAATTACTAGATGAATTATTGTCGTGGAATAGAAGAAGAGGTAAAAGAGAATGAAGAGGAGGCGGGGTACTATTTGAGGAAAGTGTCCCCTTATCAAAGGCAATTGCAACTCTGACGGAGGAAAGGTGCTCATTTCAGAGGACGAACGCATTGGACGAACGCATATCATTTAATCACAAGGGGCACTAGAAGGAAGAGAGAGAGAGAGAGAGAGAGAGAGAGTAGAGGGGGACAGGAAGAGAGAGAGCTAGAACATCCCTGAGATGAATATCGAGAACACTTCTGGAAGAGTCAAAATTTTCATCCCTATGTCTCCAAAACATCTTAAATATAGCCAGTGTTTCCTGTATTCGATCATCTAAAAGCGTCTTTTCATTTCTTTTCGTATTTTGGATTGCAATAATCCCGGGTGGATTGGGTTCACCTAGCCTGATCTATAATCAGTCCAGGATCAAACGCGTTTCAGTCCAAATTGGCGTCTAAATTTAGATTACATGGCTAAAATGGGTGGTTTCAGGAAATGGTAAGAAAGACGTGATCTCACGTGGGTGGACTACGCGCCCATTGGGTTTTGGAATCGTATTTGCCGCTTTGCGCACAATTTAGGCATAAATGATGAGGTGCTGCAGAAATATTAGTTAAGCACTACGTCAGGATGTGATGATGAGGAAATACTCGCTCTCTCTCTCTCTCTCTCTCTCTCGCTCTCTCTCTCTCTCTCTCTCGCTCTCTGTCTCTGTCTCACTCTCGCTCTCTCGCTCTTTTGGTTCTCTTTTTGCAGTATTAGTCACCAAAGAAGAAGAGGATAACCGGTGCCATCCCGTGTCATCCGGGATTGTTCCTTGTCCATTCCATTTGCAAATGCGGATGTCGTGCGTATTAGTAGATTAATGGCAATCTTCGAAAGCAAAATAACAGGAGGTCATTAAACAGAAAATTACAATTGAGTACAACGCAGAGAACGTGGGAAGGACACAGAGTGTGCCTGCGACGAAGTGGGAAATCATCGGGAAAAGACGTTTGTAGACAAACGGCGAAGGTACGCCTCGTTGAAAAAGGATCCGAGTGATATCCCAAAGGGGCGTAGTTTCTGAAGGCAGACTTTGCAGTAGTAAGGAAGGATGCGCTTCAAATTACGTGCGGGGGCCGCAACGTTAAAAGCGGTTTCCCGGCGACCGCTTCCGGTAAGACGGCGTCCGAAGGGACATCTGATATACGCGGTAATTCTAAGGCAATGGCTGATTGTGGCCGAAGGACTGGGAGAGAACAGAAGGAACACGGGTAATTAATTTGGGAAACAGTCAACACACAAGAGAACATGGCTTTTTATCCAACTTTTTATCCATTTGATTTGATGATTAATTTTTGGTTATTTTCTTTCACGTCCCCTCTGTTGTCCTCTTTTCTTTTTATTCTTTAAATATTTCATACAAACTATTTTGTTTAGTATGTTTGTGTTCTGTTTCATTTACTTTGGTTCCACATCTGTTTTCTCTTTATGGATGGTTTTCTCTTTTTTTCTAAATGGGCATTTTCATTTTAGTTGAATATGGTAAATTTCCCCTTTCTCTTCGTGTTCTCATTCAAATTAGAATGCCACTAAACGCATGAAGAATTTGCCGTTTGGTCCATCCGCACTTTCTGCGGATGGATTTTCCGAAGTTGAAATCGGTCACTTGGAGGCTGAACGTCTCAAAAAGAAAAGCATTTGTATCCTTGAATCCTCTAAAATCGTCTGTTCAAAAGAAGATAAAGGAGGCTTCTTGATGGATTTCTTTTCAACAAATATACTATTTACTTGTTTTTACAAATTAACAAAAGTCCTTAGTCAACCTCTGGTTTCTGAAGTGAGAGGGTCCATTTACCGTCTTTCTTCATCAGAAATACTCAATCATGCATGTATTTATATCAGCAAAACTGAAGCGTGAGAGACTGCTGAGGCTGGAAAAATGATGGATCAGAAGAGGATCAAGCCCAGCGGAATCCTTGTTTTCGCACACGATCGTTGGTTATTTTAATACCACTGACGTAGATAGAAATTGTTTTAATTAGTTCCAGTCCAAAAGGAAATCTACTTCAGAAGGACACTGGTTGCAGCTGGTGTTACTATTCTTAAAAAGGGAGGCAGCGGAAATGAAATTGAAAAGAATAATCGTTGGTTTTCGAGCCTCTTGGGAAACAGGGAAACTAATCTACGACAACTGGGCGTATTTTGAAGCGGTGGATGTGAGAGAGTGAGGTGGAGTGGCCGAGATGCAAATAAGACCGGAAAACAAGGCGTTGGGAACATGAGAAGGGGAGGAACACGTGTGGCCGAGGAATTATAGGGGCAATTTGGAATTTAGGAGACAGTGGGGACTGAGAAACAAAGGCTAAACTGGCCGAAGATGGCAGAAGCCAAGAATTAACATAAAGTGAAGGAATTGAGGTGAGGTGGACATGGTAATCTAAAAAAAACACCAGGCCTGGCAGCGGTTAAAGCGGCCCTGGGTTTCCAAAAATCGGTCTTTAATTGCCAAAAAGCAGGGGAAGCGGCCTACGGTTGCCAAAAACCAATGTTCCGCAAGCATCTGGTGTCGTGGTATGGGTAGAGTCGAGGAGAGAAGGAAGCGAGGAAAGGAAGCAGTGAAATAGATAGAAAAGTGGAAGAGATCACATGATTTGAGACGTAAAGGTGCCAATTTCTGAAACTCCTCAAGAAAATGACCATGTACTGCAAAGGACATGATTTTCAGTCTTCGCTCCACAGTCATTTCGTAAACTTTCCTCCTTTAAGTACACAAAATGAATACTTAAATCTTAAAATCACTGGGTTGAAAAGATCAAGCGTTTCCCTTTAGGACGCAATGGCGTCAAATGTCGCAGTATCCCTGAAACGAGAGATGAAACGGAAATTCTTAAGAAACGTGTCCCTTTGGAAATGACGCTTTCAGTAAACGTAATCCTCAACGGAGTCTTGGGTGGATGAAGATCATAGGTCGCTTTGAGGAGAGATTAAAAAACAAGAATAGGGAACCTAGGAGAGAGAGAGAGAGAGAGAGAGAGAGAGAAAGAAAGAAAGCGAGAAAGAAAGAAAGAAAGAAAGAAAGAAAGAAAGAAAGAAAGAAAGAAAGAAAGAAAGAAAGAAAGAAAGAAAGAAAGAAAGAAAGAAAGAAAGAAAGAAAGAAAGAAAGAAAGAAAGAAAGAAAGAATTAAAGAAGGAAAGAAAGAAAGAAAGAAGGAAAGAAAGAAAGAAAGAAAGAAAGAAAGAAAGAAAGAAAGAAAGAAAGAAAGAAAGAAAGAAAGAAAGAAAGAAAGAAAGAAAGAAAGAAAGAAAGAAAGAAAGAAAGAAAGAAAGAAAGAAAGAAAGAAAGAAAGAAAGAAAGAAAGAAAGAAAGAAAGAAAGAAAGAAAGAAAGAAAGAAAGAAAGAAAGAAAGAAAGAAAGAAAGAAAGAAAGAAAGAAAGAAAGAAAGAAAGAAAGAAAGAAAGAAAGAAAGAGAGAAAGAAAGAAAGAGAGAAAGAAAGAAAGAAAGAAAGAAAGAAAGAAAGAAAGAAAGAAAGAAAGAAAGAAAGAAAGAAAGAAAGAAAGAAAGAAAGAAAGAAAGAAAGAAAGAAAGAAAGAAAGAAAGAAAGAAAGAAAGAAAGAGAGAGAGACAGAGAGAGAGAGAGACAGAGAGAGAGAGAGGGAGAGAGAGAGAGGGGGAGAGAGAGACAGAGAGAGAGAGAGAGAGGGAGAGAGAGAGAGGGAGAGAGAGAGAGAGGAAGAGAGGGAGAGAGAGAGAGAGAGGGAGAGAGAGAGAGAGGAAGAGAGGAAGAAAGAAAGCGAGAAAGAAAGAAAGAGAGAAAGACAGGGAGAGAGAGAGTTTTCCTGGGACAAGTGCGGGGGAATTTTGAATTTGAAGTTTCAACTATGAAGAAAAACATGTTTGTACCCGTAGCATTTAATTGGAGAAAGTGGAAAAGGTTCAATTGGGATTTTCTGGAAGAATGAGCTGTGGTGTTGTGGTGATTGTTGTTGCAATATGATGTGAAAACTAATTGAATCTGTGGAATGTTGAAGGACCCTGCAAAACGGTGACAAAATAAGGAAGATTTGGGTATCAGACAGTGTACTTGTAGCCCTCTTTCCCCCAGAATCTCTTCCCATTTCCTTCTTTCTTCTGTTCTGATCGTAGATCCCTGCCCTTTTGAGAACACCGTCTTTTCTACGTGATTTTGGAGACGACGAAATGAGATAACCCTTGTCAGCAGGTGTGAAGAAGGAGAAACCGGTCGTCCGTGGAACAAAAGCCTTATCATCATAACCTACACCTATCTCTCCGTCATTAATCACATTTTCTGCAATTTAGATGGATGACAGATATAAGTCTATAGAATACATTGACGGCGTCCCCGAGTTCACAGACGAAACAGTCGAAGAACAGAGGTAGGCGCCTTAATAGGCTTACAGAATGTGATAACGGACGGAATTTCTAGAATGCTCTCATAGGATCAAATAATTCATAGATTTTTTACTTGTTACTTTTAAAAGTATATTGTGTTTGTATCCACTACACTTTTTTTTCGAAGAGGTTCTTTATTAAATCTGATTGATACTTCGATGTGGGGTCTCATGAATTGATTTTTACACGAGTTTTTGCAACGTCATAAGCACTGCAAATCATCAGATTTGATTGTCTGCAGAATGCTTCCGTACCCACAACTTTTAATTCTTGAATTGCTTTATCCAATTTTTATTAATTTAAATAATTCCCCTCTGACTATTTCTTACCCAATCGCCACCTAGAGAATAACATTGGCAAACGTTCTTTGCAGTTTGTTTAGATGTGTGCCGCGCTCTGTGCGCCACCTGCGGCACATGTGGCATTGCTTAGTGAATATCGACCCTTTCTTTTAGTGAAACACTCCTTCCTTCTATCATTTTTCCTAAATTTAATTAAGTAACTATACTGTCCCATCTTTTTAGAATTATGGTTACACATATGTGCTCTAGCGTGAACAGTCCTTTAAATTTGTAGTCTTGTTTCAGTTTTATTTGCCAACCGACTATTTTTTGAAACTTAAAATTTTAATTTTTAATAATTGTATCTTTTTTGAATGAAATATTTTATTCATTCCAGGATGGGTGTTGTGGCCCAGCCGACGGGGAGCAGATTGAAGCTCATCTCCCTGATAGTTCTTATCGCTCAGACGACGGCCCTCGTCCTCATTCTTCGGGTTTCTAGAACTCAGGTTTCTTTTTTATTTGAATTTAGTTTGGATCCAGATATTATTTCATGGAATTATGTTTCACGATGTAGAAATGCTGTTGAAAATCTGATAATTTTTATGGAGCAGCTCCACAAAATTTGCATGGGTGCGCTTTTCTGTAAACTTTGTCACACATCTACGAATGTTTGCAACAAATTCCACTTACTGAAAATCTTTCAGGCTACGGAGGGTCCTCGGTACATTTCCTCCACCGCCGTGGTCAACGCGGAAATCATCAAACTCATCACTTGCGTCATTGTTCTCCTTTACAACCATGGTTGGTTCATTTCTTTGTCGCATTTAGTTTATAATTCAGGTTGGCGCTTTTCTGGCTTCATGGACGAAGTCAACAAGGAGATCATTGAGAAGCCCAGGGACACCCTCATGGTAGCTTTTTTCGGCAAGATAATTATACTGTTGTGTTTAGGTCGCCGTCCCAGCCATCATGTACGTCATCCAGAACAACCTCCTCTTTCTCGCTCTCTCCAAACTAGATGCTGCCACCTACCAAGTATGATTGCCCAGATCTTTAAGCCTTCCAATATCTACGCTCGAACATGTGTCTTTGACATAAAAGTCAAGAAAAGAATCTTTATCTTTTCAAACATTAATGGTTTTAAGGTAACCTACCAACTGAAGATTCTCACCACCGCCATGTTCTCTGTGACTATGTTGCAACGATCTCTTAACAGACTTCAGTGGGTGGCTTTGATTCTGCTCACAGGAGGAGTCGCCCTCGTTCAGGTGAGCTCTCTCTCCAACTCTGTATAATTACCTCATTTAGATGCCTTCTGGCAACGGATCTCACAAAGACGCCGATACCTGGGACAGCCTCGTCGGCAAGGCTCCCTTTGTTCTGTCACCCATTCACTTCCAGGTCTCGGCTGTGTTTTGGCCGCCTGTTTCTCCTCTGGATTCGCGGGTGTTTTCTTCGAGAAGATCCTCAAGACCTCCAAGGTGTCCCTCTGGATGAGAAACCTCCAACTGGGTTAGTTTTCCCACAAACCTCATTGAGCAGACTTTTCAATGGCAAATCAATATCTATATTTAGCATTCTTCTCCATCTTCGGTGGTTTCTTCATGTGCTGGCTCTACGATTCTGAGGCCATCGCCCTCAACGGCTTCTTCCAAGGCTACAACAACATCATCTGGATTGTGGTTCTGCTTCAGGTACCGTAATCCCTCAGCTCCCTCATCCTTATTTCTAGGCTTACGGTGGCCTCGTGATCGCCCTCGTTGTCAAATACGCAGATAACATCCTGAAGGGATTCGCCGTGTCTCTCTCCATCATCCTCTCCTCCTTCTGCTCCTGGCTCTTCCTAGGCGACTTTACCCCCTCCTTGTTGGTTTTTTTTATTACAAAACAGGCTAATCTCCATTCAGGACTTTCGTTGTCGGAGCGACGGTTGTGATTGGATCCACATTCCTCTACGGGTACGAACCCAAGAAGGACGCTCCCCTGTTGCACAAGGCCTGATTACATCCGGTGGTAATTGATGATCAATTGGAATATGGTTGTATACATATTGTGTCTTACGGTATAAGAGTTTTAATAATTTAATAAAGTTTATTCATTTTGTTTGAGAGAACGAGAGTTCATCCCAGAATTGAGTGATCATAGGACAGCTGAACTTCGAATTATCATAATCTCAACCTCCAGAACCTCAGGAAGTGCAAGGTTATTTGAATAAGTCAAATCCCTATTCATTAGAATAACTTGATTAGCATGGCAATTTCTCCCTCCGATGTGGCATTCCTCCTCCTGTCTCCACCCCGGACGGTCGCTTCTCTCTTTCTTCCTTCCGATGCCTGCCTCCTCCCGTGGCTGTTCCATCCATATTTTCGACATCTTGGCATCTGGCTGTTCTTTGAAATTCACTTGGCTTTCCTAACACCGCCTCCCGGATGAGTTATTTCTCTTTTTTGCTCTAGTATTTGGTTTTATTCGCTTAAACTTGTCGTTCCGAAACTCTGGACAGGTCTTCGGGGGTCTCCCGAAGACTCCTTCTTTCGTATTGCCCCGGGATGCAAAGAGAGGACTGCATTGCTCTGTTATACGGAGCCTTTTTGATATCTGGGGTGCAGCCACGTCCAACCCGGACGCTTTGGCAGGTGGTTGCATCCCAGCGTGGTCTCGTCCTAGTGGATTTCGGAACGGTGACTGCCGGAGGACAACCTTGTAAGCCTGTTCCTGGCTGGGGCTTTCGTCCGGCAAGGGCGGTGCTTGTTTTCCCTTGTATAATTGCTACAACTATCCATGGGAAGGCAGGGACACCATAAAACCGTTTTTAAAAGTATTTACAACGCCAATTTGAATTTCCCAGAATCGATGAGGTTCCATGAAGCTGAACGACCGGTACCATGGACATCCAAGAACTTGCTGAAGATGATCAACTTTGATGATCCGTCGAGAGACCCTCGTCTAACGGAGCTCTACGACGCTGTCCAACGAATCGACATGAGGACACGTGGCGACAACTCGAAGACTGAAGAAATGGACCGGCGGAAAAGAAGTTGTAGGCAGTTTTCTCTTTTAAAAGGTTTATACAACCGATTTTAGCTATCGTTCAAAGGATATGCTATTCATTCCACGACCATATTGGAGAATGAAGAACACAACGGAGTGCTGGCATTCTACTCTGAGGAAATGGACTGACGTTGGTATTCTAATGTCATCTATCCTAATCAGTTATTCTAGAAGTCTCGTTCAAAATTCTTCTGCTGTTCTTGAAGCAAATTGATGCCACAAAGACTTGGAGTACAGCTGGGCAAACCATACATTGGTGACTTTTCTTCTGAAGCTAGTCTATCAAATGCTTCAGCCGTTCCAATCGGTGAACCTTCGATGATCCGCCGAGAGACCCTCGTCTGCTAATGGATCTTCGAGATCTGGCTCTACGTGGTCACGCTGTTCAACAAATCGGAAGTGGGACACATGGCGACAACTCGAAAACTGAAGACACGGATGTGAAAAGAATCAAAGTAGTTTTCTCTTTTAAAATGTTTATACAACCGCTTTTAGGTACCGTACCAAGAGCATACTCTTCATCCCACAACCATGCTTCGTTGACGGATCTTCAGACGACAACATTAAAGGATAGGACATTTGATTTCTTTCAAGTGAGTTTCTCGTTTTCTCTTTTTTCCATGGTTTATTTTCAGAACACAACTGGAATCGGCCGTGTCTTTGGCACAACTGGAACCGGCCGCGCTGGCATTCCATTCAGAGGAAATGGGCTGGCTTTGGTATTCTAATGACTCCATCTATCCTAATCAGTTATTCTAGAACTTTCTTCGATAAAAGTTCTTCTGTTCTTATGATGTTATTGAAGCAAATGTACGACGCGAAGACTGGGAGTACAGCTGGGAGAACCCATTTATTGGTAACTTTTCTTCTGAACCTAGTCTACCAAATGTTTCAGCCGTTCCAATCGGATATCGACATCCCTTCTCCCCATGTTCTCTAATCTTTGGATGGCCTCGTCTTCTGCAGAAACCGAAGTAGGATGAAGGATCTATCTCGCTAACCTACAAAAAGATACTCTACGTATTACAAATTTCTGGGTTTGTATTCTTTTTAACGGTTATTTAAGTTCAATTTTCAGACTTTCTCTCATGTTCTGGTCTCGCAGCTCAAATGTCAACAGAACTGTCACATCCAAACGATGGTAATTTAAACTTTTTGCCAGCCTCTATGTATCTTTCAGATCTCTCGGGTTCGCTACAACCTCACTCGAAGGTTTTCTCTTAAACTGAACCAATCTTTATGGGAAAACCACGAGTGGAAAACAAATTCAACCAATCTCCTCAATTATGGCTGCAGTTGCAAAACCACAATAGGTGTGTTTACTGTTAACAAGTCAAACATCTCCTGAAATGCTTTTCGGAACACATCTCCGACATAATATAGTTACTGGAACTTACAGTGCGCGCGCCAGCATCTGACAAAGGATATTTATACTACGGTGTGAAAACTATCTAACAATAACAAGTATAGTTGAAATAACTGAAAAGAAAACATTATAACTATAAGCGCAATACTTTTTCTCTTTTTCTCAAACTATGTTTTAGTATGAAAATAAGATTGTTTCATTTCTATTTCCGTACAAATGCTTTGTATTATCATTACTAGTTATTCAAACGGTATCGCGTTGTGCTCGCATAGGGACGGTGTCACCGCGCTGGTTTCATGGCGTGCTCTTGTCGGCTGCATCGTGCCCACGTCTGTCTAAGATGTCCTCTCTCTCATTCTCTCCTCGTCGTCCCATCTTGCCTTGCCCACGACCTTCCTCTCCTTCTCTTCTATCCATTGAGCTACGCGAAATTCCACTTGGTCTTCCTCCGCCATTTTTTCCTTCTTTCACGTCCGTCAGTCCAGTCCATCCTCTGATTTGCGCAGCCGGTATTCTGTCCACTAGAGTAACTCCCACCATCGCTCTTTCCATTCTCCTTTGCACAGACGTCAGTTTCTTTTGGGCAATGGCGTTTAAGCTCCAGATCTCGCATCATTAGGCTTTATCATTAGGTTAGGATGGGGACAACGCACGTGTGGAACACCTTCCTCTTTATCTTCATAGCGACATTTCGTCTCATGAAGAAGGTTCGATGGTGGTTTAACGATGCTCATCAAGCAGTTTGTGTTCGACAAACTGGACTTGATGTCCGCGCAACAGGAGGTTACTTTGCCACATGTTACCCATCGCCCTGATCTTTGTCTGGAGACTCTTCCCGATCAGAACAACATCGTCGGCGTAACGTAGGTGGTTAAGCCTGCGTTGGTTGATGTTAATTATGTCATCCCAATCGAGAGAGCGGAAAATGTCTTCCAGAACGGCGTTAAAGAGCAGCGGAGACAGAACAACCTTGTCTGACACCTCGGTTAATGCTGACATTTACCCTCTCGTTTTTGACTTTAATGCGAGATTGAGATGTTGCACACACTAGCTAGACTGTGTCGTGACTCCACGCCGTGGCGAGTGAGACAATTCCACACTGCTTGCCACTCGATGATATCGTAGAACTTATCGATTAACTGGCGTATCGTATAAAGGCGCCCGATGGTAGAGTACCCACGGCGGAAGCCGGCCTGTTCAGGCGGCTGGTTTCGCTCCAGATTCCCATGCGACCTCCCAAGCACCCAACTCGTAATCAGCTTGAATGGTGAAGGAATTAGAGAGATCGGTCGGAAATTATTAAATCCTAATTGGGGTGGGATCGACTTTTCCCGAAGGATGTCGGTGAAGAAACTCGCTCACCGACATCATTCGACAACATGTGAACTTTTGTGAGTCAACTCAATCCACAGAGCGCAGCATCATGGTGGTGATACTGCCAGGCACGGTGGGTCAGACTTTCGTCATTCCTCTGCAAACGCTACATGGCAGAAGAAATTTTCTCGAACAGTTTCCTAGATACAAGTGTCTTGTGGTGCCGAAGAACAAGTCGTCTCTCGATGTCCGCAGCAAGGTTTACCCGAAGAGTCTTGTTAACTTGGATTAGACAGATCCTCGAGAGAGGAGGGTCGTATTTGGCTATTAGCTTGTCTTTGGGCGAAGAGGTTCCTGGTGGTATCGGAAGCTCCGGTGGGTAGGCTACAGTAGAGACAGTCAGTAGCAAGGTTCGGAACCTGGGTAACTGAGTATACTGTTGGGCCATACTGTTGTTGCATCATCCATCGCCACCTCATCCACCGTCAGCGCAAACAGCGCCCAGTTCACCTCAGTTCGCACTGCTTTTTGCTTCCTTCGTGGGGTTGGAGAACATAGTTCAAGTGAAGTCGGAATAGGCGGTGGTCTGAACCTAAGTCGAACTGATTGACCGCACCACTAACGGAGCGCACTCCGCTGGTCCGTCGGATTATGAACTAGACGTAGTCCCTTCTGTATGTACCTCTAGGAGCCCGCCAAGTCCCTTCCGCTCTTTTCTCTGCTTGATGTGTTGGTTCAGTTGGCATGTTGAGAACCTGACTGCGCACCATGACTACGGATCCTACTTGTCTTGGTTCTGGATCCGATTCGCGTTAGAGTCGGTAGCTGAGTAGAGTGCTGTTGGGGATGACACACATTGGTGATATTCAGATGCGAACTTCAGATTTCATGGCAAATTGAATAATCTCTCTATTCCTTTCCAGTTGTCATTTGAAGTGACAGTCGTCCTTTGACGGGATTCCACTACAATCCATAAATTATCTAAACTAGCAGCCGCCATAAATATTTTTACATTTCAGTAAATCTGACTTTTAAAAAGAAGCGTGGCACGACTTTATTTTTTAGCAGATAATTGTAAACAGATTCATTCGTTGAGATCAGAATTTAGTCATCATAAAACGTTAGTAGGGTTCTCGCAAAGGGGCTTGAGTGGAGAGACGACCTGGAGAGAGATTTTTCTTGGCGCAAGATCAGAAACCTACGAATAAAGCCCAAAAAGCTACCCCAAAGCTGTTTTTTTAAAATTTTACAAAAAAAAATCTTGCAAACAGAATGGCATAAAAAGCACAAACTTCTGCATGGACATGAACATAAACTGGGTAATATTAGATAAATCTTTATGAATTTTAATGAAGCCTTTGCAGTCTGATGTATCTAAAGTAACTTTAAAAAAATTACCCACCCATTGAAATATAGTTAAACCCACAACTTTATCACATCCAAACAATAAGCAACAAAAATTTTTTATTCCAGGGTCGAGACAATCAAGCTGTTAAGCCATCTGTGCGTCATCAAACTACTCAGAAGTCCCACTCCACTGTGATAACACCTCACATAGTCTCTCTCTCTCTCTCTCTCTCTCTCTTTCTCTCTCACTCAATCTATTTGTCGTTCTGTTTCTCTCATTCTTAATTGCCTTTTTTCTTTTCGGTGTTGTTGGTGTTTTTGTTGTTGTGTTGTTCCTGGCGGTTGTATGCGTGTGTCTGTGAGTTTTTTGAGTTTGTGTGCGTGTGTCTGTAATTTTTTTGAGTTTGTGTGTGTGTGTGTGTGTGTGTGTGTGAGTTTTTTGAGTTTGTGTGTGTGTGTGTGTGTGTGTGTGTGTCTGTGAGTTTTTTGAGTTTGTGTGTGTGTGTCTGTGAGTTTTTTGAGTTTGTGTGTGTGTGTGTGTGTGTGTGTGTGTGTGTGTGTGTGTGTGAAAAGGGAATGTGTGTGAGAGCGAAAGACTAGGTGCGTGTGTGTGTGATAGATAGTGTCTGTGAGTGTGTAGTGTGTGTGTGAGCGAGATGCTTTGTGTGTGAGAGCGAGGGGGACTGTATGTGCGTGAGTTTTGTATCTGTTTGTGTGTGAGAGAGCGTGTGTGTGTGCGTATGTGTGTGTATGTGTGTATGTATGTGTATGTGCTGCTTATTTGTCAATAAGCGTGTATAAGCGATTGCGAATGTTTAGAGTCCTCTCTAGGCCTAGGTGTGGCCACCGCTCCACGAGGTGGTTGTTGACGGCTCGGCCATTGTCACCCATCCAAGTCCCCGGTGGCTCCCGGCGCGCGTCAAAACGCCTCGTCAAAATCGCGAATTAACACTTGCCTTGTCCCGAGGGGGTAGGTCAACGTCTTGGTGACACGACGAATGGCGACAATGGCCATTCGAAAGTTGGCTTATATAGTGGTGTAAACATAATCACCGATAGAATTTTTCCACATGGTCATCATTGCTTTGTGGAACACTTATGATTATGCAAACAATCGTACTGAAGAACAAGACATTTCGACCATAACAATAAAAACACAAGAAAATCAGTTGAAATCACAGAATGTATTGATTGCGTTCCCTCTACTCCAGAATCCTTTCCCTCGGCGCTTCCGGGCGATTCACGCGGCGTCCACTATCAGGACGGCGATCTGCCGCTAATACCATTAAGTGGCGCCTTGGCAAATCCGCGAAATCTGGCCGCATTTGTCAGTCTGTCAGAAGCGGTGCAGCCATTCGTTCTTCTGCCGGGAACACATTAAACGCCCCGATATCAGAGTCCCCCGACGATTGAGACAAATCACCGACCGGCTGCCTGCAGTCCCTCGAACAACCGTCTGTCACATCGACGACCTTCGCTCACTTCTTCAGCGCCGTTATGTGTGGCGCTCGTAATCGCCACAGTACAAACCGAGAATGCAAAAACGGCACAGCGGTGGTCGGAGCGATACCGTAACCGCTTAGTGACAGCCGACACGGCTGGTTTTCGAGGTGACGGAACAAGACGAACAACGGGTGGTTGCAATATGGGTGATATCAGGATGGTAATCAGGAAAAAAAATGGGTAAAGCAGAAGTAGAGAGAAAAAAGAGGGAAAGATAGAGATAGGATGAGCAGACAGTGGGAACGAGAGAATGAGAACAGATAATAAAGCACATACACCTTTATATTGCTTCTGAAACTAGCTTTATTCCTCTGAATAATGCGTTTCTGGTTTAACTTTCCAGGTGCAAAAGTACAAATCTTCAGTGTATCCCATGCACCGTTGCTGTAAATGACGTCGTCACACAGAGCCAGCCGGCTGTCAATCGTCGGTCGCCGCCGCCGCTGTGGTGATCCATTCTGCCATGTCGTTATCTGGTCCGCTATGCTAATCCCTCAGATACTATCATGCGAACAAGCAGCCACCCGGTTGGCTCCAAGCTCCCTCGAAGCCGCTTTCTCTTTCATCACACTTACCATATACCCTGGCCTTTCATAAGAATTAGTGTGGTTTTGACTCATTGACGGGAATGCATTCCAATGGCTAGCCCCTCCTGTCACTCCTAAATCTGTTCCTTGCCTCTGTCGGTCTTCTGAAAGCGTCTGAAACACAAAGGGCGCATCGGCGCATATTGTCGTAGTCCCGCGGCGAAAGGCGGTTTACGAGCAGTCGGAGGACAACTCAGGTCGCACCTGAGACAATGATTACCGTCCGCATCCCCGATTTATTATCATATATCCATCCCGGCTGTCAGTAGCCAACGCCGCGTTGTTGACAGCCGGAAGAAGGAGATGGCCGCAGCCACCGTACCCTCCCACATCTGTTTCTCCCTCGAATACGGCCGTCGCTGCCTTCTGAAGACTTATGCAATCACGACTATACCTAGTTGTTGATAAGCCTTCAATCGATGTTTCAAATCGGTATTCGGCATGCTATGTTTCTTGAAATTTGCATTTGAAGAGACCCTCCTCTTTTCAAAATGTGTCATGGATCACACGAAAAATTTCAAAATATTAGTGACCATTAGATTATTGCTCTTCCTGGAATCTCCAAATTTCCTATACGTTCCAGTGATAAATCACTTTTTCTGATTCCTGCAGATTCCTGGTTCAGTTCCTAACAAACTGCCTTCTTCTCATTGCGTTCCAAAGTTTTCTGCAATCGGCCGCCTGATGGAAGAAGGTCACAGTACTTTATAAATATAACAATTGGTCTCAATTACAACATACAGTTCCTTCTCATTAAAGAACTAATTTGGTATTCAGTCGCTTGCGGTAAAAGTAAACTAAAACCGAATTCAAACTGACGCACAAAACCAAGAATAAACTAACTCACAATACAATAACTAAAGATACTTCGGTTGAGTTGGCTTCTTCAGCTTCTGAAGTTTCCATATGACACAAAGGCTCACATTATTAATAAGTTGCCTCCTTAATGATTTTTTTTTATGTTTGAGAATGTTTTTCTAAAAGTTAGTTTACAAGATTATTTTTTTACAAAAAGAAGTTACAAGACGAGTTCTTTAAAGTTTGCTTGCGAAATTTCCTTCGAACTCTTTAGTTGAAACACAAATTTCCCAGCGGTTCTTGTGTGTGTATGAACATTCAATAGAAGTCACAGAAGTCATCAATGGCTTTCTGAGAGTTACATTTCGAAAGTCTCCTCTGAGTCCTTCCTTCCCCAGTTCCCCCCTTCCCCAACCTGTTCCCCTTATCGACCATCTTTTAGCAGTCCATTCGCGCCGACTACCGTAACCTCGTCCATCGGCATTCGCCCTCCGCCGCCCCGCCTCCCCGGAATTCGTGCACAGATGATGGCTCTAAAGCGACCGAACGAAGACGTTTCCGGCCCTTCGGCCAGCAAAAGAACGAGATTCTCCATCGACACCTTACTGGAGACTCCCCCACCTGCAGAGGACCTGCCACAGGAGGAGGAAGTGGAACAGGTCAACAACATCACTCCTCCGCCCACGCCCAGCAGGTAAGACTTGTCAAACATGTTGAATGCAGATCATTCCTGAAATAGTAGAGGCTACAGTATGCCTAGAGAAGGCTCTAAAATGCTGAAAGGCGACAATTCACAGAGGCGCGTTTTTCTCCACAGCTGATTCGCGCCTTTCGCGATGGATTCGCTGAGCTCAGATTATGTGCAAACGAGGGAGAAGAGGGAAATAATAGGGTTAAGGAGGGATTTAAGTAAACCTTAGTTTATTATTAAATATATCTTGTGTATTGAGACAAATTCTTCAAATCTTCGAAGTGAGAATGAGATGATCAAATTAACTGATACAAGTACCCTGCTCTTTTTTAGGGTACATTACTGTTTTTGAAAAATCTTTAAACATTAAGCTTTCTCCATGTACGATATCCCTCCAATATTAAACCCTGAAGGTTCGTAACTGCATGTCTAAGGAATGTGGCAAACCGGCTGTTTCTGTAAAATTTCATTAAGAACAAGCATTTCATGACACATATATGATACATCGACGGAACCAAGACTCTTTTAGAATGTCAGTGTTTGAGAGCAGGAATGCTCGTTGAACTATGCCTCACTTTCTTCTTACTCTCTCATTTGCTGAAAGTTCCGCATTTATATATCCCCATTTTCCATTCTGCTCTATTTATACCAAGCATCTAAATTTTACAGGGGTCATGCTTTGTTTACAATCCAACGAAAGGTCTTTGTTCTTTTATGGTCTATTTTACATATACACCTGATAGGTCAAATTCATTTGTTCTTTGAGAAGGTATATTGTTCAGATTTTATCTGGATAAATTGTTTCAAGCAGAATAACATGTAGAATCCCTCTACTTCCGAAAAAGAACCATTTCTGTTTAAAATGACATGGAAACGAGACTGTTTATTTGAAGAAAACAAAAGCACGTTATTTTCTTTTCCTTAATTGGATTACTCTTATTTCCCATAAAATCAAATCCTCCCGCCGCTGTTCCGCGCAAAGGAGCGGTAAAAGGGCCGTAAACGGGTTGGCGACGGCTGTCGATAAGTACTGGAATTCCTTTTTATTCTTTTCAAATTTCTCACGAACCGAAAGCAAAATCCAAACTGAAACGGATTGGTCAAAAGACAATTACTTTGCTATTTGATATAAAACATTTCCGAAACGCTGAAAGATCTCTTTCTTCTGTAAGTAATAACGAACTTTGATATTGTGGACAATTTCAAATAATTTAAAATCAAAGTAAAGTTTCACTTTGAGAGTAAAATAATAATTTCAGAAAATGTGGCGGCAGTCCCCGCGGAGATCCCCTCGACGGCGTGGAGGTTCGTCTGGAAGGATCCGAACTGTGGTCCAAATTCTACGAATTGGGAACTGAGATGATCATCACAAAGAGCGGCAGGTAAGACTCTCTCTCTCTCTCCTGCTCTTTCATCCCTTCCCCTCCTACCGTATCCTCCCGTTTTCGCGGCAACTCATCTTCAAAATGCGCCTGGCCGTCAAAGTGTTAATTACAGTAGCTGTTTCCATTTAGAAAATTTGTTTTCGCAATTTCGCGCCGGCGCCGCCACTCGCCTGATTGGTCCTAAAGCGAACGCCAATCTTCCCTACTTCTACAGTAGCCGTGGAGAGGGAGGTGCGGCGGCGATAATGTCCGCGACCGAAACGCGTCTTTGACGGGCGGCCCAATTCGTTCGAATCGCTCTTTGTCAATGATTGACAAGGCGAAAACCATACGGACACGCCCTGTGCATTGCGTAGAGAAAGGAATAATGGGTACTGTAGTCAGTTAGCTCACAATCAGGCTGTTGAACGGACTGAAGGTACCAGAGTTAAGGACGAACCATTTCTATGCAGAGGTATCTTGTTTTCCCATGGGTTCATTATATTCCGGGAGCAATGTCTGGGAAACTTACCTCAATTCAAATGAGTGAATCAGCGTTAAAGCCAGTTTCACATGGAAAAGAAGATTTCATTGAGTATGGTTTCCCCTGAAACATTTGCAATTCGAATGTGGAGCAAACGATCTGAAGAATATCACTTTGGACTACTTCAGCCATGACTGCTAAAATACGTGCTGCGGGGCATAGCTTGGCTTGCCTTCCCAAAGTTGTCATCTTTGAAAAGAATGGAAAATCTTGGTCCTTAGAATTATGCGTGTCCTCATAGTCCCAATTGTTAATATTCTCGTGAGCCCAGTTTCCCTTGAGCTCCCAATCGTCTTAAGCGTTTCAGCCACTCCGTCTAACGCATCCCGCCATATGGGGTCGTCGGTCGTAAAACGCGCCAACGACAGCCACTAACCTCCGCTCATATGCTAATCACTCCTGTTGTAAAACAATCGCCGCCGTTTCCTCAGCCGCACAGGTGCCGCTCCTCCATTGAAACCCGGTGCTGACCGATCGATGAACTTCTTAAAGTCGTAAATTCCCGCTCAGCGCTACCGTAACCACCTCCGTCGCGCGGGTCGCGCATATTAATGCAAAAAGCGGCCGCCGAGGCGCCGAACTTGCTAATTCGATTTACATAACGAGCGGCTTTGCAATAGTGTGTCAGCTGGTGGGAATACGGTAGACGGCGACGGACGAAGCGACTGGGGAGGGACGACCTTCGAGTGGCAATGGGGTGGCACAGGCACAGGCGAACTAACAATCACTGGGGTTTAAACGTTGACATATAACTACGGAATAGCAGAAGTTCCTAAATACCTTAACCGGAATGCATTAAATGAGAATCTTTTTCAGACGAATGTTCCCTACAGTGAAGCTGAGTGTGAACAACATAGACTCCGACGCCCTCTACTACGTATTCCTAGATGTGATTCCAGTTGACGGCAAGAGGTACTTTTAAGTTCAACAGGAAACTAAAGAACTTCTCTTTAGATACCGCTACATTTACAATAAATCTGCGTGGCTAGCGGCTGGAAAGGCTGAACCTGCCCCAAAGAACCGATTGTACCTCCACCCGGATGCTCCCTTCACTGGAGAACAGCTGATGAAACAAGTGGTGTCTTTTGAGAAGGCCAAACTAACGAACAACGAAGTGGATAGGACAGGACATGTAGGGACATTTCAGATGAATTCATGAACAAGCCATATTTAGTTAATTCTGAATTCCATGCACAAATACCAGCCGAGGATTCATTTGGTGAGGAGACCGAAGGGAAGGCCTCTTGATGCGGCCAAGGTGAAACATCTTTTTTACTTGTTAACGGAAGAATGCTTAGATGCAATTGACTAACGAGGTACATAGAACAGTGGTATTTCCTGAGACACAGTTCATGGCAGTCACGGCTTACCAAAACCAACTGGTGAGTTTCTCTCTCTCTCTCTCTCTCTCTCTCTCTCTCTCTCGCTCTCTCGCTCTCTCGCTCTCTCTCTCGCTCTCTCTCTCTCTCTCTCTCTCTCTCTCTCTCTCTCTCGCTCTCTCTCTTTTCACCCACTGCGTATCTGAGTAAAACATTTCACTTTCAGATTACAAAGCTAAAAATCGAAAAGAACCCCTTCGCCAAAGGATTTCGTGACCCAAGCGGACGGTCACCCGACTACGACCCGTAAGTACCATTCCTCAATCCAAAGTATCATCTGCTTTCAGTGAACCTCGGCAGGAGCCTCAGCTTCTGCTTCCTCCTTTGTATAACCAAGCAGTTATTCAGCAAGCCCTTCTTGGCCAATGTGAGTAATTCACCCCTAAAGTTCCGTTTAACTGTTTGTTTCAGACTACCTCAAGGCGGCAGCCCGTGCCCTCCCCCCGTTGGCCCCAGGCCTCCTGGGTCAGATGCTTCTCTCCCAGCTGCCGCTTCCTATGCAACGCCCGGAACCTCCGCCCAAGTCGGACGGACTTCAGATTTAGTCTGCGACACCGGTTGTATTATAAGTCAGAGCGAATTAAGCTGCCTCTCGGTGCAATTTACAATAAATGTGATCCTCTCTTGCTTCTTCCCTTGTTCCCTCTTCTCCAATCACTTTCCTATAACGGCTGATCACAACGCTTCCCTTGGGACGGCATCAGCACTTGTCTTCCGATGATTTGTGGCCGGGGGTGATAACGCTCGGAGGAGGCGGTCTGCCTCGGCTTTCGCGAAGAGCGATGTGTTATGGCGACGGGGCTTACCACGAGGCTTCGAGTTGCCGCCAAGGATTAGCGGAGCCCACGAACCGACGAACAACCCGAGGGTTCGGCAGGAAGAGAGAGAAGATTCTGAAGCACATTCCGCTCAGACTTAGGAAATAGTAGTAAAAGTTTTTAAACTCTTTTTCATAATGTGATATTTCACTTTTCTACAGAGAAAGAAGGTAGTTTAGAAGGTTTTCTAAATGGAATGTAGATGCTTGTTTTCCTTTTTAATTTACCAATTGTTAGTAGAAAGTAGATCATTTTCCAGGTCATCGTATGCTTGCGGTCGCCTGCTCTGACCACCTGTCTCCAAAGCCGCGTGATGTTGGCACCCGTCGCCATGGCAACCACTCCTTTCCATGTCCAGGGAGAGCAAATCCCAGTTTCTAGTCGTCTATCACGGAAAAGTTGAAAAAGCTGTGGTAAAAAGTTATTACTATAAAGTATATTTACCTTTTAGTTTCCTGAGACTGGAGACGTGTGCGTCCGTCTGTCCTACTCCAAGTGAGTTCTCATAGTTTCACTTTAAATCTCTTTAAAGAGGCCAGGATTGGACACAATCAGGAGGACAGACAGATGTAGTCTCTTCTTACTGTAATCGAGGGTCAACAGCTCATTTTGTGGTGGATTTGTCGTTTGAGGCGACGTTTTCTTCTACGAATCCATACAAATGTAAGTCCTGTCCCTTTTCATCTGATCTCATTTCTATGTATTTTCTGCAAACACTCTTACAAGAAGTCTTACTTATTATATCATTTTATCCTATCTGTATCTTTCTAAAAACATCATTTAGGGCCTCGTCTGGTCCTCAGCTGCTACGGAACGGATATGTTGGGTCACGACGTAGTTCGTGGCTATGGCTCAGTCTGTCTCCCTTCAATCCCTGGAAGGTTTTTGCTTTCCTTAAGAGCCATTTACACTAAACCTTTCAGTCATCGTCTAAAAGTACCCTGTTTCCTTCCCCAGGCGTCTTCCATGTTTCAAAGGATAGTAGGCCAACTGTGGGGCAAAAGCCCCGAACTAGTCGATCCATCTTTGGCTGCAAAAGCTGAGGGAAGACAAGGTTTGATAATAAATCACCCAAGTTTATGAAAATGTTCAGCACTTCGGATATCCACCCGTGGAATGGTGCACATATCAGTGAATGTGGTGGTAAAAGATCTGAAGAAGTTTGGCTTCGACGCAACAGGCGGATCCCTCTCAATGCCTTCAAATCTACCGCTGCCAGATTATGGAATTAAGGTAGGTCAAATTATCACCAATTGAGGTTGTAAATGATAATAACAATGCAGATATGGCATTTATTGTCAATCTGTGCAATTTGCGATTTCAGAGTCCACAAGGAACAGAATCTGAAGAGTCGAGGAGAGGATTGCCAAATTTGGTGGAAGAAGAAAGCTGATTAGGCCTTGGAAAGAGCGTCTTTCATTATGTTAAAACATTTTATATCTTACATGCTCAGAAATGAAGTTTCATTCATACCAAACCAAGAAAGTGAAGAATATGCTACTCAGTGAAGCGAAAGTCAAAATGAGAGATTCCCTGTTTTTGCCGTATTCTTAAACCACAGATGTCACATTTTGTTGCTTGACCGCGTGGCCTCGTTTGCATAACTGTTTTATGCATGACGTTTTCGCCTTCTGAAACACAATATTCAACGGGTTTGGGTATTTCCACTGATGACATTATTGCCCAAACATAACAACTCTATGGAGCGCTGTTTAAGGGCCAGATTTTGAAACCGCATTTGATAAAATTAGTTAAGCATGGCCGAGGGGCGGCTCGCTCCCCCCAAGATCCACGGCTCGGTCCGGCCCGTGGAATCTACCAGAGTAATATCGAGGGTTTGGATAAAGTTCAAAAATTTTGCACGCGTTTTAAACACGTTAAAGTTATATTGTGATAATATATTTTTATTCATTACAAGTGCTAACAAAGGAAACAATTAGATGACCCTGCAGTGGATCCGAACCTTCGATGTTTCCCTGGTAAGTGGGTCGGCCCGCATTTTGGCCATGCTTGGCTTTCGAGACAAACCAATCGTCCATAAAATATTCAGTGCCATATAAGCCCATGCTTCATTGCGTAAGACGTGTCCAAAATGCGCTCTCTTGCAATCTTCTTGTTCTTCGTCGTTTATAGCCTTTTGTTGGCCGAAGCGGTAGTAAACCTAACATGATTCTCAATAAAATTTAGATTTCCAAATACGAAGAAGCGGAAAACATCGACGGAAAGGTGAGCCAAACTTACACAGGAGTCATTTGTATTTTCAACTACTGTCGTCAAAGCTTGAATGAGTGAGTTGTTCAAAAGTGAAAATTCGGCTGTTTTCAGTATGAAGTCTAATCGCGACGAAAGATCCGCTGATGTCTACCTGCTGTGTTTGAAAAGGTCGTTTGGCCATCTAGTATAGAAATTCAATAAATGAGTACTGAGAGATGTTCGCGTTGTGTGTGTACGTGTGGACGTGTTCACATATGTGAAATATGCCTCGTGTGTATTTCTAGAATTAAGCAGGTGTCCCTTCCTTATTCCTCCCTCCCCTTGTTCCAAACCGACGGTGTGCTCATAAAAAATTATTGTTGTCCCATCTGTCTTTGGTTGCTTTGTTTTGAAGAGCCGGAAGAAACAAACGCTTGTTTTCCAAACAACACCTTCTGCCCCTGGGCCAATGTGAACTTTTCGGTTGTTCCCCTGTTGTCGTATTTTTTACTCCTGCAAAAGAAGCCTTAATCCCCAATTCGTAAACTCCGAAGTGTCTGTGTTGTTCCCAGCGACCCCTGTTCCTCTCCCTCCCAACACTCGATTTCCGGAGCATCCGGCCATCGCCCGGCCACACCAATCGCCTAAAGTCGACCGCTATTTGCGGATTCTCCCAATTAATGGCTTTTCCTGGCAAAGGAGAAAGAGGCCTCCGGCCGGCCATGTCTAATCCTAAGCTGACCTTTTGTTTTGTCCTCCCTCGCATGTTTCTCCAAATCTCTTGATTCATCTGGTCCAAAGAACATCTGAAGGCAACAGAAGGACAATAGTAAACACCGACTGCAGGAAAAAGCTACCGTAGGCTATAAACAGAGATCCATTGGTAGTTTAACTATGCTATTTCGCCTCACTCGAATGTTGTGTTCTATGTTTAGCCGATATTCAGATCCTACGGGATCAAATGCAAGAAGTCGGAGATTACGAATATTGCAAAAAGCAAATATTCAACCATTTCATTTTCCACCAGATTTCCTTCAACTAGATAATTCTAGCACTGCTTTTCCAAGTTCGGTCTTTAGCCTGCACTCACGAAAGTAATCGAATTAGAATAAGGTCCCCTACTGCAGCATATAACTCGCCGATTTCTTTAGCTCCCATTTGACGTTCATGATTTGCCTGAGTTTCATTATCTTTCCAAGAAGTTGTCGACCGTGAAATAAAACCAAAATCAACAATCCACTGCATATTCCATACCCCGAACGTTGGAAAGAGCTATGTCCCCTCATCCCAATTATGGAAACCAGCTCAAACAAAAACAATAACAACTGCAAAGGCAGAAACATTGTAAACAAGGAGAACTGCAGTGAAACGAGCCATTTGGATAAGTTGCGGTTGGGATGCCGACGGTCCTTTGGGAGAGAGAGAGAGAGAGAGAGAGAGAGAGAGAGAGAGAGAGAGAAGAGAGAGAGATGGGGACAGAAAAGCATTGTCGTCTTTTGCGTGGGCCTCTCTCACTCTCACTTCCTGCCTGGCCTAAGTACCTTCCGTCCTGGACAATATATCCGGGGTAGCGTAAGCAGTTGAGTACATATTATATACGCTTCCATATTTTTGCTCTACCAAATCACCTTTAAAGACCCTGAATGCACAAGAAACTGGTTAAAATAAGAAGTTTCAATTCTGTTGTTTCCTTGTGGCTGATGGATTACAAATGTCACTTCAGAAGGATTTCCCCACGCTCATCCATCTCCCATTGTTAACACTTCTTCTTCCGAATCCCTTCTTGTCTTTTGTTTGTCTTCTGGAGGCTTCTAATCACTAGCCCAGGAGATTGCTTATTTCGGAGATATGCTGTCACTTTTTCTAACCCTAGCAAGAGTGAAAGTGTGCAATTAGTTCACAAGACTGGAAATTACTGCCTTCGTTGAGATCTTTCCTTCCTCTATCTGGTCAGAAGTATTCATGGAAAGAGGCTGAACTCATATGTTTGTTTTACTCACTCACTCACTCACTCACTCACTCACACATTCTTTCTCTCTCACACTCTTTCTCTCTGAGACAAGTCTGTTGAATTCGGCAATTTTGCAGCAAACCTGTGAGAGTGTGTTTGAAATAACAACAGCGTGAACAAATTAAGGCCTTCTTCTTCCGTCTGCCAAGCAACAATTGAAATTGAGTTGGTCATCGGTGTCACTTTTTGTTGCAATGTGCTCATAGAACCCTCATGAGACTATCCCTCGTTGAAAATCTTCCCCGACTGTTCTCTCTTTTCCTAACTTTCCAGCCTTATTCTGCCCGTCATGGCCCAACGTCATCTCTCCAGAAACAAACAGCGGTTGTTCGAGTGCCGATTTCCGTGCGTTTTGCACAACTCCCGCAAACAGGAAATTCAAAAGCGCCGTCTTTTGAAAAATAGGCGCACTGGAGGTTCCGCGAGAAACGTCTAGCCTGTCGGCTGATTTCGGGTTGTTCACTGGCCCCCCGGGAGGAGCAGGCGAAAACAGACCCAGAGACTCTAAAAGTTGGATCAAAAGGACCAAAACACACGTCAAGAACTATATCAAAGGGCCATAAACGGCTGCCTGTGGGAGCAAACGTCACAAACAAAGAACGAAATGCAGAAACAATCTGGAAGTACTAGGGAAAAGATGCCTTAAGCAAAAAACCCTTCAGCATATTTGAAAATCTGCTAATATGAAAATGAAAGTAATGCTGTTTTCTTCCATGAAATTCATTTTTCTCATTTATGATTTCCGCACTTTCAATCCCCACATAAATGCTCAGTATTTTAATCTAATGCTGTACACTTGGGTGATGCATAATAACATATTACTTTAAAAGGAAGTAGGTTGCTTTTTGAAGCGAAAAAGTGCTGAAACGCCTCTACTCTTTGATAAATCTGCACTTGACAGAATTTGTGCTCTAAAATACTTCAGCAGCTTTTTCTGCACAGTTCACGCCCAGTCAGTCAACAGTTTTCTTTTTAGAATGCACAGAATTTGTGCATTCTAAAAAGAAAACTGTTGACTGACGTCAAACTCTTGAATGCAAATGTAGCTGAGCTAGAATCAATAGCAACTATAAACGTATTGTAGTTTCTAGAAATGGATAATACCGTATTTTGGAAGCCGATTTGACAAAGTTTCAGGATTTGTAACCGGAATATACAAACTTTAAACCGTCGCCAACACAGTCAGGGCCACCCCAACTGAGGCTATTTTAGTTACCCTTAAATGCTCGCCTTTCCCTTAATCATTGTCCTTTCCCCTATAAATTTTCCGCCTCCGCCTTTAAGTAAAATGTGTTTACCTCAGTTCCATAGTAGATGGACAATGCTTAGAAGTCTTTTGAGAGCATTGTGCCAATTCTCGGCTATTCACTGGACCTATATTTTGGAGTTGGTTGTGGCGTTCCGAAGGGATTTCACGGGTAGACGCACTGCTAACCAGGCGTCCTCAGAACTCAAGGATTGGGCGGATTTGGTTTGAAAACAAGAACACCTACTGGACTCTGCTGTAGTCGTTTCAAATTCCTTAGCCAAGGGTTCTCTCGAATTGACTTCCTGTTGATAAGATGTGGCAAAAAAGAGGCATTGGCTGGCTGTAAATAGAGGTTTACAAACATTAATTTAAACCAGTGACGGCAGTTTGAGAGTGTTATTTTAAAGCCCTGTTTTCTGCATCTTGTGCTTTGGACAAGCTCCAGACTACATTCTTTTCAATTCCCCTAGGAAGTTGTTCTTAGACCTCCGAATGGAATTAGATCCCTCTCCTTCCTGGACCACTTACTTACAACGACTAGAGAATCCTCTATCTTTCATCTGTTCTCCATTTTCTCTTTCTTTCATTCAATCACTCTTTCCCTTTTCATTGTTTTGTTGTTTGAACCATAACCGTTGTTATAGTTTCGACGGTTCGTGGCCTCTGCTCGGTCGATGTTCTCGAGGCGTCTGCTGCTCTTTCTCTTCTACGTCCGTCTTCCTCTGACAGGTTAGTACAGTTGCGTTGTCTTATTTTCAGATATACTGTTGGAGCCTGGTTTAATAGTAAAGTGCTGGGGTTTACGGCCAACGGCGGAATTGAAAACAGAGACCTTCATGGACTGCAGGAGCAACTGCACTGCGTCTTGTAAATTTCATTTGGCCCATCGAGCTCTTTTGTGATTAAAAATCAACGAACTGGCTTTTCTTTTCCATTAGTCCCATTCGCCCTCCCTTCCTCCAAAGAACGCCCTCTCACCCGTAGCCTGTCATTCAGTCCGTCAGTGGCCTGTTCATTTGGTCCTCGGAGACCCCTCAAAAAACGCCTTTACCCCGCCCAACGTGTCCCGCCCTCGTGTGTGTCGCTAATTTATTCCCTACCCACCCTTCCTCTGCAGCCGCTCTTTCATCTCTCGCCATTCCCTGGAACATCCTATCCGATAGCCTCTCATCGCATAATTCTCCCCGTCACATTCAATTTCTCGCGGTCTAGGTGGTCCCGCGTGGTTCATTTGCAAAAAATGAGGAAGGGAAATGAAAGGAGGGGATGTTTTGGGTCCCTGATCGAATTTGAGACCGGAAGGGAAAAGTTAAATTACGCTCCAATTACTCTTCGGACGGCAAAAACCAATGTTCTGCTGGTAGCAGTGTGGTATCTCTCTCTCTCTCTCTCTCTCTCTCTCTCTCTCTCTGCTAGCCTACCTGAGTGTCTTCTGATGGCAGACCCGCCTCACCAGTAGCTACAATCACCATTTCATTTTGTATCGTCAATTTGTTCGAAAAACAAGAACAGTTTGTTTGAGTGGCAAAAATCAAATAACTAAGCCTAGCCAGAGTGTTTTTTCTGCGGTCGAACCCCGTCTGGGCTGGAATAACGTATTGTCTTCCTGTTTATTTGGGTTCAATACCTCCCTCCCACGCTCATCATTCTCTATTCGTTTGTTTTCCAAGTCCTCGCTGATTCTGAATCTCACTGGGAAATTCCCGCGATTGTTTCCAACAAACTAGAAGTTTTTTAAAACCACAAGTACGGTTTGTCTGATTTAAAGATCACTGTTCCCTATCTCCTCCTTCCTTTCTTTTCATTCTCTAAACTTTGGTCTTGGATCATCAAAAGGGAATTGCATCCCTTCTTCCGGAACCCCTTCCACCCACCTGCAGACCTCATCTCCTACAATTACACTCGGGGACACCCATGGGCCAAGCAATTGGGTCCTGCGCGACCGATGACCAACACTTGAGATTTCTATTCACACGAAGGACTTCTTCATAACTATGAAAACTTGGTCTTTGAAGCTAACAATAGTGGTCT
This sequence comes from Oscheius sp. G VE-2021, assembly GCA_022343465.1. Lineage (NCBI taxonomy): Eukaryota > Metazoa > Nematoda > Chromadorea > Rhabditida > Rhabditidae > Oscheius > Oscheius sp. G VE-2021. The sequence continues at coordinate 4,295,962 of JAJQXH010000058.1, forward strand.
TGGAGGGACAAATGGTAAACGGGCGCCTATGTCCTCCCCTTTCTCTTCATCATCCGTTCGTCTATCTATCAGTCTTCGCCTCTTCAATGTCATCATAGTGTCTTGAACTGACTGACATCCCTTCGCTCTTTCATCTTCCTTCATAAGAATATGTCCTCTGGGAGTACGTATCAAAGTGTCTTTAGATCAGCACCATGTTATGTTCCAATTGGCCTTCCGAGGTAATAAACATGCGTTAATTGCTATGATCTTATGATCAAATAGAAGTTTTATCCTCTAACATCAATTGTCCATTTCGTACTGCCACCTGTTTTCTCCCAAGTCGCCTGGAGTTGGTATAGTGGGGGAATTGGTCTGTGGAGACAAACACCGAATTACGCAGTCATTGACCGCAAGGCCTCGCCGTAAATCTCGTGATTCGTTTAACCACGTCAGCCTTTTCTCATTTACCAACTGAAATATTAGGTGAATGGCTCTTGAGCTCATAACAGCTGAAGTCAGCTAGGGTATGCTAGAAAGAGCTGCCACCTTGAGGGCACCTCTGAGTCTCATGTTGTGTCTGGAGGTGTTCATTTCGAAACGCCTTCCGGAGTTTGTGAGTATTAATAACACATCGATTGCAAAAACAGCAATGAAGCCTATTTCCTCCCTAAAAACTCAGAAACCCAATTTTTGCCGTTCACCTTTTGTTCCTGAATAGGTCTCCTCCCACCACATTCGCTCTGCTGCTCAAGACGAAAGGCCGGAAGCGGAAGCAGCTCTCTGTTGTTTCAGGATTAAATGATGCTTGTTGTATTTAGGTTGATTCTTGGATATGACCCCTCTCTCTCTCTCTCTCTCTCTCTCTCTCTCTCTCTCTCTCTCTCTCTCTCTCTCTCTCTCTCTCTCTCTCTCTCTCTCTCTCTCTCTAACTAGGCCTAACCTAGACCGTCCGCCTCGGCCTCCATTCCCCCCTTCCATGGTCCCTCGGCCATGTCCCTGTTCGACGTCTATCTCGTCGCCCTGCTCCTTGTCTGCTGCCACTCCGTCCTCCGAGGTCTGCTCTGATCTTTGAACGAATTGCAAAAACATCGTCAGAATGATTGAATGCGACCAAATGTGAATGCCACAGCGTCATGTGATATGCGCATTAGGGCAGTCAGAGGAGGGATATCTGATCTCCTCATTAATTTCCATTTTCAGCCACTCAAGAAATACCTGAACACTACCAAATTGCGGATCAGATTCTCACAAGGTACAACAAGGGGTACATTCCGAAGAGACTGCAGAATGAGTCCATCAAGGTCTCATTCTCGATGGAGCTCTATCAAATCATCCAAGTGGTTTGTCCAATTACGTTTCCATCGAAGGTCAGCTGTTTCAGAATGAACCACAACAGTTCGTCATGCTCAACGCTTGGATAGTTGAGGTAGGCCTTTCTAGAAAGTGCTCCGCATCATATTAATGTCAGCTTGTTCTTTTATGCCCTCTTCGCTTATATAACCGTGAAAGAACTGCTTTCAGCCGCCATTCATATAAGTCATCACAGATTAGCTTTACGTTCTCCAAATAACCGGGATCTTCACATAAATCACTCATTTCAGCGTTGGGTTGATAATCTTTTGGGATGGGACCCAGCTGAATTTGGCAACCTCACTGAGATAATGATTCCCCACGACAAGATTTGGATCCCGGACACCACCCTCTACAACTCATTGGTTATGGAGGATGAGGACACAAGGAGGCTCCTACATGTGAAACTGACCACCAAGGGAGCCACGAAAGGAGCTCTCGTGGAGCTCTTGTACCCAACTATTTACAAACTGAGCTGTCTTCTGGATCTACGTTTCTTCCCATTCGATCTACAGGTTTGTTTAGACCAAGAGAATTTCACTATCTGTTTATCACGAAAGGTTGAATTCCTGGTTTTCCCTCTCTTTAATTGTATGTTGTTTAAACTTGCGCAAGGGTGATGGCCAGGACTATAAGTGCTCATTTCGGACGGGAAATGGAAAGCGCTGGTCGATCAACAAGCAGTCGAAAAGGCTACAAATTCAACTTTAGCGGAGCAAAGATGAAAAACAGAAGGAGAGCGAGAGGGAGAGAGAGGGAGCGAGAGGGAGAGAGAGAGAGAGAGAGAGAGAGAGAGAGAGAGAGAGGGAGAGAGAAAGGGAGGGAAAGAGAGAGAAGTGGGATAGCAAAGATATCGTTGATGAATTCCAACACCTTCAGGAATGCAAACTCACCTTTGGCAGTTGGACCTTTGACAACACCTTGATCGATTACTTTCCCTTCAACGTAACTCACGCAATTGGAACATCCAACTGTATAGAGAACGAGGGCTGGGATGTGTTGTCCACTACAGGTGAGTAACTTTTCCTTCCTTCTTAAACCCAATTCAGTGGTTCGTCTTGTGAACAAATACGACTGCTGTCCCAACAACTACACTCTGCTGGAGTTCCGTCTCTTCGTTCAGCGGAAGCCCCTCTACTGGGTGATCAACCTCGTCGCTCCCACTTCCATCATCACCCTCATCTCCATCGTCGGCTTCTTCAGCTCCTCTTCAATCAACGAACTGAGGGAGGAGAAGATCACTCTGGGCATAACCACCCTTCTCTCAATGTCCATTCTCATCTTCATGGTCTCTGATAAGATGCCTTCCACTTCTTCCTTCATTCCCCTCATTGGATTGTTCTATACTTCCATGATTCTTCTGATATCCCTGTCGACGTTAGCTGCATCGATGGTTATTTACATACAGAAACAAGGTTAGAATAGATTGTCGGGTAGTTTTCAAGAACGGAATCAAAACGGGCGATCAATAAAGAAACATTTCCAGGAATTCTGGGTAAGCCTCCAGCCAAATGGAAAATGGCCTGGGCTCGTACCGTAGCCCGCTTCATTCGCATGGAAATGCCTCTTCTCATGAAACAAGCCTACGCCCACAAAGCCAGGGTATCTTTTGGTTTGAACTCTGAGATTCATGAGTTTAGGAAGACAAGTTGAAGCGGCAGCATGTTAACAGGAAGACGAGCCTGTGGCAACGAGTGTACCGAGTGGCAAAGGAACAGGCAGGCACCAGGAAGGTAAGAGCCACATTGTTTCTGAAAGGAAGTTTCCTGTTTCAGCACTCGTCCTCTTCTTCCAAAGTGAACGGGGTCTCCACCGATTTGCCAAAGTTGGAGATTCCAATCTCTGTCGATAGGAAGAAATTCACCATAAACACGGATGTCACCTGCATTAGCGAGCCTGGCGACCTCCTGGACATTGGAGCTTCTGATGAGGAGGCCGTTTCCTTTATTGATGTAGACTACATGGCTCCTCCACATCTACCCGGGGGTGTTTCCAAATTTACGGTATGTTGTAGTCTGTTTTTTTACGTTTTCTGTGTTTTTCCCTCTTCAACATATAATATCCTTTCAGGGCCTTCACAAAATAAGCACAACCGGCAGTTTCGACAGCGTCCTCCGCAACGTAGAGGGTAAGTCTCCTGCCCCCTCATCTAATCCTTTTCTAGTAATCTCCCCCCGAACACAGCAACGGAATCTGGCCGAATTGGAGTTCGACTGGCTGGCGGCCGTTGTGGAACGCATCTTCCTCTTCGTCTTTTTCTTTATTTTCTTGCTCACCTCGGTCGGCATCAATCTCGTTGGTTTCTACTACTGGTGCACGGCCCAAGACAAGAGACTTGTCTGAGAGCACTCGCCTATCCTCCACGGGTTCAACCCTCCGATTATTTTGTTAATTCAATACTATTAAAAACTTGTACAGGCTTTGAGTTTGAATTGGTCGAGGTGTAGGGAAAGTTTGAATGCTCTTTCAGCAATTTGAGGGAGAATCAGTGGTCTCTTTCACGAAACGCCTACAAGGTTGCTGGAAAATATTCTTTTCTATCAGAAACAGTTGAATAGATATGACGCAACATAGAAAGAAGAACGATCGGTATGTTGTATGTTTATAAAAAATGAAAGCAAGAAAATGAACAACAAGCGCTTTATTCTCCATATAGCTGTTGTATTTCATTGGTCGCTGATCACTCCTGCATTCCTGTCTCCACCTGGTTCTTCGGCGTGGCCAGGTACTCCATCTGCCCTTTGAACTTGGCAAACTCTTCCAGAAGCTCTGGATCATCCAGTATTCCATGGCCTTTCCGTATTCCAGGACAGCCACCGCCAGGTAGACGTACTGCAACTCCTCCTGAACAGCCTTCGCGCGCTGGTTCCCAAGTCGTTTGGCGATTTCATTCAGGCTGAGACTACCCAACAGCTTCTAAAAAACAAGTGTCAGCATGGAGCTACTGTAATCCACAAGTCATCACCTGGAGACACATTTCCACGGCGACGAAGGTTCCAGTGCGGCCGATTCCAGCAGAGCAATGGACAACGACGGGGCGGCAGGAAGGACGAACGGCACGGAGGATCCTCAGAACAGCCTTGGTGCTCTTCGGAATGGAACGGTCCGGCCAAGTCTTCCACTGATGGTGACGCACAGTATGGACTACGTCACCCACAGACGCACGGAGCACAGTCTTCGTCACATGGGTGTCTTTCGTATTCTTAGTCACGTGCTCCACCGTTATGTCTGAACCATTCAGTGTCTCTGTTTCTATCTTTTCTGAAACTAACCTCCAAAAGTCATCTTTTCTCCCTTCTCCCTCGGCCAGTACTGCTCACATTTGAGCTTATCGTTCTCAACCGTGTCACACAACATGATGATGTTGTAAGACTTGGTATGCATGATCATTCTCCAGAAATCGATTAGCGTCGCCGGCGTAGGACCCTAATGTACATTTCTTCTTTAATCACATTTATTCCGTACCTGTGTGCAGATGAATTCATTGAAGATCGGCTCTCCTCGAACCCAGTTCCCGTGGATGTAGTCCCCTCCGCGTCCGTCGTTTAGCACCACTCGTGTCAGATCGTTGCAGATGATATCTATAAGACATTTATCTGAGATAATTCAGCCAACCTTTGTATCGACTGAGCTTCGGGTTTTGGTCGAAGATGGCCCTCTGCATAGGCTGCGCAGTGTATGTCTTCACGTGGTTAGTGTAGTATTCTGCCTTCAGCCCCTCAACTCCCATTTGGAACACACACTTGGCAAAGGCAGCGTAGGCCTTCTTCTGCTCCTCCGTTGGCTCCCCGAAGAAGGCAGGTACGGTCCTCGGCGGCTTTTCCTCCTTGTCCTCGTCGTCATCATCTCCCTTTGTGTGGTCATTCTTTGGCTTCGCTGGCTTCTTCACCTTTTTCACCTTTTTGGAATCTATATTATTTTGTTTCCGTTAGAAGTCATATTCCGTACTGTCAACCGTCGCCTTGTCCTTGCGAACCACCTTAATCGATCGACCACCCTCATCCTTCTTTTCCTTCGTCTTCTTCATTCGAAGACTCTGCGTTGTCGCATCTTTGTTGGGCTTTTTCTTCTTCCCCTTCTGAAAAAATGGAATAAGAGGGAAAATGGGAGAGTTTTACAATGGAAGTGAGGAAGTTCATGGCGAACGACCGTCTTCCGGAGACGGTGGGGAGCCCAATGAGATCGACGAGAGGAATGAAATTACGCATGTGAAATGACGTACTCTACCTTGCGCAGCGTAAAAAGCGTAAATGAGAATCGAAAGAGACCGGATGAATGAAAAAGAGAATATCAGTTCGACATTAGCTTACGTTTTCCATCAACACATAACCACCCTGACTAGCTGGAGATTGTAGCGGCCTTAGTGTTGTAGTGTTCTTAAAGGGACAGTCAGGCGGCTTTTGCAACTTTGTTTCATATGAAAGAGAAAATTCAGCTGTACAAAAAACTTTTTGGGACCTTATGTCGGAAATCCCTAGTTTTTGAGATAAACAGCCTCAAAGTGGCCGATTTTGGGTTTCCATCCGCAGAAAGTGCGGATGGCCCGGACGGTCAATGTGTCCTGCGTTTAGTGGCATTCAAATTTGAATGAGATATTGAGTGAAATGAGGAGTGCGCGAGACATATTAGCATTTTTTTGAACATGCAAAATGGACGACCGTATCCTACTAAAATGAAATGAAAAGGCCCCTGATTGTCCCTTTAACACGCAACTTTTTTCCTACAGGTCACAGCGCAACAATTGGCGGCAGTCTTGTGTCGGTCATTAATTTTATCATTGAGTTTTTCAATGACCAATTTTTGTCATTGAGGTTTTCAATGACCAATTTTTGTCATTGGGTTTTTCAATGACCAATTTTTGTCATTGGGATTTTCAATGACCAATTTTTGTCATTGGGTTTTTCAATGACCAATTTTTGTCATTGGGTTTTTCAATGACCAATTTTTGTCATTGGGTTTTTCAATGACCAATTTTTGTCATTGGGTTTTCAATGACCAATTTTTGTCATTGGGTTTTTCAATGACCAATTTTTGTCATTGAGGTTTTCAATGACCAATTTTTGTCATTGGGTTTTTCAATGACCAATTTTTATCATTGGGTTTTTCAATGACCAATTTTTGTCATTGGGTTTTCAATGACCAATTTTTGTCATTGGGTTTTTCAATGACCAATTTTTGTCATTGGGTTTTTCAATGACCAATTTTTGTCATTGGGTTTTTCAATGACCAATTTTTGTCATTGAGTTTTTCAATGACCAATTTTTGTCATTGGGTTTTTCAATGACCAATTTTTGTCATTGGGTTTTTCAATGACCAATTTTGTCATTGGGTTTTTCAATGACCAATTTTTGTCATTGGGTTTTTCAATGACCAATTTTTATCATTGGGTTTTTCAATGACCAATTTTTGTCATTGGGATTTTCAATGACCAATTTTTGTCATTGGGTTTTTCAATGACCAATTTTTGTCATTGGGTTTTTCAATGACCAATTTTTGTCATTGGGTTTTTCAATGACCAATTTTTATCATTGGGTTTTTCAATGACCAATTTTTGTCATTGAGGTTTTCAATGACCAATTTTGTCATTGGGTTTTTCAATGACCAATTTTTGTCATTGGGTTTTTCAATGACCAATTTTTGTCATTGGGTTTTTCAATGACCAATTTTTGTCATTGGGTTTTTCAATGACCAATTTTTGTCATTGGGTTTTTCAATGACCAATTTTTGTCATTGGGTTTTTCAATGACCAATTTTTGTCATTGGGTTTTTCAATGACCAATTTTTATCATTGGGTTTTTCAATGACCAATTTTTGTCATTGGGTTTTCAATGACCAATTTTTGTCATTGGGTTTTTCAATGACCAATTTTTGTCATTGGGTTTTTCAATGACCAATTTTTGTCATTGGGTTTTTCAATGACCAATTTTTGTCATTGGGTTTTTCAATGACCAATTTTTGTCATTGAGTTTTTCAATGACCAATTTTTGTCATTGGGTTTTTCAATGACCAATTTTTGTCATTGGGTTTTTCAATGACCAATTTTTGTCATTGAGGTTTTCAATGACCAATTTTTGTCATTGAGGTTTTCAATGACCAATTTTTGTCATTGGGTTTTTCAATGACCAATTTTTGTCATTGGGTTTTTCAATGACCAATTTTTGTCATTGGGTTTTTCAATGACCAATTTTTGTCATTGAGGTTTTCAATGACCAATTTTGTCATTGGGTTTTTCAATGACCAATTTTTGTCATTGGGTTTTTCAATGACCAATTTTTGTCATTGGGTTTTTCAATGACCAATTTTTGTCATTGGGTTTTTCAATGACCAATTTTTGTCATTGGGTTTTTCAATGACCAATTTTTGTCATTGGGTTTTTCAATGACCAATTTTTATCATTGGGTTTTTCAATGACCAATTTTTGTCATTGAGGTTTTCAATGACCAATTTTGTCATTGGGTTTTTCAATGACCAATTTTTGTCATTGGGTTTTTCAATGACCAATTTTTGTCATTGGGTTTTTCAATGACCAATTTTTGTCATTGGGTTTTTCAATGACCAATTTTTGTCATTGGGTTTTTCAATGACCAATTTTTATCATTGGGTTTTTCAATGACCAATTTTTGTCATTGGGTTTTCAATGACCAATTTTTGTCATTGGGTTTTTCAATGACCAATTTTTGTCATTGGGTTTTTCAATGACCAATTTTTGTCATTGGGTTTTTCAATGACCAATTTTTGTCATTGGGTTTTTCAATGACCAATTTTTATCATTGGGTTTTTCAATGACCAATTTTTGTCATTGAGGTTTTCAATGACCAATTTTGTCATTGGGTTTTTCAATGACCAATTTTTGTCATTGGGTTTTTCAATGACCAATTTTTGTCATTGGGTTTTTCAATGACCAATTTTTGTCATTGAGTTTTTCAATGACCAATTTTTGTCATTGGGTTTTTCAATGACCAATTTTTGTCATTGGGTTTTTCAATGACCAATTTTTGTCATTGAGGTTTTCAATGACCAATTTTTGTCATTGAGGTTTTCAATGACCAATTTTTGTCATTGGGTTTTTCAATGACCAATTTTTGTCATTGGGTTTTTCAATGACCAATTTTTGTCATTGGGTTTTTCAATGACCAATTTTTGTCATTGAGTTTTTCAATGACCAATTTTTGTCATTGGGTTTTTCAATGACCAATTTTTGTCATTGAAAAACTCAATGACCAATTTTTGTCATTGAGGTTTTCAATGACCAATTTTGTCATTGGGTTTTTCAATGACCAATTTTTGTCATTGAGGTTTTCAATGACCAATTTTTGTCATTGAGTTTTTCAATGACCAATTTTTGTCATTGGGTTTTTCAATGACCAATTTTTGTCATTGGGTTTTTCAATGACCAATTTTTGTCATTGGGTTTTTCAATGACCAATTTTTGTCATTGGGTTTTTCAATGACCAATTTTTGTCATTGAGTTTTTCAATGACCAATTTTTGTCATTGAGGTTTTCAATGACCAATTTTTGTCATTGAGGTTTTCAATGACCAATTTTTGTCATTGGGTTTTTCAATGACCAATTTTTGTCATTGGGTTTTTCAATGACCAATTTTTGTCATTGGGTTTTTCAATGACCAATTTTTGTCATTGAGTTTTTCAATGACCAATTTTTGTCATTGGGTTTTTCAATGACCAATTTTTGTCATTGGGTTTTTCAATGACCAATTTTTGTCATTGAGTTTTTCAATGACCAATTTTTGTCATTGGGTTTTTCAATGACCAATTTTTGTCATTGAAAAACTCAATGACCAATTTTTGTCATTGAGTTTTTCAATGACCAATTTTGTCATTGGGTTTTTCAATGACCAATTTTTGTCATTGAGTTTTTCAATGACCAATTTTTGTCATTGGGTTTTTCAATGACCAATTTTTGTCATTGGGTTTTTCAATGACCAATTTTTGTCATTGGGTTTTTCAATGACCAATTTTTGTCATTGGGTTTTTCAATGACCAATTTTTGTCATTGGGTTTTTCAATGACCAATTTTTGTCATTGGGTTTTTCAATGACCAATTTTTGTCATTGGGTTTTTCAATGACCAATTTTTGTCATTGAGGTTTTCAATGACCAATTTTTGTCATTGGGTTTTTCAATGACCAATTTTTGTCATTGGGTTTATCAATGACCAATTTTTGTCATTGAAAAACTTAATTCAATGACCAATTTTTCTACAACTACGGAAGAGAGGGTGATGGAGAAAGACATAACGAATCCCTTTAGGATGTTGTCTGCGTACTTGACAACGAGGGCGATCACGAGGCCACCGTAAGCCTGCAATGTAAGGATTTGGGAGCTGAGGGATTAAGGTACTTAGAGCAAAACCACGATCCAGATGATGTTGTTGTAGCCTCGTCAGAAGCCATTGAGGATGATGCGGAATCGTTGAGTCAAAATTCAGACTTGTCAGATTTCGTCTTGTATATCAGACTTGTGAATTTGGCGTGAATGACTTGAGCCACCTTTGAAAATTTCAGACTCAAGTCAACGTGGAAGATTATAGCGCTCTAATGTGTGACGTATCCTCTAGGACCAATTAATGATTGACTCTCTCCTCTTCCTGAAAGGATAAGCTCAATGCTCTTTTTATATTATTATCTCATATCAAGCGGAAACAATCCGATATATCACCCCAACCCCACGTTTTCCCATTGAACGTCATTACGGCAAACTTAACATAACACGGTGTGTCCCACCCATTGGTTTTGCGCAGTAGAAAATCACTCCACCGCGTTCTGGGCAAAGTGCCAAGATTTAATTGGTCTCGACGCGAAACGTTCCAACATTCAGCTGTTGACTATGGGTACGCGGCGGACCCATAGTCAACAGCTGAATATTGGAACGTTTCGCGTCGAGACCAATTAAATCTTGGCACTTGCCCAGAATTTTTGCTACTGCTCGTTTGAACACACCGTGCATAACGCTCTTTCCGTTACACACGTGAAAATCAATGTAAACCAGAAGAGTCTAATACGAACATCATTGTCGACCCATTTCGCCGCCAGGCGGTTGAAATGGCCCCTAAGAAACAGCCCCGCCTCGACGACTTCATTGACGACAGGCCGGGCGTCTATAAGAATCTACGCTCGAGAGTGTCCCAAGAAAATGTTGCGGCTCCTCATCTCCATCGCCCAGCCCCCTCCCCTCCGCGCCGTGCCTCCCCTGCTCGCCCCGTTCTCCCCCCTCGTCCTCCCAGGATGGCCCGAGTGAACACCGATGTCGCCAGAAATTGTCTGACAGCCCTGGAGAAGACCTGTCAGGGAATGACTTCCTTGAAAGAAGCTCTGAAACCCCACGTCGCCCGAGTTCTCGACGCCAACATACTCGCCACGCCGTCTGACATTTGCAGCACTGGCGGAAACAGCTGCTTCTGTGGTTCATCTTACGACAGTCTGGAGTGAGTTTAAATTAAAACAATATTATAACATAATGTTTCAGGGGTTTCCGACGTCATGCGAACTCGAAGCACCGGGCGTTGCTCCAAGAGGCGGCGGAGCTGTTGCGAGAGGCCCGGGCTGCCCTTCAGGCGGGACAAATGCGCCTGTAGTCCGTTTTCATCACAAAAAACCAATCCTGTCCGCTATGGACCACTGATACAATAAATATTCCAAAGTAATTTCTTGTCCATCTTTCTCTATATTTTTATTTGTTTTCCTGTCTTTTCCTTTTCGTTCTATTTTCATATACTCACAGCCAATCCTAGTTCAGCGAGTTTTGGAAATGGGTGACAATTATTCTGATGTTGTTATTTTAAATTCCCCTTACAACAGCATATTATTTTCACGAATTAGCGCTAAGGCCATTTTTCTAGATCTGGCTACTACTATACGTATTGTAAAATAAGAACAATTTTGATTGTTTTATTTACTTCAGCAACAACCGAGGAATCAAAAGATGGTTTGACAACCGGGGCAAGATTATATGTATGTTTTATGGGAGTTACCAGTCTGGCAGTTTGAATGTCCTCTGATCATTTTCACTTGGACAGTTTAACTGTGACCATACTTCCGAAAAACCGATAACACATTCGATATAAAAATACAGTCGTTTTTAATATCGGTTTTTCTGCTTTGGGTGTTTTCACCGAACCCGACACCGAAGATATCTCCGAGTGGCGGCGTGTCACCTACATTTTTATTTTCCACCCTTCTTATACACCATATTATGTTTACTTCTAGGAATGGAAACTGAGAAAGCCCGTTTATTTAGCGAAAATCCGTATGAAACAAGTGAGGGAAGGGAAAGACCGCGGAGACACGTATGTCGGGGATACCGGCTTCGGGGCTCTACTGGGTATTCTTGGCAGCCATGCGCTGGTACTTCTTCGTAATCTGAATTCATTCCGTATTAGACCTATTTCCTTAATGAACCTTGTTGATAATGATGCTGCGTCTGCCTTTGGGGAGATTGAGCATTCCCGGGACCTTCTGACGCATCTTCTCTCCGTCGGCCTTTGTGGCAGGGGAGACGGGCTTGCCTGCAATTGTGATGCTCTCTCTTGCTCTCTCTTTGGAACCCACTCTTTTTATTCTCCTTTGCCGAGTTGTCAGAAGTTTCAGGCCCCTCCTCCTCCTCTTCGACTTCCTCAGAACGTCTCTTACGACTCGACCTGGTCAATCTTCCCGGAACAGGAAGCTCCTTCACAGGCTCTGAAAACAAAATATTCTCCTATTCTCAAATAAAACGAACTTTTCTCCTTCTTTTCTGCTCTCTCAACCTTCGGGGCAACCTTGGCGATGGGACGACGTACTGAAAGAGGCACAATACAACGTCATAATCAATGTTTGACGGACACGGTTTGAAACCGCCGTTGGAGGTGCTATTGGCTTAAAAATGACACTAAAAAGCACTTTTTGGGGTGCTATATGCACATTTTGGGTGCTATTTTCAACTAAGACTGGATCGTGTCAAACAGTGGTCATAATTAAATAATCCTCACCAGGGGTTTTCTTGAGGGAAGGCGCTTCGGGAGACGAGAGCGGAGATGAAGCCACAGCCACGGGGGTTTTGGTGGGTTTGTCGGTTTTGGCAGAAGAGAGGGCACGTTCGACGGACTGAAAAGAGAATACATTATGGGATAGAAGCAGGGAAAACATCCGGGTAATTCCTTAAGCAATAGAGGGAGGGAAAAAAAACGGAGACGGATATTCCACTATGAAAGGGTGAATGTAAGGATGGGGAAATACACTAATACTCACATATCTACTTCTACTTCTACTATCTATGCGCCCAATTTCTACAATAGAATGTGAATTAATCTATTAAATTTTTCAACCTTTTTAGCCGCGGCAAAGTCGACGTGTTCAGTGTAACCGGTCTTTAAGGCTACATCGAACAACTCCTTGAGGGCGGCAGCTGCAGTTCCCTGAAATGCCGGAGTTTAATCATAAAGAAGAATCTGACCTTGAGTTCCTTCTGCAAAGACGCCGAGAGATTCGCCGTGAAGGCCTGTTTCGCTACGAAGACCTTGTCAGGGGAGGATTCCAGCTGCTGTAAAATGAGGTAACTTCAATCAAATTATATCTCGATCGAGAACTAATTAATATAACAGTAATCGTTGCTACCTCCGGTCCGTTGACCGATTACGGAAGGATCCTTTTGTACGAACCTGCCAGGGGAGAGTGCCAGTGAGCCAATAGAGAACGTTGTAGGCGAGAATCTCGATGTCTCCTCTGAACGAAGGCTGATTTCCACGGTGCGCATCCATTGAAGTGAACAAGGCAGTCCCGTTGTGCGCTGGAAACGAGGATTAACATAGCCACGGATATAACAATTCTCGCCATCTTCTCGATACGTTTAAGGCTATGAACAGCCACAGGTAAATTTACCGCGTTTCTTGTCGGGTTTGTCCACGTTGCTTGCGGACATGCGGGCCAGCCCGAAGTCGACCAAAACTACAAAAAAAAGGATTTGAATGTAATCAGATAAACAAACCGGCAGTTTTCTTGTCAGAAGCCTTTTCCAGTAGAATATTACCCGCCTTGATATCGGCGTGGACGTAGTTCTAAAAATGAAAAGTTCAGAGGTTTCAAAACCTCGGCGGTCCATTTAGCTTCAGCTACAAAATGCCTAAAACGGACCTGTTGGTGCATGTACTGTAGGCTGTTCAACACAACCGCCGCCACATTCCACGTGTCGCTGGGGCTCAATTTCCCAGTTTTCTCTCTGAAAGAGTGGAAATTACAGATTTCCAGCTAGGCTACCGGATGGATTCGAGGGATGTCTCGTACTTGGGCATTACCATGTAGCGCAGCTTCTCTCCCTTGTAATCGAAGGAACCGGCGGCCACAATCCAGGGAAGACCCACTCGGACGCCTTCTGAAAAGAGATAAATTAGGGAATGAACTCAGAAGAATGCATTCTGTAAGGTCACTCACTGTTCTGTTTCGAGTAGGCCTCAAGCATAGACTTCTTCAGAATGCGGTTGAAGACGCTGATCTCAGTGAAGAGAGGACCATTGGCGAATGGCTCCACCTTCACCACCAAATCACCGGTCACGCCTTTCTGAAAATGCAGTTCATTGATAAAAGAATACATCAGGGAAAGATTGCTAAAGGAGTAGAGTTGTGGCATATTTCAACGTCTCACAAGCCTTTAGCTGAATGTCAGCATTTCCCATAGTGCTAATGCTTCCTTCTGGAACCTTCACCGTAACCCTGCGTTGCGCTTCCTCCTGTGATTTTCTTATGTCGACCGCCTACCAAGGACGGTCTTCGATCTTCATTCTACAGCATTGTGAAGGTTATTCGGTCCCTCAGAGGAATTTTCAAGATAATCTAGCTAAATAGTGTTTTCACCTGTTTACAGGTGTAGATCCTTCCGAAGCCTCCCGTGGCAAACTGTTTTCCAATGGTAAAGTCTAACTTCTTGGAAGCGTCGCTGAAAGGAGTGCCCACGGGGACCTCAACCGCCAGTTCGTGGAGCTTCTGCTTTTTGGGAGGCATCTGAAGCATTTTAACATATGACGCTAAATAAAGCCAAAGTATAATACCGAAATCGGTGATGAATGGAACAAGAAAGAGACAGATTCAATTTATGTCTAAAAGAGGTTAAACTCATTCACAGAAAACACGTAATTTGTTAAGAATGACCGGTGAAGGAAACACGACTAGAACAGAGGATTCCTATCAGAAGCGGTGGGGAAATGCCGGCGGGAGAGGGGGGACCCTGTAACAAGTAGTACAACCGGGCAATACATCGCGTAGGGGAACGAGTGTGATATGAATAGGTAACAAACTCAACAAAACAGGGTGATGCGGTTCTCGCAGCGAAAAGTGGTACAATCTAAATGTGACTATCCTAGAGGGGAAAAAAACTACTCGGTCTCTGTGGATCCGGATTTGTGGCGGACGGGCAGTGGCGGGGGAGGGAGGTAGACGGGCAGGTCGCCAAAGTCGAGGGAGCGGCGGTGGATCTGACGGACGAAGGCGCTGACGGCCCTGTACAGGAAGGCGTACTGGTCCTCCGTCTGCACCATCCCACTCCGCTGCTCGCGGATCGATCGGACCATCCGCTGCACGTCGATCGGGGAGGCAGGGCCGTGGCTACGGATCAACGAACGCAGGATGTCTATCACAATGAATGTGCCAGTACGACCAATACCCGCACTGAAAGAGGGGTTATTGCATCTTCAGACTGTAAATGAACCTGCAATGGACGACCATGGGTCCCTGCATGGCGGGGGCGGCCGTGTAGGTCTCGTCGGCGGTTTCCAGGAACATAAGGACGTTCTCCGCCCGGTCGGGACAGCCGTGGTCCGGCCAACCCACGTACTGAAGCTGGAATATCTCACGAAGAGGAGCTCCTGAAAGTATGATAAGTATAAGTTTATAATCAGATGGACTAAATAAGTAATACGCCTGGAGAAACGTTGGCATGCCAGGAAGAGAGCCTCAACCCTGCCACCGGCCTTAGCCGATGGTTCCCGCAGGCACAATGCCTTGATACGGGGGAACTTTACTTTTACTCAATAAGTTTATCGAGGAAACCCAAAGAAACAGGTTTCAACGATTAAAATCACCTTTTCTGGAGACCATAAAGCGTCTGCGAACGAATATTTCGTAGCCATCTCGGTCCCTCGTGGCCTCTTCACTAACTAAACCAGGAATATTGCCGGAACAAAGGGATTGTGCCTGTCTTGACGTAGTATCCTCGGTAGGTCTTCTCCCTGCCTATGTCCGGCCAGTACTGGAAGCACTTGTTCTTCCCTCGCTCCTGCACCTTGGCCGTCATGACGATCACCCGAGAGTTGACCTGCCACATCATCCTCCAGAAATCAACCACCTGAATGAGGCTGTAACAAATAGACGAGGAAGAGACACTACCGTGTTTTCCAGACAACCCTGGGTGGAAATGTAGACTTTCCTGCTGGGAATACCGTCCGGCACCTGAAAACAAGCATTATACAGTTCCCCTTAAGACTTACCTTGATGTAATTGGCGTTGATATAGTCCGTGTCGTAGCGATCCACCGGATCCGCCTGGTCTGTGATGATAACTCTGAATCAGAAGTCCTTCCAGCAGCCAATTCCCGGTACCTAGTGTGGTCGTAGGGCACAATGTTCTTGTAGCGGTTCTTCGTCACATTGATGTCCTTCTTTCCCTCCCGCTTCGAAAAGAACTGGTCGTCGGCTTGCTGGATAATCTGAAAATCCCTTCAATTGACCATTTCTCCCGCTGACTAACGTCGAACTCGTCGTAGAAGCCGTCCCTTTTCGACTGTTGATCTATCTCGGACAATATGCGGATGCGCTCGTCGATTGCATCGGCTGGTAGGCAGGTCGACGGCACCGTCTAAAACAATGATTATGTCATATTCTAACAGTTGTATCTTGAGTGGGGTGACATTAACTGACCCTCTGGAGGTAGACGACCCTCTGGCTCTTGTCCTCCACCATGGGGTTGTCCCTATAGTGCTGCAGGAGCTCGGCGATCGAGGTGAACTCATCCCCTCCATCCACAGTATACAAATCCGTCTGGATCAGAAAATAGAATAGCCACATGGGAAAACCGACCTCTGGATTCTTCTTGATTAAAATATGAACTATCTCGAGGTCTGTTTTCACAGTAATCGCGTAGGATCCAGGAGTCCGCAGGCTTTCCCTGAAGAAAAGAATTATATGAAAGTGATGGCTGCCTACCGAACGATGAAGGTCCATGGCTTCTCGTTCTCCAGCAGATGCCTCGCCTCGTCGCCCGTAATGTTGTTGTGGAACCATTTCTGAGCGGTGGGGATGCGGGCTTCGGCGCCGGCTGGTTCTTCCAGGGGAATCGACAGGGCACGTCTAAAGAAATCACATTACAGTAATTTTAAAAGGGATTTTTACACCCAAATATAGCCAAACTGATAGTTAAATGTGTGATGGATTGATTACCTCATAGTGATGGTGCCTCCCGATTTGAGCTCCAGCTGCGCGGGATTCTCAATGTAGTGTTGGACCAGTTCTGGCAGAGAAGAGAAGGTCTCTCCCCCGTAGAGGTCCACGTAGCCATTGCAGTGGGTGTTCACCTTCACGTGGGTCACGGATCCTGCCCGACTGAAATTGGCCATTTCAAAAGAGTTGTATTTCACAATAGAGGATGGGGTGGGGATTGATATTCGAAATGAGATTCATCTGGCCAGTACTTGACACCCAGCTGACTGGTTTTTAGCGAGATAATTTAATTAAGGCTAGGGATATTGTTCAAAGGAAAGCTCACAGGATGGATAGGGTGTATCCGTTGGGCTGTGATTCGCTCCTCCGCGCGAGGAAATCACCGTCTTCGCCGTATTGTCTCAGCAGACGCTCCGCCTCGTCTCCATTGACGTTGAAAAAGAAATTCGAAGGGCGGCTGAACGAAAATCAATACAAAATCAATTATTAAAATACCTCATTTCGCCTGCGCACTTCCTGTCCGGACCCACCGTACTCAATCAAAAATTCTTCGGCTCTGACATGAAGAAAAATCTGTAATTTCTCTTTTCCGAGGCTAAGACATGTGTGACAGAGGTTTGAAATGGTCAATACGCGCGTGGCTCAATCGATATTGTTTGAATTACGGTAATCTTTGGGAAATGCCTGAGGAAAGGGCAGGGGAAGGTTGAAGCCATTCGCTGCCCTCTTAGCGTTCAAATGAACGCATTGGCAGTCGGCCACAGGGGGCGGCAATGGGGCGCGATAACGGAACGAGGCAGTGCATCCAGGGGAACGCATTCAGATGCATAAAATACGGGCAATTGCATAAAACAAAAGGCTACCATCGGCTCAGAAGAGACCTGAGTGATGGGCATGGATAACGGATATTTCTATTCCAAACTCCAACCGGGCACGTGCCTCTTGTCATATAGGGGCTTCCTCAGTGATGATAGAAAACAGGGTAACAAACATAACTCTGCATAAGGTAATGGAAACGGAAGATCCGCATAACCGACACAACCAAGTGAGACCTATTAATGCTTTATTCTCCCGTGTTAAATGTGGTTTTTGAAGTCGATGCTGTCGTCGCCGAAAATCGATCGGAACTCGCGAGTCAGCAGGTGGTCGAGGTGCTCGTTATCGTGCAGATAAACCCATCTGCAAAAGGAGAATTAGACAACGACGGATTAGAAGGGCGTTTGGGTCCTAACACGATTAGACGCGTTTAAAATAGAAATGGAATCAAAATACTCGTGACGCCAACCAATCAATACTCCAGGCTTTTAAGATAGTACCTGGTATCCATGAGATCATAGCGCTTCGGGCCAGAAAGGGGACTCGACAGCCAGATCTGCATGTTGGGCGACTGCTTGTTTATCACGTAGGTACCTGAAATTACAATGCAATTGTTATCTAATTAATGAGAATTAAACTAATAAATGAACTAACCGACTTTCTTGCTGATGACCACTGTGAGGACGCCCATGGAGTTAGATACATCGTATTCTGGAGACACTGGCAGTGACTCTGGCAACATGTCCAGGTAGTCTGTGATCCTAAACAGAACATTAGCATGTGGAGATTGAAACAGTACTTTTCCAGTGACTCATTCGCTGCTTTTTCGTACTGCAACGGCGTCAATTTGGAGGAGAAGGCTAAAAGGATTAGATGGTAGGCAGAGAGAGAGAGAGCTCACCTCGAAAGAGAGACTGTTTGGGAAGTACTCGCAGAAACGACATCCTAGAACCCAACTGTGAGGTTGCGCCACCTCAGAAGTACAGTATGCCGTTGAAATCTAACAGAATGCTCTCCACCATTGAATTATTAACGTTTTATTGATAGTTTCATTTGAATTAAAGCGGAACACGTAGTCTTCTGGAGAAGACGGCCTACTCTTGACTAAAGCGGCTGGACAGGATATGATTTGGTTGAGAAAGGGGAGTGCAAGGCACAAGGAACAAATGGGAAAAGCACTTGAAGTGGGGAATACTCGTAACGTCTCATGAAGGAAGGCGGTGTTTTACAGCTTTCTGATCCTCCCGCCCCAGCGAAGGCGGAAGCGGCCCGTCCGCCAGTGGATGTCCGGCTCCCAGAGGGCCTTCAGGAATATCAAAGGGCCCACTGCCTCCCGGATGGCCCACAACTTGAGAAATTCTGGCAGAGAGAAGGGCAGCGGACCGTTCTGAAAGAAGAATGTTACATTTAACAGTTTACTGTAATGAAGCTGTCTGTGTTTTACTGTAATACCTCATTTCGTTAGGATTGTCAAGGATTACTGTAAATCGAATCTCCCGGCTCTTCTCAAAATCCGTAGTGCTAAACGGTCGAATGGACGAACCCCCGACGCCGCTGCCAAGCAGTTGAGGAGGGAGTGGTTCCAGGGAGACGGAATGGTCCGCAGGAAGAACCTCCCGTACAACCTTTAGGGGGAATAAAGAAACACCCTCATATATCTCCGTGTTCTGTGTGTTGAATGACATATGATGTTTTTTCGTTTCATAGCTTGTAGTTGTTTTGCTATTTTCCTGGTTTCTCATTTGGAATACGATAGTACCTGGATCATTTGGATGAGTTTCCAGTCGAGTATGCACCAACAAAGACAGTGCGCAGTGAACCAGGCGAATGGATTGATTCCGAAGAGGAACCTAAGAGACCAGGACATGACGATTCCCGAGGCGAAGCAATCCTGGAATTGCCATTTTGATTAATTGTACAACATTAAATACCTGCAACGGCTCCACGAGGATTATATGAGGCAACATGGCTATGCGGAGTTTCATCCATCTGCAGATGCGGGCGTGGAACTTTGGAATTGTGAGGTCTGCGGTGTTTTGAAGAGCCGGATACGTGGAGATAGTGGCCTTCCAGCCCCTGAAATGAGTGCTTCTTAGGGGAAGAGGCAGGGAAATACCTCTTCTCAAAAGCCACTCCGAAGAAGAAATCCTCGGCCAAGTATCCACCGAATGACTGAAAACAGTTGGTTTAGTCGACAGCGAGAGACAGAACCTGGATTCCACCACAGTCGTCGAGCACGGATTTCCTGAGAAGAGAAGACATTCCCGTGGAACAGACGAATCCCATAGCGTTTCCAGCCAGGTAGATGCGGCCGTGGCTCGTTCCGAAGTACACCTTAATTACCACATTGCACTAGAGTGCACAAGATTAAAAGAGGAACTATGCGTGATTGGCCTATTCTTCACCTGTTCCAAAGCGGAGGCGAATCCACTCCTATTCATGCAGTAGGGCGTCTGAGTGACGATGGCCACGCCCTCCTTCATCCAATTCATCATGTCCATCAGAGAGTCCTCCTTCATGAAAATACCTACAGAGGGTCAATACAGCATCCAGTGTCTCTCCTACCGCTGTCACTGATCAGAATGAACGGGTACTTGGCTGCACGATAGGCCGGCATCATATTGTTGATCTTCGGGTTGAGACCCACATTCTCACCTCCTGCAAATGTGATTTTGGACATACCCATTCGACTAAAATCAGAGGTATATGTATAAACTATCGTGCCAGGACCGAAAACTGAAAAATAAACGACGAACCGTAAAATATAGTAGCGGAAACCT
Source organism: Oscheius sp. G VE-2021 (assembly GCA_022343465.1). Lineage (NCBI taxonomy): Eukaryota > Metazoa > Nematoda > Chromadorea > Rhabditida > Rhabditidae > Oscheius > Oscheius sp. G VE-2021. Next base: position 4,316,310 of record JAJQXH010000058.1, read on the forward strand.
CCGGGAACCTAGCCAACAGTCCTTTAACAATGGGCACTGCGGCGTCTTTCTTGTCATTCACGCAGAAAAGTAGCTCGTACTGAAAAGATACCATAAATTGGGCAAAACTCAAATAACCTTGTGGTAGTCCATAGTGAAAAAGGATTCCAGGTTGGTTTCCAAGTTGGCGTCAGTTCCCACGAGTGGTTTTATGATGGAAACGCCCGGAAGACTGCGGTCGTACTTGACTTTCTTGTGGAGGCGGTGGCGGCTGGAATTGGAGAGTCAGAGAAAATAGGCAACTGACCCATAAAAGAAGGAGATGGTGTGGATTATGTAGAGGCTGGTGACGAAGATGAGGCCGGCGATTGCCGCCAGCAGAGGGAGGTTGGGCAGAACATAGCCATTGACAAAATCACTGAAAAGGAGGCTCAATTATCTCTTTTAACACTGAATAAGATGTTTTCACTCGAATAATTTCAAGAAAGGAAACTAACCCAAGTGGCCATGATCCTTGTGCTTTCATCCAGGGCCTTAAAAAGAGCGGCAACTCTGCCAACAGGCCGCTACTGGTGTCTACGGAAGCCAGTTCTGAAAATAATAATAATGCGCCTTACAAAATATCAATAATTTATAGAAAATAGGGACTGAAAAGGTCTAGCTTCTACTTGGATCGGTGCCAAGGGCTAGACAAACAGCTCTCTTTAGTCAAAAAGGCAAACAGGACCCTCAAATACACAGAGGGCTCCAGCCATTCAGGAACAGATGACAGGACAGGGATGGAAATGAGGCTGGGAGGGCGATTAGGGGAATATATTAACGGGACAAAACAAGAGAGAGAGAGAGAGAGAGAGTGAGTGAGTGAGTGAGAGAGAGAGAGAGAGAGAGAGAGAGAGGGAGAGAGAGAGAGAGAGGTTGGTGGATGTTGAAGTAAGGTCAGTTGACGATAAATCCCCTCTAGGCGTAAGCTAATATTCGTTATCAGAACCACACGGCCTGCCAGCTGGCTGTCAAGAAATCTCAGTCGCAGACAAAGGAGAAAAAGAAAACAGAGCTCGACTATCCAAAATGAGAAACGTATAGTTAATTTCAGCCTTAGCTATTGGCGTGACCAACTGATATTAAGCCTCGGCAATAGAAATCCCAAATTGTAGGTTGTATGAACACGTGAACGGAGAGGAAAGTCCGAGTTATACATTTCAAACTTTCCGAATTTCTCGTTAACTAACGCAGCCACAGTAATTAACCACTTTTTCCGATGACCCAATAATTCCCATAATACCCTATTCTTTGTGACTTTCCTAGTTGTTTCAAAATGAAAAATGTCTCATTGTGGACCAACGAAGTTCCTGAGGAAGATGGCAAGTTGGCTCTCGCGGCTGTCAACAAGATGCTATATGTTAACTATGAAGTTCTCCTGAAAAAAAGAAACCAGCTGATTTCCCCATTCGAGGGCATAGTAGGCTGCGTCGGAATGAAAAGCCAAAGGATAAATGCGGGGATCCCCGGTTGCCAGTGGAAACGCCCTGCGACGTGGTCTCCAGGCGACGGAAATGCGAAATGATATGTGGGGAACCGTACGGCGAAGGGTGGTGAATCACAGAAGATAACAATGTGACGCAAGGCTCAAACTTCCAGGCGAGGTTAGTCATGCCAAGCCTTTTTAAGGGCAGAAAACAAACGTTTTTAGGCGACAGCAGTGGGTGGTGAGAGAATGACGCAACGGAATGGTATAGAATATATGGCATAGGCATAAGCTAACCAAGGTATAGCCTGCGGACAACAGAGGAGATAAGATACAGAAGTGATAGGAGGTGGCGCCACTTGTGTTGACAGGACACTAACCATGCGGTCAGAGTAACAAAGTTAAAGAGAGAGAGAGAGAGAGAGAGAGAGAGAGAGAGAGAGAGAGAGAGAGAGAGAGAGAGAGAGAGAGAGAGAGAGAGAGAGAGAGAGAGAGAGAGAGAGAGAGAGAGAGAGAGAGAGAGAGAGAGAGAGAGAGAGAGAGAGAGAGAGAGAGAGAGAGAGAGAGAGAGAGAGAGAGAGAGAGAGAGAGAGAGAGAGAGAGAGAGAGAGAGAGAGAGAGAGAGAGAGAGAGAGAGAGAGAGAGAGAGAGAGAGAGAGAGAGAGAGAGAGAGAGAGAGAGAGAGAGAGAGAGAGAGAGAGAGAGAGAGAGAGAGAGAGAGAGAGAGAGAGAGAGAGAGAGAGAGAGAGAGAGAGAGAGAGAGAGAGAGAGAGAGAGAGAGAGAGAGAGAGAGAGAGAGAGAGAGAGAGAGAGAGAGAGAGAGAGAGAGAGAGAGAGAGAGAGAGAGAGAGAGAGAGAGAGAGAGAGAGAGAGAGAGAGAGAGAGAGAGAGATAGGCAGAGATAATAGAGGACGAAACCCGTCTTGAATAACAAACCACACATAATTACTTGCTTTATGATAAATAAATAGTTTAAAACACTCCTTTGCTTGTAAAATAAAATGTATACCTGTATAAACATCACAATAGTATATAATTTAGGCTACAAACTACAATCATCCGGGTCTCTGTAAGTACTATGCAAGAGAGAAAGGAAGAGAATCGCTCGGCAACCTTGGCATCATTCAGAGGGAGTATGAGACAAAAGAAATATTATACATGCAGTTTTTCAATGAGGGAGGGGAAGTCCGACTGGCGGCTCTTCACGAATTGGAGGACGGCAGCAAATTGCTTGTCCAGGGCGTCAGCCTCTGCAGAGACGTCCAGCTGAACGGCGTTGTCCTTCGTTCTGGTAACCAATTCACTGATACTATCCTCAGAGATCTGAAAAGACAAGAATTACAAATGTTCAGGCTTCGATAGAGCATCGATACAATATAGTAATAGCCTCTGTAAACATTAGTGTACATCAGTTTAAAAAAAAACGGAAAGCGCGTTTAGGAACTTGTTATCAAAGTCTGAGAGCATGCATTTTTGAACTTCCCGTCACTTCTGATAAGCCACACTGGCTAGAAACAGTCACGAAATTCTGATTCAACCGTTAATTTGGAGTCTGTATTGGTTGTGAAACATTCAATGACTGTGGATATTTTAGCTTGGCAATAGGCAATTCCCCCATTAGTCTGAAGAGTCATTTGCATCCCAAAGCTGGGGTCCAGGAACTAACTGGTCTGTCTGAAACCCACTCGCCGGGGTCCCTTCAACATTCACAAAACGCAACCTCACGTGCTGGGCATGTCGGTTGTTTACCCCAAACATAAACACAGCTCTTGATCAGCCCCCACTATCCAAACAAACCTCTTCACAGCCGTCGAAATAGAAGAAAAGGCAGGTCTCCAAAATATGGACAAAGAGCTGCTGCTGAACGATGGGTTCCAAGCACTGAGTGGCAATCTGAATCAATTGAGACGGATCTAGAGAAGGGCGAACCTTGACTGATTTCTTGATGACTTCAGCCACCTTGGCCCCATTCTTCATTGGCCCATCGCTCTCTGATGTGTGTCCCAACCAGAAGAGGGACGCCGTTGAACACAGCGAACGCACCTGGTCCGTCTGCAAATCACATGGATCCGAAAGTTAACCAAATGACAAACCTTCTTGAACATTTTGGAGGCGGCGAGGACTATCTGCGTGGCGAGAGGAGCCCAATTCTCCTCGTGGAGGTTGTGGATCTTCAGCAAACTGCCGGCTGCCAGGGAGAGGCACCTCACGCGGTCACGAGAGTCTGCGATGTCGTCTTCGAGGACAGACAGCGCCTAAAAGAAGAAATTTTTGAATCCACGGCAAACTGCAGTATTTATTAGAAACATAGATACTTACCTTTGACATAAACTCGTAGGTAATAGTGTAGCTGTCTTCGAAAGAAATTTTGTCAGAAACCACAGCGCCCTGAATTTCAAAATAAAAGAGAAATCTTTAATAGGACCTCTAGGTAAAGCTTCAACGGGAGTTCGTCTAGTTCGGCAGTCGTGATGAGGGCTCCAATTGTGCCCATGACGCACATGAACATTTTCTTGATCTTATCGTCGAAATTATCCTCCTTTTCTTCCATTTCCGAGTAATCTAGAGCCAACTTCAGTGTGGAGAAGACGATTGGCGGCAGGGTGAACTTGATCCTGGTCTTTCCTCCGGCACCCAGCACCTTTCGTGCATTGTTCAGCAACTAAACACATCTTCTTTTGAAAGACAATCCAATTAGTCTCACCAGGAACTGACTGTCGACGTTCTCTGCGCGGATCAAGTGTATCATCCTAGCCACCAGGCGTTGCTCATCTTCGAAATCCTCAGAACCCTGAAAATGGCGGTGTATTTCTTCTAAAATTTAAAGTACCGGTGCATCAGATGGCTGATCAGGCTGGTCTGTCAGTAGGGAATCCAGCAGAGCACACATCACCGCCAAATTCTCCTCGGATTTCAGAGAAGTGTCGTGTTCCAGCATGTTCTGCAAGAAAGATTATGGAACCAGAAACACGACATAACCCAATGTCTAGATTTACTCCATAGCTTAAACTGACCTGTAGCAAGTAGGCTGCATTGTGGCAGCGTCCCTTGTAGTCCATTGTCTCCATCACAGGCACGTACTCCGTTAACTCGGCCACCAGCAACACGTCGTTGTACTCATCCACGGGGAAGCGAAGAAGCTTAGACAACTCCCTGCCAACATTTCCAAAGGCCTCGATCCTAATTAAACATTAACCTAAGATCAGTGCCAAACCCACGATTGCACTCCCTTCTCTTCAAAAATGCATTTGAGAGCGCCGAATGTGATGTTGCAGAATTCGGGCTTGTCCCCGTAGCATTTAATAGCCAGACTGACCAGGGCGTGCTGAATCTCTCTTTCAGCCGAGTTCTTATGGTACTTACATGGAGGGCAATGATGTCTTCCATGGGCATGTCCGGACGAGCCATGATCAGCTTCTTGCATTGCTCTGAGAAGATGTTGAAGAGTTGCAGCTGAAAGGACTGGGTTAAAGGACTGAGGTACTGTAGACCTCTGAGGGAATGATTCCTCCGTTGGTCTGGAAGATGGCCAGACGATCGATGAGAGCGATCAGAATGTTCTTCACGTTCACTTCCTAGAAATGAGCAATAAGGGCTAGTTGCACAATGTGAATAAGAATGAAACATACACTTACAGCCGCCAGTTCTCCACAGGCGTTTAAGAAATCCCTCAAAGTGGCAAGGTGGTACTCGTCGGCGAAGACTTGAATGACGCATTCCATGAGATACTCCTAAAACGGACATTTTAAGGCCAAGGTAGATGATTGGAAACCTGGGAGATGGGATCCTTGCAGGAGACCACTTGCTCCAGAATACTGGGGAACACCTCCTTCACGTACATCTCCTCGGTGAGTTGTTCCAACTGCGACAGACGGACCAGATTGGTTCCAACGAGGATCCTACAATTGAAAATTATCAAAACAGGCAGAAACTGGTCACCTGAGCTCCATGCGGTCTTTCTCCCGCTTCTCGCGTTCTCTCGAAGGGCCCTGGTGCTGCATTCTCACCCATAGCTTGTTCATTTCGGCAAAGTTCAGGAGAATAAAGGCGAGCGCGTCCTTTATCTGAAAGATTTAAGTCTTAAAGAATTCAATGACTGTGTCAGACAGGCAAACAAATGACACGTGTATAACAACTAGTCATCCATACGCTTTCATGACATATATCCTACCGTTCCCTCTTCAGTCGCCTTATCCGGACACCACTCCTCTCCATTATGTTTTCTCTCCTCGCCGTTGCTAAAGAATAACCTTACGATTAACTCCCATTGGTCTTACCATTCTGCCAACTCATCCGGTCTATCCGGCAGCAATGAGCGAGTCGTCTGCAGGAGGTAGTTCCTTACAACATGGTAAATCTCGACTACAGTAACCACAAACCTCAAAAAGAGGCCTCTGAGCGGGTGCTGCACTCCCCTGCACATTTCCACCACATCGGCCAGGATGTCGCGACGAGACCCTTCTCCGCATTTGATGTAAACCACCCCGATGGTCGTCAATAGGTACCTGAGGCATCATGCATGTGTATTTGAGAGTACTCACAATCTGGGGACGATGGAAGCGGCGTATTGGACACATTCATAGAGACTGGCCAATTTAGAGTGGTCCCGTTCGTACTCGTCAACCAGGAAGGACTCCAGGTGATTCAGCTCATTCACAGCATCCATATCTGCATATGGGAAGGTATTAACTGGTCAATGAACAACCCACATAGCCTGTAGTAGAACTTGGGTGACAGTTCGCTCGTCTTGAGTTCGTTGAGGAAATTGACGGCGTGCTTCAGGGCGTCCATGACTTTACCCTGGAAATGTTGAGTAACTTTAGATATTCCAACAAAAAATGACAAAAATCCCTCAACACTCAAAATAACCCATATTTCAACAAACTTTGTCCAGACAACGCTTCATCTCGAACGACTCTGCGCGGACGACCTTCACAGCCAGCTCGAGCAGTCGCTCCTGATCACTACCATTCACTTCTTCTACTCGCATCTGAAGCACAATTAGACATGAACAACGAGGCAAAAGGTAAATGATGGTGAACGACCGCAGTTCGGACGGGCAAAAACAACAAAAAGAGTAATTTTATTTGGATAGCAATTGGTTGATGGTGTAGCCTCTGGAGAGCCAATCGTCGGAGGAACCGAATGCCCAGAACATGTGATACCTCGCCATGTAGCTCGCAATCAGCCGCTGAAAATGTTTATTTGAGAAATACATAATCAATTCAAATATAAGGGAATGGGAAAGACTAACTGCTTGGAAAGAAGCGGGTAACCAAGCCAGGAAAGCATCGAAGGAGATCTCTTCAGCAGACGCCTGCTTATTGTGTTGTCGAACCTAAACAAAGGATAAATTAGATGAAATGAATCCCACCATCGTGAGGCAGTTGTTGTAGATATTCCAGACCATGTGGCGTAAGTCGCACATTAATTCGAAGAAGACGGAGTGTTCTCTACACAATGTGATCATCTGAAACAAAATAAAAATCCTTCTCTAAAACTACAAAGATACCTGATGTCGTCCGGTGGTAGATCCATCAAACTCTAAATTTTCGCCATATTTGGCATCCTCTAAGATGATATGCCTAGGCTTCGTTTGGCGTTTCTGGCAGCCGTCGACCTGAATTACGTATACATATTAGAAATATATTTAAAACTACCGTGCATACGGTCTCAAGACCGGTACCTTCCATTTCTGAAGAGGTATTCCCTGGTTTTATCATGTACTGAAGCAAGGGTATGAAAAATATGAAATATCAACCAACCCGAACACAGGTACTTTGTGCACACATGTCCACTTCTTTTGAGAAATTGCCGACAACGAGGATGGAACTGATGAGCTCCTCATTCAGTTGGGAAATCGATGCAGCGGCCTCTTGATACTTTTCCGGGATTTCTGGAAAATAATACTCTAAAAAGTAAATAGTGACAAATTTACCTAAATCGACGGCATTAACCTTGCTGAAGGCATTCCTAAGGTAAAGGTTTATGCACCTATCCAGGGCCCTCCTCAGCCGCTTCTTTGATCGAGGTGTAGTCAGCCAGGGGTGTGGTACCTTCTGAAATTCAATATTTCATTAATCTCAGATTATTAAAAATGACTAACCAAAGTGGCTACGTTCTCCATCATGTAAGTTTCCATTTCGCGATAAGCACCGGAAAACACTGAAAAAAAGCTATAAACTAGAAAAATGAACTCACGATAATTCCTAAGCTTCTGGCGTGCCCCATCTCGACTGTGACATTGAAATTCTTCTTTAATAGCATTCTAAATATGAAATAAAGAATAATATTTGCCTAGACTTACAGTTACCGATTTACGAGGTTTATTCGGCTTCTTGCTGGATTTGAGAGGTTTTTTCTCTTTCTCACTGGCGAATGACGCATCGTTTGGAAAATCCTCGTCTTCATATACCATTTTACCCTAGAACAAAACTTTAAGTACATACGAATAATCAAAATATTCTGTCGAATAACAAAAGACAATAAAATGGCAAAAAAACAGACCCAAAATGGCGCCTAATCGCCGAGTAAAACATACAGTAATCCCTATTCGTGTGACTCAAAATCGAGTCCGTAGTCAACTTTTATTTTTGAGTTTACGTATGTTGTATGATTTACGGTATAGTTGCGATAGTTTTCGTTTTTGGCTGCACTTAAAAAACTATTCTTCTTTATTTATTTTCCTGTCTTTATGCATTGTTTTAATTTCTATTTTTTAGGTAATAATGGTGCTGGAGACATTGGCTTCGGCGCCGGGCGTCAAGCCCAACCGCTTCGCCATGACGGACCGAAATTTGGGACTTATGATGGAAGTGATCCGAAAGGATCCCGAGTCCTACGAAGAGGTGGATCACGTCCTTATTTTAGTATTTATGTGATTGCAGGAATTCCAAGAGCAGTTCGACCATTACATTCACACGATGCGTCTTCTCCATCTTCAGCCTCAGCAGCACAGAATGGAGCTCCAGCCTCTGCTCGACAGCGTCGGTTTTTTAGCCGGATTGGCTAAATATTTCCCGAGTAAGTCATTTTCCGTACTAAATTCTAATGCTACTTTCAGAGAAATCGCCAGAGTTCTCCCAGAACATGATCTCCGTTCTTCGCGATCAGGCATCGGGTCTGGACCCTGAGGTAAGCTTAATTTCCTACCTTTACTCCAATTTTTCAGGTTCGCTTGTCCTTCTGTAAGGCTCTGGTTATGCTCCGGAATCAGAACCTCACCGATCCTTTGGAACTCTTGGAGTTGTTCTTCGAGCTGGTTAGGGTTGAGGACAAGCACCTTAGGTACCGATGCCCGGAGTTTGTCCTTTAACCTTCTTTTCAGGAAATTTATTCTTGGAGCCATTTCGGCCCATTTCAAGCGCCTGTACAACAGCAAAAAGGACACCAAGCTGCTCGGAAAACTTCAGAATTTCGTTTTCGCCAAGACGAAGGTTTGTCTGAGCTAGCAACAGAATTATTATTGTTGTAGGACTCCCGTGCGATTATAGCCCGTGCGGCGCAGTTGGTCGCCATTGACGCCTTCCGAAAGAAGTATTGGAGGGATGCCAAGACTGCCAATGTCATCGCGGACGCCTGTTTCCACAAAATTCCCAAAATCCAGGTAGTTTTGTTGGTGTGTATTCAATCTCACTGGCTTCAGGTGACAGCCATGAAGTTCTTCATTGGATCGAAGAAAGACGAGGAAGGTGTTAGCGATGCGAGTGACGACGAGGAAATTTCCGATGCCGAGGATGAATCCAAAACTCTGAAGGAGGTTCGAATCTAGCAGCAAAAACATTTCTAAAATTCTTCAGGTTATGACGGCGTTCCGCCACGCTAAGAAGACCAGAAAGCGAAGCAAGGACCTCGAACGTGCCAAGAAAACCATCTCGAAGAAGAAGAAGGCCAAGAAAGGTTAACAATTCTGAAATTCTTCCCCACATTTTATTTCAGAGGGTCGCAGTAAGGAGTGCAACTTGTTGGCCATTCAGCTCCTCTTCGACCCTCAGGAATTCGTGGATCGCCTCTTTGGAATGCTGGAGGGACGTAAAGTGGAGAAATTTGAGGTAAATTAATTCTGAAAACAGTTATCTGCTTATTTTAGGTGCGTCTCTTCCGAATCGCCTTGTGCGCTCGTGTCATCGGAGTCCATAAGCTCCACACTCTTGGATTCTACTCCTATCTCCACCGCTATCTTCAGCCGAAGCAGAGAGACGTATGTTAGCTTTATTGTTTACCGAATATGTCGTGTTTAGGTCACTCGTATTCTGTTGTACGCCGCCCAGGCTTGCCACGATTTGGTTCCTCCCGACACCGTGGAGCAGCTGGTTAGGACGATTGCCAACAACTTTGTTTCTGACAGGTGATTCTTTTTCCCTGTGTTTAGCTGTTTCACCTCCTTCTCACATCCAGTCCGTTTCAGAAACTCCCCCGAAGCCATGACCGTCGGAATCAACGCGATCCGCGAAATCTTCACCAACTGTCCCTTCGCTGCCACCGAAGAACTCCTCCGCGACCTTGCCGAGGTTAGCAATCTATGAAAATCAGCGCAAATTCTCCTTCAGTACAAAACTTACAAGAACAAGAACGTTTCCATGTCGGCCAGGGCCCTCATCACCCTCTTCCGCGCCGTCAATCCGAAACTTCTCGCAAGGAAGGACAGGGGACGGCCGACCGACGGAGCCGACGACGACAAAGAGTGGGAATACTGATTTCAACTGATAATGTGTTTAGATATGTTGCCTTCGCGCGGCCGAAGGTTGCCGATTTCATCTCCGGCGCAGAGGTTTTGGAACAGGAGCGGGAGGACGCCGAAGGAATGGAGATCGATGATGATGACGACAGCGAAATCGACGTTTCTGGTCAGTGACAGCTGTCTGTTAGAACTCAGAAGACATAATTTTACATTCAAATAAATAATTGCAGATGTGGACACGGATGAAGTCGATTCCGACGATGATACTCCTCCGCTTAAGAAGAAGAAGGTTGACCAGGAGGATGAGGTACTTACACGACAGAAGATGCAAATGTTGATATTTCTAGGACATTGAAGGTTGGGAGAGCTGCTCGGATGAGGAGGTAGATGACGAGGATGATGGATGGGTGACTGACGATGGAGAAGACGAGGAAGAAGAGGCGGTCGAGGAGAAAGAGGAGCCAGAAGAAGAGGAGGAAATGGACCCCAAGAAGAGGGCGGACATGATCAGCTCCGGCAGGATCTTCACTCAGGTTTGTCATGGTTTTTTATATCCTTGCAATTGCTTTTTCAGGAGGAATTCAAGCGCATCCGCGAGTACCAGCTAAAGAAGCAGCTGATCGGAGAGAAGCGGCTGAAGAAGCAGCTCGGAAAGAACAAGAACAACGGCGATGTGCGGCTGATCGAGCAGATCAGCGAGAAGCTGAATGAGTTAGTATTTGACATGTTCTGGGGGCGATTTACGCATTCCGTGTGCATTTACCCATTGGTTTCAGGAGAGGAGGAGGAGATGGTCTGCCCAGACTGAAGGACATCGAGCACTTCCACAAGAAGAGAAAGCAGACGAAGGAGGAGCGTATGGCGGATATCCACGAGGGACGCGACGAAGACAGACAGTTCGGAAAGCCCAAGAAGAACGTGAGTTGCCGCTGTGAGCCACGTTGAGCACCCGTTGTTACAGGGACCTCATGTGGGTAGGACTAACCGTGAGATGCAGAAGAAGAAGCTCTTCAACATGGTCAAGAACAAGGTAATACCCCTCGATTGATATAAGTGTAATTTCGTCTAGGTCCGTGGAAAGAATCGCCAGCGCTCGTTCCGCGACCAGCAGCAGAGCTTGAGGAACTACCTTCTGAAGCAGTCCGGCAGGAAGACGGCCAACTAAAGGCACCCTGTCATCCAATGTTGAGTTTTGTTATTGTTGTCGCTGTTGTTGAAAGTTATAAGAACGATTAAAGAATCTACCGTTTTCTCATAAGTAGAACATAAAAGAAGCAGAACAACGCCAACGATATAATAACTTATTTAATTATTTATAAAGAACCATTGTCTACCAGTCCATGTCGAGGTAGGACTTGAGCATGTTCTCGTGGATCTCCGAAAAGTGCATGTCGCAATGGCGGATCTCGTAGCGCAGCCACTCCCTCTCGTTGTTCGCCCCCTGCTGATCTCCCTTCAGCTTGTCAAATTCGTCGCAGATCTGGTCGATGATGTCGAATTTGCTGTCGATGAGGCGGACCAGGCGTCCCTCGAGCACCAGGCGGTGGTTCATGGCCACCTTGCGGTCCACGTGTTCGTCCCAGATGTCAAAGCCCTGGCAGGCCTTGTCCAGCAGCTCCGTCAGGATCTCGAAGCGGTCCTCCTCCAGACTGCGGTCCTCCCTCGGCAGCGTCCACAGCCGGTTCTCCAGCCGCTTGATCCGCTGCTCGCACTCCATGAAACGGCGGCACATGTCCTGAGAGGGGGTCAGTGGCTTCGTTTGACCTACCGGGTAGTACTTCTTGGCCAAGGTCACCGGGTTGTTCTTCATTCCGTCGTAGAAAGAGTGCTTCTTCGTCTTCAGCTCCTCGTAGAACTCGGGGTCCTCCTTGACGGCCTCCATCACTCCCATCTCCTCCACCCGGTCCCTCAGGGGAAAGTCCACGGGAGTGGGGAACTCGCTCTGCTCCGTCTTTTTCGCCAGCTCCTCCTTCACTTGCAGCTGCTCCTCCTCCGTTGGCTCAGCAACGATCGGGTTCTCCATGACAGGCAAAGGAAATGAAGGAAGAACAGCCACGCAGGGGATTTTGTACCTCTCCTGCGTATGCCAATGAAGAAAACGGGGAATCTGCATATTTCTAGAAGTCTACTGCCGACATTTTAGCATGCTAATGAAGGGAACGCTCAAGAAGGTCATGCGTTGGCCGAAGTATTCTCTGCGGAATCTCTCCCTCTCATACATAAAGTAAACTCAAAGTACTTCATTAACTCTACAAAAATACAAGTGAAATTGGAATGGAAGGTGTGTGAACAAGGACGACTGAAGCCTACAACTTGTTGACCGTGGTGACTCCTCCCTCGGTCACCAGCTTCAGCAGGGATCCGGAGGAAGGACGCTCGTTGCCGGACACCCACGAGTGGAACTGCTCGGCGATCCACGGCATCGGGGTCCACCTGAGGAAATACGTTTTACGATTCTAAATTGAGCATCCAGTCAATAACCTACCTGATCATTAAACATTAAAGATCTGACATTTTTAGGCTGTAACTTTGCACTCACTTGCCAAAATCGGCCTTGGGCATCCATTTGCGATTCATCGGGGTATCCAGGGTGACGGGCAGGATGGCGACCACGGCCGAGTCCTTCGGCATGCCGGAATCCGGGGCGGCCAGGGAAGCCACCAGCTGGTGCACGGCAGCCTTGGCCATTCCGTAGCCGATCATGCCCGGAGTGCCGGCGTCGGCCTGAAAATGCTTGCTATTCGAAAAGAGATAGTGGAGGAGTGGTATTAAAGCAAATGGTTCCGTCAGAAAAGAGACTTACAGCGGCAGCTCCTGTAAGTTGGAGGACTCCTCCCTCCTTCAGGTGCTTGGAGGCCAGACGGGCGGCGATGGCACTGCTCCAGACGGACTGCTTCCACATCAGATCGGAGTTCTGAAAATGCACATGTCCCATTCTCACTTATATACCAGTTAAAAGGTCTATTACTGTAAAACAAAAAAAGAAAAAGTACCTTTACAAAGTCGTCGCTGGCGGCGTTTCCTCCAGCCCATCCTCCGGCAACGCAGAAAATCCCGTCGACGGTGCCAGTCAGCTGGCTTCCAACCCTGAAAAGGACCCTAAAATGTTATTTTGAAATACGTACGCTCCGAGGATCTGTTCCTCCTGCTCCACCCAGCTGGCACTGACGTTGACCTGCACGTTGGCGTCGGCGGATTCGTTGGAGCCCATGTCGATGTTCAGCACCCACTAAACAATCAAACTGGGTATATACGCAGTCGATATACACTCCATTGAAGAGTGAAAGTGTTGAAAACCTACGAATTCGTTCTTTTTGAAGTGCTCGACGAGCGTGGATCCGAGGGCTCCGCGGCCTCCGTACACGATGACTTTTCCGGACGACATCACCGCTCTAAACAACAATTTTGGTTGATATAATTCGTTATAAACAGAATTATGTGGCTGAATCAAAAGAAAAGCATGACTCTGACTAAAGTCTTCTGGAAAAGATAACCCCGCTTATCGAAAACTACGCTGTGGTTGAAAAGAGGTCCGCGTGAAACATCGTGTCGATAGGCCTAACTGTTGACAACGAAGGGAATCACACAATCAATGCGGGCCGACAAGGTCATTGGGCATGCGTGGTCTAATTGCAGAAACACGCTCGATACCTTGTCGGAAACGCGAAGGAGACCATTAAGAAAAGACCGCTGCGGTTGGCGGAGGGAAATGCAGACACGGAAAACTATTTCGGCGCACGGGAAACCGGTTTTTAGAAGAAAATTTAACCCCAAACCCACCTAATCATGTTGTGATTGGCAAGAGGCCTCCTAGGAAAAAGGAAGATAACGGCAAGCTAGACGTCAAATTCCTCTAAAATTAAAAAAAAGTACCTCAAAATAGCAGTTAGCGCAGTGGTGTAAGACTAGAAAAGTTAAAATTGAAAAATAAAGTAACAGGCATACGCCGCAATGAAAATGCCTCTCGGATCGTGGCTTTAAATTTTTAAAAAAACAGCTTAAAATATTCAAAAGTATCCTCTTTAATATAAAATCCCGACAGTGCCAGAAGCGTCTCATTCGCGGTCGAGGCGAAGGGATCATCTCTGCGTGGCCGAATACGCACATTCACCGGCTTTGTACGCATCGGGAATGCCTTTTCTGATGCGTACGTACATTGTCCTGATGCGTATAAAGCCCGTTATTATGCGTATATTTGTGCGCATCTACCCCTATTTGGTGCGCATCCTTGCGTACGTTCTACGCATCAAAACGAAATATACCAGGATACTGGGTGCTTGCGTGACCTTGGTTTTTGGGTACTGTGGTTGGGAATCGGTGGTTCGAGGCCTCGTTTTTAAGGTTAAGCCCACTAACGAGGCCTTCCTTTTTGATATCACCTCCCTATCATGTCCAGGTATGGAAGGGATAATTTTCCACGCGCGCCACACTCACGTGCACCACATGTCGACTCCCCCCAAAATCCGCGGCTCGGCCATACCTGATGGCCATGGAACTATGAATGCGCGGCTAAAATTTGCCGCAAAACCCAGCGGCAGCGCACTATGAACGCACCCTTAGTGAACTGGGTGTATTTTTATGATGACGTATTGAAAATATTTACGGGATTGGATGAAACGTAGAAATTAGGTCATAGTGAACAACGTCAAAATTTCCGAATGGGCCACGAAAACGCTCGTTCAAACCTCCAAAGTGAGGATACGGTAAAAAAACAACTGCAGCACTGGATTCAGCAGCAAAAATTAGGTATAGTTTTTTTTAAAACTTTTTTATAATTATCAAAATAATCAGGAGAACCGAATAAGCAAAGATTTTAAGCCACATCGGACGACTGGGCCACAGGACCACGGTCAACTACGTCAAAATTCCCAAATGTACAACCGGGATATTTTTATATCTAGATATAAAAATTAACCGACCACCGATCGAAAAATAAGTTCAAAATCGAAACTATGAATAAAATCAATATGTTTGATTTTTACGTCCTATACTGAAAACTTTAAGCCCCGCACGGAATATACAATGTGTACGGTAGCTACACTTGCTACATTTCACAAGGACCGGCTCCAAGTGGTGGATTGCTGCTCTGTCCTTAGCGCTTCGAGTAATGTTTGTCGACAGCGATGATGACGATTTTGTAAGTTGTATTACTTAAATTATCCTATATTATTAAGGCGATAAGTTAAGTTGGTCCCAAAACGTAGGATTTCCTGAAAACCTGGTTTTCAGTTTGTCGAACGCGGTAAAATTACGGACCTACAACCCAATAAAATCATTTTCAGCAGCTCGAGTTAGTAGAAAATGTGGTTTTTTCAGGTGGATGACGTCCAGCAGTACGTGCAATCCCAGGACTGGGACGCCATAGTCGCCGAGGAGGAAGAGGACGCCGACACGGTGGTGGAGTTTCCCGATGACGACGGAACCATCGAGATCAACAACAACGATGGGAAGGGCCATCAGCTGCGGATGACGAGAAAGCAACCGGCCGCCGGCGATTTCGGATGTTCCGATCCGGAGATGAGCGGACCCGAGTGGTCCTCTGATGAAGGGACCATCGTCGACGATCAGGATCTTCACGGAGAAGATATTGACGACGGAGAGATTGTGGTGGAAAACGAGGAGGGCGAGAACTTGGCGGAGAAGAATGAAATCCACATTCCTCTGAATTTCGAGATGTGAGATTGTTGTCTTTTGCTTTATAAGTGGATTTTAACGTTTAAACGTTGACTTTGTTTAATTATTTTGTTCGGTTTGCAAATTCATTATACAAATTTGCAATTTCAGCGTTCCCCCGGTCAACAGTGAAATTGTCATCTCGGCTATGGAAGAACAGGAGTAAGACGAGATTCATCATTATATAAACGAGTTTCAGAAATTCTGGCAATCGGAGTCTCTTGGATGATCTGCTCTTTTCGCCCATCCCTCTCCCTTCCCCGAAGTTCGTAGATGAGGATGAGATCTGCGTTGAGGCGGTTCCTCCCTGCGACACTAAGTGCGTTTCAGTGATTGTCGAGTTACAGCCGCTAGTTTGAGGGTACCGAATTACACTCCTGAGAAGGATAACGACATCGTCCTTCCTGTCGAGGGCAAGACGGAGTGCGCATTTGTTATTTTGTCTCAAACTAATGGTATATCAGGTATGACGGCGACATGAGTTTCTTGGATAGTCTGTTGGCTTCGTCGGCGATTATCTCAACTCCGAAGCAGCAGGAGGAATATGCAGTCCCCAACCCGTTAGTTCCTCTGGAGTTTCCGATCCAGTCTGTTTTTAGCATCCCTGACAACGGCTTTGTCCCGCCTGGTTTCGCCACGTTCGAGTACGACCCGGAGACGTCTCGTGTGAATGTGTGGTTAGCGGAAGCATATTGCAGTACTCGACGTTTAGGGAATCGCAGAGGCAAGCCTATGGAGGCGATTTCTTTCTGGAGACTAGCGATGTGGTGCCCTACAAGAAGGTAAATTCTAATCCAAACGAGGTGTCGGGACCTAGTCTTATTCATGCGTGAAAAAGCGATCCGCAAATAGAGTGGGTGTTTGGTTCCTTACTGTATAAAAAGTGAACAATATAAATGTTAGCACGCTATAAAAAGAGAACAATAGAATTCCACCTAGAAGAAGCTTTTCGAAACACCAAAACCACCTCTGGCGTATACTAATCCAATTCCTCTGGGAACTCAAAATTTTAGCTCAATCACAAATTGACTACCACAGAATATTTGCTACTACACGTTCGGCCAATGAGCATTGAATTAGTATACGCCAGAGGTGGTTTTGGTGTTTCCCCTTCTTCTAGGTGGAATTCTATTGTTCTCTTTTTATAGCGTGCTAACATTTATATTGTTCACTTTTTATACAGTGAGGAACCAAACCACCCACTCTATTTGCGGATCGCTTTTTCACGCATGAATTGTTCTCTTTTTATAATTATTCTTTGAATAATAAAACCAATTCACAGAACATTGCATTAATTGAAACTTGACCCCTAAACCCATGTCGGGGAAGGTGACAATGTAACCATAGCTTTTTGAAAACTAAACCCCAAGAAATATCGACTGTTGGGTAATCGTAAATTAATTATAATTATGTTTCTAGGTGTTTTTGTTTTACAGAATATATTTTCTTTGCTTTCTAGAAGAATTTTCTAATTATATGCTCTTCAAAAGCAGTTCAACTCGAAAATTGGTACGTAACAACCAGAAAACAAAAAAGTTAAGGGATTGAAAAGTAAAAAGTAACACTTGAAACAATGTCGAAACACCATTTCTTAACATGCAAAAAAGTTTGCCCAAGGCGTGATTCGAACCCTGGTCGCGAGATTGGGAGACTAACGCCTGCACCGTTACACCAAGAGGGCGCCGCGCCGCCCGTTAAAACCTTGTTTTTTGCTCGCAATCGCTTATTTTTTTCAACCAAATTGGCTCAAAGTTGGCGCCCACCGAGCGATCAACAGTTCCAGTATTGTGTGAAAATTTGGTCAGGATAGCTTTCTTCATTCGCCCGAAACAACCTTGTATGTCCCGGACGGGAGACATCGCCATTTTAGGCAGCGGAGAAGAACCAAACCACCGCGCAGCGCTGCGCGCAATTCAGCAGTCTTCTCAGTTTAATCAAACGAATGGAAGTCGCTTTATTTACAATCACATGTAACACAAGAAACGATTAACAAAACACATCCGGTTTTAATTAATTTTTATTTTGAAAACACATACTGTTAATTTTCTGAAGCAAGCTCCTTTCCCTTTGCTTTTCATCTCTAACGTACTCGGCCGTCGCACTCCTGCCTCAGGAACTTCCGAATCCTCTTCCACACGTCACTGCAGTTCTCCAGGTTGTCGTGGTCCGCCGAGATCCACAGCGGCGGCACCTTTTTCGCAGCCCTGCGGTACACGGCGTGTCCGTGCTGGATCGGCACCATTGTGTCCTCGGTTCCGTGAATCACAAGGACTGGCACAGTGATTTTCCCAATCTGTCTGAGTTCGATTTTGACTTGGAAAGGGCGAACCTTGTCGTAGGTGGAGAATCGGTCGACGCAAGAAGTTTCCTCCTTCCACGGCTGCTTGAAACATCCCCGGTTCCACAGGATCACACGCATGATGGACGTCGGCGGCGCCTCGAGTATGATTCCTGAGGGATTTTCAGCTGTTCTTCAAGACTTCTCTTACCAGCTACAGGAACATTCAATGACAGAACGAGATCCACAGAAGCACAGGTTCCAATAGAGTAGCCCATCACGACAATCTTTGACGGCAGAATCTTCAGCGTCTCAGTCAGATGCTGTTGTGTACAATGGGTATGTAATTTGTTTTTCTTACCCTGTAGAGTGTCCTTATGTCTGCATTCTGGTTGGATTCACTCGGACTTCCGGAGCTGACCCCGTAGCCACTGTAGTCGTACGAGTAAATATCGGATCTATAGAACCTGAGCATTTTCTGGATGAGTCTCCTTCTTGGTCAAACCTGGCCATATCTTTGAGACTTGGCATTCCCAGTAAGTGGTCTGAGAGGTCGCTGCCACTCGGATGAGAATAGATGATGGCATACCGAGGAGTGTGTTTCATACAAGGCACTTTGATGCAGGCGATGAACTGAACTCTCGTTTTCACTTTAAAATGAGGATCTCACATTGCCACTTTCGGATTCCAGCACGAAGCCCTCTGCGTCTTCCACGTCCTCCACGCATCGGTGGTTGATCCCAACCTTCCACGTTCCCTCGATGGCCTTTCTGTTCGCCTTCTTCAGTTTCTTGTACTTCTTCTTCCGCGCTGCTAGTTCGACCAGCCAGCGACCGTCGTCATTCTCCGTGCTCTGTTCCGCCTTGTTCGTCGTCTCTGCCTCTTCCGGTCGGAAGAAGAAATACGCACGCGGCGGTGGCCAGAAGGCTATCTAAAGTTTATTCATTGCCTTTGTTGAGGAGTAGCCTCACCCGGTTGGGAATTGTGAAGCAAGGAGGACAACAGATGATTCCAAAGGCCCGGAGGTACTTGCACATGGAGTCTCGCACCATCTCCGCCACATCCTGAATTGGCAATATGTCCTTTCAAAAGAGATTCTCACTTTGAATCGAACCCAGCAGGTGAGGTCGCAATAGCAGATACGCAGTAGTCGCTTTCCTCTGAAAAAGGCCAACTTTGTCATTTCCAGTCGCCTACTTGTGTTTCTCCAGCCGCTTGAGGAATCTCTTTTCCCCCTTGATAGTCGTGTCGGTTACAGACTCTTTCTCTTCCAGCGCCTCATTCGGTGGAACTAAGAGTTTAATTTATTCAATCTTTATCTCTTACAAACCGTATTTGACTCGTCTCGACTGTTTGTTATACCTCGGAATCAGAGGAATGTGCTGAAATAGCCTTGTGATTGCTGAGATTGGCGTCTTACCTTCGGTGACTCTGGCAGTTCTTCCTCCTCCGGCTTCTCCTTGCTCTTAGCTTTCGACTGGACCGCCGATCTTTGTTCCTTCACCGCAGATGACTTCTCTTTCGGCTTCTGCGTCGGTTGCTCCTTCAGCACTGACGCCTTTCTTGGGATCACTTCGACTACTCTTTTGCATTGTGTGCTTTCCACCGTTGAAGTCTCTCCTTTGCTGAGGGTGGTGGTGATTTGCGTCGACCTGGCCAAATGCGGGGCTGTGGTCGGCTGGGTTGATTTCGGCTTGAGGGTGCTCGGGAGCGAACTCGGCTGAGTCGAGTCTAGTTCGGAAGAGTCTGGATTGTCCATGATCGCACTGACGACCGCACACTCAGACACACATTGGACAATGGGACTTACTTTCACCCGTTTCTACGCGTAGATATGCCAATGTTAACTGGGATATGACATTCAAAACTGACCGTTGCTATGCAATGATGAAATTCATTGCAAAACGCCTTCACTAATCTTTTTGTTTTCAGATGAAACATCACCGTTTGATGAGCATTGCGCAGATCGACTACATTGAGAAGCTGGTTAGATCCCTCCCACTGTTACAGTAATCTCTCTTTCAGTATTGCGGAGACATTGGTGCTCCCCGCCAGGACATTGCTGGATTTTTCAAGATTCCCGACAATGAGGTTTTCGCTGTTGGCGATTTCGTCAAGGTATCTAACCCTTCTTTTTGTTTATATTCCCAATTTCAGCCCTTGCCTGACCACTGGCACGTGAAGATGAGACCGGCGGAACTCGAGGAGATGACCACCCACCGAATCCAGGAGATCGTCTGTGCCGCCGTCAACTCTCGTCGCAAACTGGACTTTGTCATCGGAGTGGACGAGGAGGGAAATGCCAGCGGCTGTTTCATAGACCGGATGTTGCGGGACGTCCTTATGCAGGCCGTGGAATTCGCCGTCACCAATGAAATCGAACCTCCGCTGAATTCGCTCTCGGTTGATCTTCAGATGCACCAGGTAACACACACCAGCAGACTTATATCGCCTTAGGTCGGTTCCGTGGACGACCAGAAGTATATCATCCGCATCGTCTTCGATCAGGTTATGACCACGGTGGGTTCCCAGCAGACTCCGTAACCTCCTGCCTTCAGTTGCACTGCCTCGCCAACGGCCTCTTCTTCTTCTCTGATGGAAACGGCACCCAGCATGTGGGGTCTCGTGCAGAGGTGGCTAATCCATCCTCCCTGTAAAGTCATGGTTTAGGCTGAAAAATTCTTGGAACTAAACGAATCCTACGCTGATGTCACGGTCGGAGGCATCCTGCTTCCCAATGGATGCGAGAGGTTTGTGCGGTATTCACAAAGCGCCCGATTACTTTGCGAGAAATATTTGGGTGTTCGCACACCTGTCATTTTAAAGAAGAGTTGGAGGTGCAATGTTCTTAATTTCTGACGACCCGTGCAAATTATGCAGCTTTATGCGTGTTACTTGTACACATCTAAAACCCGCATGACTAACCTTCAGTGGCTATGGTAACCATTAATGAGACTTTGGTTGCGTGGCCATCAATGCGAGTGTGCAAATGGATTTCGGATGAATCATCTGCCGTACGTGCCCAAGACAAAGACTTCTTCTTTTCATTCAGCCTCGTTCTCATTTTAACCGAGATGGTGTTCTCCGCAGATTTCGTTTGCCTAACTCACACTTACAATTTAGGCTGTCGTCCTCGATTCGCGGCTTCTCCTCCGCCTCCCTCGCCCTCCCTCTCGTCGCCGTTCTCATGGGATTCGCTTCTCGGAAGCTGCTCCACCGTTTGATCTAAGATTAGTCTGTACCATTTTTTTTTCAGTTTTTGTTGTTTGTTAATAAATCTGAGAGATCTTTTTTCCTTCGTAATGTCGTGGCTCTGTCCATTGAATTACCGTTAAACATGTGATCGCTGGGTTCCGCCACGATTTCTTATTTCGTATATATTTAACCGCGCGCTATCACTATTATTATATTTTCGATTATTTTTATTTATTATTTTTTATATTCTATTATATTTTTAATTTCAGTGCATGTCAAAGCAGAAGAAACCGCCTTCGCAGAAGGTGATTCTTCAGATGGACTGCCTCCCAGAGCCATGGGTGGCCGTGCAGCACCGAGGCCATGAGAATCAGATCTACTACTACAACAAACACACGAAGGAGGCCCTGTGGACGGGGGACTTTAACAGGAAATACGGCCATCTGAAGGAGAGGGCGAACAGCGGAAGGGATCAGCGGAGGTTTGTCCAATTGCGGATATCTCAGGTCAGATTATTTAGGTCGAAGGAGCACCCGGTCGCTGAGGAGAGCTTCCACGGAGAGGAGCCCATGGATGTGGACATAGACTACGAGCTCAAGGAGTTCCGCTCACAGGGCAACCATCTACAGGCACAGGTTCGGCTTATACTGCTCTCATGGACCGATTAGGTTATTGTAAACTTAGGTGTTGGGTATGCAGGGGGGTTGTATTCTCTTCGGTGGCAAAGGATCCTGCTTTATTTATTTATTTATTTATTCAAACGGAATCGCGGTTGTGTCTACAAAAATGACGGTCTCATATCCGCGCCGGTCTCATGGTGAGCTTCCAGTCTTCTCTGTCGCTTCGTGCCAGTCTTGCCCACGTCGGTCCCGGATGTCCACTCTCTCTCATCCTCTCCTCCAGCTCGTCGTCCCATCTTGCCCACGGTCTTCCTCTCCTTCTCTTTCTATCTAGTGGAGTCCATTCCGTGATCATCTTTGGCCAGCGTCCCTCTTCCATCCGAGCCAACCGAAATGCCCATTTGGTCTTCCTCCTCCAGATCACTTCTTTCACGTCCGTTAGTCCAGTCCATCCTCTGATTAGCCGGTATTCTGTCCACTAGAGTCACTCCCACCATCGCTCTTTCCATTCTCCTTTGCACAGACGTCAGCTTCTTTTGGGCAATGGCGTTTAAGCTCCAGATCTCGCATCCGTATGTCAGGCTGGGGACAACGCACGTATGGAATACCTTCCTCTTCATCTTCATAGGGACATTTCGTCTCGTGAGGAAGGTTCGATGGCGATTGAGCGAAGCCCATCCAGCAGCTATTCTCCGGGCGAGTTCCTTGCTCTGCCTGCTTAGGACATACATTATTCTCCCGCTAGCACTTCCCCGCAATGTCATCGGCATTTTCCAACATTCTAGAGTGGATGCGTCCATTAAAGACGGGGGCGGGAGATGGTATTTCCGCAGTAATGCTGACTCGGCGCCTGAGGAAGCGGCGATCGGCATGTTCCTTCCCGAGCTCCTGTCTTTTGATCTTTCTATCCATATGCCACTGTATTTCACTGGAATGAATCCACGACGAATACAACTGATGCATTCCTTGTGGAACCACTGTGGCCACATCATGGCTCTCAGAAGCATCCACTGCAACATTGCAAGGTACAGCAATGACATTATTTACATATACACTGAAATGTTATACAACCTAGCTTAAAGCAAAGTTTTCCACGAGTTATCCTCGTTCTTATTACCCTTTCCTTGCAGGAGTCCTTCTCTTTCCCCTCCCTGAGCGAGTCCGTGGATCAGATGCAGCCCATTCCGTCAGACTGTTCGGTCGTAGCCGTCCTGGACACTTCCGCCCTCGTCCACACGGAAAACTTTGTCCGGAAGACCGGCGCCGGTGCGTTTTTATCTCGTGTCTTTCTCTGAATTTCGTTTATGAGTAACTTCAGCTGGCGTCCACATGCGGATTCCGTATACGACACTGCGGGAACTCGACGGTCTGAAGAAGTCGGATCGACTGCGGTCTGCGGTGAATGCAGCCCTCAGACAGATGGAGATTCTTAAGAACGAACAGCCGGACCTCATCTCGTACGAGAGCTCAGCTGACGTGAGTTACCAGTCAAACAGACCATATTATGCATTCCAGAAAGCCTCAGAGCTTCAGCTCCGAGCTTCTTCCGGCGAAATGACCGTCTTCCAGGCCATCGTCCACGACGACTTCATTATCAAGACGGCCCTTCAGGCGAGGCGGTTAGGTAAGGGGCCTTCAGTGGCTCAGTAAGAATAATGTTTCAGTGACCCGTGAGCAGAGGGTCGTTCTTGTCTCCAATGACTACAACATGCGCGTCAGGGCGAATGCAGACGAATTGACGGCTGTTAGCTCCACGGTAGAGTCAACCGAGGATTCTGGATTCTGGGTTTTAGGAATTCATCTCGAGTCTTCTGGCCAGCCCCAAGCCGAGGAAGGAGGTGATTGCCCCCGCCGAGCGGAAGAAAGACAAGAAGGCTCTTGCTCCTCCGCACGTGAACTTTAAACGGGCTCCTGCCGCTCTTAATCAGACTCATCCCCCAGCGCCCGTGTAAGTTCCTCTTCTTCGGATTGTGGATAAAGATTTCTTTCAGGCAGGAAAAGACGAAAAAGAAGAAGAAAAAACCTTCTGCCGAGACGACCATTTGCCCTCCCGTTGCACCAACAGACACGACCTGCTACCCTCACCTGGCCGACTTGGTTCCGGCCGCTGTGCCTCAGCCAAGGCCCACTCAACATAGGAGCCCTCCGCCACAGTCTCCCGTTCCCTCAGTCGTCTCTCCCCGGAGGCGGCAGAGACCCGTTCCGGCGGAAATTGCAGACCAAGACAGGCCATGCTGGTTTTTTGACTCTGAGGTCAAGCGATTTGCCTTCATCCTGAAGACGTCGACCGATGCGGCCTTGGAGAGGTTGGTTCAACGGTCACTGTCTTACGGGGGATTTTACAGGCTGAAGCAAAAGACGGAGGACTGGGAGAGAGTGAAGGAGGCGATGACACAACTGGGGAGGCTGTACATCGAGTGGGTCTTTCCATATATCTCTCTAATTGCAACATTCAGATTCATCGCTGTGCCCAACCTGCAGAACTTCCGAGAGGCCATCCAGCTGACCCTGCAGCTCTACAGTGCCATCTTCGGTAGGATGACGACCCTCCAGGTGTCCTTCATTCTTATTCCTTGTAAACTCTGCTTTTAGCGAATGAACGTGGAGAAGCTGGAGGACGAAGTGGACAAGAAAGGCACCGACGGCGAAGCATTTGTCGTCATGCAGCAGTACGTGGATCGGCTGAAGAGCAACGGCTGGGAGCCCTCTTGCTAGCCGACGGCTGCATTCACTTTAGGGAATCTTTGTTATTTTCAGTGTCTTTGTGTATTCGATGCTATGTGGGTTAGGAGCGGCCACCGCCAGGAGAATTTTATTGTGATGGCGCAAGCATTCTAGCGTCTTACTAGGGTCTTCTTATTTACTTCCATGTCTGTTTAGATGAGGTGCGAACTTTCCCATTGCTATATCCGGCGTAACTTCTATTTCCAACCATTGTTTCCCAGGGCTGGCCCTTCCCAACCCACCTTTCCCCGTGTATTTCGAGTGTCCTCCGTCCTGTGCATGTACTTTTCAGAATCGACATTCGGTGACGTAGCTGTGTCCCTCCCTGTAAATAATAGCATCCCGTTAAAATCCCCAATTACTGTTTTTTTCCCTAATTTCTCCGTTGTTAGTTGTGTTATGGTTAGCAAGGTGCTCTGGGACCAACACCCTTTTCATCACAAAAAATCCGCCTTCGCAGAAGGTGATTGTCTTTTGGCGTCTGAAAATTACCGTTTCGCTACAAAAAAGAATTCTATTCCCAGAGCACTAATCCGTGTATATCTGTCTTCTACCTCTGTCTTTCCCTTCCTCATTATGTTCAGGTTGTCTTGACCATCAGATGTTGTACTTTGCTCACTTGCCTCGCTCGGTCTCTTGTCCCCATGTGCCTTTATGCAACCCGTCGTTTCATTGTGCATTAAAGAGTTCTGGTCTGCATTCTGTCGTATTTTTATACGAGAATGGGGAATAGTTGCACCATTGGCATATAACGGAGACAAGTGTTTCCATAGGATATTTGGAGGTACTCCAGTCCATAGAAATCTTCTCCCTCGTGGTGACGAGTCTGGTGAACTTCTCAAGATAAGACAGAAGGCTTCAGCCGTCGACGAGCTCGAGGAGAAAGTGGCTGGGTTGCTCGACCACCACGTTCTTGTGCTTAAGTGGCGCATGAGACGGGTGCATTGCATCGTCTTGTTAGCAATGTCCCAATTGCCACCGAAAATGACATAGGGTTTAGAATTCCGCCACGTTGCGTAGTGTTGGCCCGCCACGTTGCGCCTCCTTCCCTTTATAAGCCCTCGGCCATCCGGGGAGGTCGCATTCCGCGATGACTGCCGGGTCGGAGCTAAAGACGCGGACGGAAGCAGCGGAAAAGGAGGAGCCGAAGCCAGCCGAGAAGGAGGAAAAGGACAAAGAGGAGCTGAAGAGCGACGAGAAGAAGGCCCTCGATAGCGAAGAACTCAAGGAACTCAGCTGCTACCACGGATTCTTCGCCCGGGAGGATCTCCAGTGTCTCCTGAAGAGCGAGGGAGACTTTCTTCTGAGAATCACCGACGTCGAGAACAAGGAAAAGGGCTCCGACCGACAGATCGTTCTCTGCGTGATGACCTACTCTCAGCAACAGGAGGAACGGGTGGTCACCGCCGATCTACACGCCAAGAATCTCAAGGTAAGGATTACTTCGGCAATGAAGAGGAAGGATTCAGGTGAGGAATCTGGTGGTGACGAGGCAGGGAGGAAAGTACCGTATGGACTCTACGGCGGCCTTCGACACGATGAAGGCCCTCATCGACCACTACAAACAGCCGAATGTCTCGAATCCCCTCAAGGTTAAACTGCGGTACCCGGTGTCTCGTCAGAACTGGGAGTACGCCCACACGGACATTCAGTTCTCCGGGAAGGTGTTGGGAGAGGGAGCCTTCGGAGAGGTGAGGGAAGGCCAGCTGAGGAAGAAGAAGAACGGACGCGTGGTGAAGGTCGCCGTCAAAATGGTATCCATCTTCAGAAGGCATTCGTGATTGTTTTCTTTCAGCCCAAGGGACAGGGAGAGTTGTCGAAGGAGAAAGTGAAGGAGATGATGAGAGAGGCCCGTCTCATGCGGTACTTCAAGCACAAGAACGTGGTTCGACTCTACGGAGTGGCCGTGCTCGAGCAACCCATCTACATTCTCCTCGAGCTTGTCGACGGCGGAAGCCTTCTGTCTTATCTGGAGAAGTTCACCGGCCTCATCACCACGAGGGAGAAAATCTCGATAATCATCGGAGCTGCCTGTGGACTGGAGTACCTCCACAAATGTGGATGCATTCACAGTTAATCAGTAGAAGGACTGGGATATAGGTTGATTCAGGAGACATTGCTGCCAGAAACTACCTCTATACGGTAGACAAGATCATCAAGATCAGTGACTTTGGACTGTCGAAGATGGAGACCATCTACAAAATCAAGACGCCGGTGAAGCTGCCGATCAAGTGGCTGGCTCCTGAGACGATCACCCAGTTCCAGTTCTCCACAAAGACAGACGTCTACAGCTATGGAGTCACCCTCTACGAAGTGTTCAACGATGGAAAGGAGCCCTGGGACGGCTTTTCCAACACGGAGACCAAGAAGAGTGTGATTGAGGGAAAGTTCCTTCAACTGCCGAAGGAGTGTCCGGAGAAGTTGAGAGACTTTATCCAGGATAAGATCTACGTCTTGGATCCTAAGAAGAGGGTCTCGATGAGCGATGTAGGAGTAATACTGACCAATCGAAAATATTCTTTAAGGTTCTCCGTTTTCTGGAGAATGTGATGACAGAGTCGAGGATGATGGAGGTCCAGGAGTCTAGAATCCAGGAGTCGAAGGCGGAGCCTCGGTCGGACAATGTGGAGAAATCGATGAAGCAAGATGACGCTCCTGCTCCGACGCCCAGTGGAGGAACCAACAGATCAACGAAGCAGGACGACCCGGGGCCGAGTGGAGCCATGTCGAGGGAGAGTCTGGAGCCTGAGAAGGAGTCGAGGGTCCACTCGAGGGTGCACGGCGACGGACGCAAGCGGGAGCTGACGAAGAAGAAGAGACGCGGACTGCATCGGGCCAAGTAGAGACAAGAGGACACTCGATGTAGATATCCGATGTAGATATCCGAAGTGAACTTCAGTGTAGTTGGAGATTGTGTTTTTGTATCTCGTTCACTTTCCTCGCTAACTTCTATCTCATGTTAGTTCCCCATCTCTTCCTGTGACAACTTTCTCTCTACCCATTTCAAACTGTTGGGCTTCTCCCCCTTCCTTATGATTTCCTTTCGGTGCGCTGTGGCCCTTCTAAATGTATCCTTCCTTGGTGCAAACTCCATTTGCAGCCCATCCCTCCGTTGTTTTCCCATCGGTCCCTGATCCCTTTCTCTTGTGTTGTCTCTCCCTCCCCTCCCTTCCAAGATTGACGTCCGCGATTTTTGTGTCCCGCGGGGTGGCGCGGGTCCCGTGCTTGATTGCACATTCAATCATGTACTTTTCTGGCTTTTTGTCGGTTTCCCCCGGGGAACTCGGTCCAATCGACGCTCATTTGAAGGGAAGACAAAAGAGAGAAAAAGAGAGGAATGGCAGGGGAAGCAGGATTTATTAGCGGTGGGGAGGTCCATATCTCAAGCCGATGATGCCATCATCCGCAGCCGGTTAGAGTTGCACGTCTTGCAGTAAAGGTGGGAGTCGAGGGGGTAGCAGCCCTGGCCCTCGATCTGCAATTGAGATTTTAGAGAGAGATAAAGAGAGAAAGAGAGAGAGAGAGAGAGAGAGAGAGAGAGAGAGAGAGACCAACCTTCGACGACAGTTGCATCCCGCAGTCTTCACAACGGTAGCAATCCACGTGGAAGGACTTGTTCATTGCCACAACGCGTACGCTCTCCTTCTCGCCCTCGTTGGGCACAATTCCCTTTGAGCAAATGGCGCAACGAGGAGCGAACTTGCTACAAAAGACCTGTTCACCCCGTTTCCAGTCTTGACTTACTCATGGAAGCAAGGCACGCAGTGCACGTTGTTCTCAGCGTCTACGGTAAAAGGCACTCCATCCAGCATCTGTTGGCACTGGACGCAGGTGAAGCACTCCACGTGGTAGGTCCCTCCACAGGCACGAAGCAGCTTCTCTTGGATCGTCTTTCCACATTTAGAGCACTTCTCCAGGGTGTCCTGTAAAATGAGGTATCTTTGTTAAGAGTGAGATTCCTGCACATTTCACTGTTTCTATTTTGTCTAGCCAACAGCTGTGATAAACTAAGAACAACGATCGCTGGTTTCTGGAACAATTTGCCTTCCGTTCTTTTCTTGGGGTCTTTGCCTCTCTTTTGTGCGCGTCTGTGGTCAATCAAACCCTGCCGAGCCAAATTGCGGAAATGGCACTTGGCCGCGTCGAATGTCTCGGATGAGTCGCGCCGTAAAACGGTCGTTAGCCTAAAACGAAACAGAAAAAGCTGCAACTGATGACGGTGGGACACACTTTGAATTAGGGCTTTAAAGATGCTCTTTAGGGTTTAGAATGTCTTTGTTATCAGTTGATCCCCGTCTTACCTGGTAGCAGCTCTCGCAGATGGGGTCATTCTCGATATTGTAGAAAGAGGAACCGGCGAGGACCTTACTGCAGCGGACGCATTTGAAGCAAGCGATGTGGAAGATCTGGTCGAGGGCGGTGCAGCCAGGGCGGTCGGCGCTGATCTCGGCGTGGCAGGAGACACACACGTCTGAAACCAGAGCCTTGCAGTCATATAGAAAGAGGGCCTTCTGATTGACTTCTTTCTTTCTGTTTAGGTCTCTACTTTTAGGAGCAGATTTCTTCCTCTATGTTTCCTCTTAAACCATTAAGTTTTCAACTTTTCTAGTATCTTTCTCGTTCCTTCTGCCACCGTCTCTAATCTCCCGTGTTCTCCCCTCTCTCCGTCGGGTAAACACAGCGCAGAAGAAAGCTAAACATTGCTCGAAAATGTAACTGCGGGTGTTTCTTCGCCTTTCGGTCCAAACAATTGTCCTTCAAATGCCCGATTTCACCGCCTTCCGTGTCCTTTGACGTCAGACGGAGGAGGGAATTTGAGATGTATTTTCATTGTGTTCGGAGGAGGAAAGAGAATGGATGGATAGACGGGTGCCGCCGAGGGACAATTGGCGCAAACATGATGAAACGCAACTTTTCGAGGCGACACTTTCGAGGTTTTTGCAAGGACACAGTTTGAAGAATGCACTCATCGAGGAAACAAAGGGACGATGGAGGAGATGGACTATCAATTGACAAGAGAAAATACAAAGGGGAAGAAACTAGAGCAATCGTATCGTTTGTTACGAGAACTAAGCAAAAATGAAAATGACAGCCAAATAATAGACAAATACAAAAGTAAAAGAATAGCTGTATCAAGAGAGTGATGTGAATGAGAAGAGAGAGAGAGAGAGAGAGAGAGAGAGAGAGAGAGAGGTGGTTTGAAAGAGAAAGGTGTCGTTCCTTTGGTTTCTGATCGCGGCCATTACCAAATACTTTCCCTATCTTCTGCCGACTAAGCCCAGTTACCAAAGATTTCCTCCGTTATCAGCCGAAATCCGCCAACTACCCTCCCTTCCCTGCAAAACCTGGAGTCTTACACAAAGTGTCAATACTTGCGCTGTCTGTTTTCTTTTGTCTCGTGGTCTTTTCTCGCCATTTTGTCATCTTCCCGCTGAATTATTCATGCGAAATTCGACAAGAAGGAAGAAACACGAGTCTACATGCAAAGTAAATCTTTAGCAATGTGGTTTAAAATAATATATAGTTTCGCATAGGGCGTGTGAGGCCAAGGTTTGGTTGGTTTGGTTGCCTGTATGCTAAGCGGACCTTCTTTGTCGTTGTCGCTCATGTCGTGAGTGGGGATGGGCTGTGAAAGTGCCGCGGGCGTCGGTTTCAGTCAGTTAGGCGGGGGGAGGCCCCGCCCCTCCCAGAGACGCCGGAAAACAACTGCCGATATCAGCTGCTTCCCCTCTACCGCCCCACGTGCCCTCGGGCTCCGTCGTTTCGTGGCAAATGTTTAAATAGACAATGGCGGGCGACCAGTCGGGTCATGCATTCCTCAGCAGAAGGGGCCGCACGGTCGAGCCATTGGGTCTCGCAGCGAAGAGGGTCAGAAAGGTCAAGGAATTGGAGGGTGGGCGACAAACACGATATGGCCTAATATACGGGGTTAATTGCATAAACAAATAATCAAAAACTTCTAGTTTGTTGTAACTTGTAAATAATGAATGCATGATGCTTTAAAACCTCTATACCTTATATTGGGATTGTGACGCGTTTAATCAAAAACTCACGAATTCATAAAGTGCACATGAATTGAAGTGACACAGAGCCATGAGTAATGTGGGCTAAGCAAGTTGAGAATAGCGAGAGAGAGAGAGAGAGAGAGAGATCTAAAAACTCACTGGGTGATTGCATCACATTCGTGCGCATCTGGGACGACATCCGCGACACCAAGCTGTCTACTTCGTCGCCACGGAAAGACTCCTGCAATACTTACAATAAATCTGAGTATTATAAATCAAAAGGCTAAAAGAATGAACTTCGAGCTCTTTCTATCTGATCATCTGTGACTCATAAGGCAAATAGGGGTCTGACCAGCCAAACTGTTGCCATGCGAAGGGGCTGTGTTAAAGAAGGGCGACTGAAAGGCACTGTTGCTCCCAACTGACAATTCACTATTGGGAGATTGTTTGGCGCTGTCGATGCGAATCATATGCCGCGTTTGACGGACTCTCTATTTCTCAGTTATCATATCATCATAAAAAAGGGAATCATCTGGATAGGTCAAAGTTTTCGAAACTGGGACTCTTGGCCGGGGGCATTTAAATAGCTGAACGCCCGGATGTCAAAACAAGATTGAACAAAGCATTCCTAAGGTTGGTGCCAAAGACAAAAGCAGAAAGATAGAATGGGTGTCAAATTGGCGCCTTCCATTGACAGGAGTGCACATTGTCACATCCGTGACACATATGGATAGGTTCCCATGCCCGCATGACGTGAATACCTTAAATTTCTCTTAGGTCTCTTTTTGAGTTGGTGGTTCCTCAGAAACACTTGGGAGTCAGTACCTGAGCATTTCGTCCTTTCTTTTCCATTGCGAGTGTTTCTCAATATTTTACTTTCTGTGTCATTTCTTTTACTCCGCTGTTTGTTGTTTACCCTCCGCCTACTCGGCGGCAACCTGATGCACCCCGCCGGGTTATAAACAAAAGAACTTAAATAGAACTATTTTTAGATATGCCTCCATTTCTCATGAATCTTCTGAACAAACACTCTGTTGATTCGGAATAAACACGACACAAAAACAAAGCAAACAAGAGACTTGGGAATTCAAAACCAAAGGGGCCAGCTCTTTTATTCTCCCATCTCGATTTACAATCTTTCAGTGTTCGCTAAAGCAATGCCTCTCCATCTGTTAGTTAGCTTAGCGGAGGCTTATCTTTGAAAGTATTTTGATGGTGGAATGTTTGTTTTTCCTAAGCCTAGGCCGATAATACACTTTCTCGAGGAAACGAGTCAAAAAGAGGTTGACAAATGACCCTCCGCCCAACCCACTCGTTTTCAGCAAGACAGCCACTCAATTATTTTCCAGACAGTTAAAGTGGTAGAAGTGAAAGTTACTGAAAATAGCTGGCTTCTTAGAAAGCATCCTCTCTGTTTTTAATCTTTGCAACCAAACTTTTGAAAATCTAGCTCGGATTCCGTGCTTCGAGTGTTTTGCATGTTGTGTTTGGAGATGTGCTGTTTTGGTGCCGAAACCACGCGCTGGAATGACAAAGCGCTGGCGCAAAGGGGTCTAAGCGGGGGCCAATCCAGCGGAATGTAAGTGTTCTCGAGATATTGTCGACGTCGGTGCCGGAATTAGGTAATCCGGGCATGTTTCCGAGGAAGGGAAGCGATCGATTCCAGCAGCACTTCGGACCAAGGGCCGCCACAAACGGCCACCGCTTCTTGAATTACGGATGGCCAAGGGTTGATTAAAACACACCGGCAATATTACGTCTAAACCACAGATGATCTTTTATGGAAATTCAGAAGTATCGCATGACCTTGCTGACAGCCGACTTTGTTGTTGGAGAAACAAATTTGATACAATGACGCCACTGGGAGTTGGGCCAAAGCGACTTTTGCCTGCCAAAACAAGGATAGATTGCAACGTCGAAGGGATGGAAACTATCTCTTCCTTTGTATCTGTTTTAATTTCTCACCTGTGAAAACGATACCATACATTCTAAGCAGAGGTGCGATCGGAGGAAATGGAATAAGGAAATTGGGTGAAGAATGGGTGTGAAAAACGAATTAGCACCGACAGCGGCGGATCACAGCCGGCAGGCGATGAATATTAAACGAAGCCATGGAAAGACGCCAAAGATGAAAGAGCCTTCGCACAAACATCCCTCACCTGGTATATCCTGCGGGCGTCGATCGGAAGATCTTCCCTCCTCAAGGCACCTCGGTTCTCGTTCGCTGTCTTCTGAGACGGCGTTAGACCTCAAAAGAAACATTTAGTATCAGTCAGTGGGAAAACCTTTGTCCCGCAGTTGTCGGGCGAAGACATCGTGTCGAGACACGAAGGTCTGGCCAGAAGGACGGGGCGAATAGTCACGCTGGGCTGAGGAAGGACGAGACGGCGGACGGTCTTCCTGGATGAAGGTGTTGGTGGCAAAGTCGCGGATGAGGGCACGAGGGTCGGAGAGCGAGGACGGCTGGTTTCTGAAATTGCTGAATGATGAAGCATTGGTTTTGCAAGATGTTTTGGGCATAGAGATAGAGACAAAGCAGATGGGCAGAATTGAAGATCGGCAGATAGTGAAACAGAAATACGGTAACTCACGGTTGATATGGAGCAGTCCATTCTACAGTGGTCTCCCTAGTGGCTGGGCTGTATGGCCGTGGAGATGCGTTGAAGGAACGAGCAGAGTGAAACGGAGTAGGCGAGGCGGCAGATCTAGCCGGAGCGGTGGCAGCAACAGGCGGCGAGCGGTAGGACGAAGGTTGGGGAGAAGGACGAGACGGCGGAGGGGGGCTTGGCTGGTAGGAGGGGGGTTGGTAGGAATATTGGGGGACAGGCGGTGGCTGGTAGGTAGAAAGAACGGGATCGGGGGTGGGCAGTTTATGTTCTATAAAAGAATCAGAGTTGGGGTTATTGAAGGTCTGGAAGAGACTCTTCGGAGTGGCGTCAAAAGAGGATCTATGGGGGACGGGGGCCTGAAAACAAGAAGATTAGGTATTTTTCTAATTAGATATGGTAGTCGTTCATTGGTTTTTGCACTTTCCAGCAAATCTTCAATTCCCCACTTAAACTCGCTTTCTAAAAAAAGGATTCATCCAATCTTTTCCTGTCTCAAATGGCACCCAAGGGCCCATTATTCGCCCGTTCCTGAGTGCTCTTTGATTCTTTGCGTCTGTCCAATCTATTCCTTTCCGAATGCAAGGGATCACCCACTATGTAAGGTCCACTCAGTGGATCGGCTGGTCGACGAATGTAGCCGAACGGACTAGGGTCGTTGGAATGAGGGGGCGGAGCATAAACCTTAAGAAGTTCAGAAAGTGAGGAGATATTCCGATGAGAACCTGTTCTCGGGGCGGATTGAGGTCCAGCTGATGCTGCTGCGAGCTGTGCGACCGATCTCGGTCAGACAGTTGTTGATTCGCTCCGTCCAGTCGTCCATCGGATAGATTCGGGACGTCACCTGGAGAAAATCACCCGTCTCTTCCAATCTCCGTCTCTCTTTCTCTCTCTCTCTCTCTCTCTCTCTCTCTCTCTCTCTCTTTTTCTCTCTCTCTCTCTCTCTCTCTCTAAACCTCTCTCTCCCTCTCTATCTTTCCCTCTCACCTCGTATCTGTTCGTTGTAGCCGGTCTTGCGCAGGCGAGAGGCAGCGTGCTGAATCTCATATTTCACTTGCTTTCAATCATTCGTACCTGTAATGCCGAAGCGTCCACACGGGGACGGGAGGTCTGGGACGGCGCTGAAAGAACTCAGTTTCAACAAAGGTGGAAGAAGGCTTACGAGGTACGGGATGGTTGTCACGTCGTGGTGGAAGCGCTGCCTTCCTGCCGCTAGATGGTAGTACCGCTGCCTAAAAGGCCTTCTTCTGCCTTACTGAAGTAATAACTTACGGGTTGGAGTGGAGGGGGTGGAGGAGGGGGCGGCGGGGGTCCCATGTGTCAACCTGATTGACCAGGCTCAGATCGCCCCACGAGTGGGAACGGTGCAGACGCGGCCTGAAAGTTTCTCATTTGAGCCAAAGTTCATACATCAAACTCAAGTTTCCTCTCATTTTGTTACAATTTGTAGCAGTTTAGGCATCTCAAAGTGTGGGAAAGAATTTATTGGACGAGCGAGGAAACGGCTGTTGGATGCCGAGGAACGCGTGCCACCTGCAGCCGACAACCAGTTTATCGAACTGTTTGGTTTTGCGAATGGGACATCGAATTTTGAGCGATGGGACGGCTGATTGGATCTGGGTAGACACCAAAGAACGAAAATCTTAAGGAAAAGTGTAAGGAGGGTTCAGAAGATGTAGGACGAAGAAATTGCGAACCTAGGCTCTTGGAGTGACGAAGAAAATATACCATCGGAATGGAGATGAGGAGAAAGTACTTGGACGCTCAAGTATTCTTTGTTACAAATAATTGAATTTCTATTTTGGTTAGGTATGTTCCTAGAAATGAGAATGTCAGCGGATAAATGCGAGCTGATGTGACGCGTCAACTGCTACCGAAACAATGAACACGACAAGTTGTGTTTTGATGCAAGGAGAATCTTTAAACAACATAAACACTAGTTTTGTACTAGAGATCCCTCCAATTTTACTAAGTTCAAATCTGTTTGAAATGAAATGAGCTTGAAGAGCGTAGGAAAGGATCCAAGGAAAATTGAGAGCTTATGAAACCGAGAGAGAACTCCGATTATTGGAGAGAGAGAGAGAGAGAGAGAGAGAGAGAGAAAACGAAATAAAGTCAAGGAAAGGCAGTTAAAAAAATCGTTGTATATAATTGGTCAAATATTTCAATTGGCAGGGGAACATCTGGAGGCATTGGCTCAGATCTGGAACACTTCGCATTGTCGTCAATACTGGACCCAGTCGCAAATATTACACTTTGTGGTTGAGTCACAGACGTCCCGGTTATTCTAATTTTTAGGTATCGCAGGTCCGAGCACATTGAGCACACTTTTCGCCATTGGACTCTCTTTTTTTACAACACTATCATACCAGTAGTTTCAAATTGTTCAAACTTCTTAAGTGGAAGATCAGAATTGCGTGAGGAAGCGAGTCGTTTAGATTGTTTTGACGTGGGTCAAAAGGGCATACCTGGGGGCGGGGTAGTGGGGAAGAGGGGAGAGGTAGCTCATGGCCCCGGCGACTGAGGGACTGCTCGGCCAAGCACACTACGCCACCTGCGTCTCGTCTCTCGCACAGTGTCTCTCCATTACAAACCACCACCCAAAACATCTATCTCTCCACGCAAAGAGATCTGGCGAGGGACTACGAGGGATCAACTGACCAGGCAGGGAAAGGAAGCTACAGGGAGACGGGGTGGCCAACAATAGTCGCCATCTCTCAATTCGTGCTGTTGTAAGCCAAAAAAAGTTAAACTTGGGTTTTCTTTCTCAAAATCTCAGAATGCTGCCTTCTAAACAGTTCTCATCACCACATCTATGCGCAGGTCAATTCCTTAATACATCCATTCGATGTTCTTCAAAAATCCCCAACCGTCGCAGTTGGCAGTTGAGCGACCTCTGAAGGTCCAAAGGACAGATGACGCGATGGTGATAATTTCGGGTTGCGACGAGTTTGTTGTGGGCTGCGAGTGATGGACGCCGGCGGTGGCGGAATCAGCTGACGCGGCTGCGAGGGGCTGACGCAGTCGGAAACAAAGCCACGAATCTGTACGAACACGCCGAAATGGCAAGGAACGACTACTGATGGACGATGGAATAGACCACTGTAGTGCTTGTTTCAATTAACAACTTCAATTCTCTAACTTTATGTTTTAGAAACCCTTTAAAAACACTGTATATAGCGTGGACATGGTGCAATATAAAATGACAGAATGACTTAAATCTTTGTCATAGAACGAAGATAGTGAATATATCCAATCTCTAAACCGCGGATTTTAATCAATAACGTTTAAATAACGAAAGGCGTGGGAAATGATTAAGGAGTCATCTGTACAGTTTCTATTGTCTCTATTGTGATTCATGTCTTTGAAAAGAATTGAGACAACGAAGGCGATGGGTCTTTCCGGCGGAAAAGAAAACAGTGCGGGAAGCAAGAACTGGAGGGATTAGACGCCGTGTTGGCGGAGGCGATTGGCAAGGGATTGCAGAGGCAAAGTAAAATAGAAAGTAAACTCAAAGGGCAGGACAGAAGTAAGACAACTACCCCAAGAGCAACAAATTGAAATCAGTAGATAAAACAGAATATAGAAGTCTTAACTGGTGGCTGTAGAGTCTCAAAATGCATTAGGTGCCATAGGCCTGTTCAAACAATGCCCTGTGTCTGTGGCTGCTGATATAAAAGATGTGTACGTAAGAGGCTGTCGTGGTTAATGGCGTCGGGTGCGCATTACGGTTTGGTCGAAGCGGACTGTTTCCGCCGTTGCGCAAGGGATCGCCACTGACCCACTTGGACACACATGGTATACTAATCGAGATTCAATTCATGGCTTCTTGGATTGGTTTAGGGCTATTGGAGATCTTCATATAGCAATATTAAAAGTCATATAAACAAGTATTCTATTTGAAAAGTGGTAACTTGTCGTATTTTAAGTTCCAATTTGGCAGGTGTTTACTTAACCTTTGGGAACATGGTTCAGAATAATGGATAAAACGGTAGAAAGGAGAAATGAGACCCAGGAAAATGTGGTGATTCAGCGCTGTCATCGCCCATGTGGAAAACCTGTTTCCGACGACAGAGTTTGCAAATTTCGGGATTGTGAAGTTGATTTCTGAATTTATGAGCGAATTGAGACCTTGAGATATCGAGACCCAATGAATCTGCCAAATGAAATTCTGACACGATTGAAAACAAGACCACTGGCTTTGATGTCTCGTTTTTCTTATGAGCACGTTTTTGAAGAAAAAAAATCAGTTTTTCTATGTTATCAGTTCTTGTCGTTCATTACTCGCTCTTTTATTTCAAGAAGTCGAAATAGAAAGAGAAACAGTTGAAAAGAAGGTAAATTTCAATGGAGGATGTGACATATGAAGCACACGATATCTATTCATTTGTCAAGTACATATAGCATTTAGGTGATTTTTACTTTGGCCGCCTGAAGAATACCTCACGTCGGTGGGTCACTTTCAGAAAATGCCGAATAATTCAATTCAACTTTCAATTCAACGCAGTTACCAATGAAAAACTTTGCGTGACAATACGCTGCGTGCCGCTTGCTACGTCATGATGAGTAGTCTTTGAAGAGCCTCATTTTGTCAGTCCCTTTCACCCCAGATGGTCGACTCTTCTGCAGAGACTCCGGTCGTTCTCCTGTGAGCACTTCCCAAACGAACCCTCATTTCTCTTTCAGCCAATCACCCATCAGTGCGGAGGAGCAGGGCAAGCGCCTCTTCCTGGGAGCGATTGGGAGGGTGGAGGCCTCCATGAAGGTGTCTCCCTTCCACATGCAGTTGTACTACCGTTGGGAGAAGGATGTGGAGATCGACAGTTTCGGTCTGCCCCTGTTCCTCGTCTACAAGTGCTACGACGGAACCGCCTACCACTTCCCCGTCCGCCATTGCAACGACATCGGCTGGTTCCTGGACCTCACTCGCCGTGGTCCCACTGCCTCCTCTCTCCTCAACCTTGTCTTGTAAGTAGGATACAAAGGAGACAATATAGATGTTGTAGAAAGTATGAGGAGTGGATTCTGCACCACCCGTACAAGGAGGAGGTGTGGGAGTCGTTTCCCATCTGGGAGGAGGACTACGAGAACTACGCCACCTAGAAGTGAAGAGTGTCGACGGTCCTGATTCTACCCTGTTTGCCTCATAAAACAGATTACTCTGGAATGAATCATTAAAATATGTAACTTGTATACTTTGCTAGACTCTCGTAAACCCTTTGAAGAACCTTCATGCGGAACTATTCCACCGGAAAGCAGCTAATCTGCGACGATCGAGGTCACTGGATCGAGTTGGATCAACACTGTCAATACGCAATTTCCCTTTCTTTTCTTGAAACTATTTCCGTCTTTCAAAGCACGGAATGCTCCTGACGTCGACTGAAGCCCCAGAGGACGGCGGTTCGTGTCCGGAACGGGTTTATTCGCCGCGGGCGGCTTGAGTAGCCAGGACGGGTTCAACCGCTACTCGGCGACCTTCCCCCATCTCGTCCATTTTCTGAGCCTTTTAGCTCCATCCTCACATAGGAGGAGGGGCAAAATCAGGTGAAACTCAGTTGAATTCAGGGTTCAGAGTAAGCCTGTTTAACCATGAGTTTCTGTTTCTTCTGACTGTACTCTTCTCTTCTGCACCGCCTCTTTTTCTCTGTTTCTTTCCACCCTCTCCTTTATTCTTCCTTCGTATCTTTCGATGTCTTGCTTTTCTTCTTATTCCGTGTGAATGATCACTGGCACATCACTGTCTCTGATTAATTGATTGATTTCTTCTTTTTGTCCAATTTCCACTGTTAATTTTCCCCTAACATTCAACCTTCCCCAATCTCCATTTCCCAGTTCAAAGAGTTGCGGAACCCGTCTCTCGAGAGGCGTGTCCCTCGTGCTCGTCTTCGTCCATCATCCGACGGACTCTCTCCTGCATTTCAGTCCTCTTCTCGCTTTCATCCGCCGGTCACCGCTCGGTCACATCCGTTTTCTCCGCCGCCAAACAGCAACATTGCGCTAATTGGATTTCGGCTGTCGGCTTTTTAGAAACCTGTGGTCAGCGCTTTCCAGATCATTTCGGGCGCGATCGGGAATTTATTCTGGCTAACAGTGCGACCGGTCCACCCGCATTTTCGCTTTCACGACTTTTGACGTAACATTTGGCAGATCTTCCCTGATCTTTGCTTTATTTGGAAAGATTCACAAGCAGGGCTGTAAATCGCTTCAAGTCTTTAGCTCAAAACTTTCTCTGATCAGTCTCTCCTTCCTTCCATCCTTCCCAATTTTGGCTCTTTTTATCTTCTCTTTCTTCATTCTCCCATAACTCGATTCACTTTCTCTCTCTCTCTCTCTTTCTCTCTTTTCCGATCCCTGATCCTTCTTCTCGCTCTGATAAGACGGTTTGTTTCCTCTGAACGACACACTTCTTCCTACCATGACGGGTTTAGATTGCGATCCAATTTCACGTAAGTCATTCAACCGCGTATCCAACACGTCTCATTCCTTCCCAATTGAGTAATCTCCCGTTCCTCTTTGAAGCTCCTCTCGCTCTCCGTCCATTCGCCGCCCCTTGTCCTCCTCCCCGGGCGGTCTCCTTCGTTCCTCCGCCGCGTCCCGGTTATCCGCTGTTTTCGTCACCAATCCCCTCCGATCGTTCGTCGATCCCCGTTTTCTTCCGTTTCTCTCCTATATGCTAATAGAATGCAAATGACCAAAACCTACGCGTGAAGGAGAATTCGCGCCCGCGGCGCATTCCGCCCGAAAAGAAGAAGAAGAACACTGGCGATTCCGGAAAATTTCATTGTCAGCTCGTCGTCGGCGACGCAGAGAACTTGATCTGATAATTGCCTAAACACTTGCAAGTGACAGAGGACATTCTGATAGCCCATCAAGAGAAGAGGAGCACAATAAGGGACTGTGTCATGTGAAACTGGGCGATAACGTTGTCACTCAACAGCTTAGAACTTGGCAAAACTTTTGCTGCAAAAGAGCTACGTCTCGGAAAACGGAGTAGTTCAGTTAAATGCATCATCATCTATCAAATGGTATACCCCGTTGACTTAGAAGACACCTGGATGTCACAAAAATGCGCCGATCCATCTAGACAACGTGTTATCCTATTGACCATCGGAGATCATTGTTAGAACCAGTCGCATGTCGCAGGGAAGTTGTAAAAACTAGGAAGAAGGAAGAAGCGTGAAAGGAAAAAGTATGCGTTCGTTGCCAAGTAAGCAAAGTAAAAGGGAAATGAAGCATTATCCATGGTGAACACGTGAGGAGAAAGAGAGTGTAGTTGGAGTGGGATTATGAAGCAGACACCTCATGATCTTCTCCTTTTCCCCTGAAGGGTGCCGCAGTCCTTTAACCAGTCCCCACGTGTCGTCGGCTGGCAATTGCCTCGGGCGCCCTTGAGTCTCCTTGGACCAGTCTCCCGTCTGTCCCTATCACTCCTTTGTTGTTGCCATCCTTTCGCCCGAATGCGCAGTCCGCGTCCTCAAATGGGATCCCCGGATGACCTCCTCCCTCTCTCTCCGTTATCCCTCGAATCATCCCTCGAGGTGCTATTCCGCAGCTGTTTTTGCGTCCCGTGTCGTATCTGATCCGCCCTCTCTCTTTCTAATGAGCATAGCGGCCACGCCGTGTTCCGGTTTCACTTTGGCCTTAGCCACCGTGTCCGTCGTATATCATCTGAAACTCCATTGGAACGATCTCCATAACCCAAATTACTTCCCATTTGTCTTCAATTTTCAATACATTTTTATTCGGGGGCATCTCAAACGCGTTTGAGACACAAAATGAGAGGACATGCTTTCTTCCAGACAAAGCCTGTCACTTTCAAAGAGGAAGTGGTTTGCCTTTTTTAGTATATTTAAATCATTGGCTATATTCTAGCGTTAAATATAAATGTGTCACCAGTTTCCGTCTATTCCTTACCTTTTTCTTTATATTTGTCTCTCAGGAATGCTTCTCTTTTATGAGTATGTTTCTCTTCACTTTCACGCGTCTTTTCCAGTTGTGCTCGATTTTTTCTTCTGTATTTTCGTTTATCGATGTCCAGCCTGAGTGTTAGTTGTGAAACGTTCATGTATCTGTTTGGCAAGCATGGTTGGATAAGGACCGGTTAGACCAAAAGCAAGAATTTGAAAAGCGCTGACTGTTCAGAGCGAATGTCGTCGAAACAACCTTTTTAGCGTGCCTTTCTTTTGAAAATCAGCTGGCTAGAAGTTACTAAATCTAGAATAGCAGTTGGAAGTTTGGTTGGTAACCAACTAATAACCCCGATCTTAATCTATTTTGCTTGCTCTGAAATTGTATTGTTTAGAAATGAAACTCATAGATTTCACATGTTGAGCTACGCCTACATGTTCTGCTTGGTATAATTATGATTGTCTCTGCCTTACAT
This sequence comes from Oscheius sp. G VE-2021, assembly GCA_022343465.1. Classification (NCBI taxonomy): domain Eukaryota; kingdom Metazoa; phylum Nematoda; class Chromadorea; order Rhabditida; family Rhabditidae; genus Oscheius; species Oscheius sp. G VE-2021. The sequence continues at coordinate 4,357,918 of JAJQXH010000058.1, forward strand.
TTGTCCCTTAATTGACCACTGCGGTGACCTTTTCTTCCTTCCTTATCTCACCCCTGTCCCGCTTCCACAAGTGTTTCACTCGGGACTTGTGTATGCTAGAACTGCTTCCAGGCACTTGGGCGATGGATAAGTTTGCCTCGTGCGTGGAGAAACTCACCCACGATCTCTTCTACTGGGTCGGAGAGAAGATCGCCGACTACCCGAAGACATGCATCGCCGTCTGGTTCCTTGTCTCTTTTCCCCAGTCTACCGTATACTTTCAGCGTAACATGGGCTCTTCTGATGAGTGCTGGAGTCGTTCGATTTAAAGAAGTGAATAACGTTAGGGATCACTTTAGGTTAACCCGCTATAAATGATACACATCGATGTTTCAGTGCCTCAAACTCTCCTTCTCGGTATGAATTTGCTGTTGCGCGAGAATTCTTCCAAGAGCTTGGCAGTCCCTTCCACGTTGTGGTGGCCATGAAGGCGGCCGACGGAGGGTCCATTCTCAGACCTGGGTAGGATGCATGTCTTCTTCTTTTCCTCTCCCTTTGTTTCTCACACAATGTCTTTCAGGTACATTGACAAAGCCCTCGAAGTGGAAGATTTTCTACAGTACAAACTGAAAGTAACCCATGACAACAGAACCTACGCCTACTCTGATTTCTGTGGAACTCAGTGCGAAGTTTCTGACGCTGTGAGTAAATGAAAACAAAAGAATCAAGTTATTTTCTAGGTGAATATTTTCCTCACCCTTTTCCGCGATCAGCAGAACAAAAAAACGAACCACGTGAAAATCACCTATCCGTCCATGGATGTGTTTGGCCACAGAGTCTACTTGGCCAACAATATCTTCCTTGTCGACGTTAATAACAGGTTAGAACAATTAAAGCACGTGAAAGTTATGCTTCATTTAGATCCAAAGCCATCGAAGGTTCCAAACTCTTAGCTGTCAACTTCCACGCAATCTACAACAACGACACAATGGTCCAAGTGATGAAGAAATGGGAGAAGGCTGTTTTCGACTATACCATGTCCACTTCCGCAGACCCTTTGATCCGAGTCTTCTGCACAAGTGAGGGCCTCGTTTCTGAAGAAGTACGAAGAACTGGTAAACAGCAGACTTTTCTGATTTGAATACTGATTTTGAGGTATTTTGGCAATGCCTCTGATGGGAGTCACTTTTGTCGTTTTGATGTTCTTCACCGTGGTTACTTCTTTGAAACAAGACTCTGCTCGTTCGAAGCCCTTCGAGGCAGTCATGGGAGTGTTGTGTCCCATCACTGCCATCATTGCGGCCTTTGGAAATCTCTTCTGGGTCAGTCCTCTCTTTCTCTCTCTTTCTCTCTTTATCTTTCTCTCTCTCTCTTTCTCTTTCTTTCTCTCTCTCTCTCTCTCTCTCTCTCTCTCTCTCTGTTTAACCTACTCTTTCTAGCTTGGCTTCGAATTCCTCCCAATCCTGACTGTAGTCCCCTTCCTCGTCCTAGCCATCGGAGTGGATGATGCGTACATCTTCATGCATGCCTGGCATCTTACTGACAACAAGTACCCCATCCCGCATTCATTAACCTTTTTCTTCTCAGAAAGACTGTCAAACAACGTCTTGCCGAAACCTGTGCTGATGCTGGCCCTTCCATCTCGATTACCTCCCTGACAAACTTCCTCTCCTTCTTCATCGGAATCTTCACTCCCACTCCTGCCATCTACGTAATCATCTCCCTTTCCCTCTACTTTGTTTCTTCAGACCTTCTGTGTGTTCATCTCCGTGGCAGTGGCTTATGACTACGTCTATCAGATTGTCTATTTCTCAGCCATTTTAGTCCTGGGTGGAAAGAGGGAAGAGAAGAGGAAAAACGCTTACATTTGGTGTTTGGATGCCCCTCCTGCGGAAGAGGATGGAAAGCCAAAGGAGAACTGCTGCTCCAAGATGGTCAATCAGTTTGCTGGGTGGCTGCTGGACACTTGGGTCAGCTTCAGTATGAGCATTTGGAGTAAGCTCATTCTGGCAGGTATGCCACTAGCCATAAATGGTCCAAGGAGGTTTCAGCTGTTCTGTTCACATATTGGAGTTTCATGATCAACGGAGTGATGCAAATTAAGGTAATACTCTAAGATAAACAAAAAGAGAAGGAACCGAGAAGCAGAGAAGACATTTTTGACTTTTCGCGCCGGAACACAGGGCCAACTCAACCCAAATCACATGCAGCGCTTCACGATGCGCGCGATATAAAAAAGAAATTTAAAGTATACTTTGTTCAGGTCGGTCTCTCATCTGAGAAGCTTTTCCTCGACGATTCCCCTCTCCTGGACCTCGTCCGTATCCAGACCAACGTCATCTTCAAGGAGGGTGGTCAGGTAGGTCTCTCCCTTGGTTTTCTTATTGTCCAGGTTGTGCTGTTTGTGAACAACCCAGGAAACATGAGTGAGCCGGACAAGGTTCCGGAAATTATGCGAATTCTGAGACGCTTTGAGACAGCCAACAACAGCGTGGGAGCTGAATCTACCCACATTTGGCTCCTGCCTTACTTGCCGTTCATCGGAGAGAAGGTGAGGGAGGAAGAGGAATGGAATAGACAGAAATCTTCAGGAACATGGAAGCATTGACTTCAAATATAGATACCTGCCTGAGTTCTTCAAGCAGTTCGAGTACAGAAGATGGAGTCACTTTGTCAACCTGGGAGACCCTCAGTGAGTTTTGGAAGACTTCGATTCATTCTCTTATTCATTCACATAAAACCTGCCTCAATTTCAGAGACTGCTATGCTGAGCGTCCCCGCTGTCTCCAGAAGTTTGCCTTCTCCACGGGGTTCCATGACGCCGTTTCGTGGACAGAACGTCTGGATCTGCTGGAGCAGTGGAGAGAGATAGCTTCCGAATACACGCATCTGAATCTGACCGTCTACGAGGACTTCTCCATGTACTCTGACCAACTGCTGACTATCGTCCCAGTCACTGAACAGACAGTCCTCTTCGCCCTCATCTGCATGGTCATAGTTTTGATAATCTTCACTCCCTCTCCCCTGACCATCATCACCTCAACCGCTGCCATTCTCTCCATCAACCTCGGTGGGTCCAATATAAAAACCTCTGATGTTGTGATGGTGGCGCGTGGATTCAATAAAGTCGCAAACGGCAAAGAAAACTCGATTTCATAGAATTTATGGCGTTCTTTTTTGGCATCCGGGGGCATAACAAGAAATGAAACGAGGCTTTAAAATCAAGCATGACGGAAAACAAACTTTTTAAGGTGTCTTCGGAAGTCTGGTCTATTTGGACATTGACCTTGACCCAATCTCCATGACCACTCTTCTTATGGCCATCGGATTCTCCGTTGACTTCGTGGCTCATATCACCTGGCACTACTACAAGGGAGACCACGGGGTAGTTTCCTTTTTATTTGGGCACCAGGAGAGTAAGCGCGGCCAAGGCCGCGCTTCTCTCCTGGCTGCGGCCTTCGGCCGTTTGAACAGGCGGCCTTCGGCCGCGTCAATGGACGGCCTCCGGCCGCTTAAACGGGCGGCCTTCGGCCGTTTGAACAGTGGCCTTCGGCCGCTTAAACGGGAGGCCTTCGGCCGCGTCAATGGACGGCCTTCGGCCGCTTGGTTGGACGGCCTTCGGTTACATGGCACAGTGCAACCGCATGAATGGTTGAGTGTAGAGAATGAGAGGTAATGAGTCTAAGAATACGCATTCACGTAACGTAGGCTCATTCACCGGCCGGTTTTCCTTTTCCCTGGGGGAAATGATAGCGTGAGGTTACGCTGATAGACGACACACACACACACACGGAAACCATAGCGTTTTATATAAAAGGATAGGAGGTTGTTTTCAGAGCCAGAGGGAGCGTATTCGACATGCTTTGGCTTCCATCGCGTGGCCTATGATTCAGGCGGGAGTGTCTACTATTATCTCAATTGCTGTCTTGGGGCTTGTCCATGCTTACATGGTGCAGGTCTTTGTTAAGGTAAGGAGAGAGAGAGAGAGCGAGAGAGAGAGGGAGGGAGAGAGAGAGAGAGAGGGAGAGAGAGAGAACCCTTCCTCTTGCAGGTGGTCATCCTCGTCATCGGTCTCGGCATGGCCCATGGTCTCCTGGTGCTTCCCATCGTCTTCTCCGCCCTTCCTTTCAACAAAGGGTCCGTAGGGCCTGTTCCGGAAAAGACGCCAGCCCCTCTGGCGCTGGAGGACAAACCGTTCCGGAACCAGGCGTAAGACGGCCGGATGCGGTGTTTTCTACGGGTCTCGTTGTGCTATGAATGTGAGAGTCTCTCTGTAAGTATCGGTGCATAATATAAATATTTGTTTGTTTGTAAAGTGAGTGGGGATTCGAGTGATTGCTTCATAAAAATCTCTCTGTTCTTATTGGTACATAATAATAATTTACATAATATATAATCTGGCTATTGCGTCATTGGATCACACTAGGCCTAGAGGCAGATGGGTGTCACCGGGGGAGGTTGTTCGGCTGAGGGCCTCTCATCAGACTTACGTCACTCGAATGTGTTCTACACTGAGGACACATCCAAGACACTGCTGTGCACTGGGAATACGCTTTGCACCTGAAATATAGTTTCTATTTGTTCAATTGTCTCTTACTGTTTGCAATGATGCGGTTGCATTCCCGGATTATCTAGCAGCTGAGTGAGACGGTCAAGCATAGCAGCACGAGCCCGTGTTGAAAGACAGTCATCTGAATCTTTCCTCTTCTAACTCTCTCTCTCTCTCTCTCTCTCTCTCTCTCTCTCTTTCCCTCTCTACCCACAAGTGTTCTGTTGAGTCATTTGAATGAGGTGTTCCGGCCGTTGTACCATCTGTAGACAAGCCGGAACCATCTCATGGAGGAAACATCGATCCAAAAGAGAAAGCCTCACAAACACAGAGAGTTGTGTGTGAGGATTCAATAGAATTGTGGCGCATTTGCGAAGAAGGGCAGGGCTCTCCATTTTGCAGGCCGACATCAAAATAGGACCAATGTTCTGTTCTGAAAGGTAGATTTTCTGAGGAAAAGAAGAAGAACCAACCATTGATCCTGAGTTGTGGAGGATGGATGGCCATAAGGAATGCCTTCAATTCTTCGTGAGAACAGGGAGCGAACATTTCCTCCGTTCCAGCAGATGAGCAATAGACCCTCTCCTTCAATTACAAATTGTATTTGTTGCCTAAAACCCCACTTGAAACACATTGCTCCAGGCAGCCACATAATAGGGGTTCACGTGGTAAACCCTTCCCGTTTTGGCCCTTATGGCCGCAAATTGGATGTCCGTGGGTCTTTGGAAATGTTCCATGTCCAGAGGTGGTTCTGGGGTTTCTTCTGGGGCGGGGGAGCCGTGAAGTCTTTCCAGAAGGAGGACCTTCACCCTGTCGCTCAGAGCATAGTACCGAGAACCAGAAAGGTCAATCTGAAAATGGTTATCACTTGTATTGGAACTATGAGATAAAAACATCCCTATTTCGGAGAAGTGGGATAGTTTATAAGAATGTCTCATTTTGTCGAGTTGCTGTCATTAAAGGGGAAGGACCACGTAAAAATAATTTTTCTGTTTTTGTAATAAAAGTCTCGATCTTATTTCCAGGATTCCGAAAAATACCTCTTTTACCCATTTTGGATAGAAATAAACCGATTTAGGAGCGTTTGAAATTTCGGGAAATTGTCATTTGAATTGCCGCCAACTCTGCGTCTCCCCATTTCCCACACTCTCTCGCCCAATCTGGCCGTGTTTACGTGCGGCAAACGCGTATAATGGCCGTTTAATGAAATCTCTCCGCTTCATATTCAGCCTGGTTTGATTGGTGTGGATCACCTTTTTCCATTACCTAGTTTAGTTTTCAGTCCTTAACCAGTGTTGTTGTGAATCCCCAAAAGAAAAGAGTACTCGATGGCCACAAAGACTAATTTGAGCGCAAATTCCCCGCGGTCCCCAGCCATTTCGGGCGCTGTAGTCTGCCAATTCGCAGAACTCACCTTGCTGTTGGGTCTCATTTCCCGCAGACAAAGGATCAGCAGTCGGTTCAATTTGTACCTGAAAAGCAACTAGGTTTTCCAATGGAGGAAACTACCTATCGGCAATCCAGACCTTCTCTAGGAAGGGCAGGTTGTGCGTTATGAGGAAACACTCGCAGCGGTGGAGAAGACCTTCCATCTGCAAATGTTACGTTCAACCGCATAATAAACAGCAAATAACTATCGAAGTGGAGTTTGAATACCTCTTTTAATGACTGACGTTGTTCTGACCTGGTAATCGTAGGCGAGTGGCAGTAGAATGTGAACACTCTGATCGTCGACTGCTTTGTACGTCGGATGAATGCACTCGAGCATCTCCAAAACATGTTCATACTGCACATTGGCTAGGATCAACTCTCGGTCCGGACACTCGACGCACCACGCCCTGAAAGAAGAAATATGAGCCCACGGGCGCATAATTACGGGCATTATCCACGCCATCTCGAAAAGCAATGGAATACAACCTGAGAATGGAAGACCAGACGGAGATGTAGTGTTCATCCACGTAGAGACGCTTGTTCTCCACTAGAAGGGGTCTGAAGGGAATTGGAATAAGAAGGAAGAAGAAAGGGGGGACTACCTGGTTCTTTGGCCATCAGGGCGGCTGAAGTCGATGGCAACCTCGATGGAGGGCGCCTGGCCCTCCACCGGAGTGCGGGTACGATCGCCGCCCAGCAACTGAAAGATGGTATTCAGAAAGAGAAGAAGAAGAAGAAGAAGAAGAGAGAGAGAGGAAAAGAGAGAAAGAGGGTAAGAAAGAGGCCAAGAAATTGATACAGAGGAAGGAAGCACAAGGGATAGAGAGTGAAATGAAGAAAGAGGATTAGGAGGACGAAACCAAATCCGTGACTAGGCCATTCAAAAAGAAGGACGCCGCCATGCGCATGCCGAATGATCGTGGGAATGCATTGTTTTCCGGCCATGGGCACAATTCATGGCAAATTAATTGGCGCGACGGGGAACGACGGCGGAAGGGAGGAACGGAAGGGGAGAAATACGAGCAGCAAAAGAAGGAGGGAAGGGCCACGGAAGGCGTAGGGGCAGGAGATAATAAACGTTTACATGTAGTGAGGAGACAAGCACAATTGGCCTGAAACAAGACAGTTGCAGGAGATAATAAAATGATGGAGTTTGAGAAAACAAATAGTTTCACTTATTTTAACTTTAATCTATACATGTTTATTATATTAGACTCGCAGACAAATTATAGTTTAGGAAAATTAAAGAGGAAGATGATAATGATTAAATGAATTCAAGGGTAATTTAGGAAAGGGTCTAAACCTACCAATTAAAAAAATGACTTCAAACAAATATTGCTCGCAAAAATGGCTGATTGGTTCAGGAGAGACAGTAAAAATTAGATTCAACAGGAGTCCGAAAGAAAAAAGAAAGCTGGCTGTGGGAGGACCCTTGGGTGTCTAATCAGCTGCGCCTTGATGAGCTAAGTGTTGGAGTGCATGTGCTGGAGTTTCGCCTCGGTCGATACGGGGGCGGGTTGGAAGCGAGCCAAATCAATGCACAAACGACCACAACGAGGCAAACACGTTGGAGGAAGAAGCAGTTGGAGGAGCTGGAGAGAGAGGCCACTTGAACCCCTGGCTGGGAGAGGGTTTCTCAAACAGCAGGCTGATGAACCTCTGCGAATTGGAAAATCGCCAGTGATTTATGCTTCGAGAAACAGAATCCCAATGTATAAAACTGGCAATTACTGTTAACTACTTGTCTACATTATAGCCATTGACAACTGCGAGGCCTGGTGCCCATATCTTAAACGCTGGTTGATCCAGAGTTCAGGCAGACACGTCAAAAGGGTGAGAAAGAGACACTCGATAGTTTCAAGTCCACGCGCTTATGAATTTAGAAGCAATGAAGTTTAGTCGAGAGGGGAAGAAGCAAACCAGATATTACTTTCGTCGCGTATTTTGTGGCCAGAATTTTGGATATTTTCACGGTTTCTTCTCTTATTGCCTTTCTCCCCCGAATCGTTTGGTGCAAATTCGTATAGTGTAACTCTCAAAATCACAAATACACCCTCCGGAGGCAGACAAGATAGATGGAACTTCTACACACTCGGACACGCAAGAAGCACTTGTCACACACATTCTCCCACACAATTTTTCTATTTTCCATTCCACGTCTCTCGTTGTTTTGTTTCAGTGATTCTCCTGAATTTTGCGTCCTCAAATTGACTTAAGAATGAGAAAGAACCAAGAACAACGTTCTTGTTCAGAAAGCACCCACTCTCCTTAGATCATTTATCTCTGAAGTTTTCCATAGGGTTCTAGACTTCAGCCCCTGGTAGTTATGAATTGAAGTGAATACAGAGCGGGTGTCCTTCCTTATTTGCCCCAAAAGAGAACAAAGGAAGACTAGCCTTGGAAAGAGGCGTCGAGTGCAGTGGTTCCTTTGCTGTTGACACCTTCCCCTGTGATCCTGGCTTTGTGTGGTCCTCCCGAAGCCATGTTTTCCCCTCTTCAGATGGCCCTCATCCTTCTTTGTCTCCTCGTCATTTCAATAGAATCCACCTCATTCTCCGACCTCGACGACGACGGAAAGAGAAGTCTAGGCCTAGGTTTGCGTGAGATCCAACCAAGAAAACTAGTTTCAGGCAATTTCTCCCCAAAGTTGCTGAGCAGTCTGAAGAACGCGAATATCCGCATGGTCGCCAGTCCAGGGGTCGTCCATCTGAGGAAATTCCACCCACCACGCACCGTCTTTTCATGGGCTGCCATGAAGGACGAATAAAACTTTTCGTTGAGATTTAGACACCCCCACCCAATCCTAAAGACTAACAATCAGTCCAGCATTTATTATTTACAACACCCGGAATTTAACATTCACAATTCGAACATGCGGACGTCATCGTTGTTCTCGGAGCTGTCGGGTTCGGCGCGGCGCTTTCCGGGAGTCTAAACCTCATGATTGAGCAGAGGCGACAAAGGCCTGGCTACCGATGGCTGGGGGGCCGCCTGGTTCTGGCGGGATCCTCCCATGAAGGTACGTAGCATTCCGCCCATTCCTCTCGCACGGGGGTCGAAGCCTTCGTCAGTGGTCGTGGGCTCCTTGCGCTTGTTTCGCGATTCTCCGCCGATGAACATCTTGCTCTGAAACACCGGCGATCGCTATTCTCTCCCAGAGGATCTCACCTGCATGAGTAGGGCCTTTGTGATGAGGAAGTCGGCGCTGTCGATGAGCTGCGTGCACAACTTGTCGATCTTATCGAATGACTCCACCCTCTTGTCCACATCCAAAGTGCGGACCACCCCTTCCAACGAGTCGATCTTCGCCCTGATGAGGTCATTCTCAATCAACGAGACAACGTCCTCCTCCATCTGAAAGCACCTCGTTTCCGTTCATTTCCAAGGAAACCAACCATAGTGAGAGTGACACGGAAGACCTCGGCCATCTGGTCGAGACGGGCCGTGGCGAAGGGACGCAGGTACTGCACCATGGCCCTCTGTCTGATCAGGCCGTACATTTCATCCACCTGGCAGGAGATGAACGGGTTGAGGTAGAACTGAAAGATGGATTAGAGAGAAGGGGACGAATACTAACGTAGTCCCTCATCTGGTACATTATATCGAGACATTTGCCAAAGTTACTGCGCACGAAGCAGTTGAGCAGCTCAATCAGGCGAGGCTCCGCTTCCAGGAATTTTCTAAAAACAGGTGTTTTCCAAGAAGTTATTGGTTGGAATGTAAAAGTAAAGTAACAAATGGGAACCTGCAGATACTGTCGGTGAGGACCTTCTTCTTCAATTCCATGCGGTCAAAGGTGACCAGGGCGGAGAGGGTGGCAAAAATGGCCATGTCGGAGGCGGAGACGATCCACTGGTTGCCGAACAAGTCGACGTCCGTCTTCAGGAACTTTTCAATGGCCTGGTTGTAACGGCCGTTGCGCATCCTGGAAATTCCAGCCAGAGCGTCGATCTTTGTCTGAAATTGGCATTCAATAAGGAAATAGATAACAAAACCACCTGAGTGGAGGAGATGAGGGCGCGGTTGGCACGGGAGTGGGCGTCCAGCTGATCGGCAGGGGTACGATGCGAGTTGGCAGCCACCTGTGAAGTGAGGTAAGTAAGTAAAGAGATGGGGAGATCTTACCTCTTCCGCCTCCTCGGCCTCCTTGATGCTGCGCTGAGCCTGAGCGACGAGGGGATCCACCTTAGACCACTCACCCGCGGCCACGGTGACTTCGAGCCAATCAAGCCACATCTGGAAGATAGGTTTAAGAGCCGCCTGATATATTTTCTAACCTTCATAATGTGCTTGAAATGGGTGCAGTACTCGCGCATTCCCCTTCCGTAGAGCCTCATGGCTTCAGAGTAGTTTCCCATGGCGACGTAGTGATGGAAGAGCTCCTCCATGGCACGACGGGTGGATTCCTGCAGAGAACGGGGGTACTCGAGTATCCCACTATTGCCTACCTTGACCCCCTCGTCCTTCTGCTTTTTGTACTCGGACTGGAACATATCGAGAAGGTTCGAGGCCTTCATCTGGGTATGGTCCACCCACGACTGGTCCACGCGCGGCATCTCCAACGAACGCTGAACAGTTCATAACATAAAAATAAAGTATAAAAAACATACCGAAACAGAGGGATTCTTGTCCATGGTCTCAAGACACGCCATAAGCGAACTGTAGCGGGGAACATTCATAGTAAACTAAAAAAATATTATAAATCTTGAAAATACTGGAATTTACCTCCTTGATGGTCTTGGAGAGAGCAATGGCGGCGTCTCTCTGAAGCATGGGGCAGTGGTTCATGACGAATTGAAGCCTGGATCAACTGTTTATTCAGACAAATGGGAGGAAACCGCACCTTTCGCAAAGAGGGACGCCGGAGAAGGTGGCACAAAGAGTATCGATGTCGATGGCCACAGTGTTGACAGACACGGGTCCCCCGCTGAATTGATCTAAGAAAGAAGACTTAAACAGGAGAGGATTGATACGAACGGAGATTGGGGACGACCTCCAGACGACAATCCTCGGGAGCGGCGTTGGGCTCCATATCAGCCACGTAGATGTCATCGTTGTTCGAATTCGTCGAGTCCAGGTAATCCGCGCTGGCTTCGTCGCACGGCTCATCGGGTTCTTCGACATTCTGAAGGAAATTGGTCTTCCTGAGACAAATACAACAAACCTGATCAATCACGTCAGTGTCGAGCATGCCATCGTCCGGATCAGGCACGTTTTCCGACATAACTTTTTCTGAAAAGAAAGGATAAGGAGCTATCAATAGCAGGGATATCAAATACGGTTTACTATTGAATTTCAGAATTTCACGATGGGATAATAAACTGCATTTCAACGAAAAATCTATGACAAAGGATAAAAATTAACGTTTTGGCAGGAAATCAGTTGGAAATGACGATTGACTTTAATATTTTTAGCTAAAAAAAAACATTAAAATATAATGCAACAAATGAGAAGCCGGGCTAATATCAAATAAAAGCAGCGATTCAATGACGGCGTTCGAACGAAAATGCAATTTAGACAAAGCGCGTTCAAATGAAAAGATTTCCTGCCGAGACCAACGACTTTCAAAGCGAAAAAGCTTTTTAAAAATTTAGACAATTATATTAAAATATTGTTGTGTAGTATAGAACACTTATACAAATCCAGATATCATGAATATTAACTCAATAAAACAAAAAGACACATAATTGTCATACAAATTCATTCCTTTCTTGCATAACTCACACTATAGAAATTTACACGAAACAATAAAACGTTTAAAAAAAACTATCACTCGGCATCCTTATCGATCGGTCGCTTGCGGGAACCCGGGAAAGGGGTCTTTCTGGAGGAGGCCAGGTCTCGTTTGGTCTTCTTCTCCGCCGGCGGATCTATGATACCCTAGACGGAGGTCAGAACCAGGTATTGACCTACCAGCTGTCTGCGCAGACGCTTGCTACCAGGAGAGACGGGCTTCGGCGGACGGGGCGTCGTGAACACCACGTCGTCATTTTCAACGGAGACGGGCTTCTGCTGCGGCCCCTGGGACTGGGACATGTTCAGATCGGCGACTATCATCGGCTCGGGGTGCTTGCTCAAATTCACGCCGCAGATGACATTCTTCTGAAACAAGTCACGTAGATTGACTGTAGAAACACCCACTTTTCTTTTCTTTGTGCTCAGGATACCGCTCAGAAGCTTATCCACCAGGGGTTCCATCTGAAATAAAAAGGTGTAACTACAGGGAGGCTGGACAAACCTCTGGGAAGGCATCCGGCGCTTTGTAAGCAGCCTCGGTGGAAGGAGGGTTACGCTCTAACCAACCAATATTCCCGTGTAGAGACATTTGACCTCCGAAATGGTTGTAGAGGATATTGTGCACCGTCTTCGTTTTTTTAGATGGCTCGCCTGAAGCACAACATACACTGCAAGGCAGAAACACACCGAGAAGAGATGCAATGTAGGGACGGCTCTTGACCATCGACGTTTCCTCCATAATCTGAAGAAAATAATTAGTATTAGAATCACAAGCACATGTACATTGAGCAAAATATACACTGCATAAAATCCTACGCTTCCTCGCGTGACAATGCGGTGAAATGTGCAAATTAGCCGTGCGTGACGGCCGTTTACGTGAAGTTACGCCAGAAGGCCTATATAAGAGCTGATTTGGGAAAAAGCAGCCATTGCCGGAAGTTTTCCCCGTTGGACGGTCGTCTCTTCGCCATGACTGCTGAGGTCTGCTGCCCTCCTCTTCCCCTCCAACGGATATTCAGAAGCCTTTGAACATCGAGATCCAGATGGAGGAGGGAGAGCCCCTCGGAGCCGTGCCCAACGACAAGCTGATCATCACCAAGGTCCAGACGGGAACCCTGGCCGAGGGAAAGCTGAAGGTCGGAGACCAGATTGTCTCTGTCAACGGAACGAAGCTGACGGACACCAACTCCTTCTTCAAAGCCCTCCGTTTCGCCCCACCCGTCGCCACGTTGGGAGTGGTGCGTGACGAGGCCAAGGCGGCTGAACTGGAGGCCCGTATCCACATCCCGGCGGACCGCGAGAAGTTCATCCAGCGTCGCGATGGATTCGCCTACTTCGTTGCGAAGCTCGTCTGGCAGCAGGGAGGACCTAAGCTCGGACTCGGAATCAAGCACTACCAGGTATCTTTAAAGGGAGTAGGCAGATAGTGACTTCTTACAGAACCGAGTGCTGGTCTCTCGCTGCGACGCTGGTTCCCTCGCTTCCCAGCAGCTGGTCATCGGAGACCATATGATTGATATTGACGGAACGCCCGTCACCGACAAGGACGTGGCCCGTGACCTGCTCATCAAGGGCCTCCAGACGAAGGGAACCATTTCGATGGTGATCGAGAGGCCGGAGACTGCCGAGGCGAAGCACTGGACCTCCAACGCCCTCGCCGTGCAGACTGCCCAGCCGCCGTCGGTGCAGATGAACTCGGATGTGAGGGCCATCGCCCAGAGGGAGAGGGCCAAGCTGGCCCAGAAGCTGCAGCCCAAGGCCTCGATCCTGAAGCCTGGCACGATGGGAGCCCGTGTGCAGATCAACGAGCAGATCGGATCGCAGCTGATCGCCTCCGACCACGAAGGACGCGCCCTTCGCTCCGTCAAGAAGTAGAATGAAGAAATAAAGACGAAACTCTTTGCTATTGTTCCTTTTAATGTTTTTACGATGTTTTGTTGTCAATGATAGTGGCTTGTTCCATGGTTGTTTCAACACCTTAAAAACTCACACTCGAAAAGTAGGAAGTTCGCTTGGGGGCGTACGCCGGAGTGCCTCCAACCTTACGGTTGCTCTGGCCGTAGTTGTCCTTCATATTGCCCGAATCCAGCATTTCTAGCGCAGCAACAGTTGTATTCCCAACATCATTGGCGTCCATGGTATTGTCGCAGACGCTGACTTCGCTTTCCACTAAATGAGACATCAAAGAATAGTTACACACCTACTTATGTTCTGAGTGCGGTTCAACGCTTCGCGCATGAAGTCGTCGACTTCCAGTCCATCCTCAGCAGAACATTCTAAAGAGACCTAGATTACCCGCGTCAATCACCTACCTCCAGCTACTGATTTCCGGGGCGTTTCAATAATTTCTTGAGAATCAGGGACGACTTCATCCTCCATTACCTTGGTTTCCACAGGATTTCCGAAGGATTGCAGAAAGGAGGGTTCGAACGTGGTCATGGTCCCAAAGTATCTGTGCTATAAATGCATAATTGTGAAAGGGAAGTGAAAATGGTCTTACCCCGGTGTTGGAGACCTGCGAGTGGTAGGTCATGTTCACACTGGTGTTGAAAGTAGCGGGCCTAAACAACACAAAATGATATTTCATTGCTGAAGATACCTCGAATCTCGTTGCTTGAAGAAACCCATCACGTCGTCCAGGATGTTCTGCTTCTTTACCTTGCGAGGTAACGGAAGAATGAGGGCTTCTACAATGCGATACATTAGAAAAATACATGGAAAAGGACCTTTCTTCGACACCCGGTCCATCAGCTGACTCCAGTACGCGTCTTCTTGCTTGTCCTGTAGATAGTTGATAAAGGGAAACACAGCAAAATAACCTGAGTTCGCGGGTCTTTTGGCTTCGTTTTCTTTGTCAGCAACAGCGGCTTCGCTGGGTTAGTAGACATGGCCTACAACAATGGTTCTTGTCTGTCTTAGCGGTCCTTAGGATTTTTTCCGGTCCTTTGAAAAATCTCCGGTCCTTTGAGAATTCTCCGGTCCTTTGAAAAACTTTCCGGTCCTTTGAAAATTCTCCGGTCCTTTGAATTTTTTCCGGTCCTTTCAAAAATCTCCGGTCCTTTCAAAATTTCCCGGTCCTTTCAGATTTAACCTTTTTTTAACCAATTTCCCCATCCGGATTTTTTTGGGCTTTTAGATTTTTTTCTTCATATTTTTACTTTTTTCAGCCAGGTTCACTTTTTAAATCCTGTTCCTATTTCCAACCTTTTTTACTTTTATGCTTGAACGGGTATCCAATGGCGTGCGACCCCCTCCCACACAAACTCACTCATAATACCTGGGGGAAAGGACCCATCATGGTAGCTAATGGCGAAAATCTAGGAGAGAGAAATGTCAGACTGGTAAGGGGCTATGCCTATGATCTTCCTGAGTCACGAGAGTACCTAGCAGTCCTTTGCGTTGCGTGTTCAAATGAGGAAACAAAACAAGAAGACGGTCCAAAGATGACTGATTCTCTCCCTCAGATTCTGTCTCTCAGCAGCTCGAAAGATTTCTTACCGGCTCCCACATCAGTAACCACGGCGCATGTAAATGTGTGTGACTCACCGACCACGGCGTGTCGACGGCGACAAAAAACCGGCAGGAATCATCTTTTCTGTTACCATGTTCATGTGGTCGCTAGCGAAAGTGTGTTTGAGTGGTACCACGTATTGGACATCCGTCCAACTACACACTCCCTTTGTAAACTCTGCTGTATTTATTTCTCCTATGATCCAATGATGGGTCTGTTTCCCCGGTATACATATGTTGTGTAATTTTGGCTGATATCATAAAAAAGCAACAAAAAATCCAAGACCCACAAAAGTTGGTATGATCAGTAGTCCCTGGGTTATTATGAGCCTGATATTGGACACCCGTGCAAACATAAAAGTAAGAAGGGTTGAAAATAGGAAGATGATTTAAAAAGTGAACATGGCTGAAAAAAGTAAAAATATGAAGAAAAAATCCAAAAGCCCAAAAAACTCCGGATGCGGAAATTGGTTAAAAAAAAGGTTAAATCTGAAAGGACCGGAAAATTTTGAAAGGACCCGAAAATATTGAAAGGACCGGAGATTTTTGAAAGGACCGGAAAAAATTCAAAGGACCGGAGAATTTTCAAAGGACCGGAGAATTCTCAAAGGACCGGAGATTTTTCAAAGGACCGGAAAAAATCCTAAGGACCGCTAAGACAGACAAGAACCACAACAATAGCGATTTTTCAGCATATTTGTACAATGTACAAATACAATGTACAAATATGCTGAAAAATCGCTTAAAGACGTGAAAAAAGACAAGAACCATTTAATTGCTCAGTTTGAAAAAGTCTAACAAATAAAAAGAAACGGAGGACTAAAAACTCCCATTTATATTTTTGTTGCACCACCGTACCATAATTCCTATCTTCGCAGGACCACTTCCGTATATTTTGGTTACTGAACTTACACTAAACATGCATAGAAGTACACTCGTTCAAACGTAGACAAAACAGAATAAACTTGTTGAACGTAAACAAAACAGAACAAGCTTCTTGCAAGACGCATCCAAAAAGATGTCCACTGGAAATCCCGACAATTCCCCCGCTCCGAAGGTGCGACAATTCCCCCGCGACCGTCGACAATTCCCCCGGCCCCCGCGATAATTCCCCCGAAAGTCCATTGACTTTTTCAGCTACCAAGTCTGTATTTGCTATTATATTTTGTAACAACATCAGTAATAAAGCTGTTTTAGCTAGGAAGGGGTGCGTGGAGTGTACGCGGGGCCCCCACCCCGCGGATTATTTTAAAAAAAGGATGCAAGTACTCCCGGGAGAATTGTCGTGTTTTGGGGGCGGTCTTAAACCGCAGGGGGAATTGTCGTTGTCCTCGGGGGAATTGTCGCGGGGGAATTGTCGTAAGAGGCGTCCACTGTGCACAGATGAATGCAGTTTATTACGACAATTTTAAAAAGTCCGTCGAAGACCAAACGTAATCGTTGCAAGACCCACAGAAACCAATCCAGATAAATAATGGTTTATAAAATTACAAATATAAAATTATAAAATCAATGAACAACTGAATATACAGCAGGTGATCCCGGTGAAAATCTTTATTGCACCTGTCTCAATAGATCAGTCCTTGCTCTTCTTGCCCTTCTTTCCCTTCTTCTTCTTGCCCTTCTTCACCTTCACCTTCTTCGCCTTGGGCATGTGCTTCAGTCGCGCTTTGGTGAACATGTTGACGAAGTAAATGTGGCCGAGACAGCCCAGCGTCATCACCACAACGAAGGAAACGATGGAGGAGATGAGCAGCACCCATTTGACATGGACCTACGAGGGGTTGGATTGGAAGGAAGGGGAACTTACTATGTTGCGTTGGGCCTCGACCGTCTCTTCTTCCACCATGACGACCGTCTGGGAGAGAAGTAGGAAATGGAATGAATGGGAAATGAAGGAGGGAAGAGTACGTGAGGGTTACGGTACGCTTAAACACATGACCCCATAATTACATTTGAATGCGTTTTAGTGAACAACTTTCTCTCTCTCTCTCTCTCTCTCTCTCTCTCCCTTTCTCTCTGTCTCTCACCATGTCTCTCACAGACCTTGACTCCGACTCGTCTCAAGCTAATTAGTTCCCATTAGAATGACAACAACTAGGGGCAGATTAAAATAATCGCGTTTGCCTGGGATTATCATATCATTAGAATATGCTAAATGTCCTAATTTCTTCTGGAATACCTACGTGTACTTCCGGTTGAGGATATAAATACCCTTGGCTGAGCTCATTCCGTCATTCTTTCCCGACTTTCGAGTGAAGATGGCTGTTCCTGCTGACGTTATCAAGAAGATCGAGGAGGGCTATGCGAAGCTGCAAGCGGCCGCCGACTGCAAGAGTCTCCTGAAGAAGCACCTCACCAAGGGAGTCGTCGACAAGCTGAAGACCAAGAAGACCCGTCTGGGAGCCACTCTCCTTGATGTCATCCAGTCCGGAGTGGAGAACCTGGACTCTGGTGTGGGGCTCTATGCTCCCGATGCCGAGGCCTACACCCTCTTCGCCGACCTCTTCAACCCGGTCATTGAGGACTACCACAACGGATTCAAGGCCGCCGACACCCAGCCCGCCACCGATCTCGGAGAGAAGAATGTGAGTTTCTCCCTTTTCATTCTTTCTAATCCCTCTTCTTCCAGCTGGCTGAGCTGACGGACCTCGACCCCGAAGGCAAGTTCATCGTGTCTACCCGCATCCGCTGCGGTCGCTCCCTCGCCGGATACCCCTTCAACCCCTGCCTCACCGAGGTCAACTACAAGAACATGGAGGACCGTGTGAAGGCCATATTCACCGGAATCACGGACGCCGACCTCAAGGGAACCTACTATCCTCTGACTGGAATGGACGAGGAGGTCAAGAAGAAGCTGATCGCCGACCACTTCCTCTTCAAGGAAGGAGACCGCTTCCTCCAGGCCGCCAATGCCAACCGCTTCTGGCCCAACGGTGAGCTTTTGTTTTTGGAAAGTACAAAGTTCTTCCTTCAGGAAGGGGTATCTTCCACAACGAGAAGAAGACGTTCCTCGTGTGGGTGAATGAGGAGGACCACCTGCGCATCATCTCCATGCAGCCCGGAGGCAATGTGGGAGACGTGCTGGGTCGTCTGATCAAGGGACTAAACACCATCTCTGCCAAGATGCAGTACGCCCGCCATGCCCGTCTCGGATGGCTGACCTTCTGCCCCACCAACCTGGGAACCACCGTCCGTGCCTCTGTGCACATCAAGCTGCCAAAGGTGTCTGCCAAGCCCGAGTTCAAGGACATCTGCTCCGAGATGAAGCTGCAGATCAGGGGAATCCACGGAGAGCACTCCGAGTCTGCCGAGGGAGTGTACGACATCTCGAACAAGCAGCGCCTCGGACTGACCGAGTACCAGGCCGTGCGCCAGATGTACGACGGAGTGAAGAAGCTCATCGAGTTGGAGAAGGCCGCCGCCTAAGCAAACGAAGCAATAAAAGATTTCCCGAGATTTCGTTATGCTCATTGCTTGTTTAGGGTTGGAGAGTTGGCACTCGTATAGATAACCCCTAGCACAATGTTAAGTCAGTAGCACATCAGTAGCTTTCTTTTGATACCAAACTTGCTGGAAAAGTCAGTTTCAAGCAGGCGGTAACCGTAGCACAATGTTAAAACCTTGCGCTATCTATTGGAACATCTCGGGTTGAGGGTATAAAGGATTATTTAATAAAGGAAGTGCCCTTCGAAGGGCTCCTTTAGACAAATCGTCCGGCTTTGTTGGCTGGATCTAGGAGGGCGGCCTTGACGGTTCCATTTGATGTCTTGCTTCAAGATAGATTTTCAGAATCTCAGCGGTATTGTACACAGACATTAAAGTTTTTAGTTTCTTTGCGAGTCCTTTTGGGTATTTCTCCCGTATTTTCGCCAAAAAAAAACTCGAAACACAAGAAATGCTTGTTTAGGTGCCCATTATGCTTCATTCACATGCTACGGGCAATTATTAGCACTTTCTGGTACCAACAATTCAACTCGTATGACTTAAAAGGGTGCGAGCAATACACACAATAAGGGCAAGAGTTAACAATCACAGGACCGACATGAGGCAATCATAGTTCTAGTTACTAGCAAGGCATAATTCACATATGCTCGACTTATTATCAATTGCGGCGCACGATTGCAATGTACAGAGTTATTAGTTTCACTAACTGGCGGCGCGCCGCGTCTAGTAGATCAAACACATTGAGCAGACGACTATTGGAACATGCATATACAGAAAGACGGCAATACCCGGAAGTAGTACGGGGGCTCGGTTAGTAGGGGATTCGGGCGGGGTCACCACAATTCGGTGGTGGTGAGATTGCGCGTCAATTCCTCGGCCAGGTGCTCGAGACCGGTGATGCGGAAGTAGTCCCGTTCGAAGTCCTTCTCGTCGTCAGAGGAGATGTTCAGGTTGGCCGACGAGCACGAAACGGTCGAGAAGGGAGATGAACCACCGGATGCGTACCCGGAGAGACCGGATGCCAGCGACACACGGTTGGGAGTGGAAGCCGCGTCGAAGCCTAGAAGTAGCATTACAATCGCGAAAAGATACCCAACAGGGAGGAACACCGTCAACAGCAAAAAGAACCAGTAACAGTTCAGAATTCATTGAAGAACTTACATCCGAACAACCCCTTCACATCGAGTGTTGTCCCCTGCTGTTGCGGATCGTCCTCGTTCTTCTCCTGGAAGAAGGCAGCCGGTTCCAAAGGCCAGCTGGGGTGCGGCCGGAGCGGCGGCTGAGCCTGCAGATGGCCGCCGACGGGAGATCCGCCGAACAGTGCCTCCAGCGGAGGCATTTCCGGCGTCACGGGGCGCATGTTGTTCGTGGCGTGGTGTTGCACAGTCATGTCGGCCAAAGCGTGGCGCTGTGATACCTGCAAAGGAGAAATTAGAAAGCGAGAGGCAGAGAACGAACCTCAACGAGTTTGTCGGGGCGAATATAAGCATTGTTTCCGTTGTCCGGGTGGATGAACAGACAGCGACTGCCGTAGGGACAGAGCCCAGTGGTGGTGTACTTGTCGCAGAGCTTCGTCTTGTACTTGCTGTTCTGCTTCGGCATTATCCTAAAACCGAGACATTCCAAACCACTTCAGATGAACTTACTTAGAAGGGCGAAGTTCGGCCTCTCCGTGGGCAAAGCGGCAGTTCTCGGCGAAGGAGCAGACCTTCGATTCCAACCACGCCTGACACATCACAGTCTTGTAAGAGTCCGGTTTTGGCGACTTCTTCCCAGAAGGCTGCCTCGACGTAGCACTGAAATAGAGAATTGTGCTCATTAATACAGCAACTGTCTCGAGAGGTATATATCAGGGCTACTTAGCAAATAGCTTTATTAATGCGAAAATAGTTGTTACATCTATCTTACCTGGCGGCATAGGCGCTGGGTTCATTGAATCCAAGGATGTCATGCTGCGGAGCCCCCATATGCTGGGGAAAGTGAACTTCTCCTCCCATCGGTGCACGGGAACTGAAAACAAGGAATAAACAATCGGGAACCACTGAGTGCAATGTTTCTGGTTGTGACGAGATCAATAGAGACCAACGATGAAAGGGAAATGTTGAAAACAAGACAAAATAAAGAGAAAAGACGAGAGAATTGTTCGTATTGCCGACATGAAAGATGATACCACGACCTTTAATTTTTACTAAATAACAAATACACAGATGCTGTTATTTCAGGAGAGGGATATTTTAGTGAGGATTATTGAATGGGATATGGTATTCAAAAAAATAAAAAGACATGTTGGAAAAATTACATAAGTTTTACCTTGAACCTAATGGAAATTATTTGCGCCCCGCCTTTTTTTCAAGTTTTAATTACCAGGAAATACAAAAGACATGAAATTCCATGTTTGATAGAAAACAAGCAAACGAAATGCAGAATAGATGTCAGATTATGTAGAATATACCAATAACGAAAGCTTTTGAAATGTGCCTTAAAGTTTGCAGATGAATAAAGTTGGATGGTGTTCGCAGAAAAGATAGGGTGACTGGGGAGCGACATGGTTAGTGCAAGTGGCGGAATGGGCGGGCGGCGGACAAACGACTCAGCTGGAAGTACAGCCTCAGAGTGCAAATGCACCACGACCAGATCAAAAAACAGACGCCGGGTGAAACACAAAACTCACGATTCCCGTTCCCTTTTGCGCTGTTGCTGCTGGGCACCGACGGCCATCCAGTTGGTCATGTGGAGGTAGTTGTTCAGCTGGAAGGCGGGACTTGGGGGCCCAGAGACTGGTCGGGAAGTGGAGCCGAGCTGGGAGGGAATGGCCGAAGAGCCGCTGTCTGTGGATCCGGAGGACAGCGAAGACACTGGGCGCCCGGAGGGCATGCTGGAAATAAGGACATTATTCAGTTATCATTTTTATGCATTCATAATTTTAATGCCAGAAGCGGCTGAAAGAATTAATTGCACAGATGGATAGACATAAAAACAAACCTGTTGTAGGACCCGTCTGAGTAGCGAAACATGTCGTGTTTCAGGTTAGAAGATGGTTAGTTAGCCAACACGACCTGTCGGCCGCCGCAGAGGGACCTGGAACGAGAACATTTGATATGAATTCAAAGCAAAGGAAGATACTTTCGAAAAACAAAACAGAGAACACTATACGAGATGAACTGAGGTATAATACGAATAATCAGGTTTAAGTGAAGGAAATGACCGGGAGAAACGGATGGCAGATGTTGTGAATGAACGGGCAGCAGAAAAGTTGCCTAGCTGAACTGCTCCGGTCGGATTGAAATAGGAAGGAGCGCGGCGGAGAACCACCAGTCGGTGGAGATTTTAAGCGGCACGACGGACGCAAAAGAACAACACGACAATGGCAGATAGGAGCAGTTGGGGAGAAGGCAAACATAAATACGGATGCAGGGAGATAAAAGTACAGGGGGATAAAGGCAGCTGGAAGGAGAGAAAACAAGGCATACTGTCAAAAAAGGAGATTCCACAGAAGGGCTGGATAAGACAATTTCTGTAGCTAACAAGGGTAATACGGGAAGACGAGGGCAAATGAGGCACATCAAATAAAGCCAAGAACAGGATGAGAATGGGAGTGGCCACCTACAAGAATGGAGTAGATCAAGAGCGACTCGGGTTTGTAGTGTGATCATGAACGACAAAACTACAAAATACTTCATTTGTCGAACAACATACCAACGATAATTTACTTATATTTTTATTGAAATCATGATTTTGGAGCATTTTACACTTGAAAGTGCTTTCAAAATCTTAAAAACCCAAATGAATCACTCACAAATTGAGTTCAAAGAAAACCAATTCACAGTTCATTACTGTATAGGAAATGGGTCCCAAACGGATGCGTGTGTTCCAAATGAATTACCTTTGGCGGGAGTTAACCAAATTTATGTGCGCACTGATTGTTTTGATGATACTGAGAAATAGTTAATCCGACTTTACAATATAAAAATCAACAACTTTAAACTGATTCATATAACTGTAAAGAAAATTCCTGAAGGGTTATGCTTTTGGAATTTCGTGCGATGTGAAAGGTTTTGTAGTACTGACTGCGATATTTGAGGTCGCGTGTGACTACACTTTTGAGAAAGTTGAATGCAACACATACGAGGCTTCGAAAGGCCAATTTGGATGTAGCACCTCGTGACGAACAGCGTGACCCACACAATATCTTCTGCGTAATAATATTCATCAGTTGTGCTTGTTTTCCTGGCGAAAGACGGGCGATTGCCGTGTGGGAACCGTGGGAAATTGCATGCATGTGCTGTTTAATTGAACTCCCACATGACGGATTTCAGGCGGCAATTGCTCGACTTGTGATCTAGGGCTAAGGGAGATGGAATGGCAGAGAGAGAGAGAGAGAGAGAGAGAGAGAAGTTTTAAAAGCCGTTGATCACCGCATGTTCCAAGAAGAAAACAATTGCAAGAGTGGCTTCCTGGCTCCCCTGGGGGAGTTCCGCGGTCAGGCGGCCGCAAGGGCGCATGTCCTTTGCAACGGCGGAGCAGAGAGCTGTTCCCACTCGAAACCAGCAGCCTTTGAAGTAATCAAAGAGAAGAAAAATTACCAAGAGAGACTGGGCAGCCGGTTCGTAGTAATGTGTCCTTTCCTTCGAACTCTGGCAGGACAATTGTTCAGGGCAACCGGCTGGTCCAAGTGTTGCGAAGGGTGGCAAAAGAGAAAGGGCAGGGGAATCATGGAAGAGATGCGAAATAGATGAGGAATGGGGAGTCATACTGTACGTCTGGGAGGATAAAAAGGGGAATGAGCGTTCCGTGCGTCAGACAAGGCGGGCTGGGAAAAGAGAGGTGCCGCCTAATTGAGAGGAGAAAAAAGAGCGCATAGAGACATTTTGGCAATACGAATACGATGAAAGACAACGAGTAAAGGAGGGTATGGGGTTGAGAGGAGAATTGTGGCATTCGAAGAGATCCATAAATGGACTGAGAGGATTTGACCAAAAAGAGACATACCGGAAGACATGACTGGGTAAGATAAGCTAATAGATATAACGGTAAAGAGTGAACGATTCTGGCTTGAGTTGAGTCGAGAGAGCGAGAGAGAGAGAGAGAGAGAGAGAGAGAGCCGGGAAGTGCGGCCAAGCCAGGAAGCTCTCTAGAAAAATAGAAGAGCGCCTCCTCTAAAAGCTTTTTTCAGCAAATTCTCGTTCCATGTAGTTTTTCCCATCCGAAGAGAGTCCTTTCAAAAGCAGGGAGGTGCGCACAAATATAGCCAAGACGGGCTTTCGAATAGCGCGAGAAGAGCGTTTTCGGCGGGGAAAATGCGCGCGGACAGCGGCAGTTCCGCCATGCAACTGGTCGAACGGTCGGGACCCTCGGAGGGCCAGGTGGGTCCTTTTTTTCTTCGGACCAAATTTTTATATTGTTGTTAAAAATCTGCAATTTTAGTATAGCCTTAAACTAAAAAAAACCATCAATTCTCAAAATGCATATTCGCAAAAATCCCTTGGTTCTCTTTTCTGAAACCTAGATAAAAAAAGGCCGACCGGGTTTGATGGAGGGATGAAGTCACGAGGTCAGACAGAAGTCCCTCCAGCCGGCTGTCAGCTGCTGCCAGGACACTTCTACCAGCTGGCCGTAACGATTGTCCTTTGATCAGAGAACCACACGGATTCAGCGCTGTTTTTTCTGCGGTTTTCCGGTCCACGCGGGCAAAACGCCAATGATCCTAAGGAAACAATGCCAATCAGGGAAGGAAACATGACCCAAAAACAGGGAAGGGGTGTTTTTTCACTGAGAGGAGCGAAGAACGCAACAATGTCCTAGAAATAATTGATTCCCTGATAAATCGGGGGTTATCAGCGGCGGGGGACGAACACATGACCGCTCTCTATCATGGGGAACGCCACGGAAGGCTGAAATTCAAAGAAATTTCGAAACTTTTGACTGGAAATCTGACATTCTTGGGAAAAGTCTCTTTTTCTCGTTTTCAATGAATTAAAGTCTACCATAAGAACGGTTTCCCTACCTTTCTGATTTCCACATTTAGTATAGCAGGACATGTTGTACCAGGAGTTGCTGTATTTTGAAATTTGCTGTGACTGCATGATAAATATTGACAAGAGTTTAACATTGCTCAGTGAGAAACCCCATAACAGGCACTTTTCGAAAAAAACAAAACAGAAACTGCTGAAAAATGAACGGAGTAAAATACAACCTTAGATGTCTTACACTTCTTGGTTCAATGAACATATTAACTAAAATGTTATGTCCTCATCTACTCGTCAAGCATCTAACATGCAAATGTTAATCTTACATGAGCCAGTAGTACATTCATTATTCAAAGGGCGCAGGAAGTACGTCCTTTCATAGATGTGATGTCTCTTTCTCTCTCTCTCTCTCTCTCTCTCTCTCTCTCTTTCTCTCTCTCTCTCTCTCTCTCTCTCTCTCTCTCTCTTTCTCTCTTTCTCTCTCTTTCTTTCTTTTTTCTCTCTCTTTCTCTTTCTCTCTCTCTCCTAGACCCTCCTCCTTCCCCCTCCATTTCTCTTCCTCTTTCCTCTGTCTCTCTTCTCACGTTTTCTTGTGTCCGTCTCTGTCTATCTGGAATAATAGTTTCTCTCTCCCCTTTCCTCATCCCTTGAGAAGTCATCTCGAGAGATCACAGAGCGAAAAGCCGCGTTTGGTCGTTTCCCAGCAGCAACCGGCCGATGTTTCTTTCCAACACAAGATCCGACGAGAACCGGAATCGGACCGCCCGCTGACCTTTTGCCAACGCAGTTTTTCCCACAGAAAGGAGGAACTTTGAAAATGATATCCTGGGGATAGACGCTTGTTTCGATGCGTTTTATTTGGTACATAAGTTGTTGCAAGAAGTCCAAAGAGAAATTGAGGGAATGCTTCGATTGCAGCAGATGATTATGTTTGGACCACACGTGAAGGTAACGTCAGAGAATCAGCTCATTAGCAACATCAGGAATAGAAGAACACTCAAATTTGAAACAAAAAAACCTCAAACTTGACAGGACATTTTCGGGGATATCTAAAAGGCTGTGGATTGTGGGAACAACTTCCTTGTTCCAAATTTGACTGACAATAATAACATGGTAAGGTTGCGAACCCGAAAACCTTGATCTTTATAATTCCACAAACCCCTCTACCAAATACAGAAGACCAGTTTCTGGCTTCCATTCAAAAGTGCATTGCCGTGGGGTACCAGCCTTGACCCTGAAGCCGTTCGGCATCGATGGGCGGCGCGTCGCGGCGTAAAAACGGGATTTCATCCGGCGTGAGATACCTGTTTCGATGGAAAAAGATAACAGAGGAAACACGGGAGAAACACGTCTCGGGAGGCGCGAAAAAGCGGACTGACCGCCAGCCGGCTGGCAATTAGCCGCGAGGCACAGCAGGGGCTATTGTAGCCCTGCGGGTGAAGGCGGGAAGACATTCGACTGGGAGAGGGAAAACAGGACAGCTGATAATCGCTATCATAGACTGATTCACCTTTTTGTAGAGAAAAGAAAGAATAAGGGGGTTCGAGACAGAGAGAGAAAGGAGAGACAGAGGGAGAGAGAGGAAGGGAGTGAGAATGGAGAAGAGAGGAAGAGAAAGAAAGAGTATGGAAGGGTAGAAAGAGCAGAAATTCAAACAAAGGTCAGCAAACTGAGAGAAAATTATACAGTTTACCAAGTCTCAGTAAAGTCTAAAGAACATATGAAATTGGATCTACAAAGTAGAAGCACACAAATGTCAGAGTAGAGACAAAAGAGAAGAAAAGAGAGGGAGTAAGAGAGGGTGAGAATGAAAACTGGTTTTGTCTGTCTGTTTCCAAACAGTCAAAAGAACGTTTGAAAATGTTGACCCTATCTAGAAAGAGATAAGAGGGAGACGGACAGTCTGTTCCACACTTCATGGCTACAGGGGTTTTCTTCCCAATTTTCACGGAAGATCGAATGACCTCCGTCCTGAAAGGAAAAATCACGATTTCCCTTTTACATTTAGTTTCCATCGTTCGATATTTCTTACTTTGCCTATTTCTTACTTTATGGAAATACTCTCAAACTATGAAAACGTACGACCTGGGGATTCCCCAATTCGCTTCAAGTTGTCATGCGAACACGATATTTGAGTAAGAATAACCTATACTACATTACAATACTCTCATGAGCTCCACATCAGAATTGAAGCTAGGCGAGGAGGCGCCAGGCGTAAGTCAAAGTTAGGATTATAACTATTACAAAACGCTACTATTTTAGAATAAAACTTTTAGAAGAGAAAACAAACGGCTAATCATTGCTTGTTTGATGTCATATTAGTATGTAGGTATGTCAAACGAGTACAGACATTAATTGATTCTTCCGGGTTGGCGGAACACGATTCTCGCTAGATTTATATCCAAAGAGACATTAAAATGTTTCAAAATGCTATTTTCGGCATTGGTAAAAAAATTAAGTTTTAGCTTTCATGTTTAGCCAAGAAGAGGTTTGAATGATACCAAAGTTGAAAAACCTTGCCGTCGGTCCAAGTAGGAATCAGCCTTCGTTTGTTAAATCGAGCGAAAATGAAGGGACGAAAACTGCTAAAGAAACTGTAGCTTTCGCGCAGCCGGCTGGATGGAAGCGGAGAAGCCTCGGCCTCCGTGGGTTGTGCGACGCGCAATCGGACCGGTCCGATATCCTTCTCGGCTGGCCCCTCCTCGCCTAGCTCCAACTCCCACTTCTGAGGTTGAGCTCACGAGAGTTTGCATCAGATACTCAAAGGGTTGGGTCATCTCATGAGTGTTGTATTCTTTGGGAAAGCTAATTCAGGAGACTTTGAAGACATAAAAAGATAGAGAGATGCATCCACAGAAGCAAAGGCAAAGATGCAACGACAGAGAAGGGACAAAAGAAAAGTGACGGAGATTAGACGAGCTGCAGACACAAAGAATGCCCTTTTGAAAGAGAAAGGCCCAGGGGTGCCGCACGGCCCATCGGGCGGACCGCCCGCGGGGAGTTCCGGAGGAATTAGCATAGACGAACTGGTCGGCTATTAAAGGGCTATCGAGGCGCTTACAGACAGTCTCGGATGCGCGACGAGTGCATTGAGCGCCAACCAGATGGCGAGATTATTCCTGGCTGAGACTCGCCCAGAAATAGCCGGGAGGACGAGAGGAACAAGAGACGAGTTTCACCAGAAGAGGAGGACGAGGGGAGGTCTCATTCGAGAGGGGAAAGGACAAGGATGAGTGGAGAGGGGAGAAGAGATTCCCAGGAATGAGGAGGACAAGAACTTCGGGAAGGGAAGGGCAATAGGTGCTGGATTAAGCATCATTGAGGATGGAAAGAGGAGGCGAAAGGGCACGAATAGGCCGCGGGCGATCTGGAACAAAGCGGATTGAGAGTTCGCCGCGGCACACGGTAATCCCGCTCAAAAATCCACCCAATTTGGACGACGTGTTCCCTCAATGATGGATGATGACAGAGACAAGGGACAGAAAGTGCAGAGGTAAAACGGAAGGACAAGAATACGGACACCCTACGTTGAGACCAACTGTTTTAGATAGGTTTACTAGAAACCATTGTAGGTGGAAAGTACAAAAGTCTACAAAATTGCAAAATTGTCAACCTATTGTCAAAGCAAAGAGAGAGAGAGAGAACTTAAAACTAAAGACACTATAGCTCGAGTTCTAATATTCCAGCAGTCAACGCATTTGCGGGCTTCAGCTAAAAGCGCTTGGAGATGGCTCCAAAATAGGGGCCGCTATGTTTGAGAAGCGCAGCTGAACGTACGTTTTCCAAAACAAAGCAACTAACTGTGCAGGTGTACAAACCAAGGCAAAAACAGGGCTAAAATAGTCCTGTGACCGTACAGCAGGTGTTGTGTGGTTATCGGTCAGAGGGCCATAAAGTAAGGGAGAAAACATGGGGAAATGGGTGTCTGGTAACCAAAGGGATGACCCGCAATGCGAAAAACAAAAGAAGCCTGGCTGATAAGCTAAAACACTTCCTGGTGCTGCTAAGAAATATTAAGGATTTGAAGACTTCTTTGGAATGAAAAGTAGGAAAATGGGATTTTTTAAAACTTCCATTTTGTCTATATGTTTCATAGGAAAAGTTAGCCGATATAGACAAAACTACCAAAGCCAAAGAAGATAAATACGGAAAGCAAAGAGAATTAGAGAGCGACATGTTTCCTTAGCGGTTGCTCCTAAGAGCCTCGGCGATCGGTTTCACCCTAAAGAGAAAACATGCGGGCGAGAAAGAGATGCAATTTCAGAGGCATTCAAACTTATTTCCCTTTTCCGGAATATTCTAATGGCACTGTTGAACTCCTTTCTTCCTCATTATGATCGACCCATTACTTTCCCCCCTAAGTCTTTAAATGTCCGCCAACAACACTCACGGATGATCTCATTTTTTCAGGGAGGACAACACGACCCGCCAGATTGAAGTGTGTTGCGTTAAATTTGAGAATAAGGGGGATTTCTTTAATAACTTAGGAATCACAAAACACAACAATAACAACAAAGCTAGCAACTACAGTAATAAATAAAGATCTACTTCGGCAGACGCTTCAATTCCCTGGTGAACCAGAGGGAGAACGAGATGAGTGCCATGGAGCCACTCTGGTGGAGGGCGGCCAGACCCACGGGTACGTAGTTGATCTAAAGAGAGGTCAAGGATATTCCAAGAGAGGTGGGTACCAAAGTGAGGATTCCGAGAGCTGCCTGGGTGTAGACCATACCAACAGTGCAGTTCAGAGCCAATCGGGCCCGTTTGGGGAGGTTGGCACGACGGCCGGCCAGCCAGGTGGCGGTAACGGTCAGGAGAGTAATGTAGGCCTAGAAATACAGATGAAGTTGCAGTCACTGTAATACTGATTTGGAAATAATCTGTAGGCCAACAGCACGCCCCTCTCACAGCTACAGCAGGCCCATGAAACTAACCAAATTCCTGTGGATGAACTGAACGGTGACGTCGTTCTCGAAGAAGTTCTTCCAGAGGGGAGTACGGCTGCCCATGTTCTCAGGAACCCATTTGTCGGCGAACTTGGGCCAGGAGTTGTACACAAGACCAGCGTCTAGACCGGCTACGAAAGCACCTAAAACACTGACATTTATGATAGTTATAGCAGGAATATACCCATTAGAGCAGTGGTGAAGACGAGGGCCTTGGAGCTGTGAGCCAGTCCACGCATCATTCCCAATTTCTTGACGGAGCTCAGCTGAAATACCGCAATATGGGGATTCGAATGGTGAATACATCGTTGTGTTTGATGAGATGACCAAGGCCGTTGTAGAAGAAGAGGGAGTAGAGGACGAAGGCCAGGGAGAGATGGGTAGCCAGGCGGTACTGGGACACGCGGGGGACCGAGGACTCGGAGTTGTTCGAGGGGTCCAGGCCGGACTTGACCATCCACCAGCCGACTCCTCCCTCAAACACAGTTATTACTCCACCTTTGGTCTGAATAGGTCACCTGAGTGATGAGAAGAGCGGTGCAGGCAGCCATTCTCTTCTTCATTCCGGACGAGAACCTTCCACGCGCCCAGAAATAGGCACAGGGCAGGAGGAAGACCTACAACTGTACAAGGAACTGAGCGGAAACCCACAATTCCGATGGCTCTTCCCCACATCCTGTGGGTGTACTCCATCGACCAGATGAACTTGAACTGGCCCAGGGTCATCTCCTCGTTGCTGGATTTGCTGAAAATTGAGGCTCAACTGGCTCAGAAAGTAGAAAGATAAAATAGTATAGAGACACCATTTCCGTTTTCTAGAAACTCTCGTTCACTCACAATTTGTACTCGGGGAACTGTTTGTATCGTTCGAACTCTGCCTCCCACTCCTTCTGGCTGAAGGGAGGTTTCATGGTTCTGAAGAGATCCCAATTGACCATGCTCAGTCCGGACTCGGTCAGTCTGAACACAAATATTCCAAAGAAAAGCCACTGAGATCACCTGGTGACGCC
Organism: Oscheius sp. G VE-2021; assembly: GCA_022343465.1. Lineage (NCBI taxonomy): Eukaryota > Metazoa > Nematoda > Chromadorea > Rhabditida > Rhabditidae > Oscheius > Oscheius sp. G VE-2021. The sequence continues at coordinate 4,388,492 of JAJQXH010000058.1, forward strand.
TCCGAGGGCGACCGCTCCGTAGCACATTCCGGCACAACCAAGTAGCCACCAGCCGATGGTTTTACGGTGTTTATCCGACAGATGGGAGACATCCTTGCCGAAGAAACGAGCACTTTGCTGGCTGGAAACATGGAGTTCCGTAAGAAATGCGCTGTAGTGAGACAAATGTCCCTGGACCTCCAAAGAACATCGGATCGTTTTTCAGATCCCATATTTTGAAAATCAAAATACACACTTCCACTGGTTTTTGACGATATTCAGAGTGTAGTTGGTTCGGATGGAAAACCCGCTAATATTCCTCGTTGTCAACCCGGTGCAGCCCTTTACAATCGTTCGCAAAAGGAGCATCTGAAGAAGACAACTCACTCTAGCCATGTTACTTTCAGAAGTAGTTGTGGCTCCAGCCTATGTTAGGAAACTAAGCATATCACTCAAAACTGCCACGGGTTTACTTCAGGGAACCGGTCAACGAGTAACAAATGATAAAGCAACAATCCTATATTACTAGACTCTGGAAGATCTAACGAGGAAACTAAAATAAGAGCACACATGACTGAAACTGGGAGGCGTGAGTATGAAAGAGGAGATGAAAGGCAGGAAGATCACTGGTGGTGGTGGTGGGCCTCGCCCTCGACCGGAGGAATCGGCAGCTTCGGCGTCATTCCGAGCGTCTCGAATTTGAACCTCCAGTAGGCGACGACCTGGAACACAAAATTTAGCATTTTATATTTCGAACTTCACCCTATCCCCTTGAATTGCCCCCTGAATTCTGTATCCGCTTTCCAGTTAGAATGTTGTCAGACTTATTTGCAGCAGCAGGTATAAAAACCAGGATCAGCTTGCCATGCTACACAGAATAGCGCGGTCTAATCAAGAGGCGATAGTCTAGCCCGGGAGTCTAATCTCACAAACTACGCAACTTGCCCATAGAAGGAGCAAATCAGAAAAGTTGTGCCACAATCACACAACAAAACTACAGTAGTCAATGTTATTAAAATAAATGTAGTTTCATACGTTGATTTCGCGTAACTATCGCACGATGTTTTAGCTTTAGCTTTCCTCCCTGCGTGCGGTTACATAATTCACATCTCTCCGGGGTTCTCACGGGCCGGGCCGACGGGGAGATTTGGGTCGGCCCGTCCAACAATTTTGGTCCCATAAATTACCAACCACACGACCAAGTTCGATCCCGGTCGGTGCACTTCTTTTTTGCATAACTCTATTTGCCTAATATGATAACTAGAAACATACTTAAGGCATTTTAAACAGTTGAAAAATTAATTGTACCGATATTTTAAAACAAAAATAACTGTCGGGCCGGGCCGGCCCGTCATTTGAGAACCCTCCATCTCTCGGTGAGTAAAACTGCTCACCATCCTATCCCAAATGTTGCCGGCGTCTGTCATGGCGGGACGAACATCCAAATGAGTGAAAAGCTTGGATTCCGGATCGACGTCTCCTCCATCGTAGTAATCGATAACATATTGAACCTAAAGGAGCATTGTGTTGTAAATTTGCACCGATAAAATAAATAAATTGCTTAAGAAACTAACATCACGGGCTCCGCATCTGTCGATGATCCAGTCGTGCCTGTCGAAGGGTAGATCGTAGCCGAGAAGTTTGCGCATACGGGCGCGAGGGGAGAAGTTCTTGGCGTCTCCCTTGAAACTCTTCAGCTTCGGGTTGGCGCATTCCCTAAAAGTATGGTTTCAATAGGGCAACCCCAGGAAACTTACGGATGGAGAAGGTTCTCCCACTTCATGACCTCAAACCAGGCTTCTTCGTTGTTAGCGTTGTGGATCCTAAGCAAAGCATGTATTCCGAAGCAATGGTAACTACTCACTTGATAATGTTCTTCATGTCCTGCTCGCTGAGCTGGTCGTCCTGCCACCGCCAGCCCTTCTTCAACATGGCGTTCCAGAACATCTGGGGGCTCGGGTAAGTCCAGGTATCATTGGTACCAGCCTAAGAGTAAGAAGATAAGTTACATTAATTAGACCAAAATACCCTGGGAATAGTGGACTTCTGCCTGTCAGTGGGGAGGGCGAACGGCTGATCGGGGGCGGGCTTCTGGTTGGGGTGCTCCAGTTCCTGAAATACAAATCCAATGACGGTAGAAACAAGGGATTACGTTGTTCGTCGGGTTGATCTTGTCGTGTCCCATAGGGCAACCGCCGGCTGAAGCTCCTGCGGACGGGCATTCCGAGGCAAAGTCGGCTGGAAAAGGAGTTTAAAAAATTGACAATAATTATTCCCTGGACACCCTTCTGTCAGATGCCCAGAACTTTCTGTTTGCCCTGAACTAAGAAAAACTTACTTCCAGCTTCGGCCAGAGAGCGACGGACGCTCTTCAGCTTCTCTCCGTCAACCACCTCTGGCTGCAAAAGAAGAGTTAGGAAGAAAACGAGAGATACTAACCTTAGCCTGAGCGGCGACAACCGCGGGGACGGCTGGAGCAGCGGGAGTCGACTGACTCGATCCCATTTTTACCTTAAAGAAACTGGGGTTGGCAGTATTTCAAATATACAAATAAAGAACAGGGACATGTGCCACATTCTGAAGCAAAAGATTAATTGCGGGTTTTAAAAAACAAAGAAAATACATTTTCAAATTCCTAAAAAAAAACACAGGGTGAAAACCCAAGAAATTGAAACCTGAAAGTGAATTTCCAAACGAAAGAGACACCCACATCATTAAAGGGCGGTTCTCTCAAAAATGTCCGTGGAGCATGTTTCTCGAAGCGTACTGTAATGTCCGCAGTACAAATAGAGTGCAACCGACCACGATGTGAACATCAAAAATCAAAGGTTTAGAGGTGGAAAGGGGGTTAAATTACTTTTTTGTTGTAACAATTATGCACAACCTCTTAAAAATAAAATAGTTTCCGCCTGTACAAAGTATATTTACACCATTAAGTAGAAATTGTATGGACACACAACGAATCCTTTCTAAATAAAGTTGAACTGAATAAATACACAAAATAAATAACAAGTGGTGACAAAAGTACATATTTTCATCCCCATCACACTTCATTGCCTCTCATCTACTTCTCCGCAGAGGTGCCTCCGGTGGTCTCCGTCTGTTCCTGGGTGGCTCCGGTGTCTTCCGTCCTCTCCTTCTTCTCCTCAGCCGAGTTCCTCTGATCCTTGCCTTCGGGAGAAGCAGGCATAAGCCGGGAGAACCTCTTCTTGTCCCTCGTCGCCGATCTCGAAATCGCCGGTCTGCTGGGGGCGGCGACCGTCTCAAAGTCCGTGTGAGCCTCCTCCGAGTTCACTGTAGCCTTGGCCTTGGTCGGGCGTTTGGGAAGAGGCGCCTCGCTCTTTTTCTCATTCTCACACTGAGACTTGGTCTTGGTATCCTCCTGAAACACGCATTTTGACTGGTCTTCCTCCACCAACTCACAGTGATGGTCTTCGGCGTCTGCTGATCCTCCTTCTTCGTCTCCTTCGGCTCCTCCTTCCTGATCTCCCGCTGTCTGCTCTTCCTCACCACCTTTTCCTTCGAGAGGCTCGTCTGAGGGGCGATCGACGTGTTCGGAGCAGAGACCGAAGGCGCCAGTGCAGATTGAGACGGAGGGTGGTGCGGCGAGTTGTGAGGGGGAGCCGCACGGAGACGAGAGGGAGTGGGTTTCGGAGGATGCATTTTCTCGTGGTCATCAGTCTCTTCTTTGCTGAAACAGGGGAAACTAGTGAGAGAGAGAGAGAGAGAGAGAGAGAGAGAGAGAGAGAGAGAGAAGGCCCAAATGGCCTCATAAACTCACTGTTTTCCGAAGTTGATGAAATTCCTGATGAAATTCATGGCTCCGACTGTCCCGAAGCTAGTAAGAAGTAGAAATAAAATGGTTTCAGTAGCGCAGCGTGTGCCTGCATCACGCAGCGGCTTTGGCGTAAAGAAACAACAGGAGAGGATACAGGAAACCTTTTAACCATAAATGGGAACAAAAAAGAAAACTGTCTATAGTTCATTTCGTATAATGTCCTTCTTTCTCAGTCCTCTTCTTCAGTTGTCCGTCTTCTCAGCACTCAGTCTTTCCTCCGCATGCACTACAATCTACTTTAACCAATATCAAATATCATCTGAGTACCAGGTTCCTTGGGCATGAAACTCTCTCCGAAGAAGTAGAGAACCACGAAGAAAACCAAGACGCAGGCGAAGATGGAACAGGAGATGGAGAAGAAGAACACATCGTCGTAGGTTACTCTCAAAAGGCGGCATTATTATATATGCTTTTGTCAAAACCGGTCACATCGGTCGCTTCCACGGGTCAGACGAGCTTTGGCAGTGATTTCGTGCAACAATCTCAAGGTTTGTATGTTTTGGGCAATAAAGTTAGTGTCTCACATGGCTGTGAGGTCAGGAGGGGTGGAATTACGACCGGACATGATTCTGGTAGGCAAGAAAATGAATTACTGGCAAGTTTGAACTTGAGGAATAAGTAATTCCGACGTTTTCCCCTTTTCCCATCCAATACTTAAAACTAATTGTTACATTTTTTATTACAATCACAACAGAGAAACAATTGCACATCTTTCATCGGTTGCTAGCCTCTGATGATGGCATTTTCTTGATTTCCCGGGAAGAACTTTCTAGAAAAGGCAATTGAACAAAAGAGTTTCCGAGGCTTCACCTCTGCGTACGTCCATGAAGAAGACTTCTCCCCAGAAGTAGAGGATCACCAGGAATCCCAAGACGGTGCTGATGAAGACCAAGGAGATGAAGATGAAAAACGGATCGGAGAAGACCAATCTGACAATTGCAATGGTATTCTGATTGGAGAAACCCACTTCTGACAGCGACAGTCGGACTGTTCCACCCCGAGGCGTTCGAGCTGCTCGACGAGTCGGGATACTCTGAGAGGCTCTCAATGGGGATTCAGAAGGACTCACTTTCCAGGCGACTGGTGGATTCCCGCCTGCGAGAAGACTTCCGAGTTCTTGTGCCAACCGTTCATTCCGCTTAAGCAAGGGAAAGTAATATTTCATCTTCGAAGATCACTGAATTATTCTAATTCCATCACAATTGTTTCTTTTCCAAAGTGATGTTTACCCTTTGGATAGGTGCTTTAAACTTTGGTTTCTACCGCTGATTTTGAAATAGAAGCCCTTGGTCATCGCTCTGGTGAACCATCTTCTCTGGCGAATCATTTTCGTATCTTGAAAACCACATGTGAAAACTCCAGTAATCTTAAAAATTTGTGAAATTTTACGCTCATTTCCCATCTCAATGTATCATTCGCAAATTACAAGCAGCTGCTTCGTTTCTTTCGCAGTTTTTATCCACTCGCAGATTTTGTGTGCACCTGCATCTCTTCTGCCCGTTAACATAGCCAATTCGGTTTTTATTAAGATAATTGTAGGATTGAGTGAATATAGTGCTAGCCCCCAAAATGCTCAAACATTAAGCAATCATTTTTAATGAACATTATCTACCCAAAACCAACTCAAAATACAAAAGGAGCAAAAAGAGATTCCCTTGGTGGCCCTTCCCAACCGCCACCTGTTCCCATTACTCGGACAGTACCCGGCAGCTTACGTGCCGTTGACCATCCGGAGCAGTTGGTGTAAAGTGCATCGGGCGTGCATCTGGTGGACGGGTCACCACTCGCCAATAAACAGCCGTCGGCATTAGAAATGGCACGCACACCACACCTTACGCCTGCTTCTTTCGCTCCTCCGAAGGGACTATGAGAGTTCTCACATAGCAGATTTTCCCCACGTATCAGTCCTCTCTTTCAACAGATTACGAATAGTTATAGCCCTCTTTGTAAGATTTCCGATTGACCTTTCCATACACACATGTTTTCATTGCCATCTCTGTCTGCTGTTATGCCTTACTCACGGTCTTTCTTTCTCTTTTCACCCACTATTCTTTTGCCTCGTTTTCCACCGAAAACAAAGATATTATCAAATATTTTGATTTACATTAGACTTGCCCATAATGTTATGCATCATCTATTTCCTACAGAAAAGTAACCAAAAAGGTCAAAACTCGTTAACATTGGAATCAAAGCTATGTAACCTAACCCCCCACCGCCCTCCCTGTAATTAGCCTCGAACGGCCCTCAGCTTGTCCGGTCAGCGGATGTTCGAATCGATGAACGCAAAAAGCAGCCAGCTGTTCTGTGAGTGACCGCCGATTGATCGCTCGCCTTGAAACATTTGTCTCTCCTCCCCCAGGGATACCCTCAAAAAATGACCAGTATTTGGTTTCAATTGCGACGCGCGAGGTCAAGAGCAGTCCGCGAAAGATTGCCTCCGTTTCACCCAGTTACCCCTATTTCATCTTTCTTCCTTCCACATTCTGATCTGAAATATTCATTGCAGAAGAATGGGTTGGGCTGCGTTGCTCCTGGCGACGCTTACAGCAACTGCAATAGCACACGAGGCACCCATCGTTAAAGTGGTTACTGTAGCCACAGAAGAGACCGATGGATTGCGCCGTCTTCTGCGATCGGCGGAGACTTTTGAGATTCCGGTGACTGTTTTGGGACTGGGAGACGAATGGAAAGGAGGAGACACGAGGGTTGAACAGGGCGGAGGACAGAAGATACGGCTGCTCAGGGAATGGCTCGAGGGACTGGAGGACGCACACAGGACACTCGTCGTCTTTGTCGATGCGTAAGTTAAAAGTGGAAGAGAGAACGAGAGAGCAAACAGAAGACGATATGAGTAGGAAAACGAGAAAGAGCTAGAAAGACCGAAAAGAGCCAAGTTGCGGTTTTCCAGGTATGATGTTGTATTCACATCTGGCTTGAACACCCTCCTCGAGCGATACTTCGACAACTTCGAAGACTTCCGCGTAGTGTTTGGAGCAGAGCCCTTCTGCTGGCCGGACCAATCCCTAGCGGTGGAATATCCTCTTGTTGAATTTGGAAAACGGTACTAGAGTTTTAAAATGTTGTCATTTTCATATTTAGTTACTTAAACTCTGGGCTCTTCATGGGCTACGCATCTGATCTCCAGAAGATTGTCAATTTGAAGCAGGTCGCCGATGCTGATGATGATCAATTGTACTACACCATGGTTTATTTGGACGAGAAACTCAGGGTAAAAGATTTAAGGTTTCAAAACGAAAGAATTTTAGAAGGATTTCAAAATGACGCTAGATTCGATGTCGCGACTGTTCCAGAATCTCAACGGTGTGGAGAGTGATGTGGAGCTGAAGTTCGATGAAGAAGGAAATACATTGGTAGGTTCTACATGAAAGAGAGAGAGGGAGAGGGAGAGAGAGAGAGAGAGAGAGAGAGAGAGAGAGAAAGAGAGAGGGAGGGAGGGAGGGAGAGAGATCCCAGAACTAAAGATAAGACACAGAAGGGTTTTGTAGGCTTACAATGTCGCCTACAACACTCATCCCGTTCTGATTCATGGTAATGGCCCCAGCAAGAAACACCTCAACTACCTTGCCAACTACGTGGCTCGTAGATGGTCTTCTGCAACTGGATGTTTCAACTGTGGAGACAAGAGCCAGCTTGACCTTACGGTAAGCTCTTAGTAAAGAAAACTACCTATTCCTCAGGAAAAGGAAGAACTTCCTCTGGTAGCCGTTGGTATTTTCGTGACGAGACCCATCCCCTTCGTTGAAGAAGTCCTCGAAGCCGTTGCTCAGCTCTCCTATCCCAAGGACAGGATTGCTCTGTACATCTACAACACTCAGAAACAGAATATCAAAACGGTAGAACTTCTATGAATTGCCTTCACACAAGGATGTTCAGGTGATGGATTTCCTGGCCAAGTACGGCAAACAGTACTACACCAAGAAGATAATCAATGGAGTTGTGGAGAAAGGAGAACGAGAGGCCAGGGAGGATGCCATGTAAATTGTCATGTTTTAATATCTATGGCTTGTTTTAGAACGTTTGCTAAGAAACATTCGGCCGACTTCCTTTTCTCATTGGACGGAGACGTTGTCCTTACAAATAACAAAGCACTGCATAACCTGATTGAATACTCAGTCAACTATGATATGTAAGTTTTAATAAAAAACTTGAATAATTCGATTTTAGTGGAATTGTGACTCCTTTGCTCACCCAGCCTGGAAGGCCTTTCTCTTCTTTCTGGGGAGACATCGATACCAATGGATACTACAAAAGGAGTGAGGACTACATGGCCATTGTTAATGGAAAGCGCATTGGATACTTTAATGTAAGTTAGAAAAAGATGGGATTGAAAAATAGATAGTGAGAGAAAGAGATGAAGGAGAGAGTCACAGAGAAAAAAAGAAAGGGTAATAAGGAGTGCTTTTGCAGGTGCCCTTTGTCACCAGTGCAGTGCTGATCTCCAAAAGCAAGCTCAACGCCATGAAGTCTCCCTACAGCTACCGGAAGAACCTCGACCCCGATATGTCCTTCTGCCAATTTGCAAGAGATTATGTAAGAAAACGACAACACATCTCCACCAACTAAATATTCCAGGGTCATTTCATGTACGTGAGCAATGAAGAAAACATGGGCTTCTTGATCGTTAGCGACGACTTCATAGAGAACATCCAGGAAGGCCATTACCACCCAGAGATGTGGGAAATCTTTGCCAATCGATATGTAGGTCACACATATCGGACATTTATTATTTTTGTCTAGCTATGGGAACAGCGGTATCTGCATCCGAAATACAAAGAGACCTTCGAAGCGGCGGAAGTGCCTCAGGCCTGTCCAGATGTCTACGACTATCCTCTGATGTCTGAACGTTACTGCAAGGAAATGATTGAGGAGATGGAGGCTTTTGGCAAATGGAGCAATGGAAAGAACGAAGTAGTTCAAACGTTTGAAAGTAGAGAGGTTTTCATTTAGGACAACAGGCTGACTGGAGGATACGAGAATGTTCCAACTAGGGATATTCACATGAACCAGATTGGATATGAGAGGCAGTGGCTGTACTTCTTGGACGAGTATGTCGAGCCAATGCAGGTCAAGGTGTTCATTGGATACAATCATAAGGTTGGTTGAGGCTGTCTCATCTTCATTAACTCCTTCTCTTCCTAGCCGATCCAATCCCACATGATGTTCGTTGTCCGTTACAAACCAGAGGAGCAGCCTTCCCTCCGTCCCCACCACGATGCCAGTACTTACAGGTTTCTACCAATGACTGTTTATTAACAAATTCATTATTCAGTATCGACGTTGCTCTGAACAAGCGAGATGTGGATTTCGAGGGTGGCGGTGTCCGCTACACGAGGTACAACTGCACTGTGGCAGCCGACGAAGTGGGCTATGCCATGATGTTCCCCGGTCGACTGACCCATCTGCACGAGGGCCTTCCGACGACAAAGGGAACCCGCTACATCCTGGTGTCCTTCATCAATCCTTGATTCTCAACCTGGTCAAGACTCTCAATCTCACGGGAAACAAGTGCCTTACTTGAATAAATTATTCAGTTTTTAGGGGATTAATTTTCAATGTACTAATGACTAGTAGGGAAGCGGAATCCCAACAACTCTATTTATCTTTTGACTTGACCACGTTCAAGCTTCTTGCTAGAGATGGATGAACGAAGGTTTCACGGGTCTCTCAGCCTGAATAAACCCGGCAAGCAAGAAAAAGTGACAGCTCCGTAAGCAATATAATGTTTTATTGGCTACAAATTGAGGTCGTCGTCGGGATCACTATCGTCCAGGTCGTCGCCGTCGTCAGGAGTGTAGATAATTTGACCTCCGACGCGTACCTTCTTGTCGGATGAACGCAGTGTGACCAGGCCTACAATAAGACGATCGATTATTTCTTTTCCTCTCCCCTTGCCTTCGACACTCGTGGAAGACATGTAGGGCAGCTGCATCTGCTCCTTAGCCGTCCGTTCGGTCTCCTTTAACAAAATTAGCCTTGTGAAACCAATATCTAACCTTCAGTATGACCCCCATGTCGAATGGAGCAGAGGGCGTGGGCTCCGCGTTGTTTGCAGGGGCAGCTGCCTCCTCCTTCTCCACCCGACGGCTTCTCATCTTCAGATCCGGACTGACTTCCACCGTTTCGTTCTGAAATCAACCGATCCATTAGAATAACCAAACACAACCAACAATGGTGCTTATTTTCCCATTCTTCTTGTAGGAGACGCCGGTGGCAGTTACCGTACCCGCCAGTTCGCTGAGGGAGAAGTGGCTGTCGGCGACGGAGATCAGCCGATTCCACTCGGACTGGGAGACGACCGACGAAGGAAAATGGGCAAAGACCATTCGGGAACCTAAACACGAGGTGGATCTGAAGGAAAGGCTCACTTTTTAGTCGATGGACCAATTTCACAACGCCGTCCACTCCCAGAACCGATATTAGGAGGTCGCTGCAGTCGAGGACACAGACCGTCTTCGGGGGAACATCGGCTAGGATGGATTCCACAGTGGAATTCTCGCAGAAGTAGATGAATTTGGTTCTAGAAGGCAGTTGGGTGGTTTGAAGAGAACCAACTCTTCGCTGAGTTTGGAGGCGTAGCGCTGGAGGAGGAAACGACGGCGTCCTTGGATGGTCAGCACACAGGGTGCAGAGGGAATCTTGGAGACGGAGAACAACAGCGGCTCACAGTTCACCAAAGGGGCGTCTGTAAGGAGGCCATCAATGGAGTATGGCTATGCCGAATTCAAATACTCTCGAGGGCTGTTTCATTCTCCAAGATAGGCTATATTTTCTGTTTTATAGATATGAACCACCAATTTACCTCTGAAAAAGACGGCGCCGTCGAAATTGGCAGCCTCCAAAGCCATGTACTAAAAGAGCAATGAATTTCCCTCCTTAATCTACCGCCAGATAACACCCGATCGACGCCGAAAAATAAAACAAGAGGGAAAACAGGAAACAAATTCACTTGTAACGCAATAAAACAATTTTCGCGGAGACCATAAATATGAGAATGTTTGGAAGTAGGACGCGAAAATAAATTACAATCACAAGTGTATTGGGGAACTGGGGATCGACACGGGGTCTAAGTGGAAGCGGAGAGATCCATCGGAGCCTCGGCGGGTTCCTCGGCCTTTGGCTGGGAAGGAGCAGCCTCGGTGTCCATCTTCTCGGCAGGAGCTTCGGTCTTGGGAGCGTCGGCAGGCTCTCCCTCGTCACTGATCTGAAACAAAGATAATGTCTGAGGTATTCTATGTCGAGAAAAGTTTCGTAAACGAAAACCAGTGCTCTGAAACACTCGTGCACAAAGTCAAACCTACGTTGGAAATGAGGGCGGCGAACTTGGGCTGAATTCCATCGAGCTGTTGGCTGAGAGTGGGGGTGACGAAGGGTCCAGGGGGAGGCAACGGAGACCTTCCGGCGACGGCCTCGGCATCCTTGGAGGTCAGACGAGACAGAATCCTGAAAGAATGGGGTTAGTTCAACCACTAAGGTAAAACGCACTGTCGCTCGGTCATTCCAAGACGCTGTGTGACGGGACGCAGCTGAGCCAGGGTGGCCGGCAGACGAGAGACGTCGGCCTTCATGTCGGAGAGGAGCTCCTCCAGTTGGTTAAGGACTGAAAAGTGATGGTTCACAAGATATCAGCTGTCTTTAAGCCCTCTTCCAAACAAGTGACTTTCAGAAGCAAACTCACCCTTGTGGAGAACGGCGTTGGCGTTCCTGTTGCCTCCGGCGCTGTCCTTGGCGATCTGGGCACTGGTGTCGGCAAAATTCTCGATATCAGCGAAGCGCTGAGCCAGCTGCGAGGTTCCATCGGTGCTGCTGTTCTGGATGTTGAGGTGGGCGGCTCGACGCAGCTGCTCCTCGATAACCAAGGCCTGCTCCAGCAGCTAAAGTGATTAGTTAACTCACAAAACAAAGAACAAAAGGTACCTTAAATCGTCGCTGGAGGAACTTGTTCTTCATTTCGACAAAGTTGCCGGTCTTGTTGGGGTCGATGTCGAATGGCTTGTTGACGATGGTGTAGCGCACGTCGGACTGGAGGTCCTGGTAGCGGCCGTAGCCAAACTGCACGATTCCAGCCAGCAGCCAGTAGTCATGGCGACGGTGCCAGATCTCGAACTCCTTGCCGGGGTTGGCAGCCTTCTCCTCGTTCACCCACAGGGTATGAAGCTCAGTGAAGCCTCCATCTGAACAACAATGGTTTCTTCGCTGACAACTAGCTGGCAAGAATACCAGTCGCCTTTTCACTCACCTGCGATGTTAAATTTGAAAGAAGGCCTGGCTCCCTTGGGAAGGGGCGTGGCCACATTAACATCAGCCATGTCGACGTCATCCATGCTGGATTCCTCAGGAACCACCGAGGGTTCCTTGGAGTCAGCCACCGTGTTCGTCTCGCTCTCGTCCATCTTGCTGTCCTGAGAGTCCTCGTCTCCTCGCTTTTCAGACTCTGTCGGAGCGATGCTCTGCTCCCTGCTCGAAGCCTTCGACGAAGAAGCTGTGCGTGTGGCTCCCACTCGTTCCAGGAGCTTGTCCCTGTCGTCTGGAGAAGACCACTCGCCGTTGAATCGTTCGAACTCCTAGAGAAGGGGCTTAGAGTAGTTCTGGTTGCAGGAACATACCTGGACCTTCTTACGGATGAGGCTCATGATTCCTATGCGGGTGAGGACGTGTTGGCGGTTGAGGCCCTCTCTGGGGACTCCGTCGTTGAAGGATTCCTGGGCGTCTGCTCCAGGTTCGCAGAGATGGCGCATAAAGAGGGAGGTGTAGGCCTTGAAAGCCCTTTCGGACTTGCCCTTCAGATCACGGGTCTGAAAGAAGCAAGAGTTAGTGACTGGAAGATCTCTTACCAGCCACTGAGATTGGTAGGCGTCGGCGGGCGGCATTCCCCATCGCATGACTGCGTTGTAGAAGGCCCTCCTCTGGCGAGGATTGAATCCCAGCACCTCCAGCTGTCCGTTGACCTTGGCCAGAAGGGGAGGCAGCTTCTCAGACTCCCTCTGGCTCTTCTTCTTCGGATCGCCTCCAAAGTCGTCGTCGCTGTGCTCGCCAGAGCCCTTGTCGGAAGCTCCATCGTAGGAAGACATGTCATCTTCTTCTTGCTGCTGTTGCTGAAAAAACCTCATTCCCATTTGAATCTAATATAGCCAACCTCCTTGTTCCAGTCCTGTCCCATGTTCTCACTGGCGTAGTTGACCTGCTTCCTGACTCGTTTTCCCTTTCCTAGCTTCTGAGCCTCTGTCTCCTGGTCCTGTTCGTAGTGGTGGCGGAGAAGCTTCTCCCAGTAGTCCGGATCGGGCTCCCTGTCTCCCTCCTTGATCACCTCCATCTCGTCCTCTTCGTCTTCCTCCTTGTCGTCAGCGTCCTTTGTGGTGTACGTGGCCACCTTGAAGGAACTCAGGTACTCGTTGGTCCAGTGCTCCTTCTTCTCTCCGTCCTGCAAATAAGAATTTGATCGCGAAGACCGCTAAGCAGTATCTGCCTATTCCCTACCTTGGAGGCCTCAGCGGGATCGCCGCGATTCCTGTCCAGCAGGGCGTCGATGGCATCGTCTTCCCACACAATCTCCTGTTCTCCGGCCTTCTTCTCCCCGTCAGCTCCTTCAGCGGCGGCGGCCTCCTCGTCCTTGAACAACTCCTCCGTTCCCCAACTGAAATCTTCCATTTAACTATTGCATTCTGCCTAACATACCGTAGCACATCGTCCAGCTCCGTCTTGCTCATGCTGGGTCCCTTCTGCCCGAGACCGGCGCGAACGACCAAGTGGGTGAGGAGCATCTTCTTCTTGGCGACGGAAGTAATCCTCTCCTCCACAGAGTTCCTGGTGACGAAGCGGTAGATCATGACCTTGTTCTGCTGACCGATACGATGGGCACGAGAGAAGGCCTGAAAAGGAAGAATAAGACCTTTAAGTTAAGGGAAAATATATCCGAGAGAAAAACAAACCTGGATGTCATTGTGAGGATTCCAATCGGAATCGTAGATGATGACGGTGTCGGCGGTGGCCAAGTTGATTCCGAGACCTCCGGCACGGGTGGACAGCAGGAACACGAACTGCTGGGCACCAGGAGCTGAAAAGGGTACACATTTAAGATAGTTGTGATTTCCCCATATTGTTTTCAAAAGTGTGATCTACCAACCGTTGAATCGATCAATGGCGTCCTGCCTGGCTTGTCCTGTTATAGATCCGTCAATCCTCTCATACTTGTAACCCTCGACGTCGCAGAAGTCCTCCAGTATGTCCAACATCCTACAAACACAATGTTAAAGGCCAATAACAGGGCAACTTACATGGTCATTTGGGAGAAAATGAGGACACGATGACCACCGTCCTTCAGCTTGCGCATCATCTTCTGCAGAAGCATGAACTTTCCTCCGTTCTTAATCAGGGTGACGCCCTCGTACCTAGATTTCAAACAGATTATGAATAACAGTGTATGCTTACATTCCGTTCTTCTGCTTGGGGGCTTCGAGACTGGCCTTGGCGAATAGGTAGGGGTGGTTGCAGCACTTCTTGAGCTCCATGATGATGTTTATAAGAGACATCTGGGATCCTCCGTTCTTCACGTTCAACGCGTCAAAGTTACGAGTGAGGATGTTCTTGTAATATTTCCTAAAGTCAGAATGAAATTAGATATGAAGTGGTTTTACTTTTGAAGAGAACTGAGTTCCACTCGAACGATCAGTTCACTCTTCGACGGCATTCCAGTCAAGACGTCGGCCTTCAGACGACGCAACATGTGAGGTCCGAGGAGCGAGTGCAGCTTCTGGATCTGGTCCTCCTTGGAAATCTCGGCGAATTCGCTGGTGAAGGACTCCAAGTCGCTGAAAGAGGAGGAATAAGATGAAATGTGATAAGGACGCACTAGAAACGGTCGGGGGCGAGGAAGTTGAGCAGATGGAATAGCTCCTCCAGGTTATTCTGCAGAGGGGTTCCGGTGAGGAGCACGCGGTAGTCGATGTTGTACTCCCTGGAAGCAAATTGTTCAGGTGATGAAATCATGTTAGCCTTACCTGAGATTCTTGAAGAAAGTGGACTGATTGTTCTTGAGCCTGTGAGCCTCGTCGACAACGAGGGCGGACCAGTGGATGGAGGAGAGGATGGCCTTGTCCATGTTGATGCACTCGTACGAGGTCAGAAGCACGTGGAACTTGAGGTTGTCCTGGCTCTTCACCTTCTGAGCCTTAGGTCCTCCCTAAACAGGAATTGGTGAAAGTATCCCTAGGAATAAATACCTTAACAGCCCCTTCGAGAAAAGAGAACTCGTGTTCCCTGATGACCATGCGGGAGTCCCTGTCTCCAACGTAGGTGACCACATAGAAGTCGGGGCACCACTGCTCGGCCTCTCGTTCCCAGTTGATGATGGTGGACAGGGGAGCGGCGATCTGAAGATCGATTAATTGGATTGACTTTAGATGAAAATCCTACCAGGAAAGGTCCCTTGGAGTGGTTTTCCTTCATGAGAGTGTAGAGGAAGGTGAGGGACTGGACAGTCTTTCCGAGACCCATTTCATCGGCCAGAATGGCGTCAGTACCATTGGACCAGCAATGGCGGAGCCAATTGATTCCTTCCAACTGGTAGGGGTGCAGGCTACCACCGGTCTCAGAGATGTAGTCAGGCTGCACCTCGTACTTCTTGCGGATCTGAAAGGGATGAATTAGTCATATAAATTATGAAATGGCTTACATCGCAGGTGGGTTTGTCCCTCTTCTTCTTCTTGGATCCCTCGTCCTTCTCAGAATCCAACGGGGGCAGTCCCTTTTCCTCTCGAATTGCGGTAATCTTCTTCTGGATGTGCTTGGGAATTGGCTCTCCCAGCATGCGTTCTCTGAAAATCAATCGATAACGTTGTCCTCTTTTCAACCAACCTATGAGTCCAGTATTTGATGATGGCGTTCTCGTAGTACTGAATGTCCATGTCATCTCGTTCCCAGGTGGCCTGTTCGTAGACCAGCTCCTTCCACTTGACCAAGTAGTCGAACTGCGTCTTTCCGTATTGCACGTGGTTGATGATGCGGTGGACCTAAGACTACAGTAACATAATAACAAAGGGATACAGTACCTGCATCCATTCGGGCTTAATTCCATGCTGGTAGAATCTCTCGCGAAGGTCGTAGGGGTCCTTCTCGTTGTCCTTGTGATGGCGGGAGAGGGTGGATTCGTCAAAGACCGGGGGATTTTCAGAGTCGTACTTCCTCCAGTACATCCTTAGCAACTGAAATTGAAATAGAATCTAATTCAAAACAAAGACTTACAGCTGGGAACCACACGTCCATGAGCATGTCGCTGACCCATTCGCAGTGCCAGTAGGACATGTATCGCCATTTGATGAAGAATTCACGCTCCCTACGGGGCTCCATCTTTTTCGGCGGACGCAAGAGAATTGTGCCCTGAAGGGAAAGGGTAGGTTATTTCCTTTGTATGTTGCGAACCTTGTCAACCTCCTCTCCGGGTTTGATTTCCAGAGGCTCGGGGTAGGTGATTTCCTTCCAGCGCCAGCTGAGGATCTTCTCCGGACGCTGCTTCGGTTCGGCTATGCAGCAACGGGGGCAGTTCCATTCATCCTCGGGGATCTGAAAGAGGTCGCGTGATTGAATGAACGTAGTCTTACCTCCTCAAGCGGAGGGTCAAGGCAGAAGGCGTGGAATGAGCTGGGGCAGTTGTCACAGCAGAGAAGGGATCCAGTGCCTTGGCACACACGACAGTACTCCATGTTCTGTTTGGCGGGGACCTCCTCCTTGGGAGGCGGAGGGCCGTGTTCCTCGCAGTGGGGACAGCTCCAGTCTCCTGAAACCCACATTTCACTTCGAATATAGGCAAAACAAACCCTCTGGTGCGGTCTCGTTGTCGGGGTCGATGCAGATGGCGTGGTAGGCCCTTGGACAGGTGTCGCAGAGGATGATCTCTCCTCCAGCACGGCAGACCTCGCAGAAATCCTGGTGTTCCTGGGAGGCTCCCTCCTCCTTCTTCGTCTTTCGCACCATCCGGGCCTTCTCCAGAGCCTGTTTTTTCTTGTCCGCTCTGTGGGCAGCTCGGCTGGCTCGTTTCTCCTCCTTCTCCTTGTCTTCGTCGTCCAGCATCTGGTCACGCTGCTGCAGAAGCTTCTCGAATTCCTGGTCACTGTCTAAATCTAGAAATAGCTCCAGTATTATATAAGGTGGGCTAAAAGAGATTACCCTCTCCGTCAGAGTCTTCATTTCGCCGCTTCTGTTTACGGGTGGAAATACGGATCCTGATAGGAGCGACGGTCTTTTCCTTCTCCACGGGAGTAGAGGCAGCCGCCCTCGTTCTACAAAATAAGTTATTTTAAGAAATCATTAGCATACTGAGGTACTCACACCACCAAACTCTTTGAATTTCACTTACTTGGGTGTCTTCCTGCCCTGTGGAGTGCGTCCTGAAGCGATGAGGGCCTCTTGGAACTCGCGGTACTTGGTCTGCATCAGCGGGTAGACCTTCGTGGCATTCACCTTTCCATTTGCCTGCAGGATATCCGGACGGTACCGGTTAATAAAAGCCTAAACAAGAATACATATAAAATGCCATAAGAAAACGCTACCTTCAAGGTTGTGATTGTGTTAAAATCCTCCTCTCCGTACTCCAGTTCGACGTCTTCCAGACCGAGGGCTGTGGCCATATCCCCAGACGCTGCGGTCGCAGGGTCAGGGTACTCGCTCTTCTTTTTGCCTCCTTTGCCCTTCTTCCCCTTCCTCGGCTTTTTCGAACGGGATCCTGCAAATCTCAATGTAAAACAGTCAAACAGGAAAATTACCGGTCTCATCGACATCTGGATCGGCATCGACGTCATCCACCGGCTCGTCGTCGTCCACGTCTTCGTTGGTCAGGAGGGAGTCCTCCTCCATGGGCTCTGAATAGCTCCGATTATGGGGAATTCCTCCAAAACTAACCGTCTCCACCGGCGGAATCCTCGCGATCTTCGATATCTGCCATGAGATCAGGTAACTGAAAAAAAACGGAGGGTGTTTTGGGCGAAAACAGGGTCAATGCGGCGAAGAAATCGATTGCAACACGTACGAAATAAAATGAAATCAATTACACAATTCAAACCCCATGTGAATCAGTTGTACATGCCGACTGACTGCATAAATTCAGCATTCCTGATAAGGGACCATAAAACGACATAGAATTCTGAACTATAAGTAAACTTGCCTTAAATTTCATCTATATTAAAATGCAAAATTTAAGGTTTTGGGGTGAAAAGGAAAATGTTTTTTTAGAGAGAATTTACCGTGATTTTTAGAATTTAAATTTAAAAAAAATATATTTATATTGTTTAAAATTGTTTAAAATATTTGTTCAAAATGGTGGCTATTTTTTAATATAAAAATAACTAATAAATAATTTGCAAATTAGTTTAAAAAAAATAAATCAAACGGGGAGCGCGGGACAAAAGCGCGGGAGAGCGTCATTTGAAAAGCGGGGTGGCGTTTGGGGCAGGGCGGTCGGCTGTGTCCCAACGGAGTATTGGCACAGCGCCAGGCGATTTTCTCACAATTACCATGTGTAAATAATAGGGGGATACTGTCACGATTGGGCATCTCGAAATGAATAATTCACAACAAACATGGAATAAAAGAAGCGAAATTAAAGCATTAAAAATGCGAAACTCATGAAAGCGAATTTTAATAACTTTTTTGTTGTAAAGCAGGGTAATCGTTTCGGGACCTAAATAAATACATAGCTGTCCGTGAACATCGATTCCGTTTGAAGAAGGCTTTCTGCGACCAACCGCACAACTTTGCGTGAAATTCTGCTTCGAAGGGTCTTTCTTGTTCACAACAACTCTTTCGGATCTATGAATTGTCCTGATTCCCCCACCGTTGTAGGCGTTAGGTAAACGACAGAAGAGACGGCGGAACGAGCGGAAGTTCAAAGAACAGTTTTACCAGACTGTTTTAAGAATTTTCTGGAATGGAGAAATTGCTGTTTTAAGACATAAAACATTATGTCCTATAGCCAGCCCTTCGGCCTAGTTAAGCAAGTATGACGTCATGCAGCGTTCCCAGGAAGATGTTTTCGTGAAAAACAGCGCTGGATCGCCACAGACTTTACTCTACTTGAAACCTACACTGCTTTCAAGATTCACGATGTTTCGTAAAAGAATGGTAGTTTTCCTACAATTTCAAACGTTGACGATTTCTAAACGGTTCTCTTGGAGTTCAAAAGGGATTAGAAATGAAGGATCAACAGTGGGAAATGTGGTTTCCATGTGGTTTCGAAGGTGAAGGCCCTCGGGCCGAAGAGGCTCCAGAGTTCCATTTGTGGCGTCCATGAGGTCTCTCTGATGACAGAGCGGTTCGATCGAAAGTGCTTGACAGGTGGTGGCGCCGGCGACCAGCGTCCAGCCGAGGATATCGATCGTTTTACAGAGGGGCTCTCGGTACAGTAATTGGGAAGCCGTTGTTGACACTCTGGGGAAGGGAGCCCCAGAGAACACTCGGCCACGGGAAGAGCAGGGACAAAAGAAGGGCGGAGGGAGGGATATCGATGGGAGAGGGAAGGGATTGTTCAAACCCAAACTCTTTTTCATAGTGAGGAGCAAACTTCTTTGACCTCATGGCAACCTCATGTTGCTATTGGAGTGTAGAAAACGAGGATTGCGCAATGGCACGAGATATAACTACCGAGAGAGACATAGTCTTGACTAACAAAAATTTGAGTCGAGATGTTTACAATGGCAAAGTTTAAAGCAAGATGAGCTCTTATAAATGTGTGACCTATGACTATTTAATCTACTAAACTATTGATTTAACAAGAAAATCCAAAGTTCCCAAAAAGGTATCTAAACTGGCCTAAAAAGTGCGAGGGCATCGTTATCAAAAAGGAAGAGGCGTCGCTGAGAGAACGGCGACCGGAGCAGTTGGGGGACAACGGGGCGGGCGCTGTCCCACCGGAGCACTGCGCGCCCAGGCGTCGATAATTTCAAGGTAGCACTTAACTTATGTGAGGAAACTAAAACAAAAGATCTTAAGGAGAGACAACGGATGTCAAATGAGGACTTCAGAAACACGTTCTGTGGTTCTTCTTAAAACTTTCTATTTCTTAAGACAAATTTCATCTTGTGAATAGGAAGAGTTAACATTGGTGACGTTTCAAGATTTGAAAGGGATCAAAAAGTTATTTTGCTATATATATAAAGATGGGACTGAATCAAAGCCATGAGTTTTCTACCCATCTCGTGAAAACAAACCTTCCGGCTGACGCTCTGCAAATATCATCTTTTCCTCTTGCCTCTCCTTTCTCTTCCACTTCGAAATGCACTTTCTTATAGTCAATCTCACGTCTTCATTAATACTGAAATGCAATTGAAACTGCACTTCCCAGAAAGACAATGAAAACCAAAGTTTTTTATTTGGGCCTATGCATGAAATTATCATTCGGCGTGCTCGTAAATCCACTTTACTTCAAAACCCCCACTATCTTTTCATTTCAGGGATGTTCGCTGGAAATCATGTTTACAATAAAAAACGAATAATAAAAACTAGAGATCTTTATGTACAAAATAAATAATAGTAGTTTATCCTCCCCGCACAGTGTTGATGAAGCTTCCGATTCCCGAGAGGAAGCCTCCTCCTCCGGACGTCCTCTTGTACTCGGCCGCTTCCTGTTGGAACCTATCCTCCTGTAATTTCTCAAAGGCTGCGCACTTTTTGTCCTTCAGGATGTTGGGAATCTAGAAAAGCGTTTGAGTTGCTTTTGCCTAGAAACATACAGAGTTGGCGGTGGTGGCTGCCTCAAAGAGAACGTTCGTCTTAACCTTGGCTCCCTCAATCTCGTAGTCGACCACAGCGTGTTGGCAGGCCAGAAGACGATCGGGGTCTCTCTTGCTCACCCAGTACTCCAAGAGTTCAGCATTGGTGGGGGTGTAGGACCCTTGCTAAATAAATAACATCATTAGTATGGTAGGTCAAACTCACATCCAAGCTGTTTGCAGCCAACCACTCGGCAATGATGGCCAGTTTGAAGGCTTTTCCAAGAAGAGGGTTGTCGATTTGGGCAAAGAATTCCTTCTCCAACTGAAATGAGATATTTTGATTAGAAATCAAATACGAACAGATAGTCGTAGAAAGGGACTTCAAGAGCAAAAATGAACCTCTGGTCGTGTTTGTCCTCTCTCGTAGAACTTCATCCATACATCAACTGCTCCTTGTTTCTGCCAGTAGTCCTTTTGCCAGACGGATTTCGAAAAGGCAGAGCACATGGTAAAGTTGGGATCCTCGGGAGGAGGGCAGAGCTTAGTGGTCAATCGGTAAGTACGCTCTCCAGTGGCGCGGCAGAGGTTACCGTTAGTGTTCTCCAGCAGTTTCAGTTTTCTAAGAATTGTCATTATATTATTTTTCCCTGCTTAAGTTTCTTTCTTTCTCCTCTTCTTTTCTCTCTAACCAACCTGGTGTTCTTGCACCAATCGCAGTAGAAGCACTCCCTGCCGCAAGTGGCCACATCCATACACCTCAGCTTTCCAATAGGCTGGATGGATACGTCCAACTTCATGGCGAGTTTGTTAATGTGAACACCTCAATGGCACGTTAAGTAAACACAAACCAATTATAAAACTTGTTTTCAAGAAAGAATCTCACCTGGGGGAAGAGTGACGTCAATTGCCATATCAAAGCAATCGGGCCATGTTAGATGGACATTGTCTCCGTCTCTTTGGGAAGGATGGGAGAACTAAATCCACAATTCAAACCTTAAGACTTTTTGCTGCTTACAGAAGGGTTGGCCAATTTGATGGCTTCAGTGCAATCCTGTCCGGTGAGTTCTCTGCAGCAGGGAGCAGAGCGGGCGTCCTTAAGCCTAGCGATGAAGAGATTCTTAGAAATCACAGCCTAGAACATGAAATAGGTAAAGCCAAGAGATAGAAATGGTACCTCATAGCTGCGGTCACTGAGTTTTCGGACGGTTCCAGTGCCGATGGGGACGTCCTTGTCGTTGTAGACGACGGTGTTTCCGTTTTTGTCTGCGACCACCTTTCCAACTGATTTGCCCTGGGCGTCGTAGCATTGGGAGACGCCGGGGGTTTCGGCTGAAAGGGAATCAATAGATTCAAAGGGACACCGAAATGGTTTGAATAAAAGGAAAAAGGAGATTGTAACCGAACAAACCTGTGCAGTGGTACTTCTCACTCCTCCTTCCAAACAAAGACTGGGCAAAGTCTCCCTCCCCAATGTCTCCAGCAGAGAGAGTGGCATCTGTCTTCTGACCATTCTGAGCAATCGTGTAGGCGTACTTTCCCTTCTTTCCGTCCTTCTAAATCATTTCAATAGCAAGGCCAAGTTTGATCTAACCGCATCAGCAAAGGCCAAGGTTCCCGCTCCGGTGTGGTTGTCGTGGGAGTTGGGCTTCACTTGGAACTTGAAGCGGTCGTTCGTCGCCTCGAATTCAGAAGTCTAAATTTTTCTTTCCTTTTTTATTAATACGATATTACCTTGGCATTCTTGAGATCTCCCTTAGCTACAGTATCCAAATCATATTGGCCGTCAGCCTTCAGGAAGGCATGTCTTCCTTCGTCGTCTTCTTTCGTTCTCAACTGGGCTCTAAAATGCTGCATAGGTGATTCTGCATTGCTATGGCTACTTGTGCCCATCGACAGTGGCAATTCCTCCCTTGTCTCCAATCTTCTGAACCTGGGCCCTCTTTCCATCCCAGGTCTCGGCGGCGGCTACATTGCCAGCGGCCGAAGCCTCGAATTTCTTTTGTTGATTCAGCAGCTCAAGAATAACTTTCTCCTTGTTGAAAGCGTCCAGGGAAACCTGGAATGTCTCGTTTTCTGAACCATACGAAAACCAACCCTTTGCACTTCTTGTTGTTTCTTGTCTAGCCAAGATGAGTCAACTTCGATATGTTTAGTTCTGTTGTTTAGAACTACATGGTTCGGAACTAGTTGGGCCGAGGCGGCGGCCGCCAGGAGCAGCACGCCAAGCATAGGCTGGAAAGGGGCAGATTGAAATACAGTAGAGAGAATCGAATAGAGTAGAATTAAGAAGTTGATGCAAGAGGAAGAAACTACGAATCTGTAATTTTCCAATTCGGGAAAATTTGACAAAAGGACCTCCCAAAAGGGTGTAAACTTCGTAGGCGAAGGAAAGAGATAAGGAAGGATAAGAGATACAGACAAGTGCGTGTGTATCAGGGTTAAGTGTCTCCGGAGACGATGAGAAAGTGCGCAAAATATGGGACGCGAGAACCGGCCGCGCGTCTATATCCATTACGGTCCCTGTTAGCCCTGCCGGTGGTACCCGTTCGCCACGGCGTGGAACGAACGCCTGCCAGGATGATCCGCCGCCGACGGATGACAAGGCCGACGAAAAGAAAAGCAGGATCTTTTTACGAGAGGAAGACCAGTTGGGAGGTGGTGACCTGGTTTTAACATGGATTAGTTTGTGGATAGGAGGGGGAGAAGCTGAAATTCCCCGTCTTCAGTCGGCAGGAGATGGAACGGAAGATGGGAGAAGCTGCTGGAAACTCAACGGCAGTTTCCCTTAAATGCTGCCAACGGCGATAAACGGCGCTTTTTACGCTGCCACGAGGTGAGTCAGACTCAGATCCTGTCTCAAGGCCACTTGTTGCGACTGGCCTTTGGCTGGGACATGTCGTAATGAGTTAGGTTGAGCTTTGGGCACATGTTGCTAGTTGTAACTATTTACTTGTTATATACCTTTCACAGATGAATTTTTGTGTCTTACCGCTTTGGCAACGCAATTTGTTTTTCCTCCAAACCGCGTGAATGCTGGTGTCAGAAGTACACATCGTGCCCCTTGGCTACATTCCAAGGTCTCTGAATCAGCGCGTCCTTCAGAGAAGCAACGTAAAACGGGTAAATATTTATTATCACAACGGGCTGAAAGATCTCTTGGGGAAGGGTGAACGCATCTGTCTAGTTTAAGTCCTCCTAAAACAATCTTTGATTTGGCTTCGATTGCCCCCACCTTCTCTTCTTGATGAATCTCTTTGGCTCTAGCCATTCCTCACAAGGCCTTACGTTCTTCCCATCGACTGCCGTTCCCATCAGATCTAGCTTATCTCCATTCAATCGAACGTCAGCCACACAGCCGATGAAGTTGTGTTCGTGGAGGCCTCCTGTGCTTGTGTAGATAGAGGGAACTCCTCCTATGTAGATGTTTCCATCGACGTTCAGCATTGCGAGGATTCCACTGCTCACCCCTTGGATCTCGGGAAGGTCGTCCAGGTACAACGAACCCCGGCGCCCGCGTCTGAAAATGACGCTATGAATTTTAGATCACGCCATTTACGGCACAACACCTGGGGCAACAATCGAATTAAAGTTTAATCTGAGAGATTTTGGAAAGAATATTGAAGTGCTGAACTCCAAACATAACAAGAATGAGTGAGTTTGAGGGAGAAACCGACCTTTCTAGCCGAACCAAGTGCTCCTTCCCATCGCTTACTCTCGCAGGAGACACCAGATGTGCGGCACCACCACCTAATTCATATCTGAATTGAAAAACAGTGCAAAAATCAAAATAAAACTAACGAAAAGTGGAGATATCCGTTGTTAACTGCCAGGGAGAAGTAGTCCTCTCCCGCAATTGGGACTCCCGTCTGTTGCCCTTGCCACAGCAGCAACTAAACATCGCAGTTGACCCAAACATCGAGATTTCAAATCCTACTCCATTTGGCGCCGTGGTTTTGAATCTCAACTGAACGGTTTCTTCCTTTTCTGATGTTATGTGAGGCTGTTCGTCTGCCGAAATCTCGATGAACGCGTCTCCGTTGAAATGAGCTGCGTGTTCAATCGGTTTGACTAAAAGCTTCTTTCCGCCGTGGCTTTTACCATAACTCACATATTCCACAGCGTGGACCATCGTAAAAGAGATTGCAGACACAGAGGTAGTGAGTCCCATTGAAGGGCTCGCATCTCCCGTTTGGCCCACAGTCGTGTGCATCACAAATATCCGCCTCTGTCTCATTAGCTCCCGCACAGTTTCCTTCTGAAAATGGGGTTTCAGACCCGGAAAACAATTTTATTAGAACATAATTCTATTTTACGATTGTTTCAGACATGTTTCAACGTTCAAGGAACACCTGGATGATGTGGCTGTTTTCTGAGACTAATTTAGGTATTATTCTTTTTTCTTCTTTAATGCATAAATTGAAAGGCAACTTCTTCGAGAGATTACGTATTCATCAGGTACGCCTCTAGTTCGTCGAAGTGATAAATATTCACAACCGACATCATTTGCATACATCAAAGCTCTAAAATTACACTCGGCTTCTGAAGTCATTTCCCTTTTCTTTGTTATTTTGTGTCACTTCTCGTTTACCTTATCTGAAGTTCTAAGTCTGGTTCACTGGCTCTCCCTCTCTGTGTCTAACTTCCCTGAATATTGGCCCATTTCCAATTTCCTTCTGATCTACAAGTACTTCAAAGTGAAAGCAGTATATCTTTCATAATCTATTCCACTCGTAACCCATGGTTTATGTCTCCGAATCGCCCCGTGTCCTCAGTGGGCGTGGTCACCGCAGAGCCAGGGCGCACCCTTTCTTCCACTCGCCATGCTCCCTCTCCCGACGATCCTCCTGCTCCTTCTCTTCTCCTTAGCACACTCACAAATCGATAAGTACGTTTTCTTTAGTCAAATACCTTTCTTCTCTCGACAGCCACCGTTTTACTCAATATGCTTATAACTCAATATTTCCAAGGTTGTCATGACCAGATATTCTATAAAGCAAACAAATTTTCATTTGCAAGTTGTATGCAAGAGTGCTGGCAGTTCTAATAGGGAAGCTACAAAAATCGTAATTGCGAATTCCGTTTGTTTTTGTCTAAGCTTTCGAAAACATGAAATTAGGCTGTAAAACACGGATAGGAAGATGGTAAACAAAAGGAGGGTAATCGGTAATCCAGGATTCTGTGTCTAACGATGATGTCAGGTAAAGGGAAATGAAAGAGTTGGTTTCTAAGACGAGTTCTTTAACTCAAGAGGTTATACACCCAAGACTGGTAAGTGAAAAAGAAAGTTCGCTTGTGGTTCTTTTGTGATTGAAAGTTTCAAAGATTCAAAAAACTTGCGCCCTAATCAAACTCGAATAAACATTATGAGGAACCACAATGAATACGAGACATGTGGAATGTGAGATGTAGTTCGCACATGTCAAAAGCAGCGCCTCCATCTCCATCTTTATCCGCTACCCTATCCATTTGGAATTGCTGCCTGATTGCGAGGCAGAAATGCAAGCATTAGGAGTAAGCATCAACACTTGTATCTCAGCTTCAAGATAACCAAATTTGTAGAACCGTAATTATGCTGTCCTTCTATGCCAAAAGTTTTAGCCACAAATGGAGGCCTATAATTATGTTGAGAAAAATCTGAATGAGACTGAATGAAGCGTGAAATCTGTGATTCACAAATACTCGCTTCCTGAACGATGAAAGCCTCAATCGTTGATTTGGTTGACGTGAAAATAAATGTACCAGCGTCATTTCCGGCTGGGTTCATGAATATATACCCCCATGTCAGACAACAAAAATAGCTAGAACGATTAGATTTAGCCTTCGTTATCTTGTTTTAGAGTATGGATAATTACTAAATTAATGTATTTTACGTCGTTTAGTATGACCTAATCGTAAGTTTCGATTCGTAGCAGTTATTTGCATTTTAATTTTTGATTTTTATCGTCCAAAATTGAACACAAAAGCCTTGGTTGATAAACAATTAAATAAGTACCATCTGCTGCTGAATTTTACATGAAGAAATTTTTCGATGATAAACAAAACATTGTGACTTTGGGAAACTTGGGCGTATAAACTTGGAACTTAAATTGGACGTTTTACTATTCAAACTTGAAAAGGATATATTCAAGGGGTAAAATTAAATTTAAATGTCACAAAGAACATTTCAGAAGGTTTGGGAATGATTTTTACGGTCTTCTGCACAAGTACCAACACCAGAAGAGGTTCAACAACGACTACTACACGATGCTCGGACGGTACCAGGGACGACCACTCAAGTGAGTCTCTCTCTCTCTCTCTCTCTCTCTCTCTCTCTCTCTTTCTCTCTCTCTCTCTCTCTCTCTCTCTCTCTCTCCTTACGATGTGCATAGGTTCAAAATCCATCCTAATTGTAAGGTCTAGTAAATCTCACCAAATTGTTTTCTTTCAGTCTGAGAACCCAATTATCGTTCCCAATTGCCCCTCTATTTAAAGCATAAGCGTCGTCAAAATGAATTTATTCGCGAGAAAGACTACATATTCGTTAATGTTAAATCTCCATATTACGAAGCAATCCTTATTGAAAAGGGTAATTCTTTTGAAATGACGAAATCCTAGAATTTCGGCTAGTTGCAGTGATAATCCCCGTTGCAAGTTGGTTTGATGGGTCTTAAGGGAAAGTTTTGCAGAGATGTTTAGACCAGTCTAAGCACCGTATTAATTCTAAAGACTAAGAGACTTCTAGGTTTCTTGAAAATGAGTTATAATTGAGTTCCAAGCGACCGAAAGGCACAAAGAGCTGGATAGATTCAATTTAAACGGAACGAATTGTCCTTTTCAGAAGAATGAACTATGACTACTACAGTCTCTTGCGGAACTACCAAGACGAGATGAACTAATGCGGCAGAAGGAGGGGACTGACGGCAGATCATCGGAGTGTTAAATATTCGTGCATTTAGTGGGGTCTAAGATACAGTACCCTTGCTCCCAATAAACTATCAGTGAGAGTTGATCTCATTTCCTTGTTTATTGCGTTCAACCGCTTTTACGCCCTGGAATATAAATTGTGCGATTTAATCACCAATTAGCCTGTGCCAAACAATAAACAAAGCCTATTTTTGTTGGAAATATGCAGATTTTCTTCATTTAAATAAACTTAAAATAAAAAAAGTATGCGTGAATGGGCATTATTATCTATTACCTCTCCGAATTATACAAGTTTGTTAAATCTGAAATGAGTAAACATTGGCAATATAACTTTCAATTTTTCTTCCAAGCCAGTTTTCTCGTTTTTCTTAAAAGTTTTTTATAGTAGTTTTTACTCTTCATTTATTTATACAAATGTGATGCTGACAATTCTCAAACATCCGTTGAGAGAACAACCAAGCGTCAGCCTTTTCAGTGTTCCCACGCCCTTAAACTAGCCAATTTCCGATTACTAATGTCTTGTTTTTCTTCTTCCCACATTTGTCAAAAGTCACCGAACTTTCGCTTTTCCCCAGAATTTCGTCAAGTCTGAACTGAATACCTGGGCAATCCACTCCTTCAGGGACGTTCTCAGTCTCCCTAGTTCCCACTTCCGGAGGGACGTCGTTGTCCTTCTGCGTCAGATAAAAGTTCTCCGGTTCTTCTGTCGTCGTGGTTGCTTCTTCCGTGGTCGTAGCTTCAGTAGGAGCTTCAGTAGGAGCTTCAGTTGGAGCTTCTGTTGGAGCTTCAGTTGGAGCCATTGTGGTGCTTGTTGTGGTAGTTGATGTAGTTGTAGTTGTGGTCGTGGTAGACGTCAAAGTCTCCATGTCTTCAGGAGTCGTCAGCTAAAAACCATTTAAGAGCTGAAATACAATGTAACTAGCGGCCATTCAGCATCTTATACCCGCGATTTACATTTTGTTTAGCCCGCCCTCTTAGAAAACATTGCGACACTACATATGGCCATTATTAGTCATAGAATATTCAAGTGGAGGAAAAGAGGTGCAATTGGTAAACATCTGACGCTCAAATTCTAAGGTAAACAAAACAAGAGGATGCCATTGAGTGAAAGTTCACACGCGACGTTTCAAGGGATTAGGTATCATTCATAATGCAGGACATTATGAATGCTTGAATGCCTTCCAGGAGAAATCAAGGTCTCTCTTTGTGTTTGAATGATCTCACCATTCCAGGCTCTTCCGTTGACTCTTCTACCAAACTAGGGATAGTCTCCTTGGTCGTCTCACAAGCAACCAAGTCTCCAGACGAGAATTGGGTCCACGATCCCAGATCCAGTTCTCTTGAATTTACAATAACCTTAATTAATCCTTCACAAAGTAATGTCTTTAACAAACGTGTTCTATGCATCCCTGGAAGGCATTCTTCGGAACAGAATCGGGGACCCTGAATGCAGGGGGAAGGCCTCCAATGTAGAGATCAGTTGTCGGAGGGAAAGAGGCCACGGCGTTCTGAAGAAACTTTATGTCTTTGTTTTAGAAAGGAATTTACTTTCTCCGTCGAGTTGTGGCCATTGACAATCAAAGAAACCCCTTCTTTGTCTCGTAGGAGAAGCACGTCTACAGCCTGTGCTGGTTCGGTGCGGGGGATTACGATGCTCTTCACTTCCTGTCGGTCTGGAACGCATTGTATTTTTTACCAACTTATATATGTTTAAAACTTTAAAGGTTTCTTTATTGGGTCATTTGTTTTAAACTCTTTAGAAGAACATGTCCATTGTTAAGTTGGGATCACCCGTTGTGCGTTGTTGATTGCCGTAATTATGACGATGGGCGTCCATAAACAAAAGCCTCAATTGAACTTCGTACGCAAAAGGGCGTCGATACGAGGCCCCACTTCACCCGAAGTCAGAAGCTGCAACATGGGCATGTGACTGCATCAGAAATGCAGAAAACCCAGTGACGAATTGACAAGCGCGTGTCTTCAGACGATGGCCATATTTGGGTATTTTTGAGGGTTACCTAGTTGAAAGGGTATTCATCCAACATTGGCCAATGAATGCTTGGTCTCTTCTCACCTGGCCCGTACTGTTGTGCATAGACCAGTTGGCCGTCCTTCAGAGCCAGACTCATGTGTGCCTGAGGCGTCTCCCCATGATGTGAGGCTGCGTAGAGGAGCACTCGTTCGCCGCTCAATTGTTCTGGCCTCAAACGGAGGGAAACCTGGAAAAACTCCCTTTGTTCTTCGTGTGCTTCGACAGATGAATAAAACATCTCGGTTTTGAATGCCACAATCAGAGGAATTTGGAAACTTCGGTTCAAAATTGGAATCTAACCTTCATTTGCTCAAAATTTGGAGGCGACTGCACCGAAAGGAAAGATGTTTTGTTGAGGAAGGCGAATGATTTTCGAGGCGGAGAGTGGACTACCTGCTCGCATCTGAAACATCTCCCTTTTTAACGAAACAATCCAAAAAGTACCGTAACCCAGTGGCATTAACTGGACAGACGCATTGCCACACGTCTTTGTCATTGATACAGATTCCTCCATTGCAATGTTCTAGAATACTTTAGATTACATTGATAAGGGAGACATTACCGTCTTTACAACTGGAAGACAAGGTTTCACATTGATATCCCCCATAAGGTGCCTCACAGACACAGGTGTACCCCTGAAACCATTATTTTACTATCTCTTTTATGGAAATGTACCCGGACTCTGTTAGCCACGCGGCATCTGCCCCCGTTTGCGCATGGCTTCGACCCACAAGCGTCGTATTTTCGGATTCCAGGAGACGGCGTCCCGTGGGCGAGGGGAACACGCGATCCGGAGACAAGGACTTCGCTCACGACACCTACAAGGGTTAGATTAGACGACAGTAGATATCAGTTGGCTTTATAGCCATAACGGATGATTGGTATACCAACGCTCTTATTTTATATGTGAAAACCTTTGAATTCCAACCCAGAAAGAAGAGAAGACGCATTGAGGCGGGTGGCTGCGGCGGAAATCGTGGCTAATTTGGAAAACCACGCAACGTGAGGCAGGCAAGGGCGATGAGACTATGCACGGATTCACTAATCGTAAGAAAGAAACAAGAACGAAAGATTACGGAAAGTATTATTTGCTCTATATTTCCAAAAGCATAGGTTTTAGTCTCCAATATTCAAATAAATGTTTCTCTTATGATTATCAAAGCTTCACGCGCTTGTTTTGTTCATTGGCTTCGACTACTTTGACTTTCATAAGTACTACCTACCTGTTCTTTACGCTTTGTTTTATTAACTGAATTTGAAAGAACCTAAAGTACAACTGTCTTTCAGCTTCCAAGTCAACACTTTGAATGGTTTCTAAAAATAATACTCTCTACTTTAGTTAAGTTTTTGTTTGTACTTTAGTAAAATACAAACAAAAGATAGAAATGATTTTACCTTTGAGACCAGGTAAAGGTTTCCTTGCGTTTTCTTCCTCCGACTGACTTCCGACAATTAAGGGCTGGTTTTCTCCAGGAAGGATTACTTGATCCTTGTGTTCCTTCACAGCCAGCGCTCCGTCGTTGATTTGTAACTTAGCTAAAGCCATACAGTTTGTATTCTTTATGATGATTACCATGGTTATCGTCATTCTTAACCACGACAGTTGTCCATTCATCGAGGGGAACTTCTACAGGAAGGACAAGTTCATCTGAAACATCGGGGTTATGTCTAGGGTTGATCATTACCTCTTCCATGTCCCACATCATACTCGTAGATGACATGTCCATCTTCTAACCTAGCCAAGTGCTGGACCACAGGAGGACGTCTGTCGTCTTCAGGAGACAAGGCTCCCTCAACTTCTCCTTTCCGTTCAGTGAAGAACAGAACTCCTGCAATTCCAATACCCTTGACCCATACTCATCTAACCATCGACAGCCGCTGGTTTCAGGGTCAATTGGATCTCCAAATGTTTCAGTTGCTCTTCCTCCAAAGGCGTGAATTCGATGCTATCATGACCGAAGAAAACAGGAACAAAATCTAGAATTGACGAAAGTATGGTAATTTCCTTTTTATTCACCATCGACTTGTAGTCTAAACTCAGACTCTGTCTCCAGATCTCCCTGTTTAGCGATGCATTTGTACCTGTGAGGAATTTAAGAGTTTTGTCTGTGAACGTACGTTCCCTCATCTTCTGAGGTGACATTTGGAATGTGAAGGACCCCGTGGGTGGTTGAAGCCCTTGCGGGAAGGGATCCATTGTTACGTTCCCATGTTATTTCGGTTGACGGCATCAATGCGTCACAGGAGAGAAAGACCTGAAACCATTGGTCAGGAAAAGATTCTGGTTCTTTTTGTGTATTCCGCCGTTTGTTTTGGCCTTAGACGTAGCTTTTTTTTAAAACCAAAGCCGAACAGCTGTATGTGTGTGTGGGTGCGTGCGTGCGTGTGTGTGTGTGTGTGTGTCTTCTATCTTCAGACGATTGAAGGCTTAATTCAAGTCCTGCCTTTCTGAGGCCAGAGATAGCTGTACTCTTTGTTCGTTTTGTCTAAACCCGCCTCTTCTCCGACGCTTTTCACAAATGGCATCAGGTAGGCTGGTTCCATGACTGAAATTCTTGTGTTTTTTGGGAAGAATACAAACACAGCACTCGGATGCAGGGCCCGGACGACGCAGGACGCGGCTTTGATTCTCCACCCGTGTTACTCCACGACACTACATCTTCAGAGGATGACACGCGCATGCGATAAAGGAAAACCACACAGGACAAAGGTAAAACTTTTATTCATTTAATGCAAACGAGAAGACTCTATGTTAAATCGGTCCATAGAAGTGAATATGCACAGCACCAAGGGAAGGCGAGAGAGAATGGCAGTGATGTGTAAGAAGGGTTAACCGGGGCTAGTGGGTGGAGAACCAGGATCCGAAGAGACTCTTGTGTGTCTGCGGCGCCTCCGCGTGCCGCCTGCGGTGACGCGTCGCGTGCCGTCCGCGCCGCGTATGCTTGCGCTTGCGTTTTGCGGCGCCGATGTTAAGAACGGAGCGCGTTTCCAGAGGGCCGGCCTTGGTCTTGGCGCGACAGCGGTAGACTCCGGCGTTTTCTTCGGAGACTTCGTTGAAGAGCAGACGACCGCCCGTCACCTGAAAGAGAACATCAGATGGGAGGAAAGGAGAGGCGCCGCTGGCAACAGAAAATGCTGGCAGTCAAAGTTCTGGAGGAATTATGAACAGAAAGGGGCACTCGGGGTAGAAACCGAGACATGCGACCTACCGAACGCCTGCACACCTGGTCGTACCAGGAGAACTCTTTTAGCTAAAATGTAAGTTCCACACTCTACAACTAAACCGAAAAGAAAAGTACCTGGGAGTTTTCGGGAAGCATGTCTGATCCCTCCTTCACCCATGTGATCTGAGCAGACGGGTCACCGGTCACCTGAAACAAGAATATGAGAGAAGGAGATGGAAAGGGAAGAGGTCAAATTAAGAGAATTAAACTACACCCCTCACTCACGTATTATTTCCACGTAGTTTTACGTAACCTGACGTTTTCCCCCTCGAGCCCTCCCCATTCATTTGCTCACTTGGTTCCTCTCAAAGCGGTTTCTGTCTTTTCTTCAAGGTAGTTTTTCCTTTCTCTGACCCTTTCAACACCGTTTCAGAACTATTCAAATGGTTATCGTCATCCTCATCTCCCTGCTTTCAACCTCCTTCCTTCTCGTCTTTGGCTGTGGAAAGAAGCAGGCCAAGCCCGTTCCTCCCACCAGTGTACAGGCCAACCCATCCTCTATCTCCAAAGTTGGCAGCAACCCTGGGAATAGTCCCAAACAAGCAGCTCCTGCAGAGGTCAAGGTGTGTACTATGCCTAAGGCTCCTTAAGAGGTTTTTAAGGATGAGAAGGGAAAGCCGCCGGATAATGACAAAAAGGAGGTGGAGAAGACGCAAGATTCGGAAAAACGGAAGGCTTCGAAGGAATTGGCAGAGTGCACCGGACGGGACAAATCGAAGAAGGGCGTTTCGTCAAAGAAAGTGGATAAGAAGAAGTCGAAGGAGGCTTCGAAGATGGCTGGAAAGGACGGAGACGGAAAGGCCATGCCCGGCTCGGCGGAGATGTCGGCTGCTTCAGCGGCGGTTCCACCGGCTGGAGGAGGGGCTGCGGACGACGGAGGCTACGAAGACTGCCCCGATTTGACCCCGGAGGAGTTGGCTAAGATTGCCGCCGGCGGGAAATAGACGAATAAATGATTAAACTTCAAGTGATTGTCAAGGATATGCCAAGTGCCAAGAACATACCTATGTTTAGTCTACATCTACCTCCCCTTGCAAGTTCCCCATGCTCTATCTACTTCTGCGTCTGTATATTATATAAAAAATGTAAAATACACTGGTGATACATAACCTTTCTTACTCTTGATTTGCGAAATTGAATAGCAGTCAAACCTTGCAGTCAAACCAAGCCCTGTCTCCAACATTAACGTTCTCAGATGAAACTTCCAGAAGCACTTGAATGATGGTATCGGGCACTGAAAACTACGCGTTACTTTGTAACCCCATCCTCTTACCGAAGATCTGGGCGTGGACGTATCCCTCGACCTCGCTGTTCTCAAAGGTGACCTTGCAGACGTAGAGTCCAGAAGAAGCCTCGTCGAATTCCTTGATCCTGAACCCACAAAATGTGTTTCTTCTAAAGAATATCCTACTCAATCTTGTTTCCGTTGGGGACGGCATTTGTAGGAAGTTCGCCGTCTTGACGGCTCCATTCGACCTTCGATCCAGGCACGGAGTAGACGGGGCAGACGAAAGAGGCGTCGGCCTTCTCGTCGAACTTCATGACTTGGGCATCTTAACACGAAGATTATATTAGTTGACAAAACCCTGTTTTTATCAAAAATCCCAATATTTCTGAATTCGCACTGGATTTGTCGTCGAATCCTACGGTAACAGCGGTGTAGGCACTCCCGACGACGACTCCGTTGTCATCCTCAACGTTGCATCTGTAGACTCCGAAGTCATTCGAAGGATCGGCCTTCTTGATGTTCAAAGTGGCTTCGTTGCCCAGTTTGCGGACGATGTTTCCTCCGCGAAGGAGAGCCCATTCGAAGTGTTCGCCGTTCTTCGCACCTGGAGGGAGGGGATTGGGAGGAGGCTCTTGGACGACACGACAAGGTTAGTAGACAGGCCGTGCAGACAGAAAGAGACAAGAAACAATTGCAGACGAAGCATCAGATGACGGAGCTTAGTAGATACGGAGCTTAAGTCATGCATGTTAATTGGTCATATTTAGCCAATTTGTATGCTATACCCTTCTGACAAAATGTTAGTATGTTTAGAAAATTAAAAGAAACCCAAGAGCAAGCACCGAATACATGCGGCTGGTAGACCACAACGTAAGAAGAAGAGTGCGACTCCTTGAAGTCCGTCGTCTCATCCGTGCAGTAGTACAGCCCTCGTTCGCAAAGCTCAATCTGGGATAGATGGAGCCACGTCTGGGCACCGACGATCCTCGCCTGGAGAAGAGGATCAGCCTGCCACCAGAGGACACGGGTACGTGGATCTGAAAGAGACGACACCACAGACAGCGTTAGTAGAAGGCGTTAGGATGCAGCCGTGCTTAGGGAAAGACTTACCTTCAACGGAGCACTTGAGGACGATGGAGTCACCCTGGGCGACGATTCGCACGCGAGGGGGCTCGATCTCAACCTATTGACAAGTTATACTCAGATGAATAGCAAAAGTTACCATGGGCTCGTCTGGCTCAGAACCGGCAGCGTGTACGGTGACTGTGCTGGAGGCAATGAGTTCGTCGTTGCGATAACCGCGGCATTCATAGTCTCCGGCGTAAGTGTTCTAAAATGAGATGTTTGAAGTGTTTGTGTGTTTAAAATATGCATAAAGAAGCGGGCATACGTAGAGTTTATATGAATATTTTACCTTGAAGTTGGGGAAGTGAAGAAGACCGGGCTCGTTGTGTTCCTCCACATCAGTAGGCAGCTGGTCATCAACCTTCACCCATTCCAATCTGTCAACCAATGAGCTTCCAGTAGCCGTGCAGATCAACTCCGACGGGGCTCCCTGCTCAAAGGTCTGTGCGGATCCTCCCAAGATAGAAACGGTAGCGATCCTTGATGGCTCGACGACTTCGATGTAGATATCCTTGGTTGCCGTGGCGTGGCTGTTGCTTCCCTTGCAGGTGTAGACTCCAGCATTTCCAAGACCAATAGCCGGGTGCTTGATGAATTGTTCAGAGATGGTCACAGGCTTGTAGTCGTCGGGGAGATCTCCACGGATCGGTCCAGGGTCATGGAGCCATTCCACTTCAGGCTCAGGGTCTCCGAAGGCTTCACACTTGACATGGAGGGGCTCTCCAACGGTCAAGACGAGTTTAGGTCCAGCAGGGGTGGTCTTCACTGTGAGAGACGGTCCTATGTTAACAGCGCCATGGTCAGAAGCCTCTCCGATGGGGTTGGTTGCAGTGCAGGTGTAGTCTCCGTTGAGTTCGCTCCTTCCGTTGGCAAAGTCGAGGATGTTACCCTCCAGAGGAGTGACGTCATGAGGAAGAGGGGAACCGTTGGCACCAGTCCAGGTGACCTTAGCAATTGTTTTGACCGGTGAAACAGTGTTCATACCTTGGGTGTGGGTACTCCAGTGACAATACATTTGAACTGATGTCTATCTCCAGGCTTTCCATTCCAGACACGGGGCTCAACACGGGCAGTGGGTGGTTGTTCGTCTAAAAGTCTCTGTTACTAAAGTCTCTTTTCTTTCAAGTGCAACCATCAGTGATGACCAAGGTCACAGGTTCAGCGACCCCCGTGCCGTAGTCGTTGGTGGCTGAGCACACATATTCGCCAGCGACGGCGTCGTCCGCATCAGCGATTACGACGTCGTCGTCTTCTCTCTGGACGCCTTGCGGCAGGGGAGAGTCGGCGTCCAAGTGTCCCCAGGAGAGCTGTGCGGGTGTGGCAGAGTTAGCATCGCAGTGGAAACGAGCCGGTTGGCCTCGTTTGACAGTCAGCACAGGGGGAGTGGCCACAGGGCGAGGAGGAGTGCCAGCTAAACACAGGGTGTAAACAGAGTGCACAGTGGGAGAAGGCATGCACAGAGGGAGACTACCAATCACACAAGAAGTTTTCATGCTTAAATTTCTTGTCTGAAGTTGGTAGTCTGACAAGGGTGCCACAAAGGTGCATGCAAAAGGGATAGAAAAGCGTACGGCTTTCAGCGTTCAGTTTGCTAAAGGAGGAATCCTTGGGAGAGCCAGTCTCCGGGTGGTATGTACAGACGTAGTCTCCCTGGTCAGTCTTCTGAGCAGAAGGGATCGAAAGAGATCCCCCGTCTTCAGAAGATCCAAAAGGCATGGGTCCTCCATCTCTCCTCTTCCAAGTCAACACGGCGTTGGGCTCATCCTGGACCCAGCAGCGGAGGACGGCGGGGTCTCCCTCGGGCACAGTCTGTTCGGGGGGAGAGACCTCGGGGAAGCGTTCCTCTGAAAGGACAGTGAAAGGAAAGAAGGAAATAGAGGAAAAAGGACAAAGGGAAACCCAAAGGAAAAATAGGTATTTCGATTTCTGAAAGGGTTGCCCGTCGTGTAACCGTGTTTGTTGATTAACTGTTGTGTGATGTCTTTGTTTTTAGTAAAAGTGTGTCGCAGAAATGGAAACGAGTGAAAATTAATTGTATAAACTGCTTACGTGAGGAAAGAACTGGTGGTGCAACCGAAGGAGTGACGTGCACAGTGGCAGTATCAGAGTCGGTGGGAGACCCGGTGTGAGGGTCCTCAGCCGAGCAGATGTAGTCTCCGGCATCAGCGAGTTCTGCCTGGCTGACAGTCAGATGACCCTGTCCATGAGGCTCAACGTGCGAAGGGAGGGCCGAGTCGACCTTCCTCCAGTGGACACGGATCTCCGGTCGGTTGGGAACCCAACAACGGATGCGGAAGGGGTGGCCCTCAGGGACGGTCTGTTCGACAGGGTCCACCTGAGGTTTGATGGGTGCTCCTGGAAAGCGATAGAGTGAGCATTAGGGAAAGAAAAAAGGTGGGTTAGGGTGATTCAGAAGATTGTGGTGAATAGGTACCTCCGCGGACGTTGATCTTGGCAGGAGGGGCATCAGCCTGTTGCCTAGTCTGGGGATCGTAGGCATTGCAGACGTAGTCTCCCTCGTCGACCTTCATCGTTCTGGGAATGGTGAGGTGTCCTTGCTGTTCGGTGGCTCCTTGGGGAAGGGGCTTGCGACCCTGAAAGCAATTAGTAAAAGAAGGAAAAAATGTAAAAAGAAAGATGAAAAGGAAAGAGAACATACAGCCTTGGTCCATCTGAGCTGAGCCCTCGGGTTTCCAGGAACCCAGCACTTGATGCGAGAGGGCTGTCCCTCATCAACAGTCTGCTCAGGAGGGTCAACCTGAGGCTTCAGATCCATAGCTGAAACTCCATCATCAGTTTGTTTTTTTTCCTTAAAACTAACGTGGCTTAACGTGAAGGGTAGCAGGATCAGCGGGAACCTGAGCTCCAGTCCTGGGGTCAGTCAGCGTGCAAATGTACTGTCCAGCATCGGCCTGTTGGGCGTTGTTCATCCTCAAGAAACCGTCTCTTTCGTGAGATCCCTGGGGAAGGGCTGAAATATTCACCCTGCTGAATTTTTTTTAAAGAAAACCCTACGTTGTCCATTCTGTTTAGTCCATTTGAGTTGAGCCTGGGGGTTTCCAGGAACCCAGCATCTGAACTGAGCGGGGTCTCCTTCATTCACAGTCTGCTCTGGGGGATCGACCTGGGGCTTTTCGGGAGCGACAGCTAAACATTGCATTTGTTAGACACAACAAATAAATTCTTTACGAGGTCTGACGTGGAGAGTGGCAGGAGGAGCAGGGGTCTCTTCTCCGGTCCTGGGGTCCTTAAGGGCGCAGATGTACTGACCAGCATCGCTCTGACGCGCATTGTTCAGTCTGAGGTATCCATCGCGCTCAAGAGTTCCGTGGGACAAGGCTGAAATATAACTATTTATTTGATAAAGAAAAATCCCACCTTGGCCGTCTTGCCTGGTCCACTTGAGCTGGGCCTGAGGGTTTCCGGGAACCCAGCATCTGAACTGGGCGGGATCTCCTTCATTGACAGTCTGCTCAGGGGGATCAACCTGGGGAGCCTGGGGAGGTCCTGAAAGAAAAGTTAAGTATTTCAACGGATTTGTCTTTAATTCTTTACCATCACCAACTCACCAGTGGGAGGTTTCAAGTTGAGTGTGACAGGCTCAGAGTCCTGAGGTCTGTTGTCCCTGGGGTCCGTGGCTGTGCAGATGTACTGTCCAGCCTCGTTTTTCGAAGCACGGGGAATGTGAAGAATTCCCTGCTGTTCCTGAACTCCGTGGGGCAGAGGCTGTTTTCCAATGCGGTGCCATTTGAGCTGAGCCTCGGGGTTTCCAGGGACCCAGCAGCGGAACCTGGCGGGTTCTCCCTCCTCGACCGTCTGCTCAACAGGGTCAACACGAGGTCTCTGCACAGCTAAAATTGTATTTTGTTTTATAAAGATCGTGTTCAACTTACGTCTGATGACGTCAAGACGAGCGTTGGGTGACTTTCCAATTCCGTGCTGGTTGATAGCCGTGCAGATATAGTTTCCAGCATCCTGGAGCTGAGTCTGGGGGATCTTCAGAGCATTTCCGGTCTGGTAGACTCCGTGGGGGAGGGGGCCTCCGATGTATTCCTAAGGAAAAGTACTACTTGTTCTTGAAAAATGTAATTACCTTGTGGAAAGTGATCTGGCAGTCGGGAATTCCGGGGACCCAGCAGCGGAAAGAGGCGGGCTCTCCCTCGTTCACGGTCTGGTGAGGGGGGTCGATCACTGGCTGAGGAGGGCGGCCGACTAAAAGAATGGGTTAGTACTGTTGGTTCTAAGTGTAAGTAGTTTCTATCTTCGACTAACAGTCTAACAGTTATATACATAACACATTTAAAATGAATGTAATCGGTTTAAATTTCTTTTACACGAGGTAGGTGAACTTATCTTGAAGTAACCTTTAACTTTGCGAGTATTGCTTGCTTTAACATTGATTTGTAAGCAATTCAAAATTCAATATGATTTTGAGCAACAAAATGAATCTCAATTTGGTTTCCCTTTTGTCGATTTCAGTGCAATTGTGATAAAGCAAGCATTTGAATAGCCCGATTACTGTATCTAGCAGCCTTTCGACTTTTGTATTAGAGCACAAGTGGTTACTGTAGTTTGTGTTAAGCGAACCAAGGGAACTAAGGCCTACTCATTTCCTCTCCAATCCTCAGAGAAGCGTCGTCTGTGGCGTAGTTCCTGGTAGTGGTTCCGATGCATCTGTACTGTCCCTGGTCTTCTTCGGCAACTGAAGACAGCTCCAGGAGACCCCCTTCGACGAAGGCAGTCGAAGGGAGGGAGGGGTGACCGACCCTCACCCACTCGAGACGAACCGACTCGGGCTGAATTAGTAAGCGGCTACTGAGCGGTTAAGGACGGACGGCTACACACAAGGGGACTCTGCCAAGGGGACCACTCTTGCTAGTCAAATGGACAGTTTAGAATAAAGTAGGGTTTCAAAATGTTCACAGGAAAATAAACGACAGGCAAGACAGGGGGATTGAACCTGAACCCTGGGCTACTGTAACTACCATTGACTCAGTATAATTACAAATACCGTTGTACCTTTTGTTTTATAAGGTGGATCTATTCTTCACTAAACAAAGTTAAGCAAAGCCTTGAAAACTATTGGTTACCACAATTTGCAAGATACCTCAAAGTGGAATGTCAAAAATATGCCGGTACCTTGAGTTTGTGGAAAAATGATAGACCAGGTCATTTCAGAGCCGGAAGACTCTAATACCAACCACTGCCTTCTTAATTAACTGACATCTAGTTTCAAATGTTGCGGAATTTGAAAAACATGCCAATATAATTTAGCTTATAAATAAAATTTGT
The DNA here is from genome assembly GCA_022343465.1 of Oscheius sp. G VE-2021. Lineage (NCBI taxonomy): Eukaryota > Metazoa > Nematoda > Chromadorea > Rhabditida > Rhabditidae > Oscheius > Oscheius sp. G VE-2021. The sequence continues at coordinate 4,428,831 of JAJQXH010000058.1, forward strand.
AGCTAGAGAATTCTAAGCCTTGAAATTGACGAGAATTAATGCTCATCCAGCCCCATTCCCATTGTGGACGTGAGTGCAAATCCCCCAGCAGAGTCCCCATGTGCTGGCGTGTCTCCTCACATTGGTGTGTCCTAGCACTTGGCAGATCCATCTAACTCTGTCGCTCTCGGCGGCCGAGAGGTGTTTTGGCCCGAGGATTCGAACCCGGAAAGCTGAAGGCGGAGATTAGGCAGGACGGGGTGTTTTGTGACAATGGACAGCGGACGGACGTAAACGGACGAACATAGTTTATTACACGACGAAAACACATAGAGGGTACGGGATAAGTGAGATGAAACAAGAGAGACAGTGTATGGCAGCGGTGTGCGGCTAGTGCTGGAAGAGCCGCGAGCGGATGCGGATCCGCCGGCGGCGGTGTCTCCGCGGCGCTTCACCTGCGTCCGGAGAAGGCACGTAGGTCCTCTCCTGATTGGTCACGGAGCCGATAGGCTCACAGCTACGGCCGGATTCCTTCGTTGAGCGGGTGTAGCCAGGAGCGCATCTGGAGAGAAGATTAGAAGGCTGGGAGGAAACTCACTCGTTGCAAAGACGACCGGAGAAACCGGCAGGGCAGTTGCGGCAGGCGACTTGTCCCTGGGAGTCGAGGTAGCAGTCAGAAGCACCGCTGAAAGGATTTAGTTCTCTCTTCCTTTTTTACTTACGGGCAAGGGCAAGGAGTGCAATCATAAGGAGTTCCCTTGGTAGCATCTCCGTAGAATCCCTTCTTGCAGCGGTCGCACTGAGTTCCCTCAGTGTTGTGCTCGCACAGCTAAATACCTAGCTACAGTAGTCTACCTTTCAATGATTACCAGGCATCTTCCGAAAGAGTCGCATCCTCTGGGAGAGTGGTTGTTGCAGTTGCAGGGAGGGCGGGTGGCGGCAGGCTGGCAGTCGTGAGGGCTTCCACGGCGGGCGTCTCCGACGAAGCCAGGCTTGCATCTTTCGCACTGGTCTCCTTCGGTGTTATGCTGGCAGTCCACACAGAATCCATACTCCTGAAATGCGTAGTTTTAATCTTGGTCGGGTCAGAGGGAGAGACATTGTTATTTAAGAAATGCTAAATTACCTTATCACACTGGCTGGCGTGTCCGTTGCACTCGCACTTTTCGCAAAGTCCGAGGTAGAGTCCTCCTCCAGTCCTTGAGTATCCAGGAGCGCAGTCTTCGCAAGAAGTTCCGACGTATCCAGGAGGGCATTGGCACTGTTCAACCTCGAGGGCGGGGCGTCCTCCACGGCCGTAAGGCTCGGCATACTCCAAGGAGACGTAGTGGAGAGAAGACTGGGCACAGTCATCGATGTAGGTGGCTTTGATGAGGAGGGCGTCCAGATCAGCCAAAGCCATGAGAAGGTGTTCGCGGGTGGCCTGCTGTCCATCCACACGCTGCCACTGGTCTTCGAACAGTTTGACCTCAATGGTGTTTTCCCTGTCTGGGTGGATGGTTCCTCTGAAGGTGTGCTGAAGAGTGATGTCGTTTCCACGAATGATGACATTGGGGTCCTGGTTGGTAGGTCCCTCTCCAGAATAGCGGAAACGGAAAGTGAGGACTCCTCCATAGGCGGTGACCTTGTTTCCAAGGAACTTTTCTGGCATCTTCCAGTAGAGGGTCTGGCCATTGGATTCGTGGAAGGAGCTGAACTCGATAGCAGAGCCAGAGACGTATCCGGGAGTGGCGGGAGAGTAGGGCTGGCGAGAATCGGAGGTAGTGAGAGCCAGCTGGTCACGATCACCACGGCCGTAGTCGATCTCGACCTTGGTGCGGGAGTAGGAGGAGGAATGGCAGTTCTGGGTGACTCCGGAGCAGAAGCAGGGGATGCAGCCCTGGGGGTTGGTGGGCGCCATGTAGAAGGAGTGGGCAGCGCATTGGTCACAGTTTTGTCCTGGAAATTGGTATTCAGCAGATTCAAAGAGAAACAGGAAAGTAAAAACAAAATTGTAGAAAAGATGAGAAACTCTTTGTAAACACACCCTGAGCGTAGTTCTTGCACTGGCAGCGTCCTCCGTAGTTGGCCTGAGGGGAGACAGCTCCAGCCCCAGTGCAGGTGGGCACTCTCTGTTGCATAGGAACGCAGGTTCCAAGGTAAGGTCCATGCCCAGATCGTTCGTATCCAGGGGCGCAGTCTTCGCAGGAGGTTCCCATGTACCCAGGAGGGCAGACGCACTGTTCCACTTCCAGAGCCATTCCCTCTCCTGTCTGACGGTCTACGGCGATTTCCCAGCTGACGTCACCAAGGCTAAAAATATCCATTTAATCTTGATGTATTGTTTATTCTGCTCTGTTTTGAGTCATTCGTTTACCACCGCCTGACTGCCACGTGTGATGGGAAACCCGAGCTTTGTTTTCGCCTAGGCACAGAAATGGAAAACGACCTTTTGCGTCCTTGTTAAAGCCTTCCTAGGGTTATGTGACGTGGGATCCTTAGCCAGCCGGGTGCCCCTAAGCGGCCTAAGTCTGGCTCAGCCGGCCCCAAAGTCCGAGGCAATTATCCGTAATGAGGTATGGACAGTGTTTCCGCGGCGACCGCCGCCCGACTCCGCCCCGCCCCGAGAGACGAAAAGAAGTCATCGTGGCGCCTTTCACGGAGCCACACCTCTGCCCACGGCGACATGAACTCACAGGTCGGTTGGATTAGCTATGATCAAGTGGTAGATAATGCAAACCCGGGAATCTAATTGTTTACGTGATTAATGCCAAATACAATAAATGACTTTGGGGTAACCACAGTCAACTCAGAAATGTTTCTTTGGGGGGTTTTGATAGAACAAATAAATTAGATCTATCATACCTTAATTGGAAATCCGCGAAGTGCATAAATCTTTTTGTGTAGTAATTAGTGTTCTCTTAAATTGTAGTTTGGTACTGAAAGTCCGTTGAAGCTACAATCTTTGTGTTGTAGTTTTCCAATAGTTCAAGAACAAACCCAGTACTTCTTCAAAGGGCAAATCGAGTCAGGAAGTCAAGCAAGCTATAATTCATCTAAATTCTTTTTTGAACAATTCAAATTTTTTAAACGAAATGATTGTTCGCGATTTTAATACAAAGTGTACTTTGATAGGTTCATTTAGATCGAATCCTAGGCTAGTCAACTCGCTTTGAGAAAAAGACACTTGCATTGATTAGGCACTTGGGTGCACATTGAAAACTAATTTGAGAAGAGGCCAGTGCGTGGGTTTTAGAAAAATCAAGTCACGATAGAGGCATAAATAGACTTTGTGCCAATTACAGTCATTTTACTTTTGCATTGAAAGAAGTGATTTTTGGTTAGAAATGATTCTCAGACACGAAAATGAGACGTCGCACTATTAATGGGAGGACCATGACTCGATTCCGTTTGCTTTTGAGAAGCAGCAAGAAGCCTTAAGTTCAGAGATCCGTATCTTCTGAAGGCAATATCTCTTCAAGAAGTGCCCTTTCGAAAACACAGATCCCCAATTAACTGGATAAATGCCCGTGCTCAACGATGTGTTTCAGACCGTGAAGGCCCACGGCTGTTTTATCTGTCTCTCGCCCTATTGGCACAGGAATCTACACGACGACAAAACACTCGACAAACTGAAAGTGGGCTCTTTCTGTAACAAAACTCTTTTCTTTTAGATTTTAAGCACTTATGAACAGGACATTCTGCCTAGACTCTGGAGGAATCTCCTTTTCAAAAACAAAAACTACTGCGAACATGTTTGTCACTCCTGGTTGGCACGGTCACAAAGGGCCATGGTCTACAGTAGCAATGGGAGCTACATCCCAGGTAAGATTCCAAACAACGGAGATCTATATTTTTCATATATATACGGCTGAAAATCAGTTTGTGATTCACAGAAAAAAATTAAATAATCCATTATTTTGTCTCAAAGGGCTAAAAGCCTGTGGTTCCTATTTCTTGACCTTTTTTTTCACAAATGCAGCCGTTCACTGGCACTTATGAGATTGAATACCTTTGGGAAAAGGACCTTTCCTTTCAGAACCGACAGACATTGAATTGGTGTGCAAGGAGGGCCTCAGACTGGAGGAAATGATCGATGGACTCATAGAAGGCATCAAGAAACGGGGACAGATAATCGACAGCAAGGTGGGAATTGTAGTCCAGCACTCGTAATTTGGAGAATTCCGCTTGACCTATTTGTAACTGCAGATATTTATAACCCAGGGAATTACAAACCTCTTATAATTGGATTTAAGTAATGATATGGAAACTGCATCAGTTACATGCATAATCGAATTGCCTAGTCATGAATTAGTGAATGTGTAAGTAAATTAATGGCCGTCGATACACTTTGAGCTTTACTACAGTCAATAGTTTCCCGAATCCCATAAAATATATTTTGTGTTTGTTTTTCCATTTTTTCGTGGTAGATTCCCCTCACCATTGTAATCTTTGAAACCTCGACTGGCTGTTTTTAGGATTTCCTGTTGGTGTTCAGTCGTATGTCGTTTGGAAAGAAGCAACGTGTCACCTGGCGACCCTCCGGAGGCAAAAAGATCTGCGGCACGTGGTTCGGCCTAGCCGAGAGTCTAATTGAGCAGTTCTGTGCCAATTTGGAACTGGAGGATGTCCACGAAAGAGAAATGAGAGTCATCGTTTGGAAACACTTCATCCTGGCCTTGGTCCAGCACCTGATCGAGTACAGCAGTGGCCCCAATAGGTAATCTTTTAGAGCATACTTGAAACCAGGAATTTCAGGGCGATGACTTTGAAACGCCGCCGAGTGAGCCTCCCAGCCGGGCTGTCACAAGAGGAAGTGGAGCCTTCGAAGAACAACAATAATCACGTATGACGTGCCAATGAGAATAGCCCTTTGAGCGATTTCACTTCATGAATTCTTCGCCTCGACTGCCTTCTCATAAGTGGTTTGACGCGATTATCAGCTGTGCACGGGAGAATGCGAGAATTTACGACAAAAATCAGGGGTTCCGGAGGAATTTGCAAATATTCTTGATTCAAAGAACTCAGCAGCGTTTGTTTCATTGATCAAACATCGCTGAATCATTAAGAAGACGTAATTAATGGCAAGAAATGCTGAATCACGCAATAAGTTATCCATAGCGAGAACAATGAGTCCGCCTGCTAAACTACAAAATACAGACAATTTAGTGTTCCAAGAACTGAGTCTATTTTTAGCCCTCTTCTGTTGCAAAAGCGTAAGCACCACGTCAGATATGTTTTAGTTTCAGTGAAGCGCGTTGAATTTCTAATCGGAAATTGAAGGATTTGATTCTTGTTGACGTAGAGGATGTTAGCTCTCTTTTTGAAATCCCCGATTCCTTATTCATCCCCCGTCTCTTCGATTGTCAACGGCTTTGACAAATCGCTCCTCTGGGACCCCTCGTCAATGAAATCAAGCCAAAAGCCGTACCTCGTCGAGTGCTGGTTGGCGACGTGAGAAGCACGGATCATGAAGGCATCCAGGTCGGCAAGAACCATCAGGAGGTCCTCGCGGGTGGCAGGCTGACCGTTCAATTGCTCGTAGCTAGTCTGCAATTATCTCTGTAGAAGTGAACCCAAGGTCCTTTTACCTCGTAGGTTTCAACGGTGATTCTGACGGGGCTGTCGGATTGAAGGACCTGCTCCTGGTTGCGGATGCGGTGCACCAGAACCAGCTGGTTTCCCTTCAGAACGACCATTGGCTCCTGAGAGTGGGGGCCACTGCCGCTGTATTCCACCTCGAACTCCATCTTTCCTCCGTAGGTCGTGACCTAAGAAACAAATTAGAAACAGACAAAGAGAGACAGTATGCCTTGTCTCCGAGGAACCTCTGAGGCAGACGCCAGTACTTGGTTCCCTGGATGGGCTGGGCGTAGGTGAGGTATCCAGTCTTGAAGTACTCGTAGGGGGCGTTCTGGTCGATCTGACGCTCCTCGATATCAGACAGGGTGACTCCTTCAGCGTCTCCGGCGAACATAAGACGTTCCTAAACAAAAGTGTAAACCACGGAGGTGACATAAACAAGAATCTGAAAGGATTTGGACAAGAGACACGGGACAGACGGACAGAAGACGGCACGAAACACTCACACAAGCGGCGTCCTGAAACAAGAACATTGGGTTAGGTGGCACACTGAATGACATTGACTTGGCTCAGGAATACAAATAATTTACCAAAACGTTTGCATAGACATTTGTTCTCACAGCCAGTTAGTACGAAACCTACCTTGGTGCGGTGGAAGCCACTGGATCGGCACTGGTCGGTGATTCCGAAGCAGAAGCACTTGAGACATCCCTGAGGAGACTTCTCAGACAGGTGGAAGGAGCCAGGACGGCACTCGTTGCAGTTGGGCCCGGTGACTTGGGGCTGAAACATTCAAGTTTACAATTCTAAGGCCTCTCTATTAGTAACCTTAACACTTTTCCTTTCACTATTGTTCTTTCACACCGTTGGAGTGTGTCTTCTACTGCTCCAAACAAACACTTTCAGTTCCACATTTTTCTAACATTAGCGGCCGAGAAATTAACCATTTCCGTTCGCAAAGAAAATGATACACTAGAAGTAAGCAAATCAAAGTCTTTGCTTTCTTGCGGTTTCCCCCCTACTTTACTTTTGGGGCAGCCGGCTGTCGATCTAATTGCGCTGATGGTTATCACCGACCGAATGGCGGTCAGGACACTCGGATACGCCAAAACAAAACCCGCCGGTCGGGATAAGGTCAAACTGGTGCAACATAGTTATTTCATAATGAAAGTAAACAGGGACGGTAATTAACCAAAACTTAGATAAAGCATTGAAACATAGGCGGCTTGACTTTTATAGGTTAATGTATTCGAGTTCTTTTCATAACAAGATTCTTCAAGGCAGTCACGTCTTCCTGGTTTTTAAAAGTGGTGTTTTCCACTTGCCCTTGGCGATCCCCGACCATGGACCAAACAGAATCCCCGCCGGGTGTTATCAGCGGGAGTGACCCTGCGAGACGCAAAAAACAACACAAAGGGCGATGAATCAGTTATCAGCAGAGAGATTGACAGCCGAAAATACACGAAACACTCTTTTACGACCGTTGTTTTTGGCATTTACGAGCGTTCTTTTTTGGCTTTTACGAGCGAGAGAATGTTGCGGGTACCTTGCACTGGCAGCGGCCGCTGTTGTCGGGGTAGACGGAGGCAGAGCCACGAGGATCACAGGTGGGCTGACGGAGGGGAGCAGAGGTAGGGGCGGGGATGTTGACAATTCTGACGATGCAGTCAGGGGTGGCCAGGACACGGCCCTTCACGTTGATCGCCTCACAGGTGTAGGCTCCCTGATCCACGGGTCTGAAAATGCAAGTTAGAAGAATAGTTTCATCTTCAAATTCGCCTAGTCAGAAATACTCTTTCCCTCGAGTTTCCTGTTTCCTATTGCAATTAACGCCTTTCGTCCCTCTTCGGTTAGTGATAACGGCCAGCCCCGAGAGTCCCCCACATGAACCGGTTCGTATACAAAAGAAGAGAAAAGTGCGGCCGGCGTGGCATCGCCGGGTGCAGCCAGGCGGAATCCTTCCCAGGCAATTGATGAATAAGGAGAGAAGATCAGAAACTACCACCGAATTCCTTGAATTCTAACTTCCCAGAAGAAAATATTTTGCTTGAATTGCATTACATCTTCGGGCGCGGTTCCAAATCGCCGCTGTTTTTCATTCAGCGGAAAAGGTCTCTCAGACATTACAGTTTCCAAGTGCAGAAGGGAGACGGGGTGGTTTAGTGATCACTATTGGGAAAAGCGCAAAAGTATTGTTATCTGCTATCTGAGCCTGTTCTCCAATACTAACTAAACAAATCAGTCTCTCACACAACCTTTGAAGTTGCTTAAATTTCTCTCTGCGCATTGAAGATGAATGACTCACTGAGCATTGTGGACGGTGAGGGTTCCATATCCTCCCTCGGAGGTCTGAAGACAGCGAGGAGGCTCACAGACAGGTCCCCAGTTGAGACGCCAGTTGATATACGCCTCGGGAACAGCGACAGCCTTAACAAACACAAAACTGTGAAACATTATGTAAATCCTACCTTGCAGGAAAGCGAGAAAGTAGATCCAGCAGGGACCTGCTTGTTGGTCTCAGGAGGCTCGACGACGGTGGGTTGGACACATCCGACCTGCAAAATAGTTTAGACACTGTTTGATTAAAATTTGTTTGCAGCTCCCCAATTTCCAAGGTTCTTCAGCTGGAAAACAGCTGTCTACGGGCATAAAATTGTGTTTTGGGTCGATTAGAGGCAGTCGAATACATTAAACTAGTCGTAAAACAATAAGGGGTTCTCGGGTTTTCGCTTTAGTACACAGCTATTATTAGCGGCTGAGAACAATACTTTAAAGATGCTTTTTCGAAAAAGAACCTCGTCACTTCCGTCACGGCAATCGTTGGTTCCGTCGCAGTGGAAAGAGGAAGGCACGCACTGACGCTGGTCAGCGCACTGGAATTCCGTCTTCTTGCACATCTCTCCAGGGGCCTGGGCTCCTAAATAGAAAATGTATGGTTTCTATAAAGAGTTTATCCCTCAGTTCACATAATGGTAAGGCATGTCAGATTTCTTTGGTTGCTTTCCTCCCCTATCCATATCTGCCTCCCTCAATTTTGATCATCTCTCCCTCGTGAAGTTGCCGCAGCCACGCCCGACCGGTTCTTCGGTCGACCACTCCCCTAAGATAGGTGCGGTGTAGGCGACGCCGTTAACACAAAAGTCTCAATTACGACTGACCATCGGCGCAGATTTACGACGCCAGAGAAAGCGCGCGCGAAACCGCGTGGGAGGAATTTCGGTCTGCGAAGAGACCGTGCCGACGACCACTTTGGCACACCCTGGCCCTGGACTTGTAAACAAAGTGTACGAGGCGTGGCGGCATATCACTGTTGCTTTGCGATGAGAGAAAAGGGAACGGAGAACGACAGTCAGTTTCTGTACTTGAGAAGTTTTACGTTCGAAAAACGCAAATCAAACTTTCTTGATTCTCTACTAGCTCACTATCTTTACTTACCGCAGTTCTGTTCATCAGAGTTGTCTCCGCAATCATCATCTCCGTCGCAGAGCCACATCTTCTGGACACAACGCTGGTTGGCGCACTTGAACTCGTTGGGCTCGCAAGTCCTCAGAGCGGGGCAGTTGGCCTCATCCGAACGATCACGGCAGTCAGGCTCTCCGTCACAGACGTAGTCAGACTTGACACATTCGTTGTTTCCACAGGCCTTCTCATCAGCCATGCACTGGCCACTGGAAGTGGGCATGAGGCCCTGAAGCTCCTGGGGACCATCTAGAAGGCATATGTCAAACATTAAGTAAGAGAACGTACAAGACTGGACGTTGAGGATAGCGTGGGCTTCAACGGTGTGGCCGTTATGGGTGGCCACACAGACGTAACGACCAGCATCGGCCAGCGACGTGGGGTTGATGGTCAGACGACCACTGGAGTCATGGGCAGACGAGAGGAGAGGGCCTCCCACACGGGTCCACCTGCAATTACCAAGATTTGTATTGGAGCACAGTTACTCCACTCCGTTCTTAGCTTTTGGAGGTACAATAGTTTTAAGGTTCTTTATTTTCAGGGAACTCTACCTGACGGGAGGATAGACAGAGTTATCGGCTGTCCTGGCACGGCAGTCGAAGGTGACGTCGCGTCCCTCACGGACCTGAGCCTCAGTGGGGTAGATGGTGATTTGTACATCTAAAGAAAACAATTACAAACTTTCAAAAGAAGAAGTCGGTGACTGAAGACGTACTCTGAGCTCCATCGGCGTCGATGTCGTTATCTGAAAAAGAGAAACATAAATGTGGAATTCTACATGATTTCCCATTTTCCCCGCATGAAACCCATTTTCCTACGCGGACCGGTCCGTAACGCATTCCAGGGGGATTTGTGTTTCTTCTGACTCATAGATGCCTGTCCATTATTCACACGCCTCCCTCAAAGGCTCGTTTTGTGTGCCCATTCCCCACGGACAACGGCCGCCGTACTCCAAAGGCGGGATATGAAGGAAAATACTGTTCAAATTTAATATTAATGTGGCATCTCCATGAAGTATTGAAAACCTTTTCCTTGCACCTTGCGCGCTTCAGACGGATTCTCTTTTTAAGCGTATGGGGTTTCTAATTCTTCTTCATTCCATCATTCCCTAAATCCCCGCGGTCAGTCAATTCTTTGGTGATTGCGGTGAATTACGATCGCGTAGTGATCAGCGGCCGAATCGATCCGATCGAGTGATATCCGCCGCCCACGCATTCCTTTTCTAAGGACACAACAATGGGTATTCTTTACGACGCAAGTGACAGCTAGGCTAAGCGGCACATTCTAGGTGGCGTTAATCGAACAATAAAACAATCTGTTCAACTCGAAGGCAACTAACAAAATAAACAAGTTAATCGTAATTTACATCGAAGAGGAAAATATCTATGAAGTCTTGGTTATTCTAGCCAACATCACTATCAAAATTATGAGATAAAGCTTGGCAAGTATCAGTCAGCGAATTTTGATTTTTAAGTAAGAGCTATACTTTGTCAATTTGTCTATGTAGTTTATCATCCGAAATAAATGTGAAATCTCTTAAAAGAACAAAATAGGCAAAATTACCATATAAACCATAATTGTGAGGTTAGCATCGGGAAATATGGTTTATAGGATTCTTAGGCTGACGGTGGTCTTCAATCGCGGCGAGCTCTTTGCAAAGCGCTATAAAACCCAATTTTTCTGCAATTTCCCTGCAGAATCTGGCACATTTCTTCGAAAAGCTTTTCCGGATGCTTTGGGTACGTGGAAAGCCATCAATCGTGCGTCTTACACTTCTCCCGTCCTAAATGTCGCGTCGAGACATTCAGTCGTTCGTTCGTTTGCCCCTTCCGACGGGGCCTATCAGCGTTAGCGGCGCGAAAGTTACAGCATAATCAGTTCAGCTAAGGCCGTCATAACGGGTTTCGGCTATTGATCCCCACATTCTTCTCTTTTACTCACACGTCTGTTTCCTTCGACGGACAGCCGAAGTGGCCGTCGCTAAGAGCGCGACGACGCACAGCAGCCGCCACCCAAGCATCGCGCGGAGGCTGGCCAAGCGAGACCTGAAGGAGAAGGTGGAAGAAGGAGAGGAGAGAGACACGCCCACTGGGAAGGACACGGGTATGACGGGGCGACGGGGAATGGAACGACGGAATATAAGTACGGGGAATAGTACGAGAGTACAATGGAAGGAAAGAAATACCAATTCTGAACATAAATAATGGGTGGAATAACTTCCACCCTTACTTTACAATGATTGAAAAAAGATTTCAGGCGTTTCATTTAAAGACTAATCAGATAGATCTGAATGAAAGCAGAATAGCAAACTGTGTCTAACTTCTAAACGATTTCAGCTTTGCTGTGTTTTGGCTACCGTCTATGAAACAGTCCAAGATTTAGCCAAACCTAGTTTCCAGAAAAAGGGGTGTGGTAATTTTACAATGTTGTAATAAGAAATTCAAATAACAACATCAGAATAATTTTTCTCATTACCCAAACACATCGACCTAGGGTCACTGTGAGTAAAGCATAACAAGGTTTTTTCCAGCTGCACGGTAAAAAAAAAGATAAAAGTGTGATGAAGGGAGATTTGCAATAACTAAAAACAGACACTTTTCACTAAAAATGAAAGGATTTCGTTTTTGCCAAAACGTTTATCTTCATTTTTGCGGTAGAAAAAAAAGCAAAACATGCAACTTCTTAGTCAATACAGATCATAAATATCGCCTCATTTTAGTTCTTTCAGTTTATTGATCGAATGAACTAGTTTTAAAACAAGCCAAACCATTTAAAAAATAATTTGAATTCAAACAGATTGTTGTTTGAAGATTTTGACAAGATAAATATTAAAATAATTAACTACAATTATTAATATAGAAATAGAAGGAAGTAATTTTATGAAAGAAATGATAAGCAATTTCAGCTTTTCATTGAAATTTGCTTTAAAGTTTTGGATAACTATTTCTAAACGTAATTTTGAAAACTTTTGTTGATTTGAGCATGACAATCGATTATGTTCAACTTCATCTAATAAGTTTAAAAAATCAATAATTGAAAAAATAGAATTGATTTCCAAGAATTATTTGGCGATGGTTCAAAAACATTTGTATTGCATCGTGTGTGAAAGGTTAAATATACAAAAGTAATGATAAGATTTTTTCAAGCGTAAAAATGGCGGTAAAATTGAGTGTCTGTTTTCAGTAGCTTTAAGAAAAAGAACAACAAGGTTTCCAAATGAAGAAAAGGAAATTAGAAGTGAAAATCAAGATGTACAGAGTGAGAGATGCAGAACATTAAAATCATGCATCAAGAAGGATCAGGAGGAAACCTTTTTATAGTTTGATGGTAATGAGCTGTCGAAAGGCTGCCGAGTGCACCGTGATTTTTCAGCAGTTCTCGGCGAAACCCGATCCCGCCTTCGCAAACATACACAAGTTGAAACTTTTCGGTGCAAGAACTCGGGAAAACTGTGGAAAAGGGAGGAAGAGACATAAATAATAGATTGTGAGGGGGTGGCTAGGCGTAAATCAAGGCGACAGGTGCTGAAGGAGGCGACCGCCTGGCCGTCTGTACAGATCCTTTGCTTATCTCGAAATTCGGGGTGTAAAGTTGTCTCGCCCTTCGGGGGAACGGCGGTTTCGGGAGAGATAGAGGGAACGGCGGGAGATAAGGAAAAGGAGGACTGAGTCAGGCTGAGACAGAAAGGGACATCATCGTAGTATTGGAGACAGGACGGATGAAGAGAAGAGATAGGAAGTGATACGGCGCGCGCCCGACCACGCCCCCCTGACTCAGGCAAAAAGAGACTCGTCCGCCATCTATCAAGAGACACATTGCGCCAGGGGCTGCCGACGATGACCGCCGCTTGATGGGGGCGGGGCTTAATTTATGGGATGGATCATGCACAAAGGGCACGGTAAACAACAGCTGGCAGCAGATGCAGGAAAGTCGCAGTTTTCAGATTAATGGCAATAGGTGTCTCTCCCCTGCACCTCTGTCTTTCCACATCCTCCCTTAATCCCTCTTCTTTGTTTCTATTTTTTAACGAAGCTCTCCTTTCTCGACAACAAACACAACCTGCGCTTCTTTTACTGTAACTTCCGTCACAACCAAGTGTTCGGGAGTCGCTTTCTCTTCCATCTGGGGTGCCAATTGCCATCGCCATTGGCGATCAACAAAGTGGAAAAATCGCAGGGAGTGGAACAGAACAGGAAACAGGTGTTGATATGATTACGGCCCGTAAACAGGTCCCCTGACCACCCGGAATCCACCCCAAAACAAAGTGGCGCGCACTCTAACAGCGATGGGCTTTACCGTAATTTGTATATCTCGTTTGAGGAAATTCAAGACTCACGGTGGGGCTGGTGAGGGACGGAAGGATGAGGGACAGCCGGGTGTCTCTCCTGCTCTCCTCTATGTCTCTGTTCTTCACAATTGGCCTCATCTGACCCATCCAGACAGTCATTGTACTTGTCGCAGACCCTTCTTCTGTCCACGCATTCTCCAGTACGGCATTGGAATTCATGGGCGGCACAGCCCAACTCCTCGTCGTACTCCTCCTTGAAGGTCACTTCATTAGAGAAAGACTGAAATTTTATTTGAATTACTTCCATTAAATTTGTAAAATTGTAGAACATTTTGTTGGAAACAGGTTTCTCAGGATGAAAAAAGTGGAGGATGCTCTTTTTCCTCCATCCGTCTCGGATTGCCACCTGTGTACTCGGACACATGTTCCCTCGTGTTTGCGGCAATCAGATGTTCCCATGGACACCGAAAACTAACGGGTCCGATTTAGAAAATCCTCCGGGCGGTCCCTTGAGAAAAAGAAAAAGAGACAGAAAGGTGGGAAGTCAGATACAGAATAAAACAACCAGAGATACAGATGAAGGGAAGACACGTAAAATACAAAACTCCTAAAAACGTCTTCTGTTCTTCCTACCTTCTGTTGATCCCTCTGTCTCTGTTCAGTTTCCCTGCGCCTCTCTTCGTCGTGGTGTTGTCTGCGTCTCTCCTCCTCCTCGTGTCTCCTCTGCGTCTCCTCCCTTCTCCTCTCCTCCTGCTCCCTCCTCGCTTCCTCTGCTTCTCTGTGTCTCACCTCCTCCTCTCTCCTCTTCAGTTCCTCCTCCCTCTCTTGTTGTCCATCACTCTCATTATTACGACGAGCCATCGCCTCTTTGAAATAGTCTGAAAAAGAGGCGAATGTTTCAAAAAGAGCGCCACCTGCTGTCTTCGCGACGGCATATTGGCCAGCTGATTGGTCGCTTCATTTTCATTTTCCGGCAATGAATTGGATTCGTCTAGAAAAAGCTGCGAAGGCGCGCGCGTCAACGAACCGTTTGCACTGTCTTCCCGGGGACAAACAGCCTCGAGTGGGGCGCTTCTGGCGCAACTTGCCCTACGGAAGGACGCCAGGACTAAGGGGTTGGACCTATAGCTGGCATAAGCAGCGAGTGATTTCCATTTAGACAATTAGCCTTGAGCCTATGCAAACTATTTAGAACGATAGAGTCTGTCGTTTCCCTTCTAGCGTCCGTCTTAACTGAATTCAACCAATCGCTTGCTTTATAATTGGCGCTTCTCTCTACCGTACCCACTTTCCATACCCAAGAAATACAGTACATTTCACTTTCAGCTATATTCGCATTCCTTATTCCTGGAACCCTTTTGTCATCCTTTCGTCCAACAGTACAACTCTTCGCCGTCCTTTGTCTCCCGTCGCCTCGTCATCTCCCATCTTTTATCGTAAACATGCCGCTTCGCGGGGGATAAGTGCAATGAAATCGGGTGGAATACCACCAAGAAACGCTTTTTAACCCAAGGAATGCGCTCAAACCCCAAGCAACTGCGAAGTTTGTGTGCTTGGAAAACATTGACGTACCGCAAGTGGTCTCATCGCTTCCATCGTCGCAGTCGTATTTTCGGTTGCACGCAAGATCTTTCTCGATGCAACGACCGTCGTTACATCTGAAATAATAAAAAAGGATGTTTCCCTCTTTCCAATTACTTGAACTGTTGGTGAGTGCAGGATCCGTGGAGCACGGGGGCGGATGTTGATTCTTCGGGCAGCGGCTCTTCGCGACTGCCGGACTCGCAGTTTACCTGAAAAAATATTTAATTGAACTTTATAAATGCCAATAAGAAAGTAGTCAAAACCTACTTCGTCACTTCCATCTCCACAGTCGTCAGTTCCGTCGCAAAGTTTGTCGTAGTGGACGCACTTGGATTCGGTCAGGTAGGGACACCTGAAAATGTGTTTTATGCTATTTCCACCTAGATTTCTTAGTTATCGCTTTTTTACCATGTGAAATTTTTAATTTTCCAGGAAAACTCACCTGAATTCCTGATCGCTGCACTCTGCATTGGGATCGTGGACATCCGTCAGTTGGTGGCTGAGAGTCTCTTCCTCGGTCAGTGGAGTGTCCAGTCTCTCCGTCTGATGATGGTGGCTGTGCTCTCCGTGGTCCCGGTGTTTGCCTGAATTCTTCCATCAACCCTTTCTCTAATACATATGTTAGGGTGTTTCTATTAATCACACGACTTACACTTGGCGCTGCGCCCCTTGTACACTGAAAAGAGAACTAAAGAAAGAAGTTACCGGTGTGAGGAGGGTGCTCAGTGGTGGAGGAGCGGAGGGCCGCGTGATGGCGTTGGACCTCCAGGAAGTACTCTGCCAATTAGTCGGTTAGTTTTGTTACTTCGGTGAGATTTTCGATTCTCTGACTTTATTCAGTCTTGGTCCCATTTCACAAGCATATTTTAGTTTTAAAAACCGTATGTTCGATTTGTTGAACGATACAAGTCTGTTTACATCTTAGCGCCCGACTTTAGCGGATATCGGCGGTCGCCATCTTCACTGTAAAGCTTTCGATGGGAAATGGAAGGAGACAAAACAGAATCACGCGGATTCCTACGATTGCAACAATCCATTCAATGGATCAGGCAACATTTTTCTAAAGAATGGGGTTCTTTTACGAATTCTTTGAAAGAGCTGAAGAAGTAAAGTCAAAGTTCAGTTTATCCCTCAGACGTTTCCTTTTGTTCCATTGTGTTGCTGTTGGAATGGAATTTGTATTTTCTGTTGTCATTAAGGTGCCTCGTAAAATTAATTGTTTTATAGTTTCATTAAATATGTATAATTTTCACATTGCTGAAACATATCCCTTTTATATGATTTGGACTCCAAAAGGAGCGCGTTTACACAACCGAGTATTGCAATTGCCGCACGAAAACACGACTGAATTTGGCGAGAGAGTATGGGAAATGGAGAGACATAGAGTTGGCGACATTTCAAATTGCAAATTCCCCAAAATTTCAAGCGCTCCTAAATCGGCTCATTTTGATCCAAAGTGGGTATATGCATTTTTCAGAATCGTGGTAACGAGTTCTAATGTAAGCATCACAAAATCACAAAATTTATTTTTACGCGGTCGTTCCCCTTGAAAGTGGCAGTCCGGGGCATTTTCATTCCATTTTCTTCGGACACGGTTGTTAATTTTGCTTGATAAAAATGCGCACTCCTTGTTTCCGAATGCCACTAAACGCAGGGCACATTGACCGTTCGGGCCACCCGCACTTTCGTAAACCGGAAATGGAAACCTGAAGTTGATCAATTTGAGGTTCGCATCTCAAAAACTAGCGCTTTCCCAGAGGTCACAAAGAGTTTTTGGGCAACTGAATTTTCTCGTTTTTTTCACTGAGGCAAAGTTGAAATGGGCTGATTGCCCCTTTAATGTGTGAAGTGCACAACCCTAAATAAGAAACCTTAGTGATATTAGCTCAGTATGCATTGGCAGTGTTCTCAAGTGTCCCGCACATCCTTGTGATCCGTCGGTTAGCTGTGAATGAGATCTGCTGGCGATTGGCCAATTTGCGGTCAGTGCGCAACACAAAAGGACATCTCGATCGGGCGTTCACGTGGCGGCGGAAACAAAAGTGACTCATGGGCAGAATTAGGGGGTTCAGTTTAATTAATTGTGAAGAACACCTTTGTGACTTCTGTTACTTAAAAAGACGTCTAAAATACCCACCACAAGTGGTTTCATCGCTTCCATCGCGGCAGTCGTAGTGTCTGTTGCATTTCTTTTCCTCCGGGATACAACTTCCGTCGTTGCAGGCGAATTGGCCAGTGGGACATCCGACGGAGCGTTTTTCGTTGCCTGAAACATTGAAGTTAAGCTGAAGAGGTTGTAGATGATTAAACTTGCAGCGGCAGGAACCAGTGGAACAAAGAAAGCAATTTAGATTAAAGAAACTTGAGGAATAGGAGTTTATTCAACTTATGATTGATTTTGACCATTGTCGAGTGTTGGCGACACTAATGAATTGCCGCACTTTTTTGCGTTTTCGTAGAAACTCCCCGAGAGGCATAAAACCAGTTGCGCTCTCTTTCTTCCCGAACTCCAATTCCTTTTTCTCTCCTTTTCTCTCCAATCCATCTCTCCTTTTCCGGCCGTCCATCCGAGGGCGAGGTCCGATTTGCATGATTTCGCTTTCGCGCTGACCCCGAAATTGGTGGGATTTCGCGTGTGTCTCCGTGTCGAATGGCGTCCTCCGCCAGCCGTCCGCCACTATTCCGCTACCCCCGGCTACCGGAAATCAAAATATGCTACGTTGTAACAATCGCCACCATGTGCTATGCCTATTACGGAGTATTCAAAGCCAGTCAGGGATTCCAATGGGACTTTGGAGACTACGGCGTTTATAACACTCTGCCTTTGTTTGGAGAACGCATGAAGGTAAGCAATAGAAATGGCTGGCCACTCATTGCTTCTATTCACAGGACGTCACCAATTGGGAATGGAGTCGTTGGTCTCCCTTCGCCATCAACTTCCTTCCTCTCTACTTAGGACACACCGTGTTCTTCAATGTTTTCTCAGAAGTTCTCCCAGAAAAGGCAAGTTTGGATGCTTTAAATTCCTAATATAGCTTTTAGTTCTTCGTACCTGCCTACACTCTGGCCTCAATCGTAGCAGTTGCTATTTGGTTCACCCCTTTTCTAGTTGTGGCTTCTATTTCTCAGGGGCTTATTCTGCTTTTGACTGCCACTTATACCAGGTAAATTAACTGTTTTACAACAAATCATTTGTTTAAAGAAGCAAATGGCTGGTATGGCTGAGTTCCCTGCCTCTTCTGTACATTGCAATGCATCATCATCAATGGCTCTCTGATGACCCTTTCCACATCTACACTTTCCTGGCCTACTCGTGAGATTATCCCTTTTCTTCTTCATTTTCCATTTGTTTCAGTCTCCTTAGCTACATTTCCTTCAACTTGGAGCTCGTCGCCGGAAACGGCCGCAAAGAGGACACCACTCTCCCCGAGAGGGCACTTCGAATGTTCTTCTACACCTTCTATCTTCCATATCTCTTTACTCTGATTGTTCTCTATCCTGACTTTGAACGCCAGTTCAAGGAAAGGAAGACGAAGAAAAGAGATTTGAAAGAAGCCGCTTGGTTCGCAGTTAGGATCGCCTTCTGGTGGACTCTTCTGGAGACCTCACTTCACTTCCTCTACTTTGAGGTTTGTGTTCCAGTAAAATCTGGGTTATTGTATCTTTAGGCTATTCTCAGGAACCATCCCTACGCCTTCTCTCTTCCTAAGGACCAATTTGTGGCCCTTGGAATGGCTATTGGAATTTTTTTCCACATGAAATACGTGATCATCTTCGGATTACCGTCGCTCTTTGCCAAACTCGACAGCATGCAACCGTTGCCTGGACCGATCTGCATCGTCCGTCTTACACTCTACTCCAAGGTAGGAAAGATACGTTGAAAATGAGATAGAAAGAAAGAAAGTCTTGGTATTCCCTCAACTATGAGTCACATTAGCTAGTTTGTCTGTGAAAAGCAACGGCACTCGAAAATATTATGCCACACCAACCGGATAGCCTAAATCTTTGTTTACTCAACCACAATGTCTACGGGCAATTTAGTGGTTGACCGACATTCACAAGTGGCAAATTAGCCAGAACGCTAGGCTCGTTTGAATGAGATGCTGGGTTTCAAAAACATGGCTATCCTTCGATTTGTCTCAATTCTCAAATTTTAGATCTGGCGAGAGTTCGACCGCGGCCTCTACCAATTCTTCAAAAACTACATCTACGTGCCCATTTGCCAACCGACGTTCTCCCTGCCTCGCAAGATCCTCGGAGTGTTCGTCTCCTATGGCTTCGTTCTTCTATGGCACGGCTTCCACCACCACAACATTGTGTGGATTGTGCTGAATATCATTGCTCTCTTCATGGAAATGACTTCGAAAGTCATCTATTCCATCGATTCTGTTCGGATGTGGAGGGAGAAGAACCTCTCTGATGTCAACTTCAGGAGAGTGCTCGCCTGGCTCCAGGTATGATGTGATTCTTTGGGGAAGACAATGCTTCCCTGTGTGTTTTTCGGGAGGTTGCAAATCTCGAGTTCAAGTGGCCCCGCGGGGGACTCCCTCTTGAGAAAATAGCACAGTTTTGCTTATACAACTTTTATATGCCATTACAAATACAATTTCAAGCCTATAAATTTCGAGCGTCTATATTAAAACCACTTAGACCTAGATATGCATTGAAAGATTAAAATCTCAAATACTAAAGTATGGTTTAGATTCTGCCATTCGCCTTCGGACTTTATTCTAATTTCTACTTCTTGGGCGGCTCTGAAATTGGAGCTGCCTTTGTTCAACGGTTTTTGATTGAGGAGACTATCACTTTAAGGTAATTAGATAGATGGAGAGAAAGAAAAAAGATTGGTGAATAAAGAGTGAGAGGATTATTATGAAATATTTCGATGTTTGAGTAAGTGAGAAATGAAAAGTGCAAGCGTTTAGAAAAGAGGAAAAGTTAAAGTGAAAGAGAGGGTGGGAAGCCTTTTTAAACCTTCCTTTGCAGATGGCCCTTCTTCCTGCTCATCACCCTTGGCTACTTCAACTCCCACACATGCATGGAGATGGAACGGCTCAAGGGCGCCGCCGCAGAGAAGAAGACCAAGTGACATGGGTGAATGAAGCGAAGAGTACCACCAGTGTTTACCCGTAGCCCATTTGCATTTACCCAACCCCAAGCGTGCAGGAGAGGTGAACGTACGGACCGGTGCAATTGGCTTCGTCGTCGGCGTCGGGGCAGTCACGGCGTCCGTCGCACCTGTGACCACAGCTGCCGTCGACACACTGCCAGAGGGAGGACGGACACAGACGGGGGAAGGTGGCGTTGGCTGTGAGTGCGGGTGCTGGGAGGAAGGAAGGGAACTTACGGCCGACGGAGCAACAGAGACCCTGGATGCAGGCGGTGCCGTTGGGACAGACGGAGTTGGACCAGCAGTAGGAGGAGCCGTGCCTGAAATACGCTCGTCACTTGTTTCATCTTTATGCGATTGTGGCTTTCAAATCACTTTGAAATCACTTATCGCCGCCTTGAACCTGGCCGTTTGAAAGTTTTCTTTTGCCGTGCTAATCCCCGCCGAAGGAGCTTAAAGTTCAACGTTCGGGAAGCGTCAAGTTGCAATTAGGTTCGGCGGCCGACAGAACAAACAGTCGTGACGGACGGAAGGGACATCCGAGGATACACACTGCGGACGGCAGACCCGGCTCCCTTACGGCCATTGGGCTTTGGTCTCTTTCAGAGAACACCGAGGCAGGGACTGTACGATTACGACGATTCAGAGTTTTTGCGAAATTATGCCCAAAAATTAGCGGTTTCCTCAAAGGCGATTCGGATTGGACAATAAACCTTATCAGCGTGAGAGTGGAGGAAGAAGCTCGCCTAGTTTTCAGATAACAGCGGAAGAACATCAGTTGCGAAAGGTGGTTACATTGAAGATTGCATATTGTCCCAGCCTCTTTCCTGCCGTTTTGCCATCTCTCTGGCGAAGGTGTGATCAGTTTGCACCTAATCTCTCACATTGTTGGTTTGCACTCCTTCCGGCTGTCAACGCGCGGCACCAACAGTAAGCAGCGCACTTTGGCTGCCTCTTATCGCCTTGTCCTCTACTTTCGACTGAACCCACAGAGAGTATTCGGGAGCACTGCGGTCTTCGCAAGAGACCGTGAGACGAGAGTGCTTCTTGTGGTGGCCGTGGTGCTTGTGCTTAGGAGCCTTCGTGGTAGAGCAGCCCTGAAAGATTTAAAATTAAATACATAAAAAGGGACAAACCATTTCATCACTTCCATCGCGACAGTCCTTCCAGCCATCGCAGGCGACATTTGAGGGAACACAGACATTGTCAGAATGGCAGCGGATTTCACTGGAGGAACACTCGACTGCTGAAAAGAAGTGTTTTGTGCAAATAATACACAAAATCATGACATGATTGCCTAAATAAATTGTTTTTGTATGATATCTGGAGTGTTTCCCCCCAATCTCCCCGATTAGTGCCCGAGTGCCACTTGGCATGCTGAGTCACAGAAACAACAGCGGACAGTGGAATTAAAGACTTGTTTTTACTGAAGGACTCACGAGAGCAGTGGGATTCGTCGTCTCCATCGGGGCACTGGGCCACACGGTCGCAGAATTGAGAGACGGGAATGCAATGGCCGGAACGACATGCCTTCTCCCCAATGGGACAGTCTTCTGATTGATCGGGTAGGGCATCGGCAGTCAGACGGACCTAGGAAGAGGTAGATTGGATAACGCTGACAGAGGGAGGAGCAAGATGAAGTAAATATAAAAAGTTAAAAAGGTAAAACACATTGAGGTCCAAGAAGTGAAGGAAAAAACAAGCTTGGAAATGTCGAAAGAAAGAATTCACTCACTTCAAAGACAGCCTTTGCTGGGAATCCGTCGACGGAGACCTCGTAGTTTCCAATGTCCTTCTCCCCAACCAGTTCAATCCTGAGGTAGTAGTGGTTTCCGTCCTTGTAGATCTCAATCCTGTCATCATTGACCAGACGAAGCTCTCCATTTCCAAGAATTTCGCTGCCCTTGGACCAGACCACCCGGTGGTTCTCAGGAATGAGGTCGATTGTGGCAGCCAGAAGGACTTTTCCTCCACGAGGGGTGGACAGAACCTTATCCGTTTGGTAGATCACGGGTTGGTGATGGGCACATTCGGCTAAATTTCCAATTGAAAAAGAAGTTTTTATCAACCAACCGAAAGATTTGCTTTCATCGGAACCGTCTGGGCAATGGCGGTGACCGTCGCAACGTTGAGAGACGGGGATGCAGCTGCCATCGGAACACTGGAACTCCTCCGGGGAACACACATCGTTGGATTCTGAAACAGTCAGTCAATGTGAATCCAAATGTCCCTCATGAAAATCTGATTTTGCTTTACTTCTTTTTTTGAGTTTTACAAAAAAGTTGAAACCGTAAGTATTTTTGAGATCCTCCTCTTCTGCCTGAACCACTCATGTTTTCCGCAGCCGTCGGCGTGCATGTGCTGTTCTTGCCGTTGTGTGCTCTTGAGGGTTACAAGCGAGAGTGCAAACGGAGCATCGCAACAGCCATTGTGGCCGGGAGGCGAATCAAATGACCGGGTTCTTCGGTAAACCTCATTAGGCACGCAGGGATTAGACTGCCGAGTTTTTCACTAATATATCTTTACAAGATCAAGGATATGGAGAGAGAGAGAGAGAGAGAGAGAGACATTGGACATTTAAAAACACTTCTTCCATATAAATCGAAAAAAGATGCTATCTTTGATTTTTCGATGCCCTCTTTCATCGATTTGATGGCATTTCTTTAGTGTAATCATAATGGAAAATGAAAATCCTTTTAGGAGACTAAAGAGCTTGACTGAAAGCATTTCCTTGCGCAAACACTTTTCCTTGGTTTATCACACTTTTTGAAAACGACACAGAATAAGCTGCGCCCTGGTTGGTCGGAAGAAAAACGCAGTTTTCTGCAGACAGGCAGAAATTTCAGCTAATTTTGTAAACTATCCGATCGATGGTACGTCAATACGCAATTCCACAAACAAAAACACCTGCGAGGCATAGAAGAATTGAAAAACAGAGAAATAGGGTAAGGTAAAAGTTCAAATTCAAAGAAAGGAAAGAGAAAGATGTGAGGAGTGTATGAGCACCTTTGATGATATGCAGTTGGTACCCGTCGAGTGAGACTACAAAATCTCCCAAGTGTCCAGAGTGAAGTGCGTGGAGGATTCTGTCCCTCACTTCATCCCGTTCCTCATCGCAGAAGATGTCGATCGAAGCCATGCACCCCATTTCCGTATGATATCTAAACTCCACAGCTTCTGAAGCCTCTGTTGCCTTATCTACCTGAACTGGAAGGGCACCACCCGGTGCTCTCCGTGAACATCTGCCAAGAGATCATCAAAAGCGGCAGTGAGATTCTTGGAAGTCTCAACAAAGCCCTTGGTTCCAGGCTGACGGAGATCATAGGAATAAGGCAAGTCGGGTAAATTGACCGATAGCCGGTAGATGACGGTGAGCGCGAGCAGCGCCGCCGTCGCAGGAGCCATCGCACAGACAGAACGAGGGGGCGGGACTGTGATACCATCACGCTGTTTGGACAGCCCGCGACCAGCGCCTTCATCTCGCCGAAGGGAAACCGACACCCCGCTAACGATGCCTCGGGGAGCACGGGGGCAACGGAAAGTACCCTTCCTTCACTAGGGAACTTGTTAATTAGGAGCATAACTGCCCAATGCACTTGCAAGTCTTTAGATTCCCTGGTTTCCCATTGAAAAACTGAGAATCGTCATGCAACTATAAGAACTAGACGCAGCAACGTCAAAAACGAGTCAACCACATAAATGAACCAAGACTGAATGGCCTCATATTCTGCGCTCTCTTCCAATGACTGTCAACCAATGGTAGCGAACTTCTCTGCAGAGACTATTGAAACTTCGTCAACCCAAGTTTAACAACAAAATGCTTTTGGATTACAAGAAGGTTTGTATGAAACCCAGTTAAGCTCCCAGCACCTGTCAACCTTAGAGTTCATTTTCTTTCCATGGTTTTTGTTTTGTTTATTCAGCGTTCAAACTCACACGCCGGAAAGACACTCATACCGATTGGCACTCATACCGATGGAGAACACCATTGTTAATTCTTGAACCAGGCGGCTTTCTTAAAAACGCCGTGTTGGTGCGGACTTTAAGGCGCCGTAGATGAATTGGTGACAGCCGGTTGTCACAGGGAGGGCAGCTGGCCCGAAGACTTACGGCCACACCTTTCCTAATTGCACCGCTTCCGGTACTGATTAATGCGAGGAACAGGCAGTCGGGTGGTGGAGATAAACATTTAGACAAAGGAGACAGGAAAGAGACATTGAATAGGATAGGAATCGGAAGAGGTTAAGAAAGAAAGAGAGGTTAAGAGAGAAAGAGAAAATTTCTCTATTCCTCTAATTATCTGAGATACACAGATAATTAGAGGAATAGAGAGATTGAGAAATAATGAAACAGAAGAAATGGATAGTAGAATCAACGCCTTCTTCAAATTAGCATTTGAACTGCGTTTGGACGTGAGAAGACCTACCGTGAGTATCAGGAGGTCTCAGAAGCTCCTCAGCCCCCAGTTCCTCATCAAAGCGTTCCCCTGAGCCTTCGATGGGGGCAGATAGTAGTGGAACAAATAGAAATAATAGTGAATAAATAGTAATTAGAGTAATCGCGGAGAGCGCGGGTGGACGTCGCGCCGGCATTGCATACATTACATAGGACAGCCAGGTGGCCACAACAAAACCCGGAGATACGAAGGATAAGGTCACTGCGGAGACGCCTATCACCTCAGGCGGGCGGGATTAATCCGAGAGCTCGGGGGCCATTAGGAGAATGTATTTAGTTTATTCGCCTCTATGGTCATAATGACGTTTTCATTGCGACTGAGGCAACCAGATGTTCCCATTGTGAATCTTATCTTCTAAAAACATTGTTGACGAATGATTTCAAAAAGTCATGGTCATCTGGAACTTTTCACAGGCTGGGAAATTTTGTCGGCTCGGCCCATGTCTGTCCATTAAAATTGGTCTCATTAATTCCAACCACACGACTGAAGCTTCGATTCCGGTCGGTGCACTTATTTTTTCTAACTCTAGATTACTAATAGGATAACTTGAGACATACTTGGGTCATTTTAAATAGTTCAAAGGCGGGCCGGTTTAAAAGATCCCCCGGTCCGGCAGGGCCTGCCCTTGCTTTGAGGGCCCTGTGGAACTCGAGACATTAGTGCCGCCATTGGCTGTCTACTTTCTGTTAAAGCCGAACCCCAGTAATTCCTTCGTCATTTCAAATGTCATATCCGGATTCCTGACCGCGGCTGTGGATATCCGTTGATAAGGTCGAGGAGAACACCTATACGCACTGTTTGGCCGGCGCCGATAATCGCTGACAGCCGGCGATTGAGACATACTGTACTTCTATTGCGCAAGGGAACAGTCGCTGATGACACTTCCTTTAGTCCGGAGGCAGTAGGACAAAGGGATTTTTCCTGCTCAGTTGAAACGGCTAATCCTCATTTTCCGATTGACTGCATTTCCTAATTTTCCGTGGATTAGAGGATAATCGTTTGTCTCAATGTCTCATGGATTTGTTACACCTGGTCCAAATGGTTTCCTAATCTGACCGATTATAGCAATTATGGCAATTTGTTTTTGACTTCGTGTTCAAACTGAAAAGAAAAGAAAACGAAACGAAAGAACTGCTTTACGAACACTGTTCAAAAGAAACACAGATTTTGCACAATACAACTTAAAGCATTGCCCTTTTATGTCATAGTATATCATTTCTCGGAAAACTGCCGTCTCGCGATTCGATGAGTGAGAAAAGAGTGTGGTTTTACTTTGAGTATCACGCTACGTTTGAATCAAAGTAAAACATGGGTGACGTATTCCGCCGCGTGGGAGGAGGACCACATCCTCATTTTGCTCTTTCCTGATGTGCTGTGCGGCCTTCCTGTCTACTTCTCCTCCGACGACCTGGAATTGTGTAACTGGACTGACCTCGCGGTTGAATTGGACCTTCTGACTGGACTGGCTTAATTGCCGGACCGGACGGATAGACTGAATCGGCTAGACATGGTTGGACTGGCCGGACTGACTGGATGAGTTGCGAGACTTGACCGGACTAACTGGCCGGACCGACTGAGGATGGACCACATGGACCTACTGCGACTATCCGAACGGACCGGCTAGACTGGTCTTCGGATCGGACCTGTCGGACTGATTGGACCGGCTGCGGCAGGACCCGAAGGACTGGCAGACGCTGAACCGGATGGACCAACTGGACTGGCTTCACGGCCGGACCAACCGGACCGACTGGATCAGCTGATGCCGGACCTGGGCCTCACCCTCCAGTTGTCTTTGGAAGAGTGGCTGGGAGTCGTATTCGACTTTTCTTCGTTCCAAGTGAGTAACAGGGAAACACCAATTGTTGATTTCAGAATTCATCTGGTGCCTAAAAAAGAGGAGCAGTTTGGAAGAGCACAGCGAAGCCGAATTCAAAGCGACTGTTACTCGAGTGCATGATTGTGGCAAAGTGACTGACTGTGGTGGGGTTGGATGACACTAACGGGGAAAATCAGTTTTGCAGAGAACGAAGTGAAAACAAGTTCTAAGAAAAGACTTGTGGGGCACCTGAGCTATGACCTCCGATATGTTGAGAATTTGCTTCACAATAGTGAGTTTATCCTATCTAATCATCTATCCCAACTGGAAATAGAATCGTTAGGTGAATTGGGTAGTTTGGGAAGGATATTCTATAGACCGCCAATGGAAAGGACGCTTACTTGGGGGGGGGGGGGGGGTGCTTTTTGGCTCGGGGATGGCCAAATGAAAAGAGCTATTTGGGAAAATGTAGTCATACCATAAAACCGCTACGCGGGTTTTTCCGTGGAAGGCGGCCTGCGGCTATTTCATGAGGATATGTGTGCCCATGCATCGTTTTTACAATTAACCCAAGTGAGAAAGATGTACCCCGCTACCGTACCCACAGTACAGTTGCTAAGCGATCATTGAACCTTCCTCGCGGCTCTTTCCCACTGACTCACCGCACCCAAATTCTCCGTCCAGCCCAAAAGCCATTGTGTCTCTGTCGAGTCATCTCTCGTCTTTCATTGGCAATAAATTACAAACAAATTGAATTCTGGTTGGGGACTAGTCCTCCGAGGAATGCGTCGTCGTCTCCTTTTCGTCAGCCGTCGCGGCGTCGTAGATTTTCTTCAGCTCTGGCAGGACTTCTGTGTTGGCGAAATCAGACGCTTTCTCGGCTTTCTGAAATTTAGACAGGTTTTTTATTGTAATAACATGGAGGAAAAGATAATTGTAGCTATTTATGAACAACCATTAGTTAGGTGTCCGCGATCATGTGAACCAATTCCAAAATTAAGTAATCTTAGACAAGAATTTCGCAATAACTTATCTTTCAGATTCGCGGTTTCAATGCCTTACTTCAGAATCATTAGACATTTTAAATGAATGCACATAATTTGACCTAGGGAATATTAATGCTGCCAAATTTTTGCAATCCTTTCGACATCTTAAAGAAGACAAGAGGATTGGAATTAGACAAATAACTGCAAAAGCTACATAGGCTATCATTTAAGAGAGACAATTCGTGATACTTTCTTTTGCTAAGGGTTTTCGGCTAGTAGGGCATTCGGCGGTCCTTAAGAATAGCCAAAATCTTTTGAATGTCTCAGAAATCTCTAGAATGAGTATTTCAAAAGTCTCACTGTAGTGTTCTCTCTAGGTATGCAACCCCTAAAATCACTTACGTCTGAGATCCACTCCCTGATGGTCTTGTGCGTCTCTGGATCCTGCAGAGACTCCTTAGCTTGGTTGAACTTATCCCTGAAATTGAGGCGTTTGCTCTTTAAAAACAATTTCTGAGACAAATGCAAACAAGAACACAAAGCACCGATTACGAGGACTACCCTACAACACCCACATAAACACAGACCCGACGACCTCCTTCGCGTCGTTGAATTTGTCTCTAAACAGAGAAACTTGCTATTTTACTGAACCCCCATCATTTCAAAGTTTCTGGACTTGGTGTAAAGAGTTTTACCTGATAACGGGGCTGGCGGTGTCCTCGACCCAGCTGGCGGCGGATTTCAGACCGCCGGAGACTGTCTCTGTGAAAGAGTCCCACCAGTCGGCGGAGACGGCGGAGGCACAGACCAGGAGGACGAGAAAGGCAAGGACACGCATCTGAAGACAATGGATTATTTCAAGGCCACATTGAAATGGAATTTCAAAGGGGAGTGAAGGCACGTGGCATAATCGCTGAGTCAGCCGGCTGTCGCTACCGAATACCAACCAGCTGTTCCGGCTGGAATCAATTATTGTTGTACGCGCTAGAGAGAGCGATTTGATCGATAATTTGTCAAGGTTGAGTCCTCTTGTGACAAGTTGCTGCCAGCTGCTGGTGTTCCGTAGTGACAGCCGGAGGACGAGACAGGAGAAGCGCGAAATGGGGTGTAACGCGGCGGGATATGCTAATGAGGGTGCTTGACGTGTTTGGACACTGGTTTGAGGTTCGGGTTACAGGGCTTGCAGAGACAGAGAGAGACAGAGAGAGAGAGACAGAGAGACAGAGAGAGACAGAGAGAGGCGAGAGAGAAGGAAAGAGTCCAAAGCGTCAGAGTAAGCGGAAGTTGTGTATAACAAGCAGGATTATGATAAAGTTGGTCTGTATTGTTGTGACTGACTCAACAAACCGTTCAAAAACCAAACCTTATTGGGTATCAGTGTTTTACAGAATTCGATAAAGGCGCTCTAGCATCGTAGAATCGAAGGCATGTTGCCACATGATTCGAAATGCGTTGTCCGATTGAAACGGAAGTGAATAATCGGGCATCCTCGGGCCATCGGAGACGTCCGACTGAAGGACATGCGACTGGTCTGTGGCTGAGTCAGAAGCATTTAAAGAGGTGAGCGGATAACGGATGACTCAGCGGCGGATTGCGGCGGACGTTGGACAGCCGCCGAACAGGAACCGCCCGCCGCTGCAGAGTGCAAAAAAGAGACCTAACGAACTGCCACCTGCCCATTTTAGTTCCACCGATTGTTCAGATTGGCGGAAGTTGCTTCAGCCGTATTATCAAAACAAACACCCAGCCGACGAGGGCAAACACAGGACGTGAGAAGATGAACACACTGCATGCTAATGAGGCGGCGGAAGGGGCAACATTTGGACAATGGGTGAACTCAGATTATGTAGAATGGGACAGTATTATTGGTTTTTGTCTATCTTTCGGAAATAAAAACAAAAGACTAGGATTAATCGACGGGAGGAAGAGGAAGAACAGCCGATGTGTGTAAAGGGAAGAGCAACATGTGACAGCTGTCAGAGGTTTTCGACCTATGGCACCAAAAGTTAAAAGTCGTATTTCAAAAATATGTGCTTTGACTCTGTAAATATACGTGTCAGCAATAATTTCATCTTGTTTATAATGCTTATTTTCAACTATTCTTCATACGGTTTTGTATTAGTCTGCGTCTCTTCGTATCACTCAATCACTCGCGGCGACTGTTGGCTAAACGGTTGAAAGGCGGTTCCTAATTGGCACTCATCCATTAATACTGAGCCAACAGAGTGCGAAAGAACGAGAGAAAGTGCGCGGGAGAGAGACGCAGAGAACAGGTGTTGATGCGGTGACCACAACAAGTGACCACAGAGAGTAGCTGTCGGAACCTACCATTAGAGGGGCTAAGAGAAAAAGAGAAAGGGGGAGAGAGAGAGAGAGGGAGAGAGAGAGACGCTCCAGTTGCAACAGACAAGGGCGAAGAATTTTGTGATTCACACTGGCGGAGAGTACCAAGGACTAGTGGAACACAAGTGCCGTGATGAGCCATCAGCCCTTTAAAGGAAGAACCATAAACAGTGACTCATTTAGGAACTGTGAGAGACTGTACAACAGGAAGAGAGCAGATGCACAGGGGACAAAACAAGTATTGCTCATCATTCTGTACCTCAAATTGAACCACATAGTTTGAAAGAAAGATTTGCTAAACTACTTCCCATGGCATTAGACTGCTTGCCATAACTTTCATGGTGGATAAAAGCAATTTTGGCCGAAAAGCGGGCCGGGCTGAGCATTTCGGGACTGGCCGGCCCGCTTACCAGGCAAATATCGAGGGTTCGGATTCAACACTTTTTAAACGTTTTTTTTCTTTCTTTCACCTTTGGCAATTTTTATTTAAAGTGCGCGCAAATTTTTTGTCCTGGGGTGGATCCGAGCCCTCGATGTTTGTTTGGTCCACGGGCCGGGCCGGCCCCGAGCGATGGCTGGATAAAAGTACTTTGAAGAAGTTTTAGAAAAAGGATAAAGTATGTGAGGGTCATGCCAAAAAACGGGAGGTCGGTTGCCTCGGCAGTTATCTCAGCCTCATTTCCCTTGACCCGTGCTTATTGCGTAGTACGATGGGATCTACGCGAGACATATTCCTCCGGCCTTCTTTCGATCGAAAAACCTCTCTAATCCATTCTTACTACTCCGTTTTAACTAGATAACATAAAACAACCGCAGAAGCCCCTTCTTTTCTTGCGCGCTTTGTGTTCTGTTTTCCCCTGCCCTTGCTCGTAAACGTCGGATTAGAGAGCGTTTATGGCAGTCGCACCTCCTTGCGAAGGACGGGGAAAAGAGCGCCGACTCAGAGGCCAAATGGATGGGAAATCGTGTGGAACGATGAAACTTTGGCCCAATTTCAGCTGGGAGATGAAAGCGCGGTTATCGCATTGTCAGCCACACCCGACATGGCCTTTGTTTAAAAAAGTCTCAATTTGGATGGAAGGCTAAATTGACGAATTGACTGTGTTTTTATTTCGTTCATCGTATTTTGATACACTCTTCTTTTGTATCTCTTTATGTCAGCCACACTCCGCCTTATCTTCAAGAGATTTCTATGCTTTCTCTCCCCCCTCCCCCTCTCTTTCTGCAGCATTGTAAAATCATCTTTGAATGCTCACCGCTAATCCTAGTTCCCTTGCTTTGGAAATGTGTAAAATTATTCTGAAGGTGTTATTCCATTTTCATATTTCATTTTCCCTTAATTGGTTCCCTTAATTTTCGTAACATGTGTCCATAAGACAACGTCAATTACGCGCCCTTTACGCGCACCGAAGTCATCAATCCTTCACCCTTCTGTTTCCTCTCTTTCTCCTCCACCTTCTCCCATTAATCTGCCATTTGAGGCCAAGGTGCCCTTGTGCGCCCACCCCCTGGCGATTTGTTTCAACGCGAGGGCGGCGTGTCCTTTCTGTGGTCAGAGTAACTGGGTCAGCCGGAGACCTTGACTCGCCGCTTCCCGTTCTTACACCACTTATCCCTACGTTATCTTCGCCCTGCTTACACGAGTTTCCTGTGGAATTTGCAAGGGAAAACTAAAGTTTTGGAATACTGGAACTTCATCAAACTTCGCTTAATTTGGTTTGTCTGACCAACACTCCCATATCTTCGTGACCACCCAATTTCCGCTTCTACTTTATTTCAATGATACATTTTTGTATCCTACTTTGATTAGTGCTCACCTTGGAATCTGTCCCTGATTATCTCTGTCTACCACACCAACCGGACTTTGGATTTGTGAAGAATGCGCAGCTTCCGAATGAGTCAACAGGCGAATGGATCATTTAAGTTTACGGCGCCCCATTTTCAGCTACCCCTGTGATCTTCGTCTGAATCTCTTCCTGGTTTCATAAACTTAAAAGGTCCCCTCCCTCCATATATCTTGATTTTCTCAAACTTCAATCTCGTCGTCTCATGAGAAAGACCTTCACTCTCGCCCAAGACTTTCTGTGTCCCCAGTCACTTTTTGCCCTCCTCCCGCCCGGAAATTAACATAAACCCCTCTTGGCCTGTCCAGTTTTCGTGTTATCTGGTCGCATCAGACGAACCTGCCAACCTAATGGCTTTTCGACTCAAAAAGAAGAAAGTGCAAGAGGAACTCCGCCCGCCGACTGACCCAAATCGCAGCTACTCCCCGACATACGGGCTCCCACAATCCAGATTAGCTTCTGCGCTCCTTTCACAGCCGTTTTCAGGCAAACCGGATCAAGTTCTTTTTCCTTGCCGCTTTGGTCACCTCAGTCGCCAAACCCAATGGTTTCCTGGTCACTCCTCCGAGAACCAGACCCTTCCAGACGTTGTTGTGCCAATGATAGATAATTAATCCAGTCTCGATGAATTTTGCCCATCTGGCACACCTATACGGCGATTACTGTAGATTTCATGAAACTAGAAGGCGAAAGGGGTTATCTGATATTTTCTCACAACAAATGAATGCCGCTTGGTTGGCTTATTGACGATAAAAGATCTTACATCGATGAACAACTTGAAATCCTTCCCGACACCTTGAAACCGCCGTATTGCCAACGCAACCATTGTATTCTCACCAGAAAACATAGAATAGCCCATTCCTCTGTTGTTATAATCAACCACCGGTTTTATACTGGCAACCGCACTACTAACACGCTAAAGCCGCATCTCTGCTTATCTTAGGCGCTAGCTTAGGCCTATCTAAGTACAGCCCCCAAAATAATCTTTGAGAAAGCATAATCCCTACAATTTAAGGATCAAATAGCACTATCGCGATCTTTCAAGAACGCTCTTCATACTTGAAGATGCTTTATAGCACTTTAAGCGCACCGTAAGGTCGATGATCCTAGACCCGTTTGCGGCTTCATCCTTTCTTTGGGCTCTGTTAACTGTGAAGAGACACTTCTAATCGCAATTATCATTCTCGGACCCAATAAATCGTGTCCTGTCGCCAGTTGACCCCAGATCTACTTTCCTCCTTCCCATCGACTGGCTCCTGTGCCTTTCGCTGGCTGCTTCCCGTGGGAGGTCGAGGTCTCTGCCATCGAGATCTCCGTTTATCTCGGTTTTATCTCGCCGCCGACCTTCTTGCGCAACCGCCACCGCCGTCTCCAGCCACAGCCAACTTGATTGTGCCCTAAATTGTACTGACCCCTTTCTTTTACAAACATCTTCATCATCCGCTTCATTAGGTTTTTCAGCTGACCTTCCTGCGGACTTTTGTTTGCAAATGGTAGTTACTACTGGTCATCAATCAACCCTTGCACACTTTCAGTAGTTGATGAGCCTGTCCAGAGGAATTTAAGGGTCAGACCATGAATTGGTTATGAAGGTCTAAGCGGCTTTAGACTATCGAGAAGTGAATCAAGTGACCTGTCCCTAATTAGCAAACCTCACACAAACAACAACTTTTGTGAATTCTTTGGCTAGTCCGCCTTGGGCATTGTTTTTAGTAAGCATCATCTGATCCTTATATGACACCTGGCGTACTTGATCCAACCTTTACATTAGACCTGGTGACTTTGGCACTTCTATATGAAAGTGATTCATTACAACATTTCCAATTAGCATTTGTCACAACGTTGTCTTCCTTCTGACGAGGACTTCCCAATCGAGTTCCCGCCAAACCGCCTTGTCCGCCGTGTCCCATCGCTCTTGTCCTTCCGCTAACCCTAACTGCCCTCCGAACGGTCCCTACCGCTCTCGCCTACATTTTCGTCGTAAACATCCCGTGGTTCTCGCTTTCATTCCCTGCGCAACCCGATTACCCCCGCTGCATCCTCCTCGCTATTCCCTCCCAAACCCGCTTCTACTGCCACTGAGAAAGCAAATACCGTAATTACACACTACGATCCGCCTCATAGCACCCACATCTTCCGGAAGGGGTTTCTTCCCATCCCCTTTCTTTCTTTCTCTCTTTTATAGACTTCATTTTCAGACGATGAGGTTGTGGCTCTTGCTGCTCTTGGCAGCAGTCGAAGCCCACATCCGTCTCTCCTTCCCTCCCGCCAGATCCCCAGCCCTCGACTATTTCTCCTCAAAGAAGAATCCACCGCCATGTGGAGTGCCTAAACCCCCTCTTGGACAAGGTTATATCTATTTAAAGCATCTCTTCATTAAAAGTTTCAGGAGTGAGGACATTCTTGAAATCGGGATCCGTCGTCGATTTGGAGTGGTTCACGGCCGTCCCCCACAAGGTCTTTAATTATGTTTTATCTACCGCAAAATCCCGTTGACCCTTCAACTTTTGGGTGATGGATACTCACGAGATAGCGGTTGACTGGGCCATACCAAAGAGATTAGAGATATTTCCGGAAAAGACAAAATATTAACTAAAAGAGAAACTAACAGATAAAATGCATTTCACTTGTCAATCTTCAGGGTTCCATCAAAATCGAAGTGTTGAACGATCGGGATCAGCCGATCGCTGTCTTCACAAGCTTCAACGACCCCTACAATGTATCGTAAGTACCATATTCTTCCCTAAAACTTTTATATCTTCAGAGCCAACTCCAAGAGGGTGGAGCTGCCTGCTCAGTTCGAATGCCCCAACTGTGCCATCCGCATCGCCCATCAGGCCACTGAATACACCAGCGACTACGAATTCTTCAGCTGCGCAGATGTGAACATTCTCAAAAGTAAGGTCATCCAGGGCATTTGGCAATCAGTAGGCAATAGTAATGAGACCAATTGATGTCACGTTTCCCTCGTTATTAGGCATTGAAAAGTGACAGTGCAACATCCCCGACGACCTTCGCGTGGAATGGCACAACGGTCCGTGGGAACCATTGACCGTACAGGGAAAGGTTTCAGGCGAAAGTGTGATTTCCATTTGGTTGGAATTTTACTCTTTTTCCTTAAATTGGGTCGCGAACGTTGTGTTATTGATGCCCATCCATAAATAATTCGGTCGCCAATTACGCCATCGCAGAACTTGTCGGCTAAAAGTCAAAAAAGGGTGAAAACCTGCAATTTCCGAGGTTTTTAAGACGCGGCGTAGAGTCACAAAGACTCAATAGAAAGGGATGTGGATCAACGGGGCGGGGGGAAGTGGGCCGGAAAGAGGTTGATGGCGAAGAAAGAGGGTTTTCAGCTCTGCCCGAGGGAGACTCTTGTCTGAATGGAGGAAAGAGAACCAACGGAATCTGCGAATGCAAGGAGGGAACCACCGGAAGCCACTGCCAGCACTCGGAGGAATGCCTTCAGGATGATGACTGCGGGGCTCAGGGGATCTGTGGAAAGGGAGCTGCAGAGGAAAAGTCGCAGTGCTTCTGCCCAGCTGGGCGATATGGAGAGAAGTGTGAACAGGAGTCGACGATCATGAGGTCTATGGCTGAGTTCGATGACTCTCAGTACAACATGAGGGAGGCCCAGGATAACAAGATCTTCTGGAGGATTGTCATGGTGGGAGATTTACAGATATATGCGCATAAATGAATAAAAAATGAATGAAATAACTTTCCATTTACAAATTTTAGGACGAAATCGAAGTTGTCCTCCGCTACCCCGGCAACTCGTGGGCTGCCATCGGTTGGAAGCCCAAATACGCCAAGTGCGAACCCTACTCTCCTCAACTTGGTATTCACTTACTATTCCTTATAATCATTTGTTTACAGTCTCTTCTCCCGTTTCCTCAACATCTGCCCCTCATCGCGTAGTCATCAACGCTGTCCGCAACGAGACCTTCGGAGGCCCCGGAGACGACTGTGGTCCGAATGAGGAGTTCAGCGAGTGCCCTGAGAGCTCCCGTGCCTGTGAGGCCAGCTGCGACTGGACCCGCTTCCCGGAAACCACCCCCAACTGCCCCAGACAGTGCGGAACAGCCCGTTGCGTCTGCAAACCTGGATTTGTCCGAATGACCAACGATGAGGAGGCTTGTGTACCGTTCGACTACTGCGACAAAACTGTAAGGCAATTAGAAATAACCTGAAGATTGAGGCATTCAGGTGGATCCCCAGTGTCCTTCTAACTCTACTTGGGCCAAGTGTGGAACTGCGTGTGAACCCAGCTGCTCCAACATGTACGATCCTTCTCCTTGCAATGCCAGCTGCGAGAAGGCTGCCTGCACATGTGCTGACAACTACGTCAGACATAACGGAAAGTGCATCTACTGGGGAGACTGTCCTGGTTAGTTTAAATAAAATCAAAATTGTAATTGGGCACTTTTCAGAAATCGACAATCACGCAGTTCAGCAAGAGGCCAAGTCTTCTGTGAAAACAGTCTCTGGCCAAGCTGTGACAGCTGTAGTCCAACCCTCCCCAGCCACAACCACTGCCAAGACCACCACCGTCCGTCCCATTGTCCCTAAACTCACCACTTGCGCCGTGAATGAGACTGTGAATGAGTGTGGAAATGTGTGCGAAGCCGATTGCGACACTGTCTTCACCCGAGCCGAGTGCAGCGACTGTGCTGAGCCTGCCTGCGCCTGTCTTCAGGGATACGCCAGAAATGGGGATGGAAACTGCGTCTACTGGGGAGATTGTCCCACAGAACGTAGGTTTCGGCAGAAAACAATTGATATAATTGCTTTTAGCCGTGGCTACCAAGGCCCCCACTACCCAGGCACCCAAAACTACGCCTAAGAGGTCGTTGAAGCCAAAGGTTGACGGAGATGTCTGTTATGGAGACTTCCGCTTCCCTCCTGGATGCACTGACTGCGACTACAAGCTGTCTTGGAACTATCTCGATGATTCTGATGACATCGAGTTTTCTTTGGAAACCAGGATGGATGGAAATGGATGGACTGGAGTTGGACTCAATGGAGATGGATCAATGGTAGGACCCGCCTTTTAAAGTCTCAGTGTCACTAAAGCCTTAGTGACAGAGAATTGTTTCTTCTCATGCTACTGTAAACAATTAACATCGAATTCTTTAGGTTGGAGCTGATATGTTGATTCTGAAATCTATGAATGGCAAGATATCCCTTCACGACATGACAAGCGACGGCTACGGTGCCCCAAGGGAAGACGATCAGCAGGACCTCACCTCCCATGAGCTTGTGAGACCACCCAGACAGCCTGTCTGAAACTCACTATTTAGATTGGAACACACGAGAACGGTGTCCTCAGGGCGCAGTTCATCCGCCGTCGCAATACTGGAGACAACCTGGACAAGCAGTTCGACTCCGAGTGCTGGAAGATGATGTTCCCCGTGAATGGAGGAAAGCTGGACGCGGTATTTTGCGAAACTTACAATACTTACGGTTTATTGTAGAGCGGAAATGTCACAGTTCACGACACTACTCCCATCATTTCGGATAGACAAGTGTGCATTCGCAGCTGTCACGAACAGAAGACGAACTCAGCCGCCAAGTGCCAGACGGAGTACCGCTACCCCGATGGATGCAGGGATGAGGAGTGCGAATACGTGGCTAACTGGAAGTACGACTCGGCTAAGAAGGACGTTGCCTTTGAGATTAGCAGCAGGAACATGGGACGATGGACTGGAATCGGATTCTCAAAGTAAGTTAAGACAGATGTTCCTTGTTTACCATCCACTTCCAGGGATGGCCAGATGGCTAACTCTGACATGTACACCGGATGGGTCTATGAAGGCAAGGCCTACATCACCGATCGTTTCGCCTACGGCCGCCAGTTGCCAGCCATTGACCCCGCCGACCGCCAAGACATCTACGATATCGGAGGAGAGATGGTCGACGAAATCCAGGTACTTTCATTTTATGCTGCGACAACCACCTGATTCTAGAAAATCCGATTCCGTCGCAAGGTTTTCTCAAAAGACAAACTGACTGATTTCCCCCTGGACCAATGCTACCACTTCATGTTCCCCATCGGAGGTGGAAGAGTCATCGCCAAGAAGAGCAGCGACTTCACCAACCCAAGGACCCCCATTGGTTACCATGACCTTTTCCAACCGAGGGTTTCTTCTCACAAGATCTGCATTTGCGATGAGAATGGAGTCTCCATTGCTACAAATGAAGCACCCAGCAGAGTCAGGGCCAGAAGGCAGGCTGTACCCGCCGAACAACGTTTGTTTTCCTCTAAATCATAGACCAATCTCGGTTTCAGAGCACCCCATGGACTGTGCCGATGTAATCGTAGGATCCGTTCTGGATGGCCGTGGTAGGGTGAAGGACCTCTGGTCCACCTCAAAGGCAACTCCTCGCCCTGATTCTTTCTTCGGCGGTGATGATTCCCTCACTTCCGCTGTCGCATTCAACGAAGACGGCATCACGACAGTTGCATTCCGTAGGAAGTTGCGTAGCTCTGACCGCTGGGATCACTCGATCCGGCCGGGACCTATGACCGTCATCTGGGCAAAGGGAGTCGATCCAGAGAACTATCAACATACCGTGGGAGAGCCTGGACGTGCCCCTGCCAAGTTCTTCTCATCGACTCAGTTGAAGTACCACGGAAAGAACCAGAGAGGAGTACTCACCATTGATTTCTTCGACGGTGAGTAAGATGAGCAGAAAAGGAGAAAATTAGATACAACCCTAAAAGAAATCAAGACAGATTACAAAAGAATATATATAATCAAACTGATTCTTTTCCGTTTTCAGACAAGAAGACTTCGCCAACAGAGCACGGTCTCCACAAGGAGATGCCAACTTGCACTGGAAAGTACTCCGTACCCGAGGGATGCACCCTGGAGACCTGCTCCTACTCTGTTGAATGGACAAGCGACGGCACTGTGGCCAGGTTCACTGTCAAGGTAGAAATCTTCCTGAATGGTAGTATCAATTGCTTTAGACTGCTCTGAAGGACGGCCAATGGACTGCCCTTGGATTCTCGAAAGACGGTCTGATGGCTGGATCCGACGTGGTCGTCATGGGCGTTCTGGAGGGAACCGTTGCTGTGACTGACCAGCACATGCCCAACTATGGAAAACCAGTGGTTGATGAGCAACAGGACATCTTTGACGTCGAGACCATCTTCTCCAATGGACGGCTGACTGTCAACTTCTCTCGCGAACTGAACAGCGAAGACTCGCACGATTTGAACTTGCAAAAGTGTGCCTATCTCCTCTATACTTCTGAACCAGGAGTTATGGAAAAAACGGGAGAACTAAGGAAACACACCGTGACTCCCTTGGTCAGCCAGAGGAAGATCTGCCTCAGCACTTGTGCTGAAGTGGCCGAAACAACGGAAGAGGCTACGACCGTCACTACCACTGCCACGACTGAGGAACCAACCACGACCGCCACTGAAGAAAAGACCACAGCTGCCACCAAGACCAAGACCACCGGCGTTGCTATGCCTCCAATCATCAAGGCGCCCAGTAAGATCAATATATAGTGTTAATACTTCTGTGCTTTCAGAGCCCACTGTCGTCTATGAGCCTACCGAACCAGTCAAGGCCCGCTATGGACTGAGAGTTCGCATTCTCAACAGGGAATATGTGCCTGAGCTTGGAGATCCCCAGACCGAGTACTACAATAGCTTCACCAAGGAGGTTACCTCAGCGGTTAGTAGCAAGGGTGGCTGAATCGAGGGCCGAGCCGTGGATTTTGGGGCCGACCCGGGTTTTTCTAAAAAACGTTTTTTTTTAAAATTTAACTCACTTCACACTTAATATTTTTCAGTTATTTTTATTGTAAACAACAGTTCTGAACGTGCAAAACATAATGTGTGAAGGAGGATTCGAACTACCCTATATAGTTTTTAATTGTTCTTAATGGCCGAGTGGCCGACCCGGAAGTGGTCGGACTGGTAAATCAAAACTACCCCAGCTCGATCCCCCTTCCGCGAAACTTTTTGCTACATTTGTTTTGTACAAAATATATACCAGAGATACATTTTTGCCAACATACATAACGAAAACTTTTTTTATAACTTTTGAAAAAAAAATTGTGGGGGCTGCGGGCCGGACCGGGCTCCATCTCCCCAGATCTCTACTAACCAAGGGTGGCTGAGGCCCGGGTGGCCCTCAGCCACCCTTGGTTAGTAGATATCTAGGGAGATGGAGCGATGGGGGAGATTTGAGTATAACTTGCTTACCTCTACTTCAGGTGGATGATCTGCTCTCCAAGCGCTGGAAGGGAATGCGTGTCTCCAAGATAATTTCCTACTCGAAGGGATCCGTCATCGCTGAGTTGGAAGTCACTTCGACCAACGCAGTTGCTCGTCCCATCGAACTCAAGTCCCTCGTCGAAGAGAATGCCATCCGTGGCTCAATCGGTCAGTTGACTATTGAGCCAAGCACCGTCAAGGCCAACGAAATCCGTAAGTTCAGACTTAAGCAACCAATAAATCTTCGTTTCAGCAGTTCAAGAGATTGAGGAGGCCGCGTCTTTCGCTGGAACCAGACAATGGATTGTGATCGGCGCCGCCAGTGCTTTCCTCATCATTGTGCTCATCTTCGCCTCCTGCATCTTGTGCAAGTGCTGTCAGTCTAAGAAATACGTGAGTTGCACCACTTTTGTTAATTTTACCTTCAGTTATCTCTTTATGAATCCATGCTCATTAAGAAGTTTCAGAACTACCCTGTCCCTCACCCCGCCAACGTCGGTTACTACGGCACCATTGGACCGAAGAAGCCCGTGGGGTTTGAAAACGTGGGCTACGGTGGTCGCCAGTTCTCTCAGGCCACCACGGCCTCAACGAAGCAGGGCCAGGCGAGTCCTCCGACGGACCACGGCGTGCCCCCCGAGGGAATGGGAGAGACGACCTACCACGAGTGGTACAGCAAGGTCGGCTCGAAGCCCGCCTCGCAACAAGTGGAGGAGGCCCCGACGGCCACAGCGCAGAGGCCGCCTGCTGCCCAGCCGTACGTGTCCTACCCGAATGACCCCAGTGGCTATTACACATTGGGAGGGGAGCACAGGATGAGGGGAGGCCCCCCGATGGACAGCCAAGGCCCTCCCAGGGACAAGTACTTCCGCTACTGAAACATGATCTTCTTCTCCAAACATTCCACCCGCAAGTGCTGCGGTGTCTCCACCTGACGAGTCTTTTTGTTGCTCCAAACGTTGTGTGATCATATTGTATTAATGTGATGAAAATTAAAAATTGAATAATTGAAGTTTGAAAAGAGCCACATCGAAGAATAGAAGACATATATTTGGATGGTTCAGGAGTGTTTCTGCTTCAAACGAACATATCCAGAAGACTTATTTCCCAAGTGTGTTGTGTGTGATTCAAGGACTAGCAAAGATGTCCCAATCGTACCACACAAAACGATAGAGACCCAAGACGACCGTAATCACAATGCTTAGCAAAATGAAAATTTAATAAATTTCCGTGTAACAACGAGGAAGGATCAACAACGAAGGGGCCATAACAGAGAAGGCGTGGAATGGCAGGAGGGGTTAGTCCGACGGCTTCTGGAACTTGGGTCCGGGGGCAGTCCAACCGGCAGAGTCCGATTTCCGTTTGCGAATGCTCGACGCGTCGAAATTCAGCCGATCCGAGGCCGTCTCGTGCTCCTGGAATTAAAGGATTATAAAAGTCTCTTTCCGGTATCTTAAAGGCAGAAACTGAGAAAACTCCTCACATTCTTCGCCGCCTTTGATTTGAATTTCTTCGCCATAGCAGCCGACGCTCCTGACAGCCTGAAAATGAGTTGAAACTGGCTCTCGAGGCAAACGGACTGATGAGCCATCTGGGCGTCGGAGACGTCCTTCTCCTCGTCCTCTTCCTCGCTGTCGGAACACTCCCCATTACGTTTCCTTTCGTAGTAAACCATCAGCTTCTAAAACAAAAGAAAAAATTAGAAAACCAGAAACACAAACCTCGACTTCGGGGTTGCAGCCTTTAAAAGACAGCCGTCCGAAAGAAAGGTTTTCTAGCACAGTGAGATCCTTGCAATACTGCAAAGTCGATCTGAAGTGTTATTTGAAGCACCATATTGAAATCAATATAATTCGGCACTAGTTAAACGATGAATCCTACCCCTCTCCGTTGGCTTTGGGATCGGCGGTGCCGGCCTCTTGGATGTACTCGTTCCTAAGATCCTGCTCTCGTTTCTTCTTCTCCTGATCCTCCATTTTCTTCCGAGTCTTCGACATAAACTAAATAGAATATAGGAGTTTCTTTAATTAAGACCCACCTTCATCTGCAGCACTCCGGTTGAAATCTTCTTTGGTCCCTGGGCCGTCATCGTGCCTGAACTGGCTTTAGAAACACAGGAGAAAATGGGGAAAAAGTATAATCCAGGTGAACCACTGGAGGTAGAATGAATAAATAGAGCATAAAGTGAAAATTTATAAACAAAAACAGGGGACAACAAGGATAATTAATAACCTAGGAAAACAAAAACAACCACTAGATTGCGTCTACTTCACTTCCTGAGATCCTCATTTCTGCTCCCTGCCCGGCTTTTGCTGGAATCGACCGCCACGGAACGGCCTCCTCTGCTGACGGGGATTCTTGTCCTCTTGTGCAGTGTCTTCCCCCTCACCAGTTGCCACCTGAAACCCAAAGGTTGTGATTTCACCCAAGGTTTTCTAATTCTAAGGTTCAACACCAACCTTGACAGAGTATTCGGAGCTCATCTCGCCCAGGGGACCGTCTGCCGAACCCACGTTCCTCTGATTTACGGCGGCCTAAAATTTGAAAATTATCGATTATAAATAAAGCTGACCTTCTTCTTTCCTTCGGCGAACGCAGCCCCCCTCTGGGCAGCCTCTTCGGCCTTGTCCTT
This sequence comes from Oscheius sp. G VE-2021, assembly GCA_022343465.1. NCBI lineage: Eukaryota > Metazoa > Nematoda > Chromadorea > Rhabditida > Rhabditidae > Oscheius > Oscheius sp. G VE-2021. Next base: position 4,471,123 of record JAJQXH010000058.1, read on the forward strand.
CTTCAGCGTTCCGTCTTTCAAGAATCTTGTTAGGTCCTTCAGCTGATTCGCGAATCGAGAGTTCTGGGCACTTAGTTAGCCCGATACAATTCCATCCAACCTGCTTAATAAAGTCCTTGACGATCTTTTCGTCAGAATCTCCGCTGCCGATGGCCACGCGCCAGTCGGGGTGCAGTGTCTTCTGCAGACGGATCAACTTGGCACAATCACCGATTCTGGAATACTCGTAATGAAAGGAGCAAATGAATGACAAACCTTCCCTGACCACCAAAGTCGTTGAGGAGGGGAGGGATGTTTCCGTTCAAAGCGACGTAGAAGACGAAGGGGCCGAAGTGGCGGGTCGAATGCAGCACGTCGAAGTTCTCCGTCGCCAGAATATAATCAAACACCTTGCGCGAAAGCTCGAAAACCAGGATAAAGTAGAACTTTCAGAAAGGCGAACCTGGACAAACTGCGGGTCATCCGGCTCATAGAAGTAGCATCCCCAGTCGAGGACAAACTCATGCTCTCCCTTCTTCAAGGCGTTCTGAAACCACTCGACTGTCTCGAAAACATCAGAATCTACCGTCAAATGAGGATCCTCAAAGACCTTCGGGGGCTGCACGGGCCTGTTTTCCTTCGGGTAGTAGGTCCTGTTCATCCTGTCGTGTTCTTCAGTCGTCGCCGTGCGCAGAGTGCCGTCCACCTCACGCACAACCACCGTACGATCCTAGAAAAAGTAGGAACCTCGAAATGGGAAAAGGGATTTACCTGATCGGTGGCGTCGAAGGTAATATCGGTGAAGACGAATTTGCTGTTGTCGAACTTGGCTATTTCTGGGTCTTGGGAGAGGACTTGGAAAGTGTCCGGACGGGGCTCTTTGACTGGGACAAAATGCAGAAAATGCGTAGCCTCTTCCCTCATTTTCTCCATGGTCTGAAACAGATTTAGCCATAAAACTGAAGATATCGACCTGCTGGAGACGCTCATCAGTCATCAGAGCAAAGTGGGAGCGTTGGGCGATGCTGGTCCTCCTCTCTTTGAACACCTACAACCAAAATAGATTTTTTAAAATATGGAAACCGACCTTTCCCTCCAAATCTATGCCCGTCAGATCCCTCATAAGAGACTGCACGCCATGGTCGATGAATAGCTTTTCGACGTCGACGTTGGACGACAGGGAAGTGTCACTGTCAGCTCTGGAAGTAGATTATGACCTTTATTTTATTTAAATATCAAGAATAAGAAAAGCAAAGAATTCGAGGGTAAGTTTCAGACAAGCGGAAAATGCTTACCTTGCCTGGTTGAGCCATGCAGAATAGCTCCGTACCCACGGTCGCCCACACAGCCGTCGGATTAATATCCGCGACATGGATCCATTCATCTGAATTAGAAACGGTGAGAAATTGAAGGAAAGGAAAACACGAGAGAAAATGGGAGCCAACTTGAAAAGCGAACTTTAAGTTCGGCTTACAGGTAATAAAACAAACGATGAAATTCATATTTTAAGCGTTTAAAATATTCAACCTATTAAAATTTAAGTAGTTATTGAATCAAGCACGCAATATGAGCAAAATTGAATAAATAAAGCAATTTAAACAAAATTGAACACTTTCAAGGTCACCCGACGTTTGGACGAAAACGTTTCCGTAGATAATGCGTGAACTTTAAAATATCACTGAAAGTGAAAACTACCAGCACACTTCTTATTTTGAAACGGGTCGCGAGGTGTTCCCGCTCTCTCGTATGCTTCAGCTGATGTCATTTCAATGGTTAGCCTTCGAGTGAGTTTAGATTGCGCAGTGTTCGCCAATGTACTGATAGAGGAAACCCCGATAGGACTAAAGGAAATGGTAAAATGTATGTTTCATTCTGGCACAAACATCAATCACATTCAACAGTGTACTCGGAAACGGTATAACTGGGGGATCCTGGGTCGTCTTCTCAATGGTGGGTGTCGGTCCCCGCCTCCGTCTTCTTGATGTAGAGGTCCATCAACTTTCTCTAAAAAACATAATCAATTTGATAAAGAAATAGGTTTAAAAGATTCAAATAACCAAACGGTGAAATATTAGAAAGTATTTAAATGCAGTAAAATGGACTAACCGCGTTCGGTTCCAGGCCATCCATGTAGGGGTCGATCTCCTGCCGTCCCACCTTGTTCACGAGGGACACCAGCTGGTGAGAGTGAAGACAGTGTTCTTTCTAACACTCGGTTCAATGTTATTGTGGCACTGAAATAGTTACATTGTAAGAGAAGTCTACGAAAAAACCAACCCCCACAAAACCCGGAACGAACTCCGGAAGGAGCTTCTTCAGGGAATGCCTGTCGCCATGCTCGACGAGGTCCGTCTGAAGAGCAAACATAAGAGAAGAACATGACATGAAACTTGCCTTGGAGACGATGATGGGGTTCAGTGCGGCGAGGACGATATCAATGGGCAGATGAGCGGAGAGGGTCCTAAGGCATTCGTCGACGACGTTCAGAAACCACTGAACACAATAACAATCATAGGAGGAATTGCTGCACTTGGTCAGAAAAGCCTTATGATGGCAGTCCTTTAAGCGTCGGGAATTAAGAAAAATACTCACACTGTCCTCCACAGGAACAAAAGTCAATGAATGAGAACAGAGTTCAAATGGGTAGAAAGTAATTAGTCGATGCAAAATGATGCCGCGCATAAAATGAGGTAAAGGGTAGCTATACGTAGACGTTGCGGCGCTGCGAGACTATTTACAAACTAGAAGTAATTTGCATATCTCGCTGGAAAGGATGAAATAGTGTTGCTTAGGGTTTAAAAATGGCCAACTAACTCTCCATTTAACCCATGTATTGGTTCAGCGTATTCGTCTGTGCTACAAAGATGACATATCCACGTCAAAGTTTTCTAGCAGCTTTAAATTTACATAATACATAAGATTCCCCTATTTCCTTCCTCGCAATACCTTCCTATTAACGAAATGTTCCCTTGTTTTGATGTGAATTACATACGCCATAGCTCCCAGCTGAGCACACAAATTGACTGCGGGGGCGAACGTCGTCGCCCTGGAAGTGCTCTTTAAATAAACACCCTTCGCGTGTGCTTATGAGAAAACAGAAAACAATCGGAATTATGCCCATCACTACTTAGTGCAGTTCAGTTTCTCTGCAAAGTCAGAGTCCAAATTGCTGCGGTGGCCAGATGAAACCATTTGATTGATGCGTTCGCACAGACCGTAGCCCACGAGTTCAAAGAAGCAGCGGTGTGTATTTCGTGCGCCGAATTACCGAAATCACGTGGAACGGCTGGTTATGACAACTGATGCTAAAAACAGCATCTGATCTTCCACCTTTGGATTTCCCTTTTGGAGAGAAATTGGGAAGCCATTTATCCGAAAACCACTCGAGGAATGCAATCAGAGCAATTTGGAAGGCTTCTCGGAACACTGGCATAAAATGTTTCTGTTTTCAATTGTCTGCGGGAGCCCAGCGATCAAACGAAAAACAGTAGTTCAGACGGAAAACTGAGATCTTGTTGTAAAACCCGAAAAAGGAAAATCTCTTTGCCTAAAGAGGCAATAGGTTTTAGGGGCGTTAAAAATCCCATTCCCCTATTTCCGAATATCACCGTTTGCAAAATGCTTATTAAACGGACGGCTATTTTAAAATACAGTCGAATGACGTGTATCCTCCACTTCAAAATTAGGCCTGTCAGGAAGATGTTAACAACAAAATGAAGATCCGGCAGTTTATTTAGGACAAACGTTGTCAATCCCTGACCAATTTTGACTCCGCTAATAGAACACCAAGGCTTAATAATCCCTTTTCATGAAAGTTCCTTTAACCGACGTTTCTTGAACGAGAACATCACTGATCACAAATTACGTTTCTTTGAAACTTTGGGCTTTTTTCTGAAACTTGTTTTTTTTTTGTAAATCACAACCTCATGTTTCTTTTCTTGGAACTATTGTAGTAGATTTCCCTTCTAAAACGCCGTTCAGTTGTTGTTTGTCTCCTTGAGTTGTGTCTGCTGCAAGGACGAGACAGAAAAAAACTGGCCATGACGCCGGCAGTCTGCAGAGCTTCCTTATCCAGCTAACCAGACGCGGAAGGGAAGGCTAATTTGTCATTTGGCCTTCTTTCTTTGCAATAAGGACATGAGATGTGGTAGATAAACCATTAATTGCTTAATTGCATAGAGGTAGAGTATTCACCTACTCTCTCTCTCTCCCTCCCCCTCTCTCTCTCTCTCTCTCTCTCTCTCTCTCTCTCTCTCTCTCTCTCTCTCTCTCCCTCCCTCCCTCCCTCTCCCTCTCTTAGTCTTTCGAATACTGCGCGGATGCCATGTTGTCTATTGAGATCGAAACTGCAATCAAAGACCTCCTGTGTGAAATCCTCACCGTTTTCGCTCTTCCTATCCCCTTCCTGCTCTCTTCCCATCCCATTGACCCCTGTCTATTTTGCATGGCGGCCGTGGGCTATTTTCGGTGTGGCGTGCATTGGAAGAGACAGTGCGTGGCCCTTGTTTACGCCTGTCCTCTGACCACAACAACCGATAGCCAGCCCCTTCCAACCCCCGTTCTATTTCGACGCGCCATAAATGCGCAGCAGCAGCGGCCGCCGATATTCGGTTCGTCTGTCCTCAGACTAAAGCCCAAGGTTTCGTCCACGTGTTCCTCGGCTGAGGCCTCCCGGGGTGAGGCTGAGGGTCAAAGTTGCCACTAGAGACACAATTCACTCGGAATCTAGCCACAAAACGGGGTTTTAATTGATTTCGATTGTTGGTGACGCAGGCAGCCGCAATGCAGACTAATCATGTTGGTCAATTTTAAATTGACAAATTGATTGCATTTCAAACGGTTGTGGGTGGATGTCGTAGAGTGGAGTAGGCAATGTGTAGGCTTCTTCTTCTATTCCGCACTAGTCCTGGGATTGCCCATTACTGAAACTTTTTTTTTCAGAAAAAAAAGGATTTTCAGAAACACTGTTTGAAGCAATTCTGTCCCAATTGTAAATAACACCCCAAGTTTGCATATAGCACCCTGAAAAAGTAATTTTAGCGCTATTTAAAGCCCAATAGCACCTCTCATAACGGTTTCAAATAGTCTTTGTCACACATGGTTCAGAAAAAATCTTCTAGATTGGATTTATAGCAATTTGATTATAGGAAAAGACAATCCGTAAATCACTAGAGACTGTTTAGAATTGGCGACAACTATGTAAAATCTTCGGTTCAATGCGTTTCAGTTAGCATATACCATCGTCTACCTTTGCCAAATCCCTCGATAACAATGTAGAAAGTTGGCCCTTAGTCTCATACCAAGTGTGGGTCTCCCTTCCCACGATTCGAAGTCTCCGTGCCAGGTGGATCTGCGTGGCTCTGACTCATGGGCGCCGTATCGCTCACTCATTCGGAGGGCGCCTGTCCCATCTGACTCACGGCGCCAAAAGGAACGGCGCTCTTCAAATACCTGAATCAGGCCGATCTTCCCTTCCTCTTCCTTTAATTTCCCTCTTTCCCTTTCCATAAAGTACCCTTTTCGAATAACACGGTCACGCAGAGTGCCACGCAGATAGATCGCTAATATGCTGATTTCGATAGGAAACGCGTATCACTAATCAAGCAAATAAACACGAACATAACATAACTATGACCGATTAATAAAGCCAAATAATTATCACAGCACACCGAATTACAGTCTATCGTTATGGAAGCCAAAGTTTCCCCCAGAAATGTGTGTGTCAGGACATAAATCAGAGTTATCTCTCTTTTTCGCAACTGTTCTTCAGTTATCAGTGACACGAGCCATTGGAAAACTCCCCTTAGGACGTAACGAGACCGGGAATTGCATTTTATCGTGGTTTCCTCTCGGAACTCTGAGATAAAGGCCCTTTGCAGACCAGCAGATGGCGTGGGCGACCATTATTATGCAGTCAGAGCGTGAATAGCAAAGAACAAGGACACTTGCGACTTAGAAACCTTTCTGGCTTTAACTTTTCTTTCATGGATAAGTAGGATACGTAAAAATCTAGTTTTTGAGAAAATCGGCCTCGAAGTGGCCGATTTCGGGTTTCCATCTACAGAAAGTGTAGATGGCCCGGACGGTCAATGTGTCCTGCGTTTAGTGGCAGTCTAATTTGAATGAGAGAATGAGGGAAATGAGGAGGGCGCGAGACGATTTAGCATTTTTGATTATGCAAAATAACCGACCGTATCCAATGAAAAGGAAATGAAAAAGCCGCCTGACTGTCCCTTTAAGAGCAAACGCCTTCGAAAAAGATTGTACTGTTGAATTGTAGCGCGTATACTTTTCCAAAGGATCTTTTATGTTTCATCCCTGATTTGTGTGATTAGGGTAGTGACTGAAGCGAGCGTTGCAATCACTGTGATGAAATCTCGGTTAAACCGTTGTACACACAGGGAAAACGAGGCTGAACAAACGAAACGTTCCACGCACAGTTCAATGACAAAGTATTTATGGAAATGGGAGAAACGGAAGCTTCAATAATAAAAACTAATATGACAACTATTTGGATCAAGGGATTCCCTGTTTTGACGAGCTCACAGCCGTATCTTTTTCCTCTTTCTCCCCCACGCTCTATCTCTCCTTTCTCTCTCTTTCTCTCTCTCTCTCTCTCTCTCTCTCTCTCTCTCACTCCGTCTGAGCATGCAAACGTTAGACTTTTTGCAACATCACTCCCACACTTTTCCTCTTCTTTCATGCAAAACATCTAAAACAAACACCAGAAATAAATCTTGGTCTCTTATGGGAAACAAACGTCTGACAACCAACTCCCCAATCAAAAACCATGCGAACTTAGCTTTCCCTTTCTTCATTTTCATATTTGCAAAAGCCTCTTAACGAGGCCGTAAAAAGTGCATTCCCTGGAATAATTAATGAGGCGGGCGTAGACTGAGAGCAATTGAATTTCCTATTGGAGAAAAGCCCTTTTCAGAAGACACAAACTACACCTAGGCCCGTCTTGAACACCACAGAAACCATAGATTTTTTATTATTATGTGTGTGATGTATGCTCTACCCTTTTTCTTAGAAAACTACTCTATCATGTTTACATTTCAGCTGCTCCATATCCACGGCTGCTATGTCAAGTTCTTCTAGAAAAAAGTGAGTTTTCCCGAGGAAACTTGGCTGGATTTCCCGCACCCGACTGGTCGAACTCGTTCCGTCGCCCGTCAACAGGGTGTTGTGCCCGTACTCTGTTCCTTCTAATCCTCCAAAACAACAAATCCCCTTTCCCTCCGGGAACTTCCCTCCGGGAACTTCCCTTCCTCATTTCCAATTCTTGGGCCCATCGCGTGTTCTTCCACCGACATTCACTTTTTTCTGCGGCTGACGCTGTCTCCTGCAGCCACGTCCATACATTTTTACTAAAATAGTGGGAGAGGCTAAAAATAGGAAAAATAGTTTAACGAATATGTTGTAAAACAGAGAACAAGAGAGAATATGAGCGAGAGTTCCTGTTGATTGTCCCTTCCTCCGCCTTCGCTAATGGAATAGCTTCCCACTCGAAATTAACTCGCGCTAATCCTTTCTTTGATTCCAGGCTTTGCCAGAGAGATTTAAAGAAAAGTGAGGATTTGTTGAAACACTCTTTTCTGGAAAATGTATTATGTAAACAGGCTTCTTTTCAAACAAACGATCCGATTAGGCATAACATTTGCGAAAGACGCACAACACAAAATGATAACGGTCACAATTCATAAGCAGCGGGAAGGAGGCTTCAGCTGAAAGTTTTTGTTTCTGTGACGCAAAAGAGATACTTAGACCTCGTTAATCCTAAATCATGCGATTTGATGTCATTAGCCTTCTTCAAGAAGGGTTCTTGGATTTGGAAAACAAGAGAAATTGAAGGAAGCTTCAAGGAGTTGTTCGCCTGTAATATTCTTATTTGTTATAAATCCCAGTGACACTATGAACCTTTTGCTATTCCCTTGCCTTCAGAAATGTGATTGAGGTATCTTTTGTACTTTTAGGGGGAAGTAGAGTTCCAAGCGTGCCACATGATATATTGCGTGTTATAACTCCCACTGGATACACTGTTTCCCTGCAAATCTAATTTTATAAGCTGTTTTTCCTCTCTTTTTGGCTTCCCGCTGAACTCGTGGCCAATTCTGCAGAAAGTAAGTATGTGTGACTGAACTCTAGTGAAACGTCATTTGTAACTCCTTAATTAACAAGGAGGATTATACCTCCAGAAATGCTTTTGAAGGCTTGGAAATAGGATTATACCTCCAGAAATGCTTTTGAAGGCTTGGAAATAGGAGCCCAGTTTTATGCCAGCGGGTGGCGCGCCTGCGGCGCGCCACCCGCTGGCATAAAACTGGGCTCCTATTTCCAAGCCAACAATATTAGGCTATGACCCACTAAAATCAATCGATATTGATTGATTTTAGGTAACCATAACCTAGGTTATCGATTGATACCACATTGGATTAAATAGGCTAATATTCATTTTTTGTAAAGTTTGGCACGCTATCGCTTCGAGACCCACTAAAATCAATCGATATTGATTGATTTTAGGTAACCATAACATAGGTTATCGATTGATACTATATTGGGTTAAATAGGCTAATATTCATTTTTGCAAAGTTCTGGCACGCCATCGCGTCGAGACCCAAATACGATATTTGACCTATGACCTACTTTTGGGTAGGGTACCAACATATTGAAAGATGACCCTATTAGGTTAAGTGGAAGCTAAGATCGGAAAATGCTGACATACAGACAGACATTTGCGAACTATATATACCCCTCGCCCATCGAGCTTGTCAATTGAAAATGGCCATGGTTATGCTAATGCACTCTGCGTCTCCTCATTGTGCACGCTCTCTCGCTAGTTAGATGTGCAGGTTAGTTTAATCTCATTCCAAGCTCGATGGGCGAGGAGTATATATAT